>OW203734.1:13858570-15058570 GCA_934045075.1 Yponomeuta sedellus
CTAGATGGGCGAAGGGACCACTCGGACGCTGCAGTGCCTGGGATATATTTTTATACGGCTTGGTTGGCTCCGCACGTATTGACTAGTCTTTCTTTTGGGCTAGACCAACTAAGCTTTGGATGGTATAGGTGCTAGGCAAGCCTACACCATCTAAAAAAATCTATCCAGCAGTTTTCTGCTAATCGGTGCGTGTGTGGGGAAAAATCGTTGCCGGTCGATATTGATGCTCAATTAGAGTTACTCCAGTGTATTCTGTTATTCTTGATACAAAATTATGGTAAAACGATGGCAATAAGTAACCGAAGGCCTAACAAGGAGACAGATTCACACTGGACAATAACTGTAACGACACGACATATAGTTAGGTGAAAAAATATCTTTCGAAACGTATTTTTTGTAAACCTTAAATTGTCAGTAGTATAATGTAAACATCATAACTACTTACAGTGTATCCGTTCTTAAATGGAAAAAACGAGTAAACAAACCTCACTCGACCACAAAACACGAATTCCGGAAGCATCACTCGATGTAGGTTACCACATTTAGTTGTAGACAGTAGTTAAGACACAGGGGCATCATATTTGACCGAAAACTGGCTGAATTTGTGATTAAAACTATGATTTTTTGCCGAAATTCTAAATACACTGATTTTCTGATCACAGGTTAGCAAAACTACACAGATTAGTTTGTAATTTTTTTTAGTGTTGGGATGCGGATGTATGAGGTGAATGAAAGAACGAATGAACGAAATTGCGCTGTTATGTTATTTAAGAAGTGCACATAGCACCGGAATAATAAAAATAACAAAATAGAGTAGGTATTGCGGTGAGTATTGAGTAAAGAATTAAAGTTTGATTGTTTTTTTACTAAAACCTTGCATGTTAAGCGGGTGTTGCATTAGCGAGCCACCAGTTTTCTTTACCGCAGTTTTTATTTTCTGCGAGCCAACGGTATAGACCGCAACTACATCACCCCAAAATACGGCGATTTTTTTTTCAAATTTTACTCTGTGGGTAATACCGTTGATTCTTCGAGCATGCTTGAAATTCTGTCAGTTTTAAAGCGGTATAAAAAACTGCCAGTGGATCAGCCGAGCCAGCGAGCAAGAAGTTTTTTTCACGTTGCTGTAGCCACGGTTGCCAGATGAGATTTTCTAAATATCTCCAAGTCATTATAGTATTTTTATTTTTTTAATGCACTAGCCCGTGCTAATGACAATTTTAAAAAAACCTATTTAGAGACTAAAAATTCCATCCAGACTTTACTACAGCTAGATGTCGCTGCCTGTACGTAATACAGAGAATAGTGTAAAGAGGTTCGAAATTTCACTGATGCCGGTGAGTCGCCCATAAACTCAGTTGGAAAGAGCGCTGGCACAGATAGCCAGAGGTCGCGGGTTCGAATCCCGGCATGGGTGGAATTTTTAGCCTCTAAATAGGTTTTTTAAAATCTACAAACCAGTATAAAAAAAACTAAAAATAATATCTTTTGCAGCACAAACCCCCATTTTAAATGGTCCAACATCTTTAATGTTCTACACGTTTTTCGAATCTACTTTTTCCCATAAAGATCTTAAGAACTCTTTATTGAGGAGATAGCATTACCGCCAACATTTATTAGCGGAATTTCCTTAATTTTTTTTGTCCCAGTTTGTAGGTATATGGGTCGAGTTCAGTGTAGCAGATGGATTGCGATACTAATATTACATAATTATTTAGATTATTTTATGACTTAAACTTCATTAATTCCATTCATTCAATAATGAAATCCGTCATTCATTCAGTAATTTCAGCAACACTATGAAATGTCACAATTTATTGGTCAGCCATGTTTGTTTACTCGTTTTGCCATTTAAGAACGGATACACTGTACGTTTTTCGGTTCGCCATAATTTTCACTTAAAATTTCCAAATAAAATATGTTTTGTAGGTTGATAAAACCGCGCGAAATGAAATGACATTTATTCAACTGACAGCTAGAAATGTTAGTAATACCAACATTAAAACATTAATTTAAAGACGCGTTCGAAAATACGAGTAAAAAATTAAATAGTAACCGTTTTAAAAATGGGACGATATGGGTTGGAACTTGCGTCAAACTTAGATTGAAGTGGTATCGCTTTTAAACTATAGAAAACGTAGAAAAACTGAAGATTTATTCAAAATGAAATCACTATGTTTTTTAAGGTTTACGGAGTTCCAAAAATTCTGATTTTTCGAAAAAAATATATTAAGTAAGGAAGCACTACGACGCCACCGGGGGTGTAATAATTTATTTTATTTGCTTTATTAAGAAACAGATATTGGTAAAGATTCGAAAGAGAAATTGCAACAGTTAGTAGAAATGAAGACGAAACTTTGAGACAGTAATAAGAAGTTTTAATTAGAAAAATATTATACTATTTTTATTTTCAATGCACTAACCCGTGCCAAGGACAATTTTAAAAATCTATTTAGAGGCTAAAAATTGTGTACGTAATACAGAGAATAGTGTAAAGAGGTTCGAAATTTCACTGATGCCGGTGAGTCGCCCATTAGCTCAGTTAGATAGAGCGCTGGCACGGATAGCCAGAGGTCGCGGGTTCAAATCCCGGCATGGGTGGAATTTTTAGCTTCTAAATAGGTTTTTAGAAAAATATTGTGAAAGGACACGACGTGTGCCCCAGTGTGAGTGCCTATAATACCGACACCGAACACATGCAGTGCGTAAGTCTTTAATTACAAAACATATTTATACAATAATTTAAACCTATCTAATAGACCTCACAGCGCCAAAATACAAAAATTACAATTTTAATTTCTAGAGCTAATTAATAACTTTCAAGATGAGTTAATTGACATTTAAATCGCAACTATTTATTGCTGTAAATTATTTACGTGTACTTTTTGTAGAGATACCTACAGATAACGTAGAACAAAATATCACTAAGTGGCAATCACAGCGTGGGACGCTCACCATCTCGCTAGACGATCTGACAGAGAAATGGCAGAGGCTGGATGCCTCTGCCATCTCTCTGTCAGATCTCTGTCAGATCGAGGATGGCCGTCGACAGAGAAAATTAGCACGATCTTCACCAGCGGGAGGCGAGTATGGCCTGGGCTGATTGAACGAAAGTGGTTTGTCAGGGTTGTGACAAGTGGCAAAGATTCCGAAGTACCGGCGTAAACTGACGCCTTCATTCAGAACAAGTCTGGAATGAAGGAGACTTGCAAGACTAGTTAGCTAGGCTGGTGTCTCTGACTTGACTTAACAACTGCCTATCCCCTCCCTCTAACATCAATGTCTTATTTGTGTTAAATAAAGCGAAGCTCTCGTAGCCCAGTCGAACCGAGTGATTGAAATCATTCACTTGAGTTAAGCAACAACAGGCGCGGTCAGGTGGAGGATGGGAGAACGTCCCGTGTCCACCTCTAGTGGCATTTATTCGAGCGCTTTTTGACTTCGCGACTTTGGTGCCGGCTGTCATGTAAGGTCATTACCGTCATCGTTAGGCTATGTCAGAGGCATTATAGGCGGCTTGATAACTTCTGACAGTACGACCCGCCACTGTCTTACAATCCTCCACAAAACCGGACTTGGCCCCGATGGTGGAGTATGGCCTAACCTTCTTGCAGGAAGAGACCCGTGCCCCAGCAGTGGGGACATACATGGGTTGATATCGTTATTGTGAAGCTTTAGTAGCCGAGAATGTGGGAGACTGAAAAGACTAAGTTAAGAGTTTTTGTCTATTTTTACTCCAAAGAGATCTAGATTTTATATAAGACACCTAACTTTACTCGTACCATTCAGTATGTCACAGTTTCTGTGTAATTTTTAATAAAATACTTTGTTTTGGTTGATTTGATTGATCAATTGATGTGTCGGAATCGTGGCAAGTGGCAGTCCCTGGTCTCTGCCTACACCTCTAAGATACGGGCGTGAGGTTATGTATCATGATTGATCAGTACCACTCGCTAACCATGTGAAGGAACATACCGTGAGGAAACCTCACGTGCTTGAAATTGCCCATCCGCGTGATCAGGCCAATACTCTTTCTCTAAGAGAAGGTTTGTGCCCTAAAATGGGACGTATGTATGCTGCATTATGAATTTAGGTATACACTACATACATACATACATACATACATACATACATACATACATACATACATACATACATACATACATACATACATACATACATACATACATACATACACACATACATAACCTCACGCCTCTATCCCAGAGGGGTAGGCAGAGATCAGGGACTGTCACTTGTCCTGACAGATCACCTTAGTTTCATCAACGTTCATAAGTCGTTTCATGCTCGCACGCCGGTTCCGGGTATCTTTTATCTTCCCCTTTGCTAATACATTACCTATTTTGTCGATGTTTGTCCTAAAAACTTATTTAGAGGCTGAAAATTCCACCCATGCCGGTATTCGAACCCGCGACCTTTGGCTATCCGTGCCAGCGCTCTTACGAACTGAACTAATGGACGACTCGCCGGCACCAGTGAAATTTCAAACCTCTTTACAACATTCTCTGTATTACGTACAGGCAGTGACATCTGGCTGAAGTAATTTGCATTACTTGATAGCCAGAGATCGCGGGTTCGAATCCCGGCATGGGTGGAATTTTTTGCCTCTAAATAGGTTTTAAAATTGTCCATAGTCCGCCAAAATATAGGGGTTATGAAATTGCCGTATTATTGCAATAGGGTCTTTGAATTGACATAGAATCTTCATGGTTTGAGGTTTTCGAATGAAACTTTTTTTAAATGGTTTTTATGATGTTTTTTTTTAAAAAAATGTGAAACATTTGAATATCGACTTTCAATTGTTTTTTTTATTCAATTTAGACAAGAAAGATGGATAAAAATTCGAGTGATTTTTGAATACGAGTTCCGACGCGGAACTAACGCGGCAGAAACAGCCCGCAATATCAATGCTGCGTTTACCCAGCCCAGCCCAGCCTCTCCCACAGGAAAGACAAGTTAATATTCTTTCACCTGTGCTAATTGCTCAAAATATCTATCTGACTATCTGCGTGAACTTTTTGTTGTCTTTCTGTTGCTATGCATGTTATCTATTGTGTAAGTGATAAGCTGTTAATTTTCCGAATAAAATAATAATAAATAATAAAACTTGCAGATCCAACGAAGACTCGGATTTTCTCACAACGCTTTCCTTCAGTTTAAGCATGGTTATTTAGTTAGAATTGAGATTTCTGCACTTAGCCTCATAGTTGGGGTATTGTCAAGTGGGTATCGTACGTAGCAACGGTGAGGTATGTTTACGCTTCATACACTAACCGAGTTTCCTAACGATGTTTTTCTTCTTCACTGTTAGCGAGTGGTATTGCTACTATAACTTCAAAAATGCAGGTACTTAGAACTCAGAAAACAAAGTTGGAAAACATTGGTAAATGCCGGGATTCGAACCCACGACCTCCAGCTTGACAAGCCGGCGTTCTACCGCTCTGCTACTCTCACCGATAGCAAGTGGTATTGCTACCACAAATTCGAGAAAGTAGGTACCGAACTTTGAAAATAAACAAAGTCATTGTTACACTAAAGCTGTCCCTGTCAGGCTAAACTAGTCCACTGCTAAACATAGCGCTTTCCTAAAGAACGCCTCGTTGTGTTATCATAGGGGGTAGTGCCCATAATCCCCACGCTGGGCATGCGGCTTGGGGATCGCAGTTCGGTGGAATTGCACTGCAAGGGGCGCTGCTGCCAACCCGACTTCTGTCCCTTAGTCGCCTTTTACGAAACCCGCGGGCAGAATTGGGTTTGTGCTATTCTGTAGGCCGACACCACACAGTAGAAAGGTACTAAAACTGTAAATAAAATTATAAATTTGTATCGGCGATGGAAAGATAATGAGAGATGGCAATGAAAACAAAATCCAGAAATGTTGTTTTCTCATTTTAATATACAGATTTGGTTTTATAGGGGAGTCAGAAAATAAAAGTCGAGCTTAAAAGTTACTACAACTCATAAATATAAATTTAAGTTTCACTACCATCAACAAAGATTATACTTATCTTTTTTCATTCACTTTGTTTTCGCACCACATGAATATACGAATATTCATGTGGTGCGTTGTGTCGGTGACGGAAAGATCAAAGTTCAAACTCAATTAGCTTCGTAGTAATAAGTTGTCCATTTGAGATGTTATCAACAATTTGCATAGCTTAGTCTGAAATATTTAATAGAGAAATGCGGCTACAACTTTGTGGGAAACTTTGCCTGCTTTCCTGTAATAAAGTTATAAGGAAACCACACCACTGTTTGATGTTAATCGTAATTCAAACTGGAGGTTAATGTTAAGAATTTAACATCTTCATTTGGTAAATTGCTACTAGTTTACAACTTGGAACAACAGTCAGGCTGGGCTCCTGAAGTGGAATCCTGTTTTGTATTTGAAATGAAATCAAATGAAATGAAAAGGTTTTTTTTATAATAATAAATAATAATAAATATTTATGGACATATTGCACAGATCTTGTTAGCCTTATGCTAAGTACAAATAAATGACTTGTGTTATAGGTGCTAACTCGACGATAGATTTAATACAATAAATACATAGATAGCATCCAAGACCCGAGGCAAACTAGAAAAGTTCGTTTCCTAGTTTCACCCGGCCGGGGATCGAACCCGAGACCTTTGGTTTTACAGTCAGCGCATTCTTAAAATTTATTCAAAGTAGCGCAGAAACTGCGGCTTAATGAACGTTACAATTCCAACTAGGTTTATTTAGTGTGCGATATACATGCGATAGGTATACATTCCCTACTGTAAGACTTAGGGCCAGTTTCTGCACTGAGAATTTCACTAAGTAAATACTTAAGTAAGGTTCTGTCACGCTCTTTGCTGAGAAATTTGAAAAGAGAAAACTACAGTTAAGTACGTAACACAGAGAGTATTGTAAAAAGGTTCAAATTTCACTGGTGCCGTTAGTCACCCATTAGCTTAGTTGGGAGATATTTGTTTCTAAAAAAATACGTGGCATATTTAAATACAAATGAAACAGTCATGTTTATTGAGCAGACTAAAGAATTATATTTTTTTTAATGCACTAACCCGTGCTAAGGACAATTTTAAAAACCTATTTAGAGGCTCTGTACTTAATACGGAGGATATTATATAGAGGTTCGAAATTTCACTGATGCCGGTGTCGTCTATTAGCTCAGTTGGGAGAGCGCTGGCACGGTTAGCCAGAGGTCGAGGGTTCGAGTCCCGGCATGGGTGGAATTTTGAGCCTCTAAATAGGGTTTTAAAATTTTCTTAGCACGGGTAAGTGCATTAAAAAGAATATAATACAGTTAAGTATTTACTTAGCAAAATTCTCAATTCGGAAACTGGCCCTTATATATAATAGATTGCTTACATATCGCTGATCGCATCATAAACCATTTTTGTTAGCTATCGCAACGCTGTGGTAGCCGCTAGTGAAACTTGACACTTATCAAGCCAATATAAACAACCGTCAAGTCAGTAAATGTTTGACTTCAAAGTTCAAATGAACTTGCGGTTGAGCTCAGTAAATCGACACGTTATTAGCCATTTACATTGCTCTAGCAGCGAGGACAGTCAACTGACTTGATTGCCGAATAACTTGCTATTCTATAAAAAAAATCGTAAAAATTGTACAAGACTTCGTTATCAACCCTTGTTTGTTCCCACTGCTGGGGCACGGGTCTTTTCCTGAATCGCAGGAAGGTTAGGCCAAGTCCGGCTTGATGAAGGATTGTAAGATAGTGGCGGGCCTTACTGTCAGAATTTATCAAGCCGCCCATAAGCCCTCTGACATGGCTTAACGACTGCCATTACGTGACAGCTGGCACCGACGGCACGTAGTCACGGTACGGTTACCCATTCTGCGCCTGACCGCGCCTGTTGATGCTTAACTCGAGTTATTAATTCCAATCACTCGGTTCGCCTAGGCCACGAGTGATATGAGACTTATTTATGGATAAAAACGCGATTCCTCTAGAAAAACTCCTCGGAGGCAATTTACTCAAATCTCAAATCAAATCCATAAGTCACTTTCCATTCTATGGCTACTTCACCATCACCATCATAATCGGCCAGTGGCTGTTCACTGCTGGCCATAGGCCTCCTCCAAGACACGCCACTTCTTCGTCTTCTTTTCGTGTCAGCGATTTGACCAGTTTATATTTTTCCTGCCCAATAGTTGGCTGCTGTAATTGCAGCGGCGTTGGCCTCTGTTAGGTCCTCCAGAGTGCAGGCACAATGGGCATTGGAGCAGGTGCACTATGGATTGCGATGAGGCTCCATACATTCCTCCTCTGAGGCAATCGATACGCCACTGAATCCGACCTTTGGCTCTTCCCTTTCCGTCACTGGCCTTGCTTATGTTGTCGCTCCACTTGGTCACAAGGCGTCTTATGCCGGCGCCAGGCAGAAGTTTAAACAAGTGATCACATAAGTGTGCACATGTGTGGCACGGTTATTTGTTACTATTGTCGCATAAAATGTCCGTGCCACACATGTGCACACTTATGTGATCACTTGTTTGAACTTGCTTGTGTCTGGCACCGTCATTATGCTACGTTTTCCGACTCACGGTCTCCACTCTACTGTGGCGAGGTAGTTGTGCTTAAGGTGGTTTAGAGTGCTAAATAGCGCCGCCAATGGAATAAAAATCATAATTTGTTTATAAGACGTTTTTGTTTTTGAAGAAGTAAACATAAAAATTCTTCACCACTATGACAACTATTTTTAGAACCTATAGGAACCTAGGATCAAGAACTTAGGACTTTAAACGACTGTTTTTAGAGAAAATTGATTAAAGTTCATAATATTCTCTAGGCATCATGTTCTAAAAATAATAATAATTATTATTATCATTGCACTTAAATTTTAAAAATAAAATTGCACAATCACTGATATTACTTATTGATATTAATCACTGATTTTAGATATTTACTTAAAAAACGTATTATAAAAAAAGTTATGATTTTTATGCCATTCGGGGCGCTAGTTAGCACTCCAAAACGCCTTAAATCAAGAGTAGCCACACAGTCGTTTAACCAATTGAAAGAGTTGCAACGAAGAATGGGCAGAGGCGATGGCATTCAAAATCACTTAAGTATACCTATTCATCACAATGCTGAGTTTACAATTAGGTACCTATCATCGACTCGTGCAATCGACGCATTAAATTTGTAGTGCAAGGTGTCTCAATTCTCACGGTCTTGTAACCTTAGTTGTAAACTTAGTGTTGCTAAAAGAAAATAGTTGAATAATATTTATGTATTTTCTAAGGTTAACACGAGTACTAGACATAATTAAAACAGTTTTAAATAATATTTATGTAGTAAGTTAGTTAGACCTGAGATTTGTGTACTTATAGCCTCATAGTTGGGGCATTGTACGTAGCAAGCGCTGAGGTACATTAATACTTCAGATACTAGAGTTTCCTCACGATGTATTTCTTCATGGTCAGAGAGTGGCATTGCTACTATAAACTCACAAATGTACATAACTTGGAAAACAAAGTCATTGGTACATGCCGGGGTTCGAATCCCCGACCTCCTGATAGAGTAGCCGCTCCGCTACCACCGCTTTTGTAATAATAATAATGTAATGTTAAACCAATATGTAAAAATTTCAGCCGCAGAGTTCGTTATCGAGCTCCTCTGAAAGGGCTTCAGTGATTGTTATGTTTTTATGTGTAGGTATATTTGTTAGGTCTGGTCTGAGAATAGATCGTAGGCTAATCTTCTATAATACAAAAACGAATCGCTCAATGTGTTGGTAAGCGCAAATCTCGTGAGCAACTGAACGGATTTCGCTAATTCTTTTTTAGAATATTCCTTGAAGTACGAGGATGGTTCTTACGGAGAGAAAAATAAAATAAAAAAAAGAATGTACTGTTAGGCGGTACGAAGTTCGCTGGGTCAGCTAGTAATGTATATGACTGCCTTGTTGGTCTAGGTATCACGTCTTATAACTATGCCATTTCCACTTGGGCCGTAATTCATTTGTATAAATATGAGTAGCTTCAGTCTGGGTGTATTTACACCGAGACTAAAATACGCACGTTTGTAATATCTTCGCTTAATGATCCAGGGTACTCTAGTTTGGCATGAGGACAAGCGATTGTACTGTGTGGAGTTACAATCATAGAAAAGTTTCTATTTTAATTAAAAATATTCCACCGCTTCGATATCAACCCTTGTATGTCCCCACTGCTGGGGCACGGGTCTCTTCCTGCATCGCAGGAAGGTTAGGCCATACTCCACCACGGGGGCCAAGTCTGGATTGGTAGAGGATTG
Organism: Yponomeuta sedellus; assembly: GCA_934045075.1. Lineage (NCBI taxonomy): Eukaryota > Metazoa > Arthropoda > Insecta > Lepidoptera > Yponomeutidae > Yponomeuta > Yponomeuta sedellus. The sequence continues at coordinate 13,868,860 of OW203734.1, forward strand.
TAAGGCAGTTCAACCATTTATTTAAGCCCATTCGATAAGCAACTTAATGATAGGAATGTATTGAGATAGGAATAAAATATTAACATCTTTTTTATTCACTTCACCCGGAACAAAGGATCATAAAATATTGATAGAGGCTGTGAAAACAATACTACTTTATGTGTTATTTCTTGTCTGCTAGAGAACAACAAGATTAGCCCGATTTTCTTAGCAATCCGAGCGGAATAGATGTGAGGGTGAAAATGTCAACAAATTATAGATGCGAGAACAAGTCAGTGAGAATTGATAACTTCGTACTTTATTGTGTTCAAGATTAATGTGTGCGATAACAACCCTTTGTATGTCCCTGCTGGGGCACGGGTCTCTTCCTGCATCGCAGGAAGTTTAGGCCATACTCCACCTCGGGGGCCAAGTCCGGGTTGGTGGAGGATTGTAAGACAGTAACAGGCCTTACTGTCAGAAGTTATCAAGCCGCCGACAACGCTTCTGACATGGCTTAACGACTGCCATTACAAGACTGCCGGCACCAATGTGCCATGCGAAGCACGGAAGCTCTCGGAAAAAATGCACCTGACCGCGCCTGTTGTTGCTTAACCCAAGTGGTTGATTGCAATTACTCGGTACCACTAGGCCACGAGAGCAGATTAATGTGCCATTGATTAAACAAAACTGGGGGACGAGTTCCTAAAACGTATAGTTAATCCAAAGAGTCGTATTAGTACAGTAGTGGACCATTGAAAGTCTAGTAACTAATCGGATTTCAATGGTACAGAACCTGTGCATTAAAACATCACCCGAAACAGAACCCGACTGCCGAGCATTAGCTAAAGTGTAGTTAATTCAAAGAGTCGCATTAGTACAGTAATGGACCATTGGAAGTCTAGTCACTAATCGCATTCCAGTGGTACATACTGTAATATATTTTTTTTAAAAGAGGTAAAATAAAATGGAGTTAAAAATAAAAGAAGAAAATCCTCACAAACGGTATAATAAAAAAACCAATGAGGGTTACAAATAAAAATGGGCCTGAGGGGCCGCGTCCCTTTAATGTGCTTTTCACTGTAACACCTTATTTTAACAACCTTAAAGGTACATCTTATGTAATAGTACATGTTATGTTATACTAAATTCAAAAAAGTCCCACTTAGGAGGTAACGCTTCAGTTAAAGTTTAATTGTAGAAAGGTTAAAGAACATCTTACCGAACCGTGGAAACCTGCGTTTCGGTTATCATAAATTTTATTTAAAGTGCCGCAAAACAAAATAAGGTAACTTTACGGAACCCGCAAGCAGACCGGAGAGCTCAGGCCTGTCCGCTTATCCTGGGCTCCAGGGTATAAATAAAACCCAGAGATAATAAGAAGAATAGACGAAGAAGTAGAAGAAGAAGGACGAAGTAGAAGTAGTAGAAGTTGTAGAAGAAGAAGAAGGCGCCCTGCTGGTGTATTCCTGAAAGGCAGAGACGACAAAATTGTACACTCCCACTTAAAGGGAATAAATGGGTTAACTAAAACGGGAATAAGTTAACTGATCTAACAACTTTCAAAATACAGCATCTTGCAGTCATATTCAAATAAAGTTAGAAATTATGAACCAAAATGTATGTGAAAAATAAATATAACATTTCATGAGAAAATATTAAGTAATTCCGTATGATTTAACATGTAAAAGATGCAGGGGCCAGCAACCAACGTTCCTAGGCCACGCAATTGCCTGCAGCACTGTTAGTTTCAAAGTTATAAAACGAAATGTATGCAAAACACAAATAACAGATTTTAAGAGAAAATACTAAAGTATCTTATATGATTTAATATGTAAAACATGCGGGGGGCAGGGACAAACATTCCTATGCGGCCTAATTGCCTGTAGGACAATTAACTTCTATGATACAGACCAAAATGTATGTAAAACATAAATATCACATTTTAACAGAAAATAATAAGTAATTTCGTATGTTTTAACATGTAAAAGATGCAGGGGGCAGCAACCAGCGTTCCTATGCTACTCAATTGCCTGCAGCACTGTTAATCTCAAAGTTATAAAACGAAGTGTATGCAAAACACAAATATCAGATTTTAACAGAAAATACTAAAGTATCTTATATGATTCAATATGTAAAACATGCGGGGGGCAGCGACAAACATTCCTATGCGGCTTAATTGCCTGTAGGACAATTAATTTCCAAGTTACAGACCAAAATGTATGTGGAACATAAATATCACATTTTAACAGAAAATATTAAGTAATTTCGTATGATTTATTATGTAAAAGATGCGGGGGGCAGCGACTAATATTCCTATGCCACTCAATTGCCTGCAGCACCATTAATTTAGAAGTTATGAACCAAAACGTTCGTTAGCCTCAAGGAAAATCTACCCTCATGGTAGAAAAAAAATGCAGTACTTACATCGTCTTGGGTCGTGGCACGCTTCCAGGACGGTGCAGGCGAGTGCTACGCCTTCTGTAGCCAGCTGGGTAACAAAATAACACAAGCCTTAGCTGAATTCAAACAACTACAAAAGAACGTGTACGGTGTCAGTCCAATAAATCTGGTAAACTTACCGAAGCTGGCTTCTTGCCTGCATCCTTCTCTAGTGGTTCAGAACCAATGGTCCATCAAAAGACCGGCAGGTCCACTGTAAAGAAACCACAAGAACGATAGTACTAACATGCCAATACAAACTATACGTGACGGCGCGGCGTCGCGTATAGTTTGTATTGGAAAAAAGTTGGAAATAACTAGACCACGAGCAAAACAACTAAAGAGGGGCTAGATTACCTTGAAAGGCATTAGAAACAAAGAAATAATCAAAATTCTTACCCATTTTAAGGATGGTTTAAGCTTGATCACATCAAGGCGACCCTTTCGCCGTCTGCGCACAAAAGCAAGTCTCGGCCACAGACCAGCCAAAACGCCGGCTCATATTGCTTTTTGTTGCACAGACTAATTGAAGGCCGTTCCGTCTACACAGCGGTCCGGTCGCCGAACGCAAATATTAAACGAAAAATAAACCCCGCTACAATACCCTGTGCAAAAAACTGAATTAAAACATCACTAAAAACCCGACTGCCGAGCATTATTCAAAGAATCGTATTAGTAAAGTAATGGATCATTGGAAGTCTAGTCACTAATCGCATTCCAGTGGTACATACCCTGTGCAAAAAACTGAACTAAAACATCACTAAAAACCCGACTGCCGAGCATTAGCTAAAGTGAAGTTATTTCAAAGAGTCGTATTAGTACAGTAATGGACCATTGGAAGTCTAGTCACTAATCGCATTCCAATGGTACATACACTGTGCAAAAAAACTGAATTAAAACATCACCAAGAACCCGACTGCAGAGCATTAGCAACTACACTGGCCTGCAAAACTAAGTATCATACTTTCAAAATTGCAATAACTTTTTAAGTGCATAAGATATACTCGTACTTTCAAAATAAAAAGGACTCGAAAAAGAGTTGAATTTTGTGTATTAAATTTCCAAAGTAGTTAACCTTAAGACATGGCTGAAAAAAATTATCTGTTTTGTGTAGTCTACGATAAAACGAAATTAAAAGTGTAGTACTTAGTTTTGCAGTTCAATGTAGGTAAGCGGGCTGGACCAACCTACTTACGTACTTAAAATGAATTAAATTGGTGAATTTGGGACCCGCCTGCAGAAGTTAATTATTTTTTATTTCATATTTTTTTATTTACGTCTTTTTTGTGAGTTTTATTTTGTTTATTGGGTTAATTAACGTGTTCTTGAGTGGAGACCGCGACTCGGCAAACATAGTGTAGGACACGCTCCGACCAGGTGGGTTGACCATCTGCGAAAAACTGTAGGCAGATGCTGGATGCGGCAAACTGGAGACAGGGCGTTATGGCGCTCATTATGGGAAGGCTTTGTCTAGCAGTGGACTAACGCAGCCTGATCATTATACTGATGATGATGATTGGGTTGATACTAATTTTATGTAGCCTAGGACACTCGCGTTAACACGGCGAATTAACTGAGATCTTACATGTCAAAATCTGATCCTATGGTCAGATTACTTATGGAGTTATAAATAAATATTCATGGATAAATTACATAGCTCTCGTTAGCCCTATACTAAGTTCAACTAAATGACTTGTGTTATAGGTGCTAACTCAACGATAGATTTAATACAATAAATGCATAGATAACATCCAAGACCCGAGACAAACTAGAAAAGTTCGTTTCTTAGTTTGACCCGGCCGGGGATCGAACCCGAGACCTTCGGTTTTGCCGTCAGCGTGCCAGACCGCTGCGGCACCGAGGCCGTCCGTTATGAAGGAACGGGTATGCTTTCATATATCGACCTTGAAAATAACAATTGTTTTTGTGATCACTTGAGGACATTGGGCCTTAAGAGGTTATGTATACACACACATGAACCAAATAATACCCTCCTTTTGGGAACCGCCGCAGTCGGGTGGCATCTCACGCGATTCTACTTTCTCCCCTAGAGATGGCTATTTAATTTGCGACGGTTATATCATTGGAATGGCATTGTACTGTTATTATTTTGCACACGAGTAAATTGGTAAGGGGACCCCTGCTTTAACAAAATTGGGGCTTAAAGCTTAATATTTTGACGTCCGTCTGTCTGTCGTTCACATAAACATAATATTAAACAGATAAAATGGTAGAACAAAGTTTTATTTTTAATCAAACTTCTTTAGTTGGATTACACTATTTTTATTTTTAATGCACTAACCCGTGCTAAGGCCTCTAAATAGGTTTTTAGTTGGATTGCTGGTTAAATAATTAATTTTATTTGTCGATTCAGAGACCCATTTGCAAAACATTAGGCTCTGAATCATTTTACAGTTAGCGATCCCTTAATCGGCTAAACTAAAACAAATTGGGCTCAAAGTAGTGCATAAGTTACTTGAGAAACAATCACACCTATTAACGTAGGACATACAAAGCTAAGGAGTAATATTTGACAAACTAATTTAGTAAAAGGAAATCTTCATAAAATTTCATTGAAAATATCTTTGGCGAAGTTTTTAGTAGTGTAATGTGGATTGTTTGTATAAATAAAAAAATATTAATATCAATCAGGAAACCCTCTTTCTACGGAATCTTAGAATGCTCGTGGGCCGACATGCATTTGGCTTCTAAAATTAACCATTTAGTGAATCAAATTCGTTTCGTATGCCCATGTATGAATCAATGAATATATATTTTGATACGAAAATTTAATAACATTGGCCAACCCTTCCAATAAAATCAAATAACGTGATGAAAGTAGTTACAATTTTCGACATGCAAACAGATGGCCACAATTTCAATTAATTTACTCTATGTATTTTCTCTACGCAAATTTTCATAAAAGTCCCATCGCGATAAATGAATTTGCATTCTTCGTGACGTTGACAGAAGAAATTGATCACTTTACTATTTTTCCTAAAACGCTTGTCAAACCGCCCAGGTAATTTTAAAGTCAAACCGAGTGATTGGAATCAATTATTTGAGTTAAGCAACAACAGGCACGGCTAGGTGCAGGAACCTTCCCGTGACTACCGCTAGTGGTATTTTTCCGAGGACTTCTGTGCTTCACAAGTCACGTAAAGCCTTTGCTGCCGGCTGACATGTAGTGTCAGTTGCAGGCCTTATGGGCGGTTTCATAACTTCTGACAGTAAGGCCCGCCACTGTCTTACAATCCTCCACCAATCCGGACTTGGCCCCCGTGGTGGAGTATGGCCTATACCTTCCTTACGGATGAGACCCGTGCCCCTCGGTGGGGACATAATTGGTTGATGATGATGGTGTATTCATTTGGTTTTCCTATGACTTTTATGCCTCCTTAAACTCGTGGTGTGTAAACTGCTAATGTGCCTTTCAAGCGCTGAGGTATGTGAACGCCTCAGACAGTCAGGTTTGTCCACGATGTTTTTTTTCAGGTCTGACTTTAATCAGAAATCAATGTCATTAGTACACATCAGTATCGAACCCAGGACCTATCAAATGTGAAGCCAACATTCTACCTCTTCTCTGACTCTATTAGAAGTATGAATATTTAAAAATGAGAAAGGTGTTTTCCTTTAATACTCTTACAGAGACGTAAAACCGACAACGCGACTCTGACTCTCCTCACAATAGTTATTAAGCTCTGCAAGTCTTGCAAGTCTGCAAGTCTGCAAGCTAGTCAGGCTAGATCTAGAACCTGGTCGGACTCCTACGACAAAAAAAAGTAAATGTATTCGGAATTGACTGCTTCGTTGGTCTAGCTGTTAAGGTGCTTGGTACCAAGGCAGAGGACGTGGGTTTTCGTACATTTGTACAAGTGGCCTCAGTCTGAGTGTATTTTCATGTTTGTGACTGCCTTGTCTGGTTACCATGTACATGGTTACCAAAACCCAAAGTGGGTTTTGGGAATCAGGTCAAGTGATTGTGTCGTGTGGAAGTTATTAAATAAGTTCATATTATGTAGTGCTTTGTTTTCGTATAAAGGTGGCCAAGTTCACGTCAGAGCCGCGTACGGAGAAAACAACCATGATATAAGTTTATTATTTAGGAAGCAGTGGTAGTGCAGTTACGCTAGTTTTAGTGCACGCTAACTGAGAAGGAAAACATCGTGAAAAAACCCGCGGCTTGGTTGGCTCCGCTTGTATTGACTAGGTTTTCCTGTGGGATGGTATAGGTGCTGGGCAAGCCTAGACCATCTGAAACCATGTCCCAGGCACTACAGCATCCGAGTGGTCAGTTCAACCATCTAGTGTGAGTGTACATGCCACTGTTCGCTGTATAAATCATCTATGTATAACGCTATCTGACAACCATCTATATGTTTATCCGGAGGTATGATCTCTCCAGTGAATAAGTTCAAAAACCTCTTGCCACATGGCATTTACAGGCCTATGCAGAAGTAAATTGTATGACTGGCCATCCTTTTAATCAGCTATTTAGTCGCTTATCTCTTGATTATTATATCTATTAACCTTCTTATCCAATGTACCGTTCGTTGTAGTGTATTTAAATTTCAACGTTATTTCTATTCAAGTTTAGCACGAAATACTTACTAATACTTACTAAGTTTTTCAAGAAAATGATATAAGCACGATAGTGGTTGTTATTTGCTTCAATTTGGTAGCGACAGAAAACAGCAGGTAAAGCAACAGTAGTACAATGTATAATAATAGGGGTATAACGCGCAAATTAAATGGGCATCTCACGCTAAGAAGATCGGAACGCGCGAGGCGCCAAGTTAAGTAGCACGGGTTATACCATTACTTATAGTGTGATGTAATGACCATAACAGGACTCATATGACTCTATTGAATAAATATGCATTTTAGAGACTCACCCCCTTGGTCCGCGTCCGCGCCAGATCCCATCTGGCTTAAGGCGCGAGCCACAAAGGATCTAGCAGTGGTCCTGAAATTAATACTGACATTCTGAAAGCTTGTTGTCAACCGTTGTATGTCCCCACTACTGGGGTCTCTTCCTGCGTCGAAGGAACGTTAGGCCATATCCACCACGGGGGCCAAGTCCGGGTTGGTGGACGTTTGTTAGACAGTAGCGGGACTTTCTGTCGGAAGGTATCAAGCCGCCCATAAGGCCTCTGACATGGCTTAACGACTGCCGGTATATGACAGCCAGCACCAACGGCTTAGCGTGCCTTGCGAAGCACGGAAGCGCTCGGAAAAATGCCACTAGCGGTAGTCACGGGAAGCTCACCCATCCCGTACATGACCGCACCTGTTGTTGCTTAACCAAGTGATTGATTCCAATTACTCGGTTCGCCTAGGCCACGAGCGCTTCTGAAAGCTTACACGTGTCAAATTAGTACTTTAGTAATGAGAGCTGTTAAACTGCACAACAATCCTCCTCCGTCTGATACTCTGCGACATTCGCGGTAGTGGCTAAATAATGAATGAAGCATGGCGGCATTGGATAAACGAATATTCTGCAGCCTTGAACGTTAAGTGGTGCGATCAATTTATGTCGTTTGTGGTAACTTCCTGTACTTTACCTATGTACTTATATGATTTGTGGCAACCATAAAAATAATTTGGCGTCTGAATTTCCAACGGCCAAAACCTACCATCGAGCACACAAATTAACTATTCGAGGCGAAAAAGTTATCAAGCGATGAGGTGCTACCGAAATATGCAAATAATGTAATGCAATACTGTTAGTTCAATTTCTGATAGGTACATTTGTAATTATTTTGGAAGTAATGTGGAAAGCTGGAAATTCCATATATTAAAAAAAAAAAGTAAAAAAAGTAAAAAGATATTTATTGCCACCAACAAAACACTGGTTGAAAGAATAAAGTTTACATTTGGTAAACATACACATTTTTTTGATAACGTTAAAGAACTTATACTGATAGAGCGTACATAATAGTATATTATGATATAAGTGCGGTAAGTTGAAAATTACAGCCGAGGCGATATTACTAGCCCGAGCCATCGGCGAGGGCTATAAGGAAGCAGAGTCTGTAATTTTCAAAGCGCACGTATGTCATACGACGTTTTATAACATATTTACGAGGAAATTAATAAAACTCTGACTTTGTTATCATCACTACTTGACGACATTTTCAAATAAAAACAATACATCGAAAAGAAAAAGCGCGCGGATTTATTTTTAATTGTCCACAAATAAGCGATGCGCGCGCATCAACTTTTTTTTTTAGGCAAAGGTACAAAAACAGCCAGTATTACTAATAAAGTAAATTAATATTTTTGTGTTTTTGTTACAGATAAATGGTTGTAATTTATTGTCAAAATTGATTAAATTAAAGAATTAAATGTTTATTTGTTATATTTTATTTCCCAAAGTTAATTTTATTCATAAAATATTGACCACTTTCTTGACATAAAACCTCTTTGCTAAGATTTTTAAAAGTATCGTTCATTTTTAGACGGAGTATCTGAAAACTTTATTAAAAAAAACACGTGCCTTTTACATTACATTATCGCACAAGTACGTAATAAGATACATTACGATGTTGAAATTGGTGTAATTACAACCACTTTACTAGCAAATATGTTATAAAGATTAATATGAGTTGACTGTACATAATATCAGTTGCTATTACGTAACTTGTCCACTGTATTAACGTACTAGTTCGTTACTAGTTTGATTTAACGTACTCTATACTGATATTTTGACGTTTCTGTAACGTCAAAATAAATAACCCAATAGATTTATAGTTACAGAACAGGCAGTCCGGACTTTCGCCGGTACCGATCCCTTAATTAAAAATGGACGGAGAAGTTTCCCGCCATCCCGTTGTAACCCGCTGCGCGAGCGCAGTATAGGGTTATTCTTTATTTATTTCCCAAGAGAGATAGAGAATTGTGATACCACAGCTGAACTATTAAGGCACTGGGGGGTGCTAACTAGCGCTCCCAAAGGAATAAAAATCATAACTTGTTTTATAATACGTTTTTTTTTTTTCAAAAGATTAACGTAAAAAATCTTAACCACTATGACAAAAATTTTTAGAACCTACATTTTAGAACCCAGGATCAAACAGTTGGGACATTAATCGATTTTCGCTAAAAAGCCCGTTTTAGCGCAAACGAATAAAGTCATAGGATGTTGATACAATATTCTAGGTTGGGTTTTCTAAAAATGGTTATCACAGATATCAAGATATGGATATTTAATTTTTCAAAAAAAAATCTTGTTATAAAACAAGTAAAGATTATACTATTTTTATTTTTAATGCACTAACCCGTGCTAAGGACAATTTCAAAAACCTATTTAGAGGCTAAAAATTCCACCCATGCCGGGATTCGAACCCGAAACCGTTTTACTTAAGCCAGATGTCGCTGCCTGTTCGTAATACAGAAATTAGTGTAAAGAGGTTCGAAATTTAATTGATGCCGGTGAGTCGCCCATTAGCTCAATTAGAAGAGCGCTGGCACGGACAGCCAGAGGTTGCGGGTTCGAATCCCGGCATGGGTGGAATTTTTAGCCTCTAAATAGGTTTTTAAAAATGGTCTTAGTACGGGTTAGTGCATTAAAAATAAAAATAGTATAATCATGTGGGTACAGTCATATCATTCCGTTGTAAAAAAAAAACCTAACTGCAAAGTAGGTAGTCGGGGCTGTAAGTGATGCAATTTACTTAAGCCAGATGTCGCTGCCTGTACGTAATACAGAGAATAGTGTAAAGAGGTTCGAAATTTCACTGATGCCGGCGAGTCGCCCATTAGCTCAATTGGAAGAGTGCTGGCACGGATAGCCAGAGGTTGCGGGTTCGAATCCCGGCATAGGTGGAATTTTTAGCCTCTAAATAGGTTTTTAAAGTAACGATTTTTATTACAGAAGCGCCAGTAAGAACCCCCCCAAGGCGCCTTAAAAAACGTGTACCTAATATCTTTCATGATTGGGCTTATTTTCAGCGGAGAATATATTAAGCTTGCTTGACATCGAAATTGATACCCATACTTATTTGAAACCGTACCATGCCGCGCCGTTCCCGCTATTATAGGCATTAATGATGAACTGATATTGTTTTCGGTGAAAAGATATTATAATTGCTGCTTTAAAAAAAGCGGATAAATAGGAGAAGATCTCCACGCTACTGGGTTCCATACTGTATATTAATTGAAAAATTGAAAATAGTACTTACTTTAGAGAGGAACGGAAACTAAAGGCATTATAATTACTTTAGCTACGTTAAATAAACGCACTCAATTATTCCACAAGTTGACCTTATAAGTGTTGACGAACAGGGAATAGGACTCATCAGGATTCTATTTCATTGGAAGAAAATTTATCTTTCTTAGGCCAGAGAGACAGAAAAAACATTCATAAAAAACTCACGCCTTTATCCCAGAGGGGTAGGAAGAGACCAGGGACTGCCACTTGCCACGATCCTGACAGATCACCTTCACTTTATCAACGTTCATAAGTCGTTGCACGCACGCACGTAGAAAAAACATGGGATGCGGAAAAGACGTGTCGTCTTTTGAGTTAACTTTTATTAAAAATGTATTCAAGGGACGGAACGGAGCCCTAAGAGAAGAGACGGGACGAGGGCTTGTACTGTATGCGGCGCGTCGCGCCTTTTCCGCTCAATCGACCGTCCCTCGCAAAGTTGTGGTCAAAGATCCAACCGGAAATTTGAATTTGAAAACACACCAAAGCACTCGTGGCCTATTAGAACCAAGTGATTGGATTCAATCACTTAGGTTAAGCAAGAGCAGGCGCGGTCAGGTGATGGATGGGAGACCATTCCGTGACTACCGGTAGTGACTTTTTTCCGGGCACTTCTGTGCTTCGCAAGGCACGTTAAGCCGTTGGTTCCGTCTGTCATGTAATGGCAGTCGTTACGCCATGTCAGAGGCCTTGATAGTTTTAGTCAGTAAGGCCCGAGTCAGAGGCCTTGCTTCGCGTTAACGTTAATGTCATGTCAGAAGCCTTGTGGGCGGCTTGACAACTTCTGACAGTAAGTCCCGCCACTGTCTTACAATCCTTCATCAGCCCGGACTTGGCCCCCGTGGTAGAGGATGGCCTTACGGGCCTGCGATGCAGGAAGAGACCGTGCCCTAGTAGTGAGGACATACAAAGGGTTAAATTCGATATTTAATTTTGATTCATAACAAATTTCAATGAAATTACGTTGATGAAGTTACTAGTTCTGTAGGGTAGACAAAACCTCCTCTTTCTGTTGAACCCCGCACAATGCATAGCTTGACATGCAGTCGACCATTGTTTTGTTTCGTACTTGGCCAGACACACTGTCATGTGACTAGACAGAGATATACTTGTTGTAACAATGTTTTGTTGTATTGGAAATTAACGCAGTATTAGGTTTTTGTAGTAAAATTTGCATATTATGTTCATGATTTTAAAATATCATGCATATTACATTTATATTATACTTGAATGTTTTTATTATAAAGAAATGAATGTTTTTGTTATCAGTCACTTGAATAATTTGTTTAAAACGGAATATTTGCCACAATCAAAATTTCCATAATGTTACTGGTTAATCGCGGTTTTAAGCATAAACTAACTTACCTAGACCCAACTTATATATAATATGACGATATGGTATATGACGACTTCTGTGGCACAGCGGTAGCGCATCTGCCTATCATACGAGAGGTCCCGGGTTCGAAAAACCCCAGGTCTTGGATGTTTACATGTTTGTAATGTCGCTGTTTCTAGTACCCACGACACAGGATATCCTAGAGTAGGGTCAGATGTGCCAGTATATAAATGTTATGTTATGTTATAAATAAGATAAGCTAGATCAGCCTACTCTGTGTTTCTTAGGTTTAAATCATCCAGTGAAGCCTGGTCAGCCAGGGTCATTAAAACACACCCCATAAACCACAAAAATTGTGGGAGGCCAAGCATGGAGAGGAATGCATAGTATTGATTGTAATTACAAAAACCGGCTTATATTATAATGTTTCAGAAATATCAGAAGAGTCGAAAAATCTGTTGTCAATCTGTAATCAAAATGATCAATAATAGTTTCTTCTTCTTCATGCTATATTAGTCCACTGCCGGACATAGCCCTCCCCTAATGAGCGCCATAGCGCAAGGTTGTGCCATCATTGGGGGGTAATGCCCATAATCCCCACGCTGGGCATGCGGGTTGGGGATCGCAGTTTGGTGGAATTGTACTGCACATTATTGCTCACCCCCCGGTTTGTGTCCCTTAAGTCGTCTAAATGTCGTCTAAACTAATTTTGCCCACTAAAAATGATACCGCAAGCACGTGTAACGTACATCTAGCTAGATGCACTTTTTTTCTTGACAAGGTACTTCCTGCATGCCTACAGTGTGATTAAAAAATTACACGTTTGCAAATATGATGTAAATTGATACTCTGCAATGGGCAACTTGTGTCGAATTTAGATTGAAGTGGCATTGCTTTTATACCATAGAAGACACAGAAAAATTATGTTTCGAGAATAAATATGAAACGACAATTAATGTCCCCTTACATTAATGTACTTTAATGTTTATTCTCAAGTAACCTCCAGTTTCCCGTACACTAACAAGCCGTTTACTGTTAACAGCTGTCCGTTGTCAAAAAATTGATAAAAATAATTTACAACTGTTAACAGTAGATTAAAAGCTTGCTAGTGTACGAGAAACCGGGGGTCAGTAGGCTTTAGTAGTTTCATCTTATTTTACCGTCTAGGAAAAACTATTTTTTCTTAAATTCAAGTTTGGCTATAACACAACAACAACAAGTCCATTGTTTTGATGAAGGTGCCTTTCATTACAATAAAAGTAAAAAAACCAGACAAGTGCGAGTAAAAAGTACCGAACGAGGGTCTAAACAAACTTGTATCAGCCCTTTGTGTGTCCCCACTGCTGGAGCCCGGGTCTCTTCCTGCATCGCAAGAAGGTTAGACCATGCACCACCTCAGGGGCCAATTCCGGGTTGGTGGAGGATTGTAAGATAGTGTCAAGCCTTACTGACTGAAACTACCAAGGCCTCTGACATGCCTTAACGACTGCCATTACATGACAGCCGGAACCAACGGCTTAACCTGCCTTGCGAAGCACAGAAGCGCTCGGGAACAAAATGCCACTAACGGTGTAGTCACGGGATGGTCCCCCATCGAGCACCTGACCGCGCCTGTTGTTTCTTAACTCAAGTGATTCATAATACTATTTTCATTTTTAATGCACTAACCCGTGCTAAGGACAATTTTAAAAACCTATTTAGAGGCTAAAAATTCCACCCATGCCGGGATCCGAACTCGCGATCTCTGACTATCCGTGCCAGCGCACTTTCCAACTGAGCCAATGGGCGACACACTGGCATCAGTGAAATTTCGAACCTCTTTACACTATTCTCTGTATTACCTACAGGCAGCGACATCTGACTGAAGTAAATTGCATCACTTACAGCCCGGAGTACCTACTTTGCAGTTAGGTTTTTACATCGGAATGATATCGCTGTACCCACATGATTATACTATTTATTATTTATAGATTGATTCCTGAAAAAAACGGGTTTTTCACTTTATGGCCAGTCCTTTCATGGTGAGGAACCCTAAAAATTACTAAGTAGGTAATCATCAGACAATTTTATAACGGCAATACATCTTAATCATTTTAAGCTGGCATTTACTTAGTATACAGAGATCATTAATGAAATTACAATGATCATTTAAGAATTACATATTTCACACACTTATTGTGAATAATATCAGTAAAGTGGATCTCTGCTGCGATAGGAATAGTTGGCAATAATTTGGGGGTTTTTTTATAAAATTATCTAGGTCTTTCAAGATTCGGGAAGTGGCATTGGGTCATACTATGGGTTCATGTATCTTTTGAAAGTTTCCATAACCAAACTGTTGTCTCGTTCTTTTTTAGAAATCTGATGAGACTGAATAACAGTGATTATTAAATGAAATTTTCAGTTTAGAAATCGGCAGCTAAGATGAAGTCAGACGATTTACTCGATCCTTCCTACATGCTTAATGTACCTACATTAGATTGATCGTCAATTTTCAATTTCGTTCCTCGATCATACGACGTGTTGAAAATCCACGTTCGTCTTTATATAATAAAAAAGCTACCAAGTACGAGTCAGACTCACGCACCGAGGGTTCCGTACCAGTAACACACGCCATCTCCCATCTCGTGGAAAAACTAATAAAAATAATAATAATGCAGCCTATAAACGTCCCACTGTAGAGCACAGGCCTTCTTTCAGAGAGAGAGAGAGAGGGAATGTGCTTAATCACCACGACAACTTCATTAAAGTAATTTGACAAAAGTTGACTGTCTTATTGGTCTAGCGGTATCACGTCTGACGACCTCAGGCATGGTGATGCCTGAGATCGTCAGTTCGATTTCCGTAATGGGATGTTCCCACTGAGGCCACCGGACTCTTTATAGTAATGGCTGAGTCTGGGTGTGTTTCAATCTTTGCCTGGTTACCATAACACACGGTATCCTTGTTTGGGACCATACAAATATTTGGTTTGTGTGGAAGTTATATTGTTTTTATTATGATATTTTAAGGAAATGTAAACAAAATTCACCGTTCTACAATGAACCGTTTAACATAGAGTAGAGGACGCCCTACCCTAAAAACTGATAAAATAAATGTAAAGCCTATCAAACATACTTCGCAAACGGATCCCTAAATCGAAAAACCATTTACCTACACTCACAGTATTTGCTTAGTGACAAATCAAATTTTATGAAATTTAACTATATAAGCTACGCAACGACGTAGGCCAAAAAACTATTTGCGTCCTTAAATTAGGTGTAAGGTTAGTGTTAAGTGTAAGATTGATTAAGTTGGGTTACACAAAAAAAAATTAAACATATTATGCTACCGTTTTGTCTGGGTGATATTTATGACAAATTTCAGCTAGCATACGAACATGGCAAATCTATAAGTTTTCTTTGTTCACTACGGAACCCTAAAAATAAATGAGCGAAATGAACGAACCTTGAGATTTCGCTTAGTCAGCCAGCAAGAGTAGGGTGAAGGAAAGAATGACCACAGCCTTAAAGGAAACTGTCCACTTTGAGAACACGCAGGTGCGCGCTTAGAAAGGTATTCGAGCTAAAGGATTGAATCGTAAAAGCTTTTCTAATTTTCTATTTCCCAATTCCAAATTCACTCTATGGGTCTCGAGCTAGTGACCGATATTTCATACAAATAATTCTGAATTCTGTTTCTATTAACCTGTTTTTACGGATTTGGCTAGGCTAGGAATTTCTATACAAAAATAGTCATTTTAATTCACATAATATATGAAGTACCGTATCGTCATTGACGCCGATTTTGAAAGTTTCGACTTTGCTGGTGAAAATGTGTATTTAAATTCAATAGAGCCTTTTACAACTTTTTCATAAGTCTCGCGTTTATTCTTCATACATTTCCCAACCCATAGTGCTTATATCAAATTATAAGCACGATTGCTGCCTTGATAATAGCGTAATGAACCGTCTCAAAAGTTGGCACAACAAAGTATTAACATTTTTACCCAGATCTCTTCCCTCCCCGTATTTTTCTTTGATGTACACGATGTGATTATCATTATAAATTCACAGCTTTTACGTTTATGCCTCAATTTATTCCATACCTTTAATCCAGAACTTCAAAGTGAAGTTTTAAGCTTGAACATTTCTTGGTCTCCAATTTATGCGTACCTATTACAAAAGGGTGAAATCAAATACTTCTCAAAAAGTTTCTGCTGCTTTAATAGTTATTAATAGATCAGTTAAAAAGTACTAAATGATACTAACATTATAGTAACTAAACGACACCACTATCGTAACTTTGTAAAATTAAATTCTACGACATCAAAATCACACGTTAATGTGCGACGCTCAGCGTGTGACCAAATTATTTTTCAAAAGCACTTTTAAACTGTCTCTCTTGACACAAATGTTGAGTGTTAACAATATTGTTTGATGAAACAGCTGAAAAAATACCAAAGAAAAACAGTCTACCTACTGCGCGTACCAAACGAAAGACACGAGTGTATTTTCTACTGGCTCTAGTAGCGCTTTCAGTAGGTATGAGTTCAGTCATTACCATGGCGCGATCGTGGACGGCTGTGCGTTTGTGAATTTCGTATTCAAGTTGTAATTTTAAAAAATGTGAGTAAAAACTTGTTCTGAGTACCAACGAGACACAGTGATAAACGTTACTAATTTATAAAAACATACAGTGATTACTACTGAATTCGTAAGTGCCGGAAATTAGTTGCGAAACTTTTCTTGTGGGAGTACTGCTTTTTGTTGTTGGATAAAGGTATGTAAAAGTTTTTGTGTAATACTTTTGCCTAACTCTGACTTAAGTAATTGAATGAGATGCTATTTGTATGACTTCTTAAATCACAATAGTGTTGTAATTATAGAAACTTTTATTAAATAAATTTCTCCTGTCTATGGGAATGCTAAATGGACAAGCTACGTAATTTATTTAAACAAATTACCTCTTAAATAATTAACAACAACAGAAAGGAAAATAGCTTAATTAATAAATTACTTCTAAATTTGAATGAGGTAACGTAATTACTTATATTTTTAAGGCCAAATCTTGTTTTAGAAAAACCTGAAGCTTTTAAGACTTAATTAACTAAATTGTATTACTTGATGTGCTTGTATTACATAGCAAGTAATACAATTACGTCGAATCTTAATTAGTTCTACTACCATCTATATAGAAAATAATATAGATAGAAAATACGTCATAAACAGTATATATAACTATAAGTACAGTAAGAGGCGCTTATGCCTGAAAATCGGCAACTAGTTGTACACTGGTGTACATCAGTTACAAGCCGTATAGACCTTTTTGTCTTCATTTGTAATTCATAATATGCTGTTAAATAAATGTCTCTTTAAATTGTCATTAATGACTACGGTATAAGTGATTACTGTGCCCCATTTCGCTTGAAGACAAATACATATTTTCTATTCTATCCTATCCTATTCCAATATGCTGCCGTAGGGTATGTAATTGTGCATTTCGAGGTAAACACTCTGGGGCCATGGGGCCCGGGGGGACGACGCCTCTTCAAAGAGATCCCGTCACGCCTGTTCGACGCTTCAGGAGACCCGAGGGCTAGTGCCTTCTTTGGCCAAAGGTTAAGCCTCACCATACAGCAAGGCCAGTCTTCTCCATACTCTACTCGGCCGAGGCTAATAAATTTGTCGGAAATGTTTTATTTAAATCAGAAAATAAATTTAGATAGATAGATAGAAGATAGAATATTCTTTATTGTATACAGAAATTACAGTAACAGAAATTATATAAAAATATAGTACAAATGGCGACCTTATTACTAAAAGCAATTTCTTCCAGGCAGCCATAGACGGAGATATGAAAGAAATTAGAGACGGATAGTCGGTGCAATACAGAAATAGTGACATTAGGAATTCGACGAAATTTTTATAAACTTACTTAAACCACATACATAAATAATTAAATAAATAAATAATTAAGATATACATACATACTAATAAATAAATTATATATGGGGAGAGGAAATAATATAATATACCTACGTAATATTTACTGCATTATTCAATTATTAAAAGGTAGTATTCCTTCACTCTACACTTAAATATCGCAGATGAAGGAGACTGTCTTATTACTAGTGGCAGTGCATTCCACAGTCGGACGGCTGTGGCTGAGAAGGAGTTACTGAAGAACTTCGTCGAGTGACTAGGTGTCTTCAGCAACAGATTTTGACCTGAACGCAACGTACGACTGTGAGAATCATGCAGAAACAGAAAGCGTTGTTTAGGGTAGACAGGAGTGGTAGGATTGAACAGCACAGAGTAGAGAAGTGAAACAATGTGAGCGTCCCTGCGGTGGCGGATAGGGAGCCGCTTGAGCTTAGTACGTTATTCGGATATGTGGTCATATTTTCGCAAACCGAATATGAACCGTATGGCGAAGTTCTGGAGGCGCTCAAGCTTATCTAATTGCTCTTGTGTAAGGTCAAGATAGCTAGCATCAGCATAATCGAGGATAGGGAGTAGTAGAGATTGTGCGAGCGCAATTTTGGTTGGAGTTGGT
Source organism: Yponomeuta sedellus (assembly GCA_934045075.1). NCBI lineage: Eukaryota > Metazoa > Arthropoda > Insecta > Lepidoptera > Yponomeutidae > Yponomeuta > Yponomeuta sedellus. Next base: position 13,887,369 of record OW203734.1, read on the forward strand.
AGGAAGTTCCGTAACCTCAAGGAGGCCGCTGAAGCGAACATTTTCCGGCTCACCTCGGCTAGCTGTGGCACCCAAGACAGGCACCTGTCGATCATAATCCCCAAGTTCTTCACCTTCTCACTAAACGGAATATGGACATTGTCAAGTTTGACATGAGGCAGTTGTTGCCAGTCGATCCTAGAGATTATTCTAGTACTCCCGATAATAATAATTTGAGTTTTACTTGGGTTGACTCTCAATCCATATGAATGGCTCCACTCCGATATACGGAAAAGATCTGCATTCTTTTTTGATATTGCAGAGTGTAGGCCATCCAGAGGAGATTGAGCATAAATCTGGAGATCATCTGCGTAAAGGTGGTAGGAAGAACTAAGTTTCTGAGTGATACTGTTAATAAAGATAGCGAAGAGGAGAGGAGACAACACGCTACCTTGAGGAACACCAGCAGTCGTATTACACCAACTAGAGTAAGAATAGTCAATGCGTATACGCTGTCGGCGCCCATGTAGATAACTACGAAACCAGTCAATAACCATCGGAGATATGTTAAGAGAACACAGCACGCCCAACAGGATGTCAAAGTCGACCGTATTAACATTAACCGTATTTTGACAGGAATGGGAGAATGGAAATAGGACGGTATTCGGAGAATGAAGAGGGATTGGGCTTCTTAGGCAATGGAGTTACTTGGGCTTCCTTCCAAACGTTCGGAAAAATACCAGTGACAGCAGACTTGTTGAGGATTCCAGTGATAACGGGAACAATGACATCCACGATGGAAGTGATCATTTTCCGACTGATGGCGTCAGTGCCAACAGCGCTGGATGTGATAGATGCTATGCTCTTCTTAACATCACAATCTGAGAATTGACTAAAAGAAAATGCGGGGAAGGTAGGAGTTGGAAGCGTGGAAAGAAGTTTCAACGTATTGGCTTTAGTAGTCCCATCTATTGAGGAAGCAGAAGAGAAAAAGAGATTAAGAGAGTTTATACCTAAGTCTTTGGAGGCAATATCTTGTCGTGCTTTACCAACTCCTAAAGTTCTAAGAAATTTCCAGAATTTGGCTGGATCACCGTTCTCAACAGATTCGTGAATGTGGCGACGTTGTGCATCCCTTCACACCTTGTTGCAGTGATTCCGAAGACTCAAAAAACGATTTTTGTTGTGATCAGTCGGCCGAGATTTGTGCCTTGACTTGGCAACTGCTTTCCTGTGTACAGCTATTTTGATATCATCGGTGAGCCAAGGTGCTGGTAGGTGCTTGACTTTGATTGCTCTCATGGGTGCATGAATATCGTACAGGTTAGTGAAAAGAGTGTTGAAAATGGCAATCTGTTCATCGACTGTATCTGCATTAGCTACCACAGACCAGTCAATACTCAGCGCGTCCTCCTTGAGTTGATCTAGGTCCATGCTACTAAAATTACGTTGCATAAGGATCATCGGCTTAGCTTTGGGCGGACGCAATTTATACGAGAGAAAAAGCAGATCATGATACGAAAACGCATCAGCGGGAAATTTAGGTAGGTATATTACTATAATATATACCTATATTATACTTTGATTTTTGTTTTTGGTTAGGAATAGATTATATTTTTCGCCCGAATCAATGAACGATTTGACTGATTTGATTTGCTGACTGAACCAGCGTAACTTACTTGAGTTTAGTGTAAGCATGTTAAAGTCGTCAGCCTTTTCGATACTCTACTCGGCCGAGAGCAATCTGTCTATGTTGAATATTTTATACTATTTTTAATGCACTAACCCGTGCTAAGGACAATTTAAAAAACCTATTTAGAGAATAAAAATTCCACCCATGCCGCGATTCAAACCCGCGACCTCTGGCCGCGACCGCGACCTCTGGCACGGATAGCCAGAGGTCGCGGGTTCGAATCCCGGCATGGGTGGAATTTTTAGCCTCTTAATAGGTTTTTGAAATATTATTTAAATTAGATTCAGGTATATAGTTATAAAGGTTTAGGTATAGTTTCGTTTTGGTTGTTGGTTAGCAATGGATTATATTTTTCAGCCCAATCTATGAACGGTTTGGCTGATCTGATTTGCTGACTGGAACAGCGAAACCAAATAGGCATGTATTAACAAAGAGGAAGATAAAAATTACCCGGAACTGGGGTGCGTGCATTCAACGACTTATGAACGTTGATGAAGCGAAGGTGATCTGTCAGGATCGTGGCAAGTGGCAATCCCTGGCCTAGCCCTCTGGGATACAGGCGTGAGGTTATGTATGTAATGGAACAGCGTAACTAACCTGAGTTTAGAGTACGCATGTTAAAGTCGATAGAAATAGCGACTATTTTTATCGGTCGATGAAACTAAATACTACGTCCGTTGGTACTTGGCAAATGTTTCATGTCAAGAATAAAAATTTAAATCAATTGAAGTAGAATCATTTAACATCTCGGTTAAACTTTTTCTTTTACTCTTTTGAAAGAAACTGCGGTCGACTTTGTAAAAGACTTAAACCGTGGCTTGGTGTCGTCTGTACGCTCGCTCACTGAACGTCAATTGAATAAAGTTTGTGGAGATCCTACCCTATAATTCACAATAGACTGCCACTTACCAAAAAATTGGTAAAATATCCGACAGATAACTTAAATAACATGAGATATTTTTTTCCAGTACCTAAGTATATTTTCATCACTTTTGGAAGGCGTATTCATTTATTTGCGCCATTAAATATAATAAAAAAAAATCAATTACCATAATTAATTGTTTTTTTTTTTATTGAAAACAAGCTACTAAATTATAATTATCACCATAAACACTTTATTGTAATTATACCACAGAAAAAATCACATTATATTTTTTGGATTGTTAATAGGATTTGATTGTTAAATTAAATATTTCATTCTGAAATAAATATTATTTATATATTTTTTTTGTTTTTCGTATTATTAACAAAAAAATTAAAAAATCCTTAACTCATTCCTCAGAGTCAGTATAAACAGTATGTGGTAAAGAGAACGATGTAACTACGGATTATTTACCCTGCTGCAACTTATTAGTGCCTATCGGCCCACCCATATCAATATTTTTTTATTGTTGTGTTTTAAGGTCAAAATTGAGGAGATTGCCTCTGAGGAGTGCTTTAGAGGAATCGTGTCAGCTACGCGTGTGGAATCAGGAGTTACTTTGCGGAAATCCATAATAGCATATAAATGTGAAAATTTCTTTGCTAAATTCCGCCAAAAATCCCAGAAGCACAGTTAATGCTTCTGGGATTTTTGGCGAAATTTAGAGAGTAATTTTCATATTTTAGCTACGCGTGTAAGATGGGTCAGCGAGTTGTTTCACGAATCAATGTCACTGGTCCTAGAGATCGGTGTGGAGAGCATGGATAACCTCTTTAACAGGTTCTCTGTATAACAGGTATTTTTGACAAAACAAACCATGTCACATAAATCCCATATGATTAATTGGATGAAGGGCTCGTGGCCTAGTGAAGCGCTCGTGGCCTAGTCGAATCGAGTGGTCGGAATCAGTCACTTGAGTTAAGCAACAAGAGGCGCGGTAAGGTGCAGGATGGGTGACCGTCCCGTGACTACCGCTAGTGGCATTTTTCCGAGCGATTCCGTGCTTCACAAGGCACGCTAAGCCGTTGGTGCCGGCTGTCATGTAATGGCAGTCGTTAAGCCATGTCAAAGGCCTTATGGGCGGCTTGATAACTACTGACAGTAAGGCCCGCCACTGTCTTACAATCCTCCACCAACCCGGACTTGGCCCCCGTGGTGGAGTATGGCCTAACCGTCCTGCGATGCAGGAAGAGACCCGTGCCCCAGGAGTGGGGACGAAGGGCTTGATTCGTAGTATTATTGGAAACTAGTCTCCTTCGATCAATGGATGACTAATGCAATAGAAACTTATAGCATAAAGTTAATCATTATTGACCCATTTTTTACGAGTCACAAATGACATGTAATAGTTTATACTTTTACCAAATGTAAATTTTTGACAATTTTTAAACATATGTAACGTAATACAGAGAATAGTGTAAAGAGGTTCGAAATTTCACTGATGCCGTGAGTCGCCCATTGGCTCAATTGGTAGAGCGCTGGCACGGATAGCCAGTGGTTGCGGGTTCGAATCCCGGCATGGGTGAAATTTTTAGCCTCTAAATAGGTTTTTAAATATGTAACCTACATCCCAATTCAGGGCACAGAACTACTGTTGGGGAGACAATCAAAACCTCAAATACGCATTTAAGGGTCCTGTCGCCTAAGGGTAAACAACATCCCATTGTGTATTCGGGTTGGTCAGTTTATTCAGTACGAAATTTTACTCCGCGCTCCTTCACAATCATATTTCTTTGTTCTTGTTTTAATTTTATCAGGGAATGTTCAATAGATAGATAATAAAATGAGCTTTGTCCAAGTCAGGTTTTTTTAAAGCAGTTACTTGTGTACAACAAAATTCATTAGATGGCGTTGTACTCAACCCCGTCTTAAAATATTTTGAGCGTCATTGACACAGAGTGACAGAAACATAGAGTACAGGTCGGTTAACTAAAGCTTACAGTACTCACACTAGTGCAGTTTCACTATACACTATGTTCTTTGTTCCATGCTATATTTTCTATTTAAAGACTTTATTTGTTGGTCTACTCTGGTTTTAGTAAGGTAAATAAATAAGTACATGTTTTAAGTACATACTCGTTAATTTTATGTCTTATTAAGAACATTAATCAGAATCATTAATTAATTCTTTTACCCTACTAAAACTTGCATCGCTCGAAGGGCTTGATGTTTCGCTATCGAAATTTCGTAGTATTATTATAAGTGAGTCAGTGAAATTATTCACTTACAAACTTACGCGTACAAATCTTTCATGAAATGGTTTTCACCGTTTTTATTATGACGCATAAAATTGTGAAAAACATTGTACACTATTACAAGGGACTGTCCTATTTATGTTTTTCCGGAATCAATTCTTTCAGAAGATATTTTATTACAAGTATTCTAACTTATATTAATGTAAGCAATCCCAGAAACAATAACATACGTCGGTTGACACGTGATTGACGCCAAATTAATGATGAATTAAAAAAAGAACACTCTGTATTTGTAAACGCAAAAACAAAACAATAACTGTCTTCTTTGCACTCACAAGCTTCACCGCACGCCAAAGGGACAGACAGACTTTTCATGATGTGCATTAAGTTCGATGTCACGCCGCCGCGCCGTGCGCTTATCCACAGACGCTATACAAGCACAACGTGTGAATGTGTTGAACGCGCCAGCTTTAGATAACTGACCTGTACAATGCAGATTTGATATAATATGCATGGCCGGAAACGAAAGATAGCTCGCTGCATACTATCCGCTATGCAGACTGGTTTCATATAGTTTCTAGTCAGCTGGCCTTCCTTCATTTAATAGAATAGAATAGAAAAGGTTTATTCCAAAGACAAGACACACATAACACAACAACAAAAGTACAGTAAAAGCATGGTGCTCACAGTAAAACTACGTTTTGTGAGTTAAAATTAAACATACACATAAAATATTATTACAACAAAGTTACTTATAACTAGAAAAGTAAATAAATGAAACATTTAGATAGGGTTTGCGTCAATGGATCAAAGGAGGTACCTTTTTTAAAAAGTAACTTTGATAAAAAGGGCTTCCTGGCACAGGTGTCTATACACTTACTAGGAAGTCCCCACCACAGTGTAAAATTAATGTTAAGTTAATAACGAAATAAATAATTTTATTTTGTATAACGGTTGATTATTTGCATGTGCATACACACACAAAACAATTAATACATAGCACAAGAAAAACAAGGCGAACTTACTCGCTGAAGTGAAGTGATGGGCAGGAAAACGTCGTATGGAAACCTGAGTGTCATAGGTATTCACTTACCTCAGCGCTTCGGTAATCCGCGGTCGGCACGCCTGGTGATTATTTATTATACAATTTTTATTTTTAATGCACTAACCCGTGCTAAGGACAATTTTAAAAACCTATCGAAATTTCATTGATGCCGGTGAGTCGCCCATTAGCTCAGTTGGATAGAGCGCTGGCACGGATAGCCAGAGGTCGCGGGTTCGAGTCCCGGCATGGGTGGAATTTTTAGCCTCTAAATAGGTTTTTAAGATTATTTATTATTTATTTCTTTTTGGGAAACTTGCACCTCACATAGAAAATGGACAGTTCTTAGTGAATAACTATAAGCTAAAAATATGTTTCCACATATGGTATGTAAAAAAGTGCAAGTTAATATAAAATGAGTTTAAACTACGCTACAGCACCAATAAGCCCATAATGTCTCTCTGAGGGAAGGTCTCTGTCCTACGTTGTCATCGTTATCAACCCTTGTATGTCCCCACTGCTGGGGCACGGGTCTCTTCTTACATCGCAAGAAGGTTAGGCCATACTCCACCACGGGGGCCAAGTCCGGGTTCGTGGAGGATTGTAAGACAGGGGCGGGCCTTACCGTCAGAAGTTATCAAGCCGCCCATAAGGACTCTGACATGGTTTAACGACTGCCATTATATGACAGCCGACACCAACGGCTTAACGTGCCTTGCGAAGCACGGAAGCGCTCGGAAAAATGCCACTAGCGGTAGTCACGGGACGCTCACCCATCCTGTACCTGACCGTGCCTGTTGTTGCTTAACCAAGTGATTGATTCCAATCACTCGGTTCGCCTAGGCCACGAGCGCTTCGAGCACTCTGTCCTACACTAGAACGTGAATAGGCTGCATTATTAAGGGAAAATTATGTGGGTGTGTGTGGCAAATGCACATGGGCCCCGACTAAGCCTGTTCTAGAAAGGCAGACCACGGACTAGACCAGCGTTGACTAGTAGTGTGTCGACAAGTATTATATACAGTAGTTATATTCTTACTAACCCGTGCTAAGGACAATTTTAAATACCTAAAAACCTATTTAGGGGCTAAAAATTCCACCCATGCCGAGATTCGAACCCGCGACCTCTGGCTATCCGTGCCAGCGCTCTTTCGAACTGAGCTAATGGGCGACTCACCGGCATCAGTGAAATTTCGAACCTCTTTACAATAATTCTCTGTATTACGTAAAGGCAGCGACATCTGGCTGAGTGAAGTATTTTTAGCCTCTAAATAGGTTTTTGAAATTATACAGTAGTTGCATTCTTCTGGTTGTGCAATAAAGTGTTCTGTATCACTATCTATTATCCTTATTAGAGTACTACTATCTTTTTTTTCTGTATTTTACCCAAATAAGTATAACATTAAATTTTTTTGCACGACTATGGCGCAGCCCAAATGGTTTATGTGTTTGGCTCTTATGTATTTATGTGTGTATGTATGTATGTATGTATTATGTATGTATGTATGTATGTATGTATGTATGTATGTATGTATGTATGTATGTATGTATGTATGTATGTATGTATGTATGTATGTATGTATGTATGTATGTATGTATGTATGTATGTATGTATGTATGTATGTATGTATGTATGTATGTATGTATGTATGTATGTATGTATGTATGTATGTATGTATGTATGTATGTATGTGTGTGTGTGTATGTATGATATCCGATTTTATGTCCCCTCATAATATCTTGAACGACGGACATATTTTAAGTAAATAATATCTCAATCAAATCGTCGACGCGAGTGCCTTAGACTACACTAATTTAGCTCAACGCCAACAAAAACAAAATTAAATCACAATAAAATAAACTTTAATATGAATAAATAACCAACAACCCGACTGCTGAGCATTTACTACAAAGCAGGCGATATCCAAATTCAATAATGTAAATCATTGCGTCGGACATTGGTTGGTCCCGACTGCATATTATTAGTACTCAGTAGTCGTTGGGTCGAGTCGTGCATAGCCCGGGCTGCCTGAGTGATTTTAAACGATCATAAAGGTTAAGCAACATAGGGCGCGTTCAGTGCATGGATGGATGGCCGTCTATGACTAACGCTAGTGTCATTTTTTAGAGCGATTCCGTGGTCGCCGGTCTTGGTGTCGGCTGCCGCCCATAGATGGCAGTCGTTAAGCCCAGTTAGCGGCCTTAGGGCGGCTTGAAAACTTCTGACAGTAAGACCAGCCACTAGTCTTGCAAGCCTCCACCAATCCGGCCTTGGCCCCCTTGGTGGAGTATGACCTTTACCTCCCTCAGCGAAGAGACCCGTGCCCCTCGGTAGGGGCATGATTGATGATGAGTCGTCGGGTTGTTCAATATTTTGTGTTTTAGTTTTTGTCTTAACAACGGTCATTATCATTTTTAGCTTATAGTTACACCAAGATCTACCAATTTTCATGTAAGCTGCAAGTTTCCCAAAAATAAATAAATAATATATTTGCTATAATATTTACAATTTCATAATAATGACAAAATTAATTCATGAAAAATAGAAAAAAATTGACTATCTATATTAAGATCTTAAATAAAATAAAACTTTAAAAACCTATTTAGAGGCTAAAAATTCCACCCATGCCGGGATTCGAACCCGCCACCTGTGGCTATCCGTGCCAGCGCTCTATCCAACTGAGCTAATGGGTGTCTCCCCGGCATCAGTGAAATTTCGAACCTCTTTACACTATTCTCTGTATTACGTACAGGCAGCGACATCTGGCTTAAGTAAATTGCATTACTTACAGCCTGACTACCTTCTTTGCAGTTAGGTTTTTACATCGGAATGATATCACTGTAATAATATTGGCCTTTTTGCATCTACTTAATGAGATGATTTATACAGCGTCCAGTGGTATCTTCACTCACACTAGATGGGTGAAGGGACCACTCCGACGCTGTAGTGCCTGGGACATGGTTTTATAGATGGTGTAGGCTTGCCCAGCACCTATACCACCCTGACAGCTTAGTCGGCCTAGCCCACAGGAAAGACTAGTCAATACGTGCGGAGCCAACCAAGCAAGCCGCGGGTTTCCTCATGATGTTTTCCTTCACAGTTAGCGTGTGTTATTGCGACTACAAATTCGCAAATGTACGTAACTTTGAAATTAAACAAAGTCATTGGTACATGCCCGCACTCGGGATCGAACCTGGGGCTCTCGCTTGCCAGTCTATGGTTCTACCCACTGAGCTACCACCGCTTCGATATCACTGTACCCACATGATTATACTATTTTTATTTTTAATGCACTAACCCGTGCTAAGGACAATTTTAAAAACCTATTTAGAGGCTAAAAATTCCACCCATGCCGGGATTCGAACCCGCGATGTCTGGCTATCCGTGCCAGCGCTCTATCCAACTGAGCTAATGGGCGACTCACCGGCATAAGTGAAATTTCTAACCTCTTTACACTATTCTCTGTATTACGAACAGGCAGCGACATCTGGCTTAAGTAAATTACATCACTTACAGCCCCGACTACCTACTTTGCAGTTAGATTTTAACATCGGAATGATATCACTGCACCCACATGATTATACTATTTTTATTTTTAATACTATTTATTACTATTTTTCACTGATGCCGGTGAGTCGCCCATTAGCTCAGTTGGATAGAGCGCTGGCACGGATAGCCAGAGGTCGCGGGTTCGAATCCCGTCATGGGTGGAATTTTTAGCCTCTAAATAGGTTTTTAAAATTGTCCTTAGCACGGGTTAGTGCATTAAAAATAATAATAGTATAAAATAAAACTACTCATAACTAAATTTAAAAAATCTGCACCGACATCGTGGCTGCCTCTGTAAAGAGCTGCTGCAGTATGCTGGCTACGTTGTCTCGCGTAATAAATAATCATCCCCAGTGGGTTCGCGTGCTAATTAAGCCCATATTCCATAGTCTCTCTCTAAGAGAAGGCCAGTACCCCGCAGTGAGACGTTATAGGCTGCCTAAAAAACATCCTCATTTTCGTACTCTATTTTAACCTAATTACTAGCGTTATATTGCACTAACCCGTGCTAAAGACAATTTTAAAAACCTATTTAGAAGCTAAAAATTCCACCCATGCCGAGACTCGAACCCGCGACCTCTGGCTTACCGTGCCAGCGCTCTCCTTAGCGCTTAGGTTAGACATCGGAATGATATCGCTGTACCCACATGATTATATTTTTTTATTAATGCGCTAACCGTACATGATACTTAATTCACAATTCACTACTCAGCAGTGACAATGGATAATTAATTTTATTACTACTGTATTGCTTTGTAAATTGTGACATAACCGTTATCGACTGACACAATTAGAATATTAAGTAACAATATGCGAGTTTGATACATACGACAGTAGACGCATAACCGCGAGTCATTTGGTACTTACCTATTAGGAAACCTCAAATACCGTGTATCGTGGTCACACGCCCTTGAATCGAATACAAACTATGAATTAGGATTTTTCATGAATAGGTGGATCGATTACGCGAGTTCCAAATTCCATCACCGCTGTGACACAGCGGGAGAGCATCTACCTACCATGCAAAGAGGTCCCGGGTTAGAATCCCGGCTGGGAACAAAAAAACACCCCAGGGTCTTGGATGTTTACATTTTTGCGATGTCGTTGTTTCTGGTTCCCACGACACAGGGTATCCTAGTGAGGAGCCAGAAGCAATGTATGTACCTGTATGTAAATGTTATGTTATGCTATCTAACTAGTCCAAAAAGTAAATTTAAAACTGTGTATGTTTATTCAAATGTATGTCGCGTAATCGCGCTTGAAAGACTGAACTGATTCTAATAATATTTTACGTATTTATAACATTGGCCTTTGCATCTAGTACTGAGATCATTTACCGTTTGATTGAAGGTGAGATTGGCACCTTCACTCACACTAGATGGGTGAAGAGATCACTTGGACTATACCAGCCTAAAGATTATTAAACTGCTTTGCAGTTTATCGAAAATTATTTTATACCCAGTATGATTATACTGAATAAGAAACCAATAAATAAATATTCATGGACCTATTACATAAATCTCGTTAGCCCTATACTAAGTACATAGGCTGCTCGCGTCGAATGGTGCAAGAAAACCTTTAAAAAATTCAACGGAGGCGACTCAAAATCTGTTTATAATATCTACACAGGTGACGAATCCTGGATCTACGCGTACGAACCCGAAACTAAACAACAATCAACAGTTTGGGTGTTTCAAAATGAGCCGAACCCTACGAAAGTGGCTCGTGCAAAAAGCACTGTAAAGCAAATGGTGGCCTGCTTTTTTGGTATTAATGGCTATGTGGCTACAATACCACTGGAGAATCGCAGAACGGTTAATTCGGAGTGGTACACGACCATTTGTTTGCCGGAAATATTTGAAGAAATACGCCAGAACAACCAGCGACGCAGAATCATACTTCACCATGACAATGCCAGCTGTCATACATCTCAGGAAACAACTACAGTTTTGGATGGTCAAAAAATACAATTTTTGGGTCATCCACCTTACAGCCCTGATTTGGCTCCCAATGATTTCTATTTATTCCCAAATGTAAAGAATAAATTACGCGGTCAACGATTTTCGACCCGTGAAGATGCGTTCAAACAGCATGTTTTGGAGATACCTCAATCAGAGTGGAAAAAGTGTTTTACAAATTAGTTTCATCGAATGCAAAAGTGCATCGATCATAGTGGAGAATACTTTGAAAAACAATAAAAGCATTTTCTATTCCGCATACATAAGTAGCAGCCCTCGTACAAGTAAATGACTTGTGTATTAGGTGCTAACTCGACGATAGATTTAAAACAATAAATACATAGATAACATCCAAGACCCGAGACAAACTAAAGTTCTATACCTATTTTGACCCGGCCGGGGATCGAACCCGAGACCTTCGGTTTTACAGTAAAAAAAAACGTTTAGACGGTAATATAAACGTAAGTTATAGATGGCAGGTGGACCAGGGCAATAACGGAGTAGCGGCCGGGGGGACAGTCAGTGGGCGAATCAATAGCCTGATAACCGAATGATGTGGTCAGGTCAACAGAAACCCGTAGATGGCAATGGCGAGAGACCGCATACTATAGAGACCGCATATATATGTGTATGTTTATAATAAATTATAAGTTTATATAAGTAACGGTATGTAAGTGTATTATTATTAAGTATAAGTATGTATCAATATTCAAATTTGCACTGGCTACCCGTCTTTCTAATTTCCTTCAGCAACTTTCCATAGTAAGGTTGTCTGGAAGAATTTGCTTTTAGCTATAAGGCCGCCAATTCTACTATGTATATTTGCAATTGTTTTGTATTTGTTGTTTTTCCAGTGTACAATAAAGAATATTCTTATCTTCTTATCTTTTCTTATCTTACTATGGCGTGTTGGGGAAAAGGCCTATAGGCTATCCAGCAGAGCAGAGCAGAGGTCATGAGGCCGATGTTGATGATAAATCAAACGTGTCAAACGTACACACACACATGCATCTAGTTAATTATTCATTTACAAATACTCATAACTTATTCATTTATTTATTCATTTACAAACCGGGGAGTGGGGTGCAGCGCCCCCTGCAGTACAATTCCACCGAACTGCGATCCCCAACCCACATGCCCAATGTGGGGACTATGGGCATTACCCCCTATGATACGAGTATAGCACAACGTGGCGCTCTTTAGGGGAGGGCTATGTCCAGCAGTGGAATAGTATAGCCTGACGACGACGACGAAATACTCACATAAAAAATACCACAAAAAATGTCATAGTTATAATTTAACATAACATTAACATACAGGTACATACATTATAAGATAAGATAAGAATATTCTTTATTGTACACCAGAGCACATATTATAAAACATGTAAAGATACAAAGTACAATTGGCGGCCTTATTGCTAAAAGCAATTTCTTCCAGACAACCTTACGACGGAAAGCTTATTATAGTTACAATTTGGGGACCTTCTTTTTTCGCACCGCTGAAAAGTAATCTTTGCCCAACACTATCTAAGGCGACATAACATTAAAATAAATTTGCTCACAAAGCTTGTAAATGAAGATATTCCTTTGAACACGAAACCTCAATATAACCAGACACCTATTTCAGTATGACTCTCACGACAAAGCTAGGTGAGCTCCGCCTTAAGAAGTCAATGATCGCGGTTAGACGTGCAGAAGCCACAATGGGATCTAGATCCCGTCTGAGTAGATACATACATCTATTTGAAAAGTTATCCTAAGTCATGGTCTACCCGAGACCACGGCAACTGTAACGCTGCCGAAACGTCGGGAAATAGGGTAATTACGTTTTACCATACAAATAATCGCGATTAGACACGTTTAAAATATAATTAAAATTAATCTCACGAAGGAACTACTTTGCGATCGGGCGCTTGTAAAATATTGTTAACATCAAATAGGCTATTCGTTATCAACCCTTGTATGTCCCCACTGCTGGGGCACGGGTCTCTTCCTGCATCGCAGGAAGGTTAGGCCATACTCCACCACGGGGGCCAAGTCCGGGTTGGTAGAGGATTGTAAGACAGTGGCGGGCCTTACTGTCAGAAATTATCAAGCCGCCCATAAGGCCTCTGACATGGCTTAGCGACTGCCATTATATGACAGCCGCACAGTGTCGCGAGTCCATAGAACGGTTTATCATAAATCATTTTACACACATTTTCGGCTTTATTAATAAAACGGTATATGTAATGACATTATTTTATTCATTTTTATTTCAGTTGTCTTCGTCTAGGATTGAGATATTGCCTCAAAACAGGATCTAAGATATTTTTTTTGTGTTTATTTTTTGCCCTTATGTATGATATACAAGAATCTGATGTTAGTAGCATCATAGTTATTAGATACTTATTGGTATACACCCTAGACGATTTACGAGTGTGATGTATCCTCAGATTTTTAACATCTTTGTGTCTACCTTCCAACGCGTCTTCAGAAAGTTGGCCTATTGGTGTTGGAAAATTTTCCATGAGGTCTGGTCCATGCACTGAGATCTTGTGTATAGATGTAGGAACATAATACCAAGCATATTTACTGAGATATAAATCATTAGTCTCTTTCAATAGATCTTTGAATTTATCAATGTTTATCTTGAAACCACATGAAACTATTATGTTGATAAGATAAAAAAAATCGATCAATTTCTCGATAATTATTTCACTACTTAATTTAGCATTTTTGAAAAAAGTTCTGGAGGTATTCCCGTCATTCGTAGATCTGTATCCGGGCTTAGGTTTGTCAACTAACAGACCCATCTTCTCTTTAAATACTTTGGATTCTTTTTTTAGTTTCGGTGAATATTTTTTTTTGTTCATCACTTCGAATCTGCCAACACTTCAAAGGTAATCTGTAGCATATTACTTTTCGAGGGAGATTTACCCTTTAACCAATTTGCAGCGAATTCTAACTATTCAGATTTTCTGCTTGCAACTAAATCCAAAACACGTCGTTTTTTTGACGCTGAAATTTCTTCAAAACACTTTTACGTTCTGAATATGTACTTTGCGATTGATTTCCGATAATAAAACCGTTAGCTATGGGATCTAACGAAATATGTTTTTCGAGCCAAGTTTTATATTTTACGATTAGTATTTATTTTTGTCGGTTACTTGATCGCCAATATTTGCCAAATCTCATCGAAAAAAACTTTGCAGTCTTGTTGACACTATCCTATTAACTTCAATAAAGTGATGGTATATTGAAGTTAGTTTGTCCTTATTGTCTGCCGAGTTGTAAACTTCAAACAATTCGCCGTTTTTTATTTGTAGCGCTTCGGAACCTAAAAAAAATCATAACTCAAGTTTATCACAGAAGAGCACGCAACGGCTTTCTGGTAAGCAAGTACACCCTTCTAGCTTTAATATACAAAAAAATTAGAGATGTACTAAGATGTACTTTTTTTAAAAGTCTCGTCAAAGTATTGGCTTAGTCAATTTTTTTAAACAAACTTTAAGTGTTTACCACTTACCCATTGTTGATATAGCCATAAAAATGTTATGTAATATAGAAGCACTAAGACCCATTTAAAGCTATAATTAACAGCTCAAAACAAGATATCCCTTAAAACACTTTGAAATTGATACAAAACAATAGGCCGAGCGCACATACAATTTTAACGTCTCAATAATTGCTTATGTTTAACTACGTCTAGTTCTGTCAATATTCAGTCAATTCATGTAAATCTACCCTCATGTGATAAAGTAGTTATTCTAGATAGTATCACCATAGAAATTAAAAACCTGTAAGAAAGTTGAAAAAATGAATTATCATAAAGCATCGTTACACTGTGAGCCGGCACGAACGGCTAAACGTGCCTTGCAAAGCACGGAAGCGCTCGGAATAATCCCACTAGCGTTAGTCACGGAACGCTCACCCATCCTGTACCTGACCGCGCCTGTTGTCGCTGAACCAAGTGATTGATTCCAATCACTTGGTTCGCCTAGGCCACGAGCGCATTAGGCTATTATTATAGACTAAATAGGATAATATTTTTCAGATTAAAGAGGCCCAAATATAAAACAGAATATTCTTTATTAGATTAGATTCGCCCTACATGCGCCTCTGTGCCAGCCTGCATGTACCGTCAAAGGTGTGCAGTTAAATGTCTTTTTAATGCATGTTGTGTCTTTAGCTATAGTACTTATAATGCACAAATAAAAATGTTGTTTTCTTATGTTGTGATTTAACTTTGTACTATGAGTCTGAAAAGACTTAAGAGCATAAAGTACTACGTATGGAGAGGACATCCCGACCAAACATCGTGCCGTTTCCGCAGCTGCGCGGTCATAGTGGTAATATTCATAGTCCACGACACAGACTATATAAAGACACTACGTAGGTCTAGTACTAACGTGACACAGATTTTGTTCGGTATGTCTTGTTCATGTTTTAAATTTCTATGGTTTTAGTCTTGATCGGTCTGGTATGTAAATTTTTTGTTTTTTTTTTGTGTATATATATAAATATTTTGTGTATAATTTGTGTTTGTGTGGCATTTTGTGTGGCAGTAAATGTAGTTCACTTTCACTTTTCACTTTAGCCTTACATATATAGTCTTAAATCTACTAACTGAAATGAGTTTAACATTTTTGAAATAAATAAATATTATCATTTACACACAGATTTCTGTGTACAGTAATGGAAATTAGATATTTCAAAATAAACAATTGACTACAAGAAAGGCAAGAAAGTAATTCAAAAAGAATAGAGACAAGTGCAATTCAAAAATATCATGCGTTGAAAATTTATATAAATTTACTTGATTATACTATTTTTATTTTTAATGCACTAATCCGTGCTAAGGACAAATTTAAAAACCTATTTAGTGGCTAAAAATTTCACTCATGCCGGGATTCGAACCCGGAACCTCTGGCTATCCGTGCCAGCGCTCTACAAATTGAGCCAATGGGCGACTCACCGGCATCAGTGAAATTTCGAACCTCTACACTATTCTCTGTATTACGTACCGGCAGCGACATCTGGCTTAAACAAATTGCATCACTTACAGCCCCGACTACCTACTTTGCAGTTAGGTTTTACATCGGAACGATATCACTGTACCCACATGATTATACTATTTTTATTTTTAATGCACTAACCCGTGCTAAGGACAAATTTAAAAACCTATTTAGAGGCTAAAAATTTCACCCATGCCGGGATTCGAACCCGCAACCTCTGGCCAAACTCCAAAAAAAGTAAGTTTGGTCACGAGGTAAAATCTCTTCAAGTTACGAATAGCACCTTGTTTAAGATAAAGAAGCTTTAATAAATATTCAATTTCATAATTTACGAGTATCGCTTTTAATTATGGTCATATGTCTTAGAAAACGTCATTAAAAAAACCTTCAGTACTAAAAACCGGACCTACCCAATATTTACTTTTTACCCGACTGCAACAGAACAAAGTTTATGTTTTCAGTAAAGTAACTTGATGTTTCGTTTTTATAATGATAAATACAATCGCGACTAAGCTCAGTAAATTATATGTAATATGGAAATTACCTTATTTATGCGACCATCATTTAATTAACGACCATCATCACCACCATTATCAGCCCACTGCTGCCCACTGCTGAGTATAGGCCATATCCCCCATTTGCGATGGCACTGTCCATCTCTCGGGCCCTTACCATCTGCATCCACGGAACTTCCTCGGACGGACCCAATGATATGGTCGGACCATTGGGCGGATGGTCTGCATATTGGCCATCGTCCAAGAAGGCGAGTCTCTCAAACAGGATCTGTGCAGAAGCCACAAAGGGATCATTGTGACAATAAATTGGACAAGTAAGAATAAATAGACTTTAGATCCCGTCTGAGTGGATAATAAATACATGTATTTGAAAAGTTAATCTTAAGTCACGGTCAACCCGAGACCACGGCAACTGTTACGCTGCCGAAACGTCAGGAAATAGGATAATTACGTTTTACCTTACCAATAATCGCGATTCTTTTTCTTCTTCAGGCTATATTGTCCACTAGCCCTCCCCTAATGAGCGCCATAGCGCCCTGTCTTCAGCTTGCCGCATCCAGCATCTGCCGGCAATTTTTCGCAGATCGTCATCCCACCTGGCCGGAGGGCGTCCTAAACTACGCGACTAGACCCGTTTAATACATAATTAAATTAATCTCACGAAGGAACTACTTTGCGGTCGGGCGCTTGTATATTGTTAACTTCAAATAGGCTATATAGACTAAATAGGCTAATATTGTGGGAAATTTGACTGACGTGTCCCTGTTTTTGTATGTGCACCTGTTTGTGTTTTTTTCAGCACAAATTCACGTGGTTTGTAAATTTGTGCTGAAAACTGTTCATGACAAAAGGTTGCATGATAAATTCGGCACCATGGAGTGCCGAATTTTTATATACCTAATAAGTGAATATGTTTAATGATGGTTTGGCCGCTAAATAGGTTTTTAAAAGGTTTTCTGTTTCACAATCTGCAGACAAAGTTTCGGTTACGCTATCCGCAACCAGGGCTACCATTTTTTCTAAATTTGAAGCCATAAACAAACACACGCAATATTGGAAAAAATATGTATTTAAATTTAGAACAGACGGCAGCCCTGGTTTCGGATAGCTTAACTGGAACTTCATTTGAACATTGTGAAAGGGGATTAATAAAACTTTTTTAAAAACCTATTTAGAGGCTAAAAATTCCACCCATGTCGGGACCCGCGACCTCTGGCTATCCGTGCCAGCGCTCTATCCAACTGAGCTAATGGGTGACTCAAAATATTATAATTAATAAAACTTCTTAAGTTAGAAAAAAAAGAGTAACTCACCTCACAGATGAACCTGTACAGGTTTCAGTGAAGGTTTTCTTTGTATTTAAATGGTATTCTGTAAATGTCTTGAATAAATACTAATAAAAAAAAACATCTTTTGAATTCCCAAACTTAGTGCACACGTTGTTCTAAATTTAATTCACTTAACCTTTAGCGGATAAAAACGGCTTTTGCACTCAGATATTAAAGAAAAAAAATGTTTTTTTCGATGTGGGGAAAAAAATATTATTTTGAGGCTTCTGAATTGCTATACCTATCTCTTTATATGCTCTATTACGAAACCATACATATGCATCAAACATTGGTCTCCTTTGTAGTAAAGTGATATTGCGAATCACCAATCAATAAGCTGGCATCACCGTGGGCTTTCATAACCTATCAAAACATACTAGAAAAGAAAGTGCCAAGACCAAAAGGAATCCAAAAAATATAATTTTTTTTATTTTTATTTTATTTATAGCATTACACAACAGATAAGTAACATAACATGTAAAAATATCAAGACGAAAGCTTATAATCTAGTTACATATCCTTTAACGTGTGATGACAGCATGTTAGAATATGGACGAGCGCCAAAACACATCAAGCCACATACAACCAAATGCGACCACTCTGCGCAAAGTATCGCAGACACCTTACTCCGAACGGTCGCAGCCGAAGATAATTATGGCTCGATCTGCTTCTTGATGGATCCATAAAAGCTCTCCTTACTTATTCTCCTTACCTCCGTATTTAATTAAATAATAAAAAAAAAACTAAGAAAAGTTTAAACAACAATTAACAATCTAACTTACAACATTTTAAGCTTAACTAATTGTGATTTAAAGCGACTGAGGTTCACAAAAATATCAAGGGCATCGAAATTTTTATTTGATATTTCGTTGAATGACCGACACATGTGAACTAAAGGTTCGTGTTGTGCCCTTAAGGTTTTACACAGAGGTAAATTAAATACCTGGTGAGTCTTAGCTTTTCTGGGAGCACTTATCGGCACATTGAGTTTCACTTGGCTTAGCAAACATGTGTTAAGGGTACCGTGAAGTATTTTATGTAGCGTAGTTGGCGCAATTTTAAGTCTGCGCTTTTCCAGAGTCCATGCCTTAAATTTTTCAAGCTGTGTATCATACGATCGACACTCGTATCGTAGCCTGGATCTAAATGTCACAATTTTAAGGGCTCTAGCTTGAATTCTTTCAATTGCATTAATATGTACCTTGTAATAAGGACTCCAGATCACTGCACAGTATTCCAGCTTACTTCTGATAAGGCTATTGAAGAGGATAAGAAGTGAAAGAGGGTTACGGAAGTCCTTGCTAATTCTTGACAAAAATGCGATCGATGACAGAAGCGATCAGATAATCATAATGTGGTCTGAATGTTAATTCTTTATCCATGATGACCCCGAGATCCCTGATAGAATCAACAGTTTCAAGAATTTGATTATTAATGCTATACTCAAAGTCATTTACATTATTATGTGAGGTGGAAAATTTCATGACGAAGCATTTGTCAACGTTTAGATACATTTTGTTGAGCTCACACCACGTGACGAGGGAACGCAGGTCCATTTGGTTCTGGATAGGGGCCAAGTTTAGGAATCTTGTTTAAATTATAACCAATTATTGGAATTATGTCACTTTAAGTCTACCAGTTGACGAGCAAATATGACATGAAGCTGTAAAAATATTTTTACCATATTTCCTGTACGATTTGTCATAAAATGTATATTTAGCTAAAGTGCTGCGAGTTATCATGAAAGAAAACTTTGTAGCTAGGTGCGAGTAACTATGTACATAATATAATACAAATAGTTCAGGAATCGAGTCTCGAGTTCTGAACATTTCCAAAACTTTAAATTATTTTTTATAATTTTATTACAAACGTAGCGTTTCAAGATATTTTTTATATACGAGTATATAGTGTAAGAAAATTTTACTTACCACATTTCATAGTTCTAGGTCAACGGAATGTACTCTATGAATTATGATTTTATTGTGCCTTTCTACTCCATAGCACTAATAACCTTATAGTTTATTGATATTTGGATTATTTTGCCATACCTATATCGATTTGTTAGTTGCGTTCGTATATCTTTCTTCGATTAGTGTATCCGGCATAATATTACACAACTCGTCTTAGTTATCTACAACTTGGCTTAATGGTCTACCATGTATCTTAATTTCACAAATGTGCGTATATGGAGCAAAACCAGACGTATACGATTCAATCAATTGTATCTATCGGCTTAATGCTCTATCAATTAAGTATGTTCAAGATCAATGCTACCCATCAACACTTTGCGTCACAAGTGATCGCCTTCAGCCATGCTGTAGCTAGGCAACGATAGGCAATGATAGGCAACGATAGTCAGCTTTTAGAATATACCTCGGCTAGTATCGGATAGAACCGATTATGTTGCAATAAGGTAAGCTTTATTTTGTATTGTCATTTATAACTTAACATGACTTTGGAATATGGAATAGTGAAGAAAAGTTTTAAACAGAGCAGGAAGGAGTATTACACTCGTGTGCTTTCGGCGAAAACGGAAGGCTACTCTAGAGCCCGAGGTGTATTCTAAAACCTAAAAGACTGAACGTGTATTTGAAAGTTCAATTTTGTCAGATCATCGTTAGCCGAAAGTAGAAAATGTAAGCGTAAAATGAAGATAAATTAATAAACATGATGGCCATAAATGGATGAATTTAGTAGTTGCATTATGAGTTTTGTGTTAATTAAATTTCCGTGTTATCGAATTTACATATAATTTGTTTGGAATGTTTTTGTATAATGTAAAGTTGTATTAAGCCTTTCGTTAAATAAACACACATTAAGGAGACTGTGGATTTGAGACCCGCCCTGTACGACATACATAATTTTCTAAGTTGCCATATATTTCTGAAGTTGTAGTAGTAGTCGATTTGTAGTACAGTCTATTTATTCTTACTTGTCCAATTTAGTAAACAATATTCTATCCTCAAACTGTGACTCAAACCGTAACTTAAAACACTCTTTTAGATAACACGCTGCCAATTTTATAAACATAGTTCATGATAATTCATGAATTTGCGAGAAAATGTCTTGTTTAGGCATCTAATCTCAATTTTAAGGTTAGAATCTTGTTTACTAAATTGGACAAGTAAGAATAAATAGACTGTAGTAGTAGTCATCATCACGGTTAGCGAACCGTGAAGATAAACCACATTTTTTTACCATCGAGTCAAATACCTACTTTGTTTATATTCTCTCTAAAGAGGTTCGAAATTTCGTTGATGCCGGTACTTGGCCATTGGCTCAATTGGGAGAGCGCTAGCACGGTTAGCCAGATGTCTCGGGTTCTAGTCCCGGTATGGGTAGAAGTTTTAGCCTCTAAATAGGTTTTTAAAATTGTCCTTAGCACGTGTTAGTGCAACAAAATAAGAATATAAGCAAAGTAGGTATTTGACTCGATCTTAAAAAATGTGGTTCTTATTAGTAAGTTATGCGACAACTAGTAATGTTAGCCGATGCAACAGTTCAAGATCATTGGGTACATAAGATTTTATCAGTTTTAAGGATTTTCGCAACAAGGAAGTTGATTTTACGAGAATAATCTTTCCAATTTATCGCAGAAACGTCAACACGTTTGTTCTTTTTTTCTGAAAATGTTATCTTATATGCCAAAAGCAATATTTTTAAAAAGAAAATGAAATGTACAATATTCGTTTTTACGAATTCTATTTCAAAAGTTTATGTGATAATAAATTTCTGTGTAATTGTTTTACCCTTTCAACCACTGCAAATGGTTGCTTGCGAGCTTGTCAATTATTATAAAACAAATACGTAAGTATAGTATTTTCTAAGGTTAACACGAGCAGTAGACATAATTAAAACTGTTTTTATACGGATTTATGCTCGTTTATTACATTTTTACAATTTTCCAACGTTTCGGCACTTTTTCGGTACTTTTTTCTTTTTAGGGACCACGGCACCTGAAAAAGTGCCGAAACGTTGGAAAATTGTAAAAATGTAATAAACGAGCATAAATCCGTATAAAAACAGTTTTAAATACGTAAGTATTATGTTTTGATTTGCCAAGTATCCTTTTTATAATAAATAGTTGCATGAAAAAAAGTACCCGGAACCGGCGTGGGTGCATGCAACGACTTATGTACGTTGATGAAGCCAAGGTGACCTGTCAGGATCGTGGCAAGTGGCAGTCCCTGGTCTCTGCCTACCCCTCTGTGAGACAAGCGTGAGGTTATGTATGTATTAGAGACAAGCGTGAGATTGTAAGAATACAGTTTCGTTTACAGCCATATCATACTGGCGATTTGCGAGCGATTTGAAAGCGATGCGATTGCGGATCGAGCTTGCCGCGTTTGCGCTGCGACACCGCTCACGACGATACGATACATCGTCGCGGCGAGCTTGTTTCTTGCGATCCGAGTTTTGGACACTTTGAAGCAAAATGGATTAATTTCACGAGTTATAATGCTACTTTATCACTGACTTTTACTCTGAAGAAGCAGGAAATAAATGTAGGTAAAAGTCAACGAGAAATGTAGGAGGATTCACTATCTAGTAATTGACCGGGAGAGAGCGACTACTTATTCAATTCAATATATTTATTTCAGACATTAGATCAATATTGTTTAAAATTAATTAACAATAAAACAAACAAAATAAAACCCGGAACATACCAAACCGGTTATAACGGAACTTATTTTAATTTCATTGGTATCAGCGACGATAGACGATTTTATTGGCTGAGCGACGAGCGATGCTGCGTCCGCTTACACCCGTATTTTTGATATGACTCTAGTAGGGCGGGTGGACTTTAGAATGCGATTGAACTTATGGTGTCGATCGAGGTCACATCGCCGCGGTTACGCAGCGTCCTCGTGCAGTGTTCGCCGAGCAACTACATCGCTTTCAAAACTCTCGCAATTCACTAGTGTGATAAGGCCGTTACGTCTATATCATTTTGTCCTTGCTGTAGAGTTTTAGCAAACTGTTTTATCTTGACAGGCCACTTCACCCAGTAAACGATGCTAATTAGTGCTTGAAAAGAAGAAAAATGGATAGCCTAATGGATATATATTTATGCAAATTTTCTAATCAAAACTGTTATGTATTCTTTACATAACCTATTAATCACAATAAATTAATAGGTTATGTAAAGAATAAGCTAACAAAGAAACTACAGATTTATACTTTATCATTTGTTCATACTACGAGGTAGAGATAATACGAGAGCCCCCGTGGGAATCGAATCCATGACCTCTGCCTAGGTAACCTAGGTAACCTAACGTGTTTCCTAGACCAACTAAACTATCTAAATATATTTAAACTTGTAGAATAGGTAGAGAGGTCCACTCCGCACCCTGATTGTAACCTAAAAACACTCACGGCTTAAAATGCCTAGGTAACCTAACGTGTTCCCTTTTTTTTTGTTACCCAGGAGAAACCCTAATAAGGGTACCACCGGCTCGGGGGAGCGCGGTGGTTATGTCAAACTCCCCGCCCTGAAAAGGGCGGTATACCGACTAAAACTCCTGGCGTGTTCCTCCGCACCGCAAAGGACGGGGCCACGGGAACGCTTACGCACACTACTGCGACCCCACCTGCGGGCGCCCTTGCGGGCACTCCTTCGGCGGCGTCCCTGTCCCATCGCATCGACTCATACGACAGGGCAAGGAAACGCCGCATCTCCTCGTTGGAGCGCTTGGGGGCCAAGTGCGCGAGGGGTTTGGCCCCCACACGCCCCAACGCGCCGCCCCCTCCATCCCATCGTTACTTGGTCCAATGGGACTAGAGGAGGGCGGCGCATCTCCTCGTTGGAGCGCATTTCAGTTGGGCCAATTTCACCTATTGGCCCCCACACACCCCAACGCGCCGCCCCCTCCATCCCATCGCTACTTGAGAGGGGGGCGGCGGCGCATCGTTACAAGGCCCGTCGCGTCGCCCACCAGCGCTTCTCTGAAAGCAGAGAAGGCGGAGAGCGACCGCGCGGGCCCCCTCTGTGCTAGAAGGCGCCCTCGGAACACCCAAGGGTGCCCTCCAGCCCGCCGTGATGGAGGTGGAGGGTCCGGACCCTCCGCCTCCATCACGGCCTCCACCACGGCCACTCTGGCCCGACTGGTTCGAGGCCAGCCCGCCACACAACGGCCCTCCATCAATCGGTCCTTCAATCGGTTGGGCGCCTAGGTCCCGCTCCACTGAGTGAAACAGGGCCCACGCGACCCCTCCTCCCAGAATTTTTGCCGCTGGCCAGCAAGATCCCATAAAAAGAAGTTACTGACCAGCGCCCAGGGTGCACCGACCCTTACCACTTACCCTTCCCACTGGTTCAAGATGAATCAGTAGGAACGGAAGCGGAAGGGTACACGGGGAGGTAATCTGGCGTAGCACCCCACCTAACGTGTTGCCTAGACCAACTAAACTATCTAAATATATTTAAACTTGTAGAATAGGTACAGAGGTCCATTCCACACCCTGACTGTAACCTAAAAACACTCACGGCTTAAAATCTATGAATTTTCCTTCACGTTCGGCGCAAGGAATGGGGCAGCGGCTGGCGCGTCCCAGCAGTTTTGCACTTAGTACAAAGGGCTTTAGTCTTCCCTAGACTACCCCAAGAGCGCTCTTCAATTCTTCTTCTTCTTCAGGCTATATTAGTCCACTGCTGGACATAGCCCTCCCCTAATGAGCGCCATAGCACAAGGTTGTGCCATCATTGGGAGGTAATGCCCATAATCCCCACGCTGGGCATGCGGGTTGGGGATCGCAGATTAGTGGAATTGTACTGCAGGGGGCGCTGCTGCCCACCCCTCGGTTTGTGTCCCTTAGTCGCCTTTTACGACACCCGCGGGAAGAATTTGGGTTAGTGTTATTCTCTAGGTCGCCACCACACAGCGATTACTCTTCAATTCAATTCAATTATATTTTTATACCACACCTAGGATTGTGCCAATGTCATATTTGTGGAGATGGCGCTCTTCCTAAGAAAACTATGTTCCTGTGCCGTTTCCTTCACACCACGACCGCGCTGTGGAAGGTTAAGTTTTCCAATCGAAACTGTTGTTCGTTGTGCGAGTGCAGTGATGGTGGAACCTCCACTTTTTCACACCAAACCAATTTGAAGCCTCCCTTTTTTCTTAGTATTTCTCTCCACGCGAATATACAAAGGACACCAAAATTACCCCGTAATTGCTGTCTAATTCACTACAGACGAAAATGTAACTAAAACGAAATGTCATCTGCCACACTTCACTACTCGTTTTATTCCAAACAAAACTCTGTGTTTTTTTATTGTGTTGTAACGTTAGATAAAAAAAAGGTATATCTCAGACGAGAGTAGAATAATCAAGATCTCGAGATCTAATATTACTTCAAGTAAGGTAATAAAGGAAGTTACTGAGAGGGGCTGCCAAGTAAGGAAACGCTCTAGGTGGAAATACAGTCGATAGCACAACCTTTAAATTGATGGCTGCAACGTTCGCCCTAATGTAACCAAGTAGAGTTTTCATTCAAAGGTTGGTAAGCGACTGAACTTCAATTCTCAAACTTCAAAATCATTTCTTATTCTGGAATTTATAAAGGGCTTGGTCTACTAACAAACTAAACAGTATTTTATGCCTTTTAGCACTCGTATTTTAAATCAGTCAAAAGTGAGCAATACCTCAAATTAGTAAAGCAGCAGGTGTATCGGATTTCATTAGAAAGGCGATACAACTCAAATGGCGAGGGACGGGATACTTAATGATAATAGTGTAAACCCGAGACAAAAGAAAAAAACGCAGACCAGCCACGAGATGAGAGGACGACCTGACCAAAGGATGAGGGAGGCTGGCGAAGGACAGGAAGATGTGAAAGCCGCTGGAGGACGCCTATGTCGCAGCCTGTACTAAATTATTGTTTAATTCTATGTAATTCCTGGTCTATCCTACTAAAATTATATTATTATATTTGCTGGTAATAAATATAATGCTCTTTGGGGGAGGGCTCTAGCAGTGGACCAGTATAGCTTGACGACGAAATATAATACTAATACCTAACTATAATGATCAATATATCATTACATTCTGCGATGTAGGAAGTGCCCGAGTCTCTTACTGCATCGCAGGAAGGTAGGTCATACTCCACCAGGGGGCTAAGTACAGGTTGGTCGAGGATTGTAAGGAGAAGAGTGGTGGACCTTACTATCAGAAGTTTTCAAGCCGACCATTAGGCCTCTGACATGATTTAACGACTTTCATTACATATCAGCGGGCACTAACGTAACTTGCGAAGCACGGAAGTGCACGGAAAAAATTCCACTAGCGGTAGTCATGGGGCGGTCGCCCATCCTGAACCTGACCGCGCCCGTTGTTGATTAACTCAAGTGATTGACTTCAATCACTGGGTTCGACTGGGTCATGCGCGTTTCACTAAGATAATGATTACACTATTTTTATTTTTAATGCACTAACCCGTGCTAAGGAACAAATTTAAAAACCTATTTAGAGGCTAAAAATTTTTCACCCATGCCGGGATTCAATTGGAAGAGCGCTGGTACGGATAGCCAGAGGTTGCGGGTTCGAATCCCGGCATGGGTGAAATTTTTAGCCTCTAAATAGGTTTTTAAGATAATAATTTTGAAAAAAATATTAGAAATGTAATTTAGATGTTAAGTCAAAGGAATAAAGGTTAGTTTTCTTTATTTGTATTTTTATTTTATTTAGACCCTTTGAAAAGTTCATTTTCCAGATGATATTTGTCCACCATTTTCTTTGCTTAGGATTTTAATTATAAGTTATCCGCTTTTCGTTTACCCTTTTCTTTGTTTGACTTCAGGTTTTGCTGTAATTTGAATGGAATGGATTGGAGGTGATTGACATCATGTATCGGAATAATACACGTTGGAAACAATTTAACAAAATTAAGAATATGCCTATAAAAATTCAAACAAAATAATTGAATTTGCTTTTAAAAAATTCAAACAACAATAGTGTGTTCATCAAAGTAACACAGGAACTGTGCCTTAGATAATGTCTTAACCTAGGCGTCCATTTGAAGGTCTAGATCATTTCGGAAAAAAATGGACAGCAAAAATCTAAATTATATTATTTTTAATGCACTAACCCGTGCTAAGGACAATTTTATAAACCTATTAGCCTTTTTTATTAGAAGTTTTTAAAATTGTCCTTAGCAAGGGTTAGTGCATTAAAAATAACATAATCATGTGGGTAAAGCGATATCATTCCGACGTAAAACCTAACTGCAAAGTAGGCATTCGGGGCTGCAAATGATGCAAATTACTTCAGCCACATGTCGCTGCTGTACGTAATACCGAGAATATTGTAAAGAGGTTTGAAATTTCACTGATGCCGGTGAGTTGCTCATTAGCTCAGTTGGAAAGAGCGCTGGCACGCATAGCCAGAGGTCGCGTGTTCTAATCCCGATATGGGTGGAATTTTTAGCCTCTAAATAGTTTTACTAAGTCGTTTAGCTCAATTTTTAGCCTCTAAATAGGTTTTGAAAATTGTCTTTAGCAGGGGTTAGTGCATTAAAAATAAAAATAGTATTATCATGTGGGTACAATGATATCATTCCGATGTAAAAGCCTAACTGCAAAGTAGGTAGTCGGGGCTGTAAGTAATGCAATTTGCTTAAGTCAGATGTCGCTGCCTGTACGTAATACAGAGAATAGTGTAAAGAGGTTTGAAATTTCACTGATGCCGGTGAGTCACCCATTAGCTCAATTGGAAGAGCGCTGGCACGGACAGCCGAAGGTCGCGGGTTCGGATCCCGGCATGGGTGGAATTTTTAGCCTCTACATAGGTTTTTAAAATTTATTTATGGGTTATATATCACTTATTATAGAACACATAATGTCCCAAATTGATTTTGATTTTAGTATGCAGATCAAAATTTATTATTTTATTATGTGTATGACGCCTACTAGCTCGCTGAACTGCCTCATTATACAAGTCTTCACTGTGTCGAGATATCAATTTTAACTGTTCTGAAGTTTCAAAACGGTTAATCGGAGGCAAATTGCTTGATAAGCTATCCTAATGAAAATCGAGATAATTATCCCGCTAATATGAAATGAAATGAAATGAAAAGGTTTTATTCAAAGTAGCGCAGATACTGCGGCTTAATGAACTTTACAAGTTAAACTAGGTGTCCATTTCAAAATCTGGATCATTTTGGAGAAAAAATGGTCAAAAAAACTCCAAACTTAGTCTTTTCAAATTCCTTAATTAACAGAATTTACACAGATACTACAAAACTCGTGAATTTTACATGCTTGAATTCCAGACATCATTGTCATCTAAATAATCCTTAATATTATAGTAGCTCTTTTGGCACAAAGTGTACTTTACACATTTTTTGAACCGCGCTTCAGTCAAACTTAATATATCTTCAGGGATTTTATTGTAGAAGCGTATACAATGCCCCATGAAGGATGTATTAACTTTTGCCAGCCTAAATCTTGGGATCAAAAGTTTATGTTTATTTCTAGTATTTACATTATGTTGGCTACCTGCAGTTTTAAAGTTGCTAATATTTTTCCTGACATACATAATATTTTCATAGATATACTGACTGGCAACTGTCAGGATGTTTGTTTCTTTAAAGAATTCTCTTAACGAGTCTCTACTGCCTAGCTTATAGATGAATCTGATCGCTCTTTTCTGCAAGACGAAGATGGTCTCAATGTCCGCTGCCCGTCCCTACAGTAGTATGCCGTAGGACATGATACTATGGAAGTAACTAAAATAAACGAGCCTGGCAGTTGCGACGTCAGTTAGTTCCCTAATTTTTTTAACAGCATATGCTGCAGAGCTAAGCCTATTTGCCAATTTTTCTATATGAGGACCCCATTGAAGCTTTGCATCAATTGTGATACCTAAAAATACAGTATCTTCGACAAGGTCTAGTTTGTCCCTTCCCAATATAACTTTGCTGTCAACTACTTTGACATTTGGTAGAGTGAACTTTATACATTTTGTCTTTTTTGAATTTAACAATAAGTTATTAGACGTAAACCAGTTTAGTACCTGAGAGAGAGCAGCATTAGTATTGTCAAAGTCATCTTCTTGTCTCTTAATTTTGAAAATAAGTGACGTGTCATCTGCAAATAGTACTATCTCTGACATATTTTGAACCATGAACGGCAAATCATTTACATATACGAGGAAGAGGAACGGCCCCGAAATCGATCCCTGTGGTACTCCTATCCTGACCTCTGACCCTGAAGATTTAGTTCTATTTATATCAGCTCTTTGAATTCTTCCTTCTAAATATGATGTCATAAGTTTTAGGCTATTCCCGTTTATACCATAGTGCTTTAATTTTAAAAGAAGTGTTTTATGGTCAACGCAATCAAATGCTTTTGACAAGTCACAGAATACGCCTATAGCATCCTTGCGATCTTCCCATGCACTAAATATATGTTTAACTAACATGACGCCGGCGTCCGTTGTAGAGCGCCCTTGCGTAAAGCCGAATTGCTGACCATGGAGAAGTTGATAGTCATTGTGTAAGCAGTTGACCTAGAACTATCTTCTCGAATATTTTACTCAAAACGGGTAGAACCGAGACTGGTCTGAAATTTGAAGGATCTTGCTTATCACCACTTTTAAATAAAGGAACGAGCCTACTATATTTCATTAGATCTGGGAATATACCCTCATCTAGACATTTGTTAAAGATTCTGGCTATTATATTATGTATATTGGAGACATAATATAATAACCTGGGTATTAACCTTATGTAAATTATGTAAATGTTTTAACCTTACGCAAACGGTTGATGTAATTAAATTTGACTCGTATAGATTACTTTTATGTCCCTTAGTACTGAAATTTGATTCGCTACTGTGAAGCATTTTCTTAACTAGTATTACTAATATTTCGTGACTTCAACTTTAATCCGCAGTGGAGTGCTCATGGCCTAGGCGAACCGATTGGAATCAATCACTTGAGCTAAGCAACAACAGGCGCGATTAGGTGTGGGATGGGTGACCGGCCCGTGACTACCGTTACTGGCATTTTTCCGAGCGCTTCCGTGTTTTGCAAGGCATGTTAAGCCGTTGGTGCCGGCTGTCATGTAATGGCAGTCGTTAAGCCATATCAGAGGCCTTATGGACGGCTTGATAACTTCTGACAGTAAGGCCCGCCCCTGTCTTACAATCCTCCACCAATCCGGACTTGGCCCCCGTGGTGGAGTATTGCCTAACCTTCATACGATGCAGGAAGAGACCCGTGCTCAAGCAGTGGGGACATACAAGGGTTGATAACGAGATTATGTAGAGCATAAGCTAGCAAAGAAACTCCATAATATTTATGCTTTTCAAAACAACTAAGTTTTCAACTTAAAGTTGCGCTACACTAGACATAATCGTCCCCGTGAACATTATTTAAATACCGAACATGTTTGTGTTACAAATAATTCTGAAAAGACTTTTATGCACAGATTCAACAAGATTACACCATGTATAGGTTGTCTGTTAGCTTTTAGAATATACCTCGGGCTCTAGAGTAGGCTTCGGTTTCGCCAATTTTTGCCGATTTTCGTACTGATGATCGAGTTCTGATTTCGAAATTAAGTGTCATACTAGTTCCGATATTTCTATTACACGAATATATTCGATTCTATCCGAGTAGTCGAGGTATATTCTAAAAGCTAACATGGTCTGATAGCTTTTAGAATATACCTCGACGTTGGTACAAGCTTGGATCTTTCTACATTTACCAGCTGTCATACATTTTTATGACCATCGTATTTAGGTAAATTTATTTCACACCTCACGTCATGAGAATATACGAGTAGGTATGTGTTAAATTGTAGTTGTGTAACACACGACCGTATTCCGGATGGGTGAGTAAAGACGGTTGGCCGATTATAAGCGTAGGTGGTTCTTTACAAGCCCTTCCACCTATATTTAATTCGGTTTCTAGTCTACTTGTAGAACTAGTAATAGCAATTGGACACTATCTTGTATACAATTACGTACGTACTACACGAGATATTATTGCCTATTATTATGTTTGGGCCAATTATATTAAAGCCAGCTAAGGGAAATAACACTCTGCTAGGGTTTCACTATAAGGATTCTTGCTCAATTATTTAGTTACCGGAAATGCCAAGTGGCTTTTGTTGATAGAGTTTCTTTGTTCAATGATGAAAGATAAATTTAGGTCAAATAGCTAAGGTTTTATATTCACCAAAGTACTGTAGCCCTCTAAAACATTAAAACTGATTCTCCTTCTTCTTCAGGCTATATTATGTAGTCCACTGCTGGACATAGCCCTCCCCTAATGAGCGCCATAGCGCCCTGTCTTCAACTTGCCGCATCCGGCTTCTGCCGGCAGTTAAAAAACTGATTATTTTTAATATAAACTTTTTTGCTATCTCCTTTTTATCAATTCCCTAACGTATCTTGGGATTGACTGAGTCCTAAAAAACCTAACGAGTCCCGTCAATCAATACAAAATTAAGCCAGACGGCTGTGCCGACCAGCTAATGAAGGATATCGTTACATTTTTCCTCCGTTGTCATAAAATTTTAATTACAATTGAAATTTTCCCTAATACACTTCGGTTATTAGCTAGGATAGTTATGACCTACGTAACGGAGCTGGAAATTGGATACTGACGGCAAGACTAATCCACCGATTCAAGGTTGCTGAGCGTGGCAATGACCGGGCTATGGTCAGATTCTCTTTGATGAATCACTTCAGAATTAAACAATCCACCCAAGAACTTAGATGACTGACACTGTGAGATTAGCAAGTTGAAGTGGCTGTGGGCTAGTCACATTTGCCGAAGAAACGGTGGTTGATGAGGTACAAAGGTTTTCTTAGGAAAAAACGTTCAGAATGCAATGATATACTGAAGTTTTATTTTATATTTAGAGCAACTTAATTTTTTGATATTGATTTTGATTAGGGGCCTGAAAACACCGAAATAAATATAATTTTTGATTAACATTGCAATTTTTTTATGTCTCCTATAGTATAAAAGCAATTTCACTTCAACCTGAGTAAGATGTAGGTCCCCCAGTATAATTTCTGTCTACCTTATGAAAGTAAATAAATAAGACATTCTGTAGAATGTCTGACTGAAAAACTGAAATAAACTGTTACACTTCACTTTATTCTATCGATTTGTGAAAATTCCTCCTTTAAAATTGTAATATAGAAAGGCTCCTAGGGTCCGGACTCCGGAGGAGATTAATTAAAATGATAACTTTTTGTTATCCCTTTACGTCGATTCCCTGCCTACTCGGGATCAACAGATTCCTAAACGAAACGTAACGTTCAGTCAATTCAAAATCTAGCCAGACGACTATGCTGATCAGATCACTACTGAGATATCACACAGGTTATTGAAAAATATTGGAACTAAGGTAAAAAAATACCCTGCAATTAATATAAAAAACCTGCATTTAAAAAGAAAATAATCATGTGGGTACAGTGATATCATTCCGATGTAAAACCTAACTGCAAAGTAGGTACTCGGAGCTGCAAGTGATGCAAATAACTTCAGCAGATGTCGCGGCCTGTACGTAATACAGAGAATATTGTAAAGAGGTTCAAAATTTCACTGACACCTGACTCACCGGCGTGAGTCGCCCATTAGCTCAGTTGGAAAGAGCGCTGGCACGGATAGCCAGAAGTCGCTGGTTCGAATCCCGGCATGGGTGGAATTTTTAGCCTCAAAATAGGTTTATAAAAAAACTGGCAAGTTTGAAAAAACACTGCTCAGCGGCACCATTGTGGCGTTAAGCGTCAGAAATTTAAAAATTATTTTATTAAGTTTAAAAGATTTACATTGTATTTGTTTCATTGAAATTCACAAGGCAGCAGCTGCCATCCTTGGGTCGGGGAGAAAAAAGCAGCGAAGAAACTGCACTCTGAAAACAATTTTCTGAAAGCTTGTTCATTAGTCAGTACCTACCTAACAAGATCCTACGAATGCAATCAACAACAACTTAAACTTGTAACGGTGCAAACCTCTTTAAACCATTTTTTTATATTTCTTTAATTCTGTCTATCATTTTCAAAAATTTCAAAATTATATCACACTATTTCGAGATTTCCCTCATTTTCATAATAACTACATTACTCCTTGATTAAACCTATTATATATATACATATATATATAATAGGTCAATCTTTCTGATTTAAGGTTGCCTGGAAGAAATTGCTATCAGCAATAAGGCCGCCATTTGTACCTCTTCTTTTGTAACTGTTGTCTCTGTAATTATTTTCTGGTGTGTACAATAAAGAATATTCTTATCTTATCTTATATATTAAATATATATATATACATATATTTTTAATATAGCTAACAGTTTAAAGGTTTCCTTATAGTTCTTCTGGTTATAAACACCGCCAAGAGAGGAGGGGCAGCTATACAAGGTTAATATTTAAATACATTGTGTTTTTACACTTCATTTAAAAACTACTTGTTCTAATGTATAATTCAATGTGAAACAACTTTACAAGAGTATACAACTTTCAAAATTGTGTGTTCAGTAAAAGTTAAATGACTTCATCAAAGTTGTAACTACCTACATTAATTATTTACGAATTTTCATTAAAGTAAATTAATATTTTAGTATGAATTAAGATCTAGAATAATATTAATAAAATTAGCTGAAATTGCATTACATTGCTGCTACCACCCCGAATTGTATCTAAAATTCATCGTCAAACAGATAAATAAAAGCGTACATTGACTTTTATAAGGAGATTTATCTGAATAAATACATTTTTATCTCGACTATAACCTTAATTAGTTTTGTACCGTTTCTATGTGGTGCTGGAGAAAGATGCTTCGAATATCATGGACTGAGTTTCTCACTTATAATTCTATTCTTAATCAACATGGCATCAAACAGCGTTTAGAAAATCTGGTAAAAGGTCGAATCCTGCGGTTCTTTGGTCATATGTCCCTACGGGACAATAATTCCATCGAGCCTATCGTTGGACAGGGAGGGCACGAAAGCACACAGTACCAATGCGATGGACCGCCCAAGTTAAGTTATATAAACCAATTAAACTAATGCTTTGGAATTTAACGTTATTAATGTGTATATAGATTTAAGAGGACTTTAGAAAAGATGCTCAGCGTGGAGTTTTGTTCCCCGCTGCCTTTTTCTCCACTACACTACGGCCCGAAAGCAGCGGCTTTCACTTTCATGTTACATTGTACTTTGACACTCAGCAAATAATATGTAAATTACTTACGTTGAAATAAATTGAATTGAATTTAATAAGTCCAAAGTAGGCTGACAATGCACCAGAGCTGCATCAAACCACGAGGAATGGCAAGACATCGTGAGGCATGCAACATCAATAAAACCTCTTCATAAGGACCTTCACCGCTCTTTCAAGGGCAGACCGACCGCGAAGAAAAAGTATTTGTAGCGAAATAAAAAATCATCTTAAAAAGCACTCGTGGGCTAGTTGAACCGAGTGATTGAAATCAATCCAATGTGTTAAAAACAAAAGGCGCAGGATAGGTGACCGTCCTGTGACTACCGCTAGTGGCATTTTTTCGAGCGCTTTTTGTTATTACGTGGGACACTCAGAAAGTTTTGAGAAACTAAAAACCTAACTTCTATTTCATAACTAAAAATATTTTATTAAATCTTTTCAAAGAACTCTCCACCAGCCTCCATAAAAAGTTTCATGCATCTGAAACAATTTTGGAAACATTTTTTCCTGTCCTCCGCAGACACCTCTTCCACGGCCTTCTCAAACGCTGCTAGCGTGTCTTCCGGCGATGAAAACTGTATCCCTTTGAGCTGATTTCTAATTCTAGGGAATAAAAAGAAGTCACACGGAGCCAAATCAGGACTGTAAGGAGAGTGTCCCAAGACTTTGACCCGTGTAGAGCCCAGGAAGTCCGTCGTTTTGATCGCAGAGTGCGCGGGTGGGTTTTTGTGGTGAAGAAGGACCCCGCGGAGCCCGGTGTTCGGTCGCTTGTTGCTCAATTCAGAAAATTTCATTCAGCGTTGATCCTGCTTTGGTCTCAAAGTGGAATCGAAATTAGGTACCCCGTCAAAGTGAAGAAACTAGCGATCAAAATTTTTCCTGTGCTCCTCGATCGCTTCACTTTCGTAGGCGTTGGTTCATTTTGAAACAGCCAAACTGTCGACTGACTCTTTGTTTCTGGATGACATTGACAAATCCAGGATTCGTCACCTGTCACAATATCTTAACGTGCCGTGACGAGCCAGCATCAAATTTTTGTAATATATCACGGCACCAATGAAGTGAAGTGAAGATCTGACTTAGACTTTCAGAGCTGGAGAACTGAACTCTTCAATGGGCAGCAGCAAATAAGGCCTAATGGGGCCTATCCATTAGTAATATTTTATGCATAATGCTTCATAAGATATAGCGTAAAATTGGTCCCAGGGTAATATGGTGAGGTTCTGATGAAACTTTCAAAGATGGAAATTGAGAATTTCAAATTATAAAGCAAATAGTTAAGTTATGTTTTGATGTTACAAACACTTTTTTCATCAAATACTTTCAGTAACTCTTTCTCTAGTGTCTGGTGGGCATTGTTTCAAAGATCATCAGCTCAAATGTCGGTCTTGAGAGTTTCTAAGCTTCTATTCTAGATAGAAATATGCCGTTCTTAATTAAGTATTTAATTTCACCGTCACTTTCTATAGCCGAACGTTTGGAAGTCTGATGATGACCAGCTCAAGAACACCCAGATCTAGGGCACCGTTGCACGTAGAAATGCGAAATCGAAATTGAAATCTATGGTTTTATTATCACTTGCCACACTAGGAATATTAAGAGTCAGATGACCAAGATCATCACCTCGAATGTCGTTCTTAAGAAGTTTCAAGCTTCTATTCTAGATATAAATATGCCGTTTTCACTAAAGTATTTAATTATATTCTTTTTAATGCACTAAGTGTGCTAAGGAAAATAAAAAAAAAACTACATTTAGGCTGTAAAATAAAATAAAAAAAACCGACTTCTGCACCCCGAGGCACTAAAAACGCAGAAATAATTGTTTATGCGTAAATGGTTTATGGGATCGGTACCACTTACAGGGTAAGCATATTCGGAATATAATATATAGATATGTTATGGGTTCAAAGTGCCAGAGGGCTGAAATCGTCTGTCACGCAGGGAAAACAAATGTGATCTATAAATTCGCAATTCGTATCTATCTAGGTATTGTAGAAGTATTTCTTGGAGTCGGTGCCAAGTTCCAGACCATCACATATTTGGGCACCGACTCCAAGACATCCTTCTACAATACCTAGATATATACGAATTTTAAATTTATAGATCACATTCGTTTTCCCTGCGTGACAGATGATTCCAGCCCTCTGGCACTTTGCACCCATAGCATATCTATGTATTATATTCCGAATATTCTTACCCTGTAAGAATATTCGGAATACCGATCCCATAAACCATTTACGCATACACAATTATTTCTGCGTTTTAGTGCCTCGGGGTGTAGAAGTCGGTTTTTATTTTTTATTTTATAATATTTATTTTTGAGACAAGAAAATTTGAATTGGCTCTCAAAAAAATGCGGAGGGAAATTTGAAAATCGAACAGTAGTATTTTTACTTTTAAATAATCGACGTTTTCTAAACAATTACAAGTGGCCAGTGTCTTATACATAAAAACTTTTTTTCGAAAAACTTTCTGAGTGGCCTGGTATGCCCATTAAGAGGATAAGTGATCTTCTGAGTCTTGAAGTATTTCTTTTTATATCGATTGTATCTTTGTTGGTAGCGGCAGATTTCCGGCGTCAAATGGATGATGATGATATAAGCACGATAAAATCTGTTATTTGCCTTTATTTGGTCTTCTTCGTTATCAACTCTTATATGTCCCCACTGCTGGGGCTCGGGTCTCTTCCTGCATCGCAGGAAAGTTAGGCCATACTCCACCGGGTTGGTGGAGGATTGTGAGACAGTGGCGGGCCTCACTGTCAGAAGTTATCAAGCCGCCCATAAGGCCTCTGACATGGCTTTGCGACTGCCATTATATGACAGCCGGCACCAACGGCTTAGCGTGCCTTGCGAAGCACGGAAGCGCTCGGAAAAATGCCACTAGCGGTAGTCACGGGACGCTTACCCATCCCGTACCTGACCGCGCCTGTTGTAGCTCAACCAAGTGATTGATTCCAATCACTCGGTTCGCTAGGCCACGAGCGCTTCTTGATAAAGGCAAATAACAATATAATTCTTGGTCTACTTAATAAAGGCAAATAACAATGTAATTCTAATAGTGTACCCCGGGGAAATTAAATAGTCATCTCTCACAAAGAAGATTGAATGACGCGAGGCGCCTAGTTAGTTGCGCGGGTTATACCATTGGCATGCGATTGGTTAATAGACTACCAATAGTGTCAATGAAACAACCGTGCTGTTTTCATATGACTTTATTGCTCTTCTGACAATTAAGAATATAACTCTATTGAACAGCGTGTCCTTGATTTGGCCAGACATTCGCAGTTGACGCGGACGCCGCGCTAATCGATATCAAGCTTTACACAAACAAATAACTGACTCTCAATAAAGAAATTCCATGGCGAAATTCCTACGTAATTGTTTGCAGTTCATAGTCTTGTCGTTCAAAATGAAATAACGGGTAAAAATCTTGATGCACAATAAATAGCAATATGTTAATGAATTATGCGCATTATGTAATGAAGATACAATATGAATAAACTCGTTTTTGCTCCATAGTCTTGGGAATTCTCCCCCACGGCAACGGTGTATACTTTTTTATGTAAAACATTTTTTTTGTAAATATGTTAATCCTGTCAAAAAGTAATATTGAATATAGGAAAGCTATATGCGATAAGACGCGTTTTGATACTAAGCCAACCTTGATTTTTATTGTCAGTAGGCTTATCGATTCTCGAGTCATACATATGGGGTACAAACCTAAGTTACTTTATTGTTGATTGTAGAATTAGTCCATTTATACAGACGATTCGAAAGATAAAGATGAGACAGCAGCGGCATTTTTTGACTTTGATTTCCAATGTAACGCAAAATTTCAAATAAATACTAACATATCTATAATGCACGCAAATTTCTAGCGATATCTGAAGCCATCTCCTACAGTTAATCCTTAGGATGCGATAAAGTTGTAATTTTTTCGGACTCAAAAAGTGCCCTGCAACATATGGCTCGATGCACCTCGAACTTTCTAGGTACACCGGTAGCCTATACTGTATTTAGATCTATTGTTCATATTACAAATGACAATAAGATCATAAGAAATAATTATTAAATACTTTGTAAGAATATTTTCGGGGTTTAATCGCGTAGTAATTTATTACTATTTTACCTCGACGGTAAATTTCTTTTATTTGTAAGCCCTTCAGGCTAGGCACTTCTGCCTGCTAGAAGCGTTTCTCTAGCTTAAAATACAATTTTGAAGTTATATACCTACGCTATTACGTTTTATTGAGATATCGAACCTCTCATTCCCTCTTGACCTTTAAATTTTACGCTCTAAACAAGCAAGAAATTTTCAACCAGAGTATGAAACTGCTTTGTGTCCCAAACTCGTTGCATCGAAACTTTTTGCTCTCTTCTTGGAAATAAAAATGTAATTTTTTTTATTTGGAAGGCCAATTTTTCATTAGATAACGTTTGCGACAATCGCATTGGCGCGCATTTAGTATGTTTAATTTCCTATGGCATTCCTCACAGATGTAGTGAAAAGCAGAGTGTTCGTCACGGGCGCAAAATGTTTTCGGTCTCGGTAGTGTTGAATCCCTCGCTCCTTCGGGACTCTTAGTTGAAGCCCTCAGTTCGCTCAATTTCACAACCTCGACTAGAAAACTGTATTTGCGCCCTTGACGAACAATCTAATATTGTTTATTTTGGTAAGAAAGATGGATGTTCAATTCATTGTTTAATAACCTCTCTTTGATAGTCTAAAAAAGTTAAAAAATGTCAAAAAAATGTGTGTTTTGAATTTAATGTCCGCCAACCCTAAAACAGGAATTAGTTATTTTATAAAACCCCACGCTGGGCCTGTTTTATAAACCTACAATCTGTAGTATACTGTGACATTTAAATTACATTACGTAGCAGAGTTTTTCTTACCATGTGTTGAAAGCAATATTTTTTTCTTTCTTTTGCCGTTTTCTTTTTTCCTTTAGATTTGCTGTATGTATTTTAGTGCATCTCGATAAAGAAATTAATTTAGACCAACTTTTTAATACATCCACAATCAACTTAAACATTGAGCCTAACCTCTGTGGGTTGATAGACTTTGGAATGTACGTCGAATTATATTGCATACACCTTCAATTGTATTGTATGGTTATATATTAAACGGGTCAAATCGCGATTATTTATAAGTACATAAGATAACGTAATTACGGGAAACGTCGGGAAATGAGGTAATTACGTTTTACCTAATAAATAATCGTCATTTGATCCGTTTAAAATATAACTATGCATCGCGAATCGTTAAGAAATACTATGTATTGTATGGAATTAGGCCTTACCTTGGGGAAATCCATAATAGCATTAAAAGTGAAAATTACTTTGCTAAATTCCGCCAAAATCCCACAAGCCCCATGCGGTTAGTTAATGCACCGCCCTCCTTCCCACATTTTCAAGCAGAAAATTTTGAATTGTATTTCTACGAAACAGACCCACGCTGTCGACTGTATACACGACAGCTGTTCCTCTCGTTAGAGCAAAGTTAAATTCAAATCGTCGGCAAATGGCGGCGACTCACATAAGTAGGTACTTCTGCCGAGCGTAATGAAAGTCACTATTAGGAGCCATGACTGACGCCATACATGGCGCTTAGAAGATACTCTGGCTATATCCTAAATTTCCTAGTTAGCTTGCGAAGCACCTGTGCCGTGAAATTAAACGCCAGACGTGCGAGAATGATCAATCGACATTATTGATGTGCTCGAGAATAATTATCACACTAATATTCCGAACACAAAGGCGAGAGTTCGTGATTGTATATGTTTGTAACTCCTTCACGTCTAAACGGCTCGAGAGATTTTATTAAAATTTGGTATGAAGTTAGCTGTCACCCTGGATTAAGACATAGGCTACGTTTTACTGCGGGAAAATATCTTATTCCTATGGGAAAATCGATAAATAAATAATAGTAATAACAATAAATGTTCATGGACATATTACACAGATCTAGTCCGTACTAAGTACAACAAAATGACTTGTGTTTTAGGTGCTAACTCGACGGAAGATTTAATACAATAAATACATAGATAACATCCAAGACCCGAGACAAACTGGAAAAGTTCGTTTTCTAGTTTGACCCGGCCGGGGATCGAACCCGAGACCTTCGGTTTTACTGTCAATCGCGGCCAACACTGCAGGGCACTGCTAGTTTCCAATATTCCCGGGCACATAGTGGGTCAGCTAGGGGAGCACATCGTCACGATAAAAGTTTTATCCCATTAACGGTTAGCGCCATTTTGCTTTATGTCACCGCCTAAAGGGAGAGGCCACTACCCGATAATGGTATAAAACTTTTATCTTGACCTTGTGTTCCTTTTGCTGGATGTTTACTTAGTAGTATAATACGTTTTTATATTCTTTAATGCACTGGCCCGTGCTAAGGACCAATTTTAAAACCCTCACTTTGCTGCCTGTACGTAATACGGAGAGTATTGTAAAGAGGTTCGAAATTTCACTGATGCTGATGAGTCGCCCATTAGCTCAGTTGGGAGAGCGCTGGCACGGATAGCCAGAGGTTGCGGGTTCGAATCCCGGCATTGGTGGAATTTTTAGCCTCTAAATAGGTTTTTAAAGTAATGATTTTTATTACAGAAGCGCCAGTAAGAACCCCCCCAAGGCGCCTTACGGAGAGTATTGTAAAGAGGTTCGAAATTCCACTGATGCTGGTAAGTCGCCCATTAGCTTAGTTAGGAGAGCGCTGGCACGGTCAGCCAGAGGTCGCGAGTGCGAGTCCCGGGATGGGTGGAATTGTTAGCCTCTGAATAGGTTTTTAAATATAACACGTTTATGACGTAATTTAACGAAACTATCTGCATTGATTGCTTAAATCTGCAGTAAAAAGAGCTTCCTTTCTTTCTTTTCTACGGCAAGCTTTTTTTTGGTGTAGCCTATAAACGTCTCACTCTAGTACACAGGCCTTCCTTTTGAGAGAAGAAGAGAGAGTGTACACCACGCGTATCTAATTAAACCCATACTCTCTTTTTCTGAGAGAAGGACTGTGGCCTAAAGTGGGGCGTGTATAGTCTACATAATAAAGTAGTTTCGAGTTTTAAAAACGGAACAATTATTATTTTACTAAAGTTCAGTTAACAACAAAATATGAAAAAATTGTCCGCTCCATCTTGGTTTGTTCAAATGTCGTGTCGACGATATTCTCACATAAAAAATCATGATATTTTTATAGAGTATGACTCTTAAAAGTCGCCAAACTCTTAAATAAACGGAAAACAAGCTATAACTTGTAAAGTTCAAGGGATTGATTCCAACAACATTTTTTGCTAATACTCGTATTCTAACAACCTCATCAACCTTTACAATTTATTGTAAAGTCGTCCTTAACGTGACTGATGAGAGTGTAGAATCTCATCAGTCACGTTAAGGACGACTTTACAATACCTTTATAATATTTTTCCTCCATGATAATAGGCAACAAAGACTTTGTTGTCGACTGAATATGTAAATGTGCTGTACCAATTGTTCTTGATTGTAAGTTGCCTATTATCATGGAGGAAAAATATTATAAAGGTATCCTGCCTTTGATATCAAAGGTTTTCTGTCAATTTTCTCATTCTTTGATTTCATTAGTCCCTCCGAGATTTTTCTCAGTAAGAGTACTCAGAAGTACTTATAAAGGAGCTCAAGCCGGAAACCTCTTCATCCGTCTTCATATCCTACAATCAGTTGATATTCATATTTTAAGTGGATGAATTTTCACATATTCATGAACATTCAATTTGTTTTCACGTATATAAAAAAAACTTAAAATATTTTTACTATTAAAAACTTAATAAAAAATTACCAGGGGTCCTTGCACTAGGCTTAGCCTGTTTCACGAGGAACCAGTTAAAATTTTAACATCATAATTACTTATAGTAAAAAATATAAAATTTGTCTAGTAATAATAACATGCTAAAAATAAACTTATTAGATTAGATCACTTTCCATACAACAGGTATATAGAAAGTGAACCAAACTTAACCAAACAGCATCATATCATAATATATTTTCCTTATAGGTAAAATAAATTTTCTATGCTTGTGTAATCCAGACTTGAAAGTAATTTTGTTATTGTGACTTTTGCTTCTACTACCGAGTTTAATTTTATGCCGCATAAAGCAACTATATGATTATAAATGTGGAAACTTAAAAAGGGGTTGAATCTACGGACAAAAGTAGTTTTTTATAGTGGGGGTCGGAATCCTGAAAACGCGTCTACTATACAGGGCATCTCATTCAAATCGGTCAGTATGGGAAAGTCTGAAACTATAAGACATACGAAGATCTGTTCTGAGGAACCATGTCATCAATTTTAATAACAAGAAAAACTGCATTCATACTTTTAAAAAACATCTGTACTCCGTTCGGGAATCGAACCCGGTTGTTTTGAAAAAAAAAAAAACCTACACTATTTCTATTTAGATATCGATTGTGTAGGTCTTAAGTACTAAATGTCTGTATGAAACATGATGTCTTAAATGAATAAAATGCATTGTTTTCACATACTTTAATTTATTTTAGTAGGTGTTCGAAGTGACCCGCCGCCTTTTTCAATACAAATATTCAACACGTTTAGGTAACGATCTTACTATTGAATTTTGTATCTTCATGTGGTGAATTTGCGTTAAAATTGTCTCTATGGCTACTTTTAGGTCTTCAACGGTGTCATAGCTTGTCTTTTCAATTGATTGTTAGTGTTTAATTAATAGAAGTTTTTTTTTCAAAACATCCGGGTTCGATTCCCGAACGGAGTACAGATGTTTTTTTAAAATGTATGAATGCAATTTTTCTTGTTATTAAAATCGATGACATGGTTCCTCAGAACAGATCTTCGTATGTCTTATAGTTTCAGACTTTCCCATACTGACCGATTTGAATGAGACACCCTGTATATTGTAAAAGTTAGGTGTGGTATTTCTTAATGACTCACGTACATACACATACATAGA
Organism: Yponomeuta sedellus; assembly: GCA_934045075.1. NCBI lineage: Eukaryota > Metazoa > Arthropoda > Insecta > Lepidoptera > Yponomeutidae > Yponomeuta > Yponomeuta sedellus. Next base: position 13,930,701 of record OW203734.1, read on the forward strand.
TTTATTAAACGGGTCTAATTGGGACTATTTATTAGGTAAAACTTAGGTTAGGTGTGGCTTGTGTTTTAGTACATTCCAAATATAAACGTACAGAGACTGATTGATGTTGTCAACAGCAGATTAACCTGGAGCATGCAAAGTCATATGTATCGCAGCTGTGCCGATCCTAAGCACACATTAAATTAATGCGATATCAACCCTTAGGTAGTTGGATTTAATACTATTCGCCATTACGTCAGAGTATTTCACTGAGTTTTTTGACTAACTGTCTTGTGTTGCTAAGCGTAAAATTCTTCATAGAAAAATCGATTTACATGACAATTTAAGTTGTATTCAAGAAGTGGTGAATAAAACTGAAAATTTAAATGGAAAATTAGGTTATAATATTATTCATGTAAATGCAAACTTTACCCAAACAATTCATAGCTCAACGAACACAGTACTCAATGTTTGATTGAAACAATATGTAGACCATCTAAATCATGTCTCGAAAGTGGAGTACCAGAAACATCAGGGGTCATAGAACTAAATGGTTGTGGGCGACTAGATATCAAATAAACGTTGGCATACATATTAAATTTGAAATTCCACTGTTTTCATAGCAACCGACGCTATATTGTATGACATTCTGTCAAAAAAAAACTTTTTATGTTATAGGGAAGAGCGGGTGATCGTGCTCTTCCACTATAAGGGGAAATTTCCCGCCAGGCAGATGGTATGCCTAGGGACGGCCGGTCCAACTGTTATTAGTCGGACGTTATATTTATGATAGGTAATTGAAACACTTTGATTGCGCGATGCAGGAATGTTGGAGTTTGTAGTGCGCGCGCAGAGTTGACATGTGCTCGCCACAATGTCACAAAATCTCATTCTAAGTAATGTTATTGTCATTCTAGCATTTTTTATGAGGTCCTTGTCATAGGCCTTCTCTCGAGATAGAGTATGGAATTAAGAGCCGTGCTCACCGTGGATTGGCAATTTCAGGTGAAGTTTTTGATAATCTCAGACAGTCAGGTTTCCTCACGATGTTTTCCTTCAAATTTGATTGATTTTAGCATTGATTAAACAGTCAATCTTACCTATTCCGTAATCGGTTTTTGCAATCTTCCGGTGGATTGATGTAGGTACATTAAAGACAAAGAAAAGACAAACAGGACCAATTATTTTACTTTTAAATCGCAGCCCTTTGCAAATAATTTTTAGGTTAAACATGAAACCATAACTAGATTTTAATTACAAATGCACGATTTGCGATTCAACATCATGATTCAAAAAAATATTAGAGCCAGCCACAAGACAAAGAAAAATAAATATATCCGAATGTAGCTAAAACATTTCGAAAGAAAGTTTTAATAATTTAAAATTAATACTAATTTAAAAGTTGACACATTGACGCAACCAACAAATCAATTTCACAACTTTTGGTGACGCTGCTACTAATTATACACCCTAAAAATAAGGAAAGAAAGTTCATATTTCAATTTCACACATGACCGGTTTTAAGAAAGAGTACGCGTGCAGAGGAAAATTCCGTTGCGGATTGGAATTCCAATACGGCTCACTTCACTGGACATCTTGCACTGAATGTATAAGTTAATAACGTCTAGTAAATTGTATCTTCTTACAAGATTTTAGTAAATAACGTTATTTAAATTCTAATGTAATTCATAAACTGTATTTAAAATAGATTATAAAAATATATTTATATGGCGGCTTTTTACATAAGTTGCCAACAGGAATAAGTCACATTTGTAATGCTCGTCGCTGACGTGCGATCTGAGAGACCACACCTTTTTTTCAATTCATCACATATACAATAGTGGTATTTTTACAACTTTTAATTTTTCTTACACTTTTTATTATTAGAAAAAAATTATAGCGAAACAAATATTATTGTGAACTAGCTCTTCCACTATAAGGGGTTCGAAGTATGAAGTTCGCTGACCCAGCGAACTTCGTACCGCCTAACAGTCGATTCTTAATTTTTTTTTATTTTTCCATCCGTAAGAACCATCCTCGTACTTTAAAGAATATTCTAAAAAAAGAAATAGCGAAATCGGTTCAGCTGCTCTCGAGATTTGCGGTTACCAACACATTCAGCGATTCATTTTTATATTATAGAAGATAGATGTGAGTGGAAGGGCCGGTAAGGGGCGTCCCAAGCGGGCTTACCTCGACCAAATAGGGGATGTATTATAAAAAGTACCCGGAACCGGCGTGCGTACATGCAACGACTTATGAATGTTGATGTAGCGAAGGCGATCTGTCAGGATCGTGGCAAGAGGCAGTCCCTGGTCTCTGCTTACTCCTCTGGGATACAGGCGTAAGGTTACGTACCTATGTTTGTAACTTTTTGTATTATAATTTTTTTTATAACGATATTTACTGAAATTGTTGTCTATATGATAAAAACCAAAATTCTATTTAACTAACTATGAGAAATGTAACAACTTATAAATAATATATTCGTACCGTAGATATTCCTGCACTACCGAGTATAGTGGAAGGAATATCTTATACTGTGGTTGAAATATCTTATATTCCAACGACCAGATAAATCATTCCCTCCATTCCTAAATTTTGCATATTGTTTTATTTCGGTGACGTGACACAACATAAGAGGATTATTATTGTTTCGCACATGTCATTTTAATTTTCGTAGAACATAACTTACGTACCCAGTCTGTTAGCTTTTAGAATACCTTGGGCTCTAGAGTAGGTTTCGGTTTTCGCCGAAAGCACACGAGTGTAATACTACTTCCTGCTCTGTTAAAAACTTTTCTTCACTAAATTGAACAGTTATTCTAAACTAGCTGACCCAGCGAACTTTGTATCGCCTAACAGTCGATTCTTTAACTTTATTTTAATTTTCTCTTCGTAAAAACCATCCTCGTACTTCAAGGAATATTCTATAAAAAAGAATTAGCGACATCGGTCTAGCTGTTCTTGAGATGTGCGCTTACCAACACGAATACTATTACACGAATATATGCGATTCTATCCGATAGTAGGCGAGGTATATTCTTAAAGCTAAGAGACTGTTGTTTATTGAAACCACTGCAGACCGAAACCATACAATGGCGGCGTCTGGTTAAACAAAGTCACAATACTCCCATTTGTTTGGATTTCTGCTTTCTGTAACAATACTCATAGGTACGTAAAATTATGTTACTACATGTAAAATTGTGTTGACAAACTTTAAAAATAAAGATTTGATTTTCCCGTAAGTAGTCGACCCACAAGGCCAAATGGCCGATATTGAATAGGGCAAAACTAGAATAATATAAAGGATTCAAAAGAAAAAATATAAGTATTTTTCATTGTAAAGCAAGAGTGACTACGGAACTAATGCGAATCACCGTGTAGTTTAGAGGCCATCTATTGTTTGTCCTTTGCTTTTCATATATCGTCTCTATTTGGTTATTTTTACTTAAAAGTGCGCCAATGTTTCAATCTCTCATTGCTTGCTTTTTAAAACGCAAGAGTATATTACTAAGTTTTTTACGAAAAAAAGGACCACAAGCTAAAGGTGTGTTTAGGCATTAAAATGGAGAGTTTCTCGTGGATCAACCAACCTTAATAAAAATACCTTATCTTTTGCGTATAGTCCTTTTAACGCTAAGTCTGGTGCCGATTGTGGCAACATTGACAATTACTATAAAATATATTTGAAGACTCCTTACACACTACCCTTTTAAAATAATACGTATAGTGAATTGAATCTCCTCCGTTTTTTAAATATGTTAAACATAGGGTTTCTCTTTAATTCGCGAAAGACTTGATTTTCTTTGGCAAGTCGTTTTCTACACTATCAACACAAAACAAGATAAAATCTTCTTGCGTCGGTTTCCTCTGTACTGGATGTCGTAGTCAAAGTTTTGTCAACAGTTTTTCACGTATGGAGTTTGATATGTAAATTCGAATAACGTTATTGCCCGGTTGCTACAAAAAGTTATGCGGGTGGTACAAGCGTTTGAACGCTAATACGGTTTATATTTCAATATATAAGCGGGCTACAGTAGGGTCGAAGCCTTCTCTTAGAGAGGTAGACCTTGAAATCGTATGGCACCCAAGAGCACACGTGTTGGCTGAGCTAATATTCTCTCTCTCTCTCTGAGACAGTAGCCCTATACCCTACTGTTGGACGTATAATTAGCCCTGTACCTTACTTCCTTGTCTTATTTCCTTCAGCAACTTTCCGTCGTAAGGTTGTCTGGAAGAAATTGCTTTTAGCAATAAGGCCGCCAATTGTACTTTGTATCTTTACATGTTTTATAATATGTGCTCTGGTGTACAATAAAGAATACTCTTATCTTATCTTATCTTACTGTGGTACTTACAATATTTAATGCATTGGATATCAACCCTTGTATGTCCCCACTGCTGGGGCATGGGTCTCTTTCTGCATCGCAGTGAGGCTAGGCCATACTCCACCAAGTGAGCCGAGGCAGCATTTGAGACGATTATAAGGCAGTGCAGCGCCATACTGTCTGCACCGTCAGTTAGGCCTTTGACATGGCTTAACGACTGCTATTACATGACAGCCGGCACCAAAGGCTGAACGTGCCTTGCGAAGCACAAAATTGCTCGAAAAAAATGCCACTACCGGTACCCATCCAACACATCCTACTCCCAACTGCACCTGTGTTGCTTAACTCAAGTGTTTGATTATTATATCACTCGGTTCCACTAGGCCACGAGCGATTGAATGCATTATATGTAACTATTCAAAGCGTCTCAATAACCACTAAAGGGAATAAAGTGGCTCTCTGGTCAAGTGCTAAAATGTTGTTTCAGAAACAATATTAGGACCAATATTGAAACTCAAACCTTTAAAACGGAACTACCGTAACTGTATATCAACACATAAGTACTGACTTTGTACTTAATACAGTATCAGTGGGAAACCGAAATATGATATCGTGTTACTTTTTGGCTTTGCCATTCAACTCAACAGCGTAATAAAGTTTGACAAGACAATTCGCGTGACGAATTGATATTAATAAACAATGATAACAATAATAATATTTGTTTTACTGTTGATGAGACATTAAAGTATCAGAATGTTCATAATAGTTGGGTAAAGGACCCACTTAAATACTAATACTTAAAAAGTAATGAGAAAACAAGACATTTACAAAGTCTGTCTGCGTCGAGGCCTCTCGACTTGGCAGCCGGGGCCGTGCGGGATGGGTGCACTGAGAGATTTGGGGATCCCTAGACTTCCCCATCTATCCCAAGAGGTCTTTCCCCAGAAAGCTACCTATCTTCAGTGCACTTTCACGGCAGCACGTTTCTATCAAAATGTATGTCTACTATTTTGGCCGATCCGTCGCCCAACAACGAAACTGTCAATACTGGGATCCGTCCCTGAACTTATTTCGCACTTCACACGAAGATATAAGCCCGGCAATCTAATTGCCACACAAATCACACGTTTCACACGCAACAAAACAAGAGGTAAATTTTGAACTCATCTGACAGCTGTCAAGTAGTTACGCCCGTGGTGGGTGCGTTCTAAAATCAAACTTCTATTCTAAACAATAATATAAATATATATAAACAATATTTAGCTACAAATTTTCACTGCAGCCCCACAGTAGGAAAGCTTGAGTAGTTGTATACCATACTAGAAGAAACATCTAAACTGTGTTTTTTTTTAAAACCTATTTAATATTTATTTGTATTTTTTTTGCTTTTAGCAATAAGGCCGCCAATTGTACTTTGTATCTTTACATGTTTTATAATATGAACTCTGGAGTGCAATAAAGAATATTCTTAATGTGATAATGAAGTAGAAGCGGGCGTGGTAGCGGAGCAGTGTAGAACGCCGTTTTCTCAATCGAGAGGTCAGGGGTTCGAACCTCGGCATGTACCAATAACTTCTAATGACTTGTTTTCTAAGTTATGTGCATTAGTAGCACAATAAAGCTAAGTGCGGAAATCCCAGGTCTAACTATGTGATAACTTCACTATATGAACGAACGATGCAACCGAGAGGCACCTATAACATAGCTCTGTAGAGGCAATTGTTGCTAACAGGTTACGATTCAATTAAACGGTAAAGTTTCATCAAAAGCGGTTTGTCAGGGATTTGGTTTAAAGTTTGTTACAGTGTAGTATCGGAAATTTCTAGTGTAAGAGTCAAGTATTTAATAATAATTTGTTTATTTAATATAGCCATATAAACTTAAAAGTGAAATGAAAGTAGTATTTTAACCAATACATAATATACAAGGCACAGCTCAATAGGTTAAAGTATTTTGTAAGCTGAGTGTAATAATTATAAAATTCATAAATTCATAAAAATGAATCGCTGTTTGAGGCATACATAGGGTGCGTTTAGTGCAGGGACGAGTGATGTCTATAACTAACGCTAGTGGCATTGATCCGAGCGGTTCCGTACTTCGCAAGGCACGTTAAGAAACGGGTGTCGTAAAAGGCGACTAAGGGACTCAAACCGGAGGGTGGGCAGCAGCGCCCCTGCAGTACAAATCTACCAAACTGCGATCCCCAACCCGCATGCCCACGTGGGGATTATAGGCATTGCCCCCTAATGATGGCACAACCTTGCGCTCATTAGGGGAGGGTTATGTCCAGCTGTGGACTAATATAGCCTGAAGAAGAAGAAGTTAAGCAGTTGGTGCCGGCCGCCGTCGATAAATGGCAGTTGTTAAGTCAAGTCAGACTCCTTAGGCGTTGTCCTAATAGAACGCGAATGCCGATGCGAGCGATGCGACCATCGCGTGTTCGCGCGACGTCAAAAACTGGGTGTCCTAATAGAACGCGAATAGGCGATTACGCGAAACTCGCTCGCGCGATTTGACGACGGGAGCGAGCGTGACCGTGGACTAGGGCAGTGGCACGGTCGAAACCAACAACCATGGACGCCAATATGTTTGATCGCGCGTTCGTACGAACTAAGTTCGCGTGAATAGAGTTTCAAACATTTGAGTCGCGCAACCGCGTCTTGCGATTGTCATTTAGGACACCTATTAGAGTTCAATATGTTTGATCGCGCGTTCGTACGAGTAAAATTCGCGCGAACTTACGATGATCGCGCATTCGCGTTCTATTAGGACAACGCCTTAGGGCGTCTTGGAAGCTTCTGACAGTAAGACCAGTTTCCACCAATCCAGACTTGGCCCCCGTGATGGAGTATGACCTGTGCCTTTTTCAGAGAAGAAACCCGTGAGGATATAATGGGTTGATGATAGTGATAATGGTTACGATTCAAACGCTGATATTTAATACACAAAAAGACTAAATCTAAGTATTCTATTAAAAATTACACAGAAACTACGACGTTTGTACGTTTGAAACGTTTCAATTAAAACTAGGAATCTTTTTTCGAAAATTAGATCATTTTGATTGAGTCTTTTTATGCTTAATGATATACAGTCTTATTAATAAAAACACGATTCCCTAAAACGGCCTTCAAACGCGCTATAACTTGGTCCTTCAAAGGTTGATACAGCGTTAAAATGTACTTTAAAAGCACTTTAAGTAAACGAGTTTTTATTAATAAGACCGTTAGTCTTTTTATGCTTAATGAACAGAATTTAAATATTATTCTAAAACCTGGTACTAATGAATTGAACTGGCATTAATTCCAGACATCTCAGACAACATAGCCGTTTATTTTAATCATTTTCCAATAAAATCTGCCGAGTTCTTCCTTTAATATTGTGATAAAATCCTAATTTACTGCCTGTACATTAAATAATTTGAGCAATTCAAAGTAGCACCAATTGAGTACTTAACTCTTAACCTTGCTTAGATAAACGGAATAATGTAGGTTTGCAATACTCACCAAATTGAGAAATATCATATATCGAAGCGCTCGTGGCCTAGTCGAACCGAGTGATTGGAATCAATCACTCGAGTTAAGCACTCGCGGTCATAGGCGCGGTCAGGTGCGGGATGGGTGACCGTCCTGTTACTACTGCTAGTGGCATTTTTCCGAGCGCTTCCGTGCTTCGCAAGGCACGTTAAGACGTGGGTGCCGGCTGTTATGTAATGTCAGTCGTTAAGCCATGTCAGAGGCCTTACGGGCGGCTTGATAACTTCTGACAGTAGCCTTACTGTCAGAAGTTATCAAGCCACTATCTTACAAACCCCCACCAACACGGACTTGGCCCTCGTGGTGGAGTATGGTCTTACCTTCCTGCAACGCAGGAAGGGACCTGTGCCTCAGTAGTGGGGACATACAGGGTTGAAATCCAATCGATATACTCATTCAGAGTGTCGCAAGCATACAAACATTCATAGCAAAAATTCACGAGAAAATATTCTGAACTTCAATTTCCCTCGCAGTTGGGTGCAGCAAAAGTTCCCTGTGACAGTGACTAAGTAAACCTGTAGCAAGGCATAATATTGCAAGGAGAAATTGGAGTTGAAAGCGCCAAAGAGCTAAGGATGCATGAAAAGGCTTTGTCTTTAGTAATAGTGTAGCGCCTCCAATAAGGTTTAACAATACGGATCCCCATTATTGCACAGGGTGATTGAGCCACGCTGAACGTGACTGCATTTGAGAATGGAGAGTTAATTAATAGTTATAAATCTTAATTCGAGAAGTTTTTCTGCTCTTCTTTCAACCCTCAGCGCAGGACAGAGGAAACTTCTCCGTGGTAGGAGGGGTTTTTACCTGCTTTCCAGAACTGAAAAGGTCATGTCATGTACATAGTACAGAGAGTATTGTAAAAAGGTTCGAAATTTCACTTATGCCGAAAGCCGGTAAGTCACCGTTAGCTCAGTTGGGAGAGCGCTGACACGGTTAGCTAGAGGTCGCGGGTTCGATACCCGGTATGGGTGGAATTTTCAGCCCCTAAATAGGTTATTTAAAAGTGTCATGAAAGTAATTTTCGATGGAATTTGTACAATGTTTTCAGTTTTATGACTTGATCGCTGATCACTCGTTAACTTTTAAAGCCTACGGGCCTACCCAATTTGTGATTTGACTGATCTGATTTGAATTGAGAATTTCGCTGTACTGTAGAGTTGTCTCTTCAAATTTTCCAGAAAAGAGCGAAACAGAACGTTACTTAAGTATTTACTTAGTGAAATTCTCAATTCAGAAACAGACCCTTACTTTAAAAAACCTATTTAGTCCACTAGTTAGCTAGAAGTCGCGGGTTCGCATCCCGGCATGCTAACCTCTGGCTAACTGGGCCAGCGCTCTTCCGACTTAGCTTATGGTCGACTCACCGGCATCAGTGAATTTTTTCGAACCTCTTTACAATACACTGTATTACGTACAGGCAGCGACATCTGGCTGAAGTAATTTGCATCACTTGCAGCACCGAGTACCTACTTTGCAGTTAGGTTTTACATCGGAATGATATCGCTGTACCCACATGATTATATTCTTTTTAATGCACTAACCCGTGCTAAGGACAATTTAAAAAAAAACTATTTCGAGCCTCTAAATAGTTTGTTTTAAATTGTCCTAAGCACGGGTTAATGCATTAAAAAGAATACGACCCTTATTTATTATAGTTTTGGTTACTAACTAAAATCTCAAAGTGTGCAGTGCTTTTTTATGAAACCTATAAGAGTCCCACTGCAGGGCATACAGCACCAGGGCACCTTCTCTCAGAGAGAGAAAGAGAGAGAGTAGTGCAGTACTTCCGAAAGTTTAAGTTCAGACATTATAAGTAGTTTTGCTTTAATGTTTATTAAATGAGCTACTGTCCGATTTGTTTAGTCACGAGAGGGGAGGAGGGCTGCACTACCTTAAACTTAAACTGGGAAGCATAAGGAAAAAAACCGGCCAAGCGCGTGTAGGGCTACGCACAATGTAGGGTTCCGTAAAAGAAGGATTTTTACCTGCTTTACAGAACTAACAGCTTCATCAAAGTAATTTTCAATGGAATTTGTACGGTTTCCCCACGATGTTTTCCTTCACGGTTCGGTGCTCCGAGAGAGTAACAAATGTCGTTACGTATGATTATTTCGAACAAAAAGGAACGGTCGAGCACTTTTATAACAATCTTGGAACTCGCAAAGTAATTTGTCAATGCAATTACCTTCATTTGATATTTCCTAGGTTCTTCTTAAGTATTATGGATATTTAGAAGCTTTGAAGAAATACAAAATAAGAAAGGAAAAAGAAAAGAAAGAAAAATTTTGCGCATTCTATAACATAATATATATAGGTCTTATTTATAAAAACACGATTCCACTAAAACTCTCCTACAGGCGTTTTATTTAAATTATGGTTTCTACACACGTTACACATATTATTATGGCTCAAATATTTTACTTAAATTAGAATGTTTTAGGTTTAGTTTCATTTTTATAATAATAGTGTAAGTAGTGAAATATCTATATATATATATATATATGTGTGTATAAATAAATATGTAAAGACACAAAATTTGTGAGCATTTTTGGAGTATTTTAAGCGATTATGTTTTATAATGCCCGACACTGTCTTACAATCCTTCACCAACCCGGACTTAGCCCTCGTAGTGAAGTATGGCTTAGCCATCCTACGATTTAGGAAGAGACCAGTGCCCCAGCAGTGGGGACATACAAGGGTTGATATCGATGTTTCATAAATAAGACTGATTAATAAGAATTTGCTTGAATAAGAATTTGCTTGAATAAGAATTTGCTTAAATAAGAATTTGCTTGAATAAGAATGACTAATTAGATAAGTTAAGAACGTTTCAAGTTATAAAATTATACTTTATTGCACGTGTGCAATAAACTTGTGCAATTAGGTTTCGTGAAACATCAAACTTGACGTTACATAAGAAATATCATGTACTAAGGCCAGCTTATCTCAGTAAGAGATTTCTTCCAGCAAACTTCCAGACGGCCTCGGTGGCGCAGCGGTTTGGCACGCTGCCTGTCTCGGGTTCGATCCCCTAACTCAGGATCCTAACTCAAACTAGGCAACGAACTTTTCTGTTTGTCTCGGGTCTTGGATGTTATCTATGTATTTATTGTATTAAATCTATCGTCGAGTTAGCACCTACAACACAAGGGCTAACGAGATCTGTGTAATATGTCCATGAATATTTATTTATTATTTATTTATAAACCTTATAATTTTGAGATTCAAGCCGTGAACTCACCGCAGATGTATCTTAGTTGTGAATTTTACTAAGCGCTGTGTCGTTCCGTCTCTTCAGATTGTTGGAAAAAGAATAGGATGGCCGATGCTTAGATATTACCATAGATATTCTCATTTCAGAAACCGGGATCTCTCATTTATTGTAGTAATAAAATCTTGCGTGTTTCAATACTTATTAAATCAGCATCATATCATAATACGCTCCTCTGATTTTGGGTAGCTAAGTATAAATCATTCTGTAAACATGGAATATTCTGTTCATGAATTTATTCATTACGCTGAGAAATACTGAATATGTTGTGATGTTGGAAATCTTGTTTATTAGGATAGGTATATGACGGGGTAGTATAAGACAGTCATAATACAATATTGATTATCACAAAAGCAACATATAGTTGATAGTTGCGGTACAGTTTTCACTACATTGGCCTGCTTTGACTGCGTTGTTGGTATTTCTTAATAATTTGCGATACTCATACGCGATCTCGGGTAGACGGCAACTGTAGCTTTACTTTTTAGTATTAAGCGGAGACATACAAGGGTTTATTTATATACGTTATACAGGGAATATTGTAAAGAGGTTTGAAATTTCACTGATGCCGGTGAGTCGCACATTAGGTCAGTTGGAAAGAGCGCTGGCACGGATAGCCAGAGGTCGCGGGTTCGAATCCCGGCATGGGTGGAATATTTAGCCTCTAAATAGGTTTTTAAAAAAAGGGTTTATATCATCATCATCATTGAAAGTTAACCGGTAAAGTAATCGGAAAACAATATCTATACAATTAAATGCCGGAATCATCAAATGTAACTCTGTTTTCATTACATCTGTCAAAAACCATGACAAAATGTTTATTTTTGCTATAAATGTGGCTGATTATAACTTTCTTTACTTGAAAAGAATTTCTTTCTCATAGAATAAATTAGCCGATACGAAAGAATGATAGAATTTTTTTCTAGATTATACTCTCGGAGAGCGAAGCTCGGAAACAGTCAAGGATTGAAAACAATGTACGGAAAGAGAGTACCTGTTATTTTTCCTTCTACGCATAGTTTTCGAGATTCAATTCAATTCATTTATTTACATGAAATAATTACAGAAAGCCGGTAACAATATTGAGGGTAGTTTAACTTTCTGGCTTTATTTATGACTCCACACTAGGCGAACCTCCATCGAGTTGTCGAGATATGAACCTTCTTTGTCCCTATCACTTAGTATGGCACGCTGCTGTATATTGTATGGAATTCTAGATAACATATGGAGTAAGAGGTTCTCGAGTAGATACTACGAATTTTCAAGTGACATTGAACGCCAGCTAGCTTGCATGCTAGACAATCCAAAGTGGACAGTAAGTGGTAGCAATCCTAGCAGAAAACAGAATGCTTATTTACATACTTGCCATATACGAGTAAGAATGAGAAGATCGGATTTGACTTGCAAGTTACGGAAGTTAAATACATAACGTTGAAATTTTTACCCGATTCTGGCGAAGCACAAAAGAAGGTGTTTGGCTCGTATGTATGTATGTATGTATGTATGTATGTATGTATGTATGTATGTATGTATGTATGTATGTATGTATGTATGTATGTATGTATGTATGTATGTATGTATGTATGTATGTATGTATGTATGTATGTATGTATGTATGTATGTATGTATGTATGTATGTATGTATGTATGTATGTATGTATGTATGTATGTATGTACGAGGCGCGGCTGAAAAATTTTGAGCCTAAGTACTTCTAAGAATCACTAATGACTCGCAATGTGCATCACTAATTGCGCGTATTCTAAGTAGTATAAATACCAAGTTTCATGTCATTATCATCATTACGCTTCTAGTAATTGAACATTAAACAACACCATGTCTGAGTCATCCGCGCTTTGCACGAAATTGGAGTACAGAGCTGTCATAAAATTCCTCACCAAGAAGAACAAAACGCCTTCATTTGCCACCGTAAAACGTTGGACACGTGAATTCAAACACGGCAGGGAGTCGCTCGAAGATGATCCCAGGTCAGGACGTCCAAACACCGCCGTTACCGAAGAAAATATTGAAAAAGTGAAAAACCTTGTTCTCGAAGATCGGCGAATCAAGATGTGGCAGATAGCTGAATCCATAGGCATCAGCAAGGAGCGAATTGGTGACATTTTGCACAATCATTTGCACATGAAAAAGGTGTGCGCGCGATGGGTGCCAAAAATGCTCACGCCACTGGACAGGCAGCGTCGAGTCACAACTTCGAAGGAGTTTTTGGACATCTGTGGCGATAATCCTGACGATGTTTTTTCTCGCCTCGTCACTGTCGATGAAACATGGATCCGGCAGTACGATCCGGAGTCAAAACAAGAGTCAATGCAATGGATAGCAAAGGGAGAAAAGCCGCCACGGAAATTCAAAGTGGAAAGATCGGCTTCCAAGCTCATGGCCACTGTTTTTTGGGATTGCGAAGGAATTTTGTTCATCGACTACCTTCCCAAAAATACTACAGTGAACGGAGACTATTACGCCGTATTGTTGACAAAAGTCGGTCAAGTGGTTGTCGAGAAAAGGAGAGGCAAACTGGCAAAAGGAGTCCTGTTTTTGCAGGACAATGCGCCCGTGCACACTGCCCGAGTTGCGAGACGTGCCCTCGCCGAAACAGGATTTGAAGAAATCAACCACCCACCCTACAGTCCAGACCTGGCTCCTAGTGATTATTTCCTTTTTTCAAATTTGAAAAAGGACCTCCGAGGACGAAGATTTTCCAGTGACGTAGAAATGAAGGCGGCCGTAAACGAGCATTTTGAAGGCAAAGACGGCGAATATTTTTTTACCGGGTTAAAAGCTCTTTTAAACAAATGTAAGAAGTGTATTGAAATAGAGGGAGATTACATTGAAAAATAAATTTTTTATACATTTCTATCAGCATTTTTAATACCTTAGGCTCAAAACTTTTCAGCCGCCCCTCGTATGTATGTATGTACAGTTTATTAGGTTTTAGAATATACCTCGGCTACTATCGGATAGAATCGGATATAGTTGTGTATAAAAAAACTCGGAACTAATATGACACGTACTTTCAGATAACTTTTCAAAATAGTGAAGAAAAGTTTTATTCAGAGCAGGAAGTAGTATTACACTCGTGTGCTTTCGGCGAAAACCGAAGCCCGAAAGAAAGAAGAAATATACTCTAGAGCCCGAGGTATATTTTAAAAGTTAAAAGACTCTATGAGTGCGTGTATGTATCAGTGTATGTATATAAATATGTCCTATTCTATGTTCCCTCATAACTCCTTAACCAATCGACAGATAAATAAGCTCTCAATCGATTCGTCGTATTTGATGAAGAAGTGTATAAATGTTAAAACAACTACTAAATACTAAAAGATAAAAACAAAAATATTGGGCTGGACCTAGGTTAATCCTGCATGATTATATATTCTTTTTGTTGCACTTACCCGTGTTGCACGCATGCGATGTAAATTACTTCAGCCAGATGTCCCTGCCTGTAAATAATACAGAGAATATTGTAAAGAGTTTCGAAATTTCGCTGATGCCGGCACTTGCCCATTAGCTCAATTTGAAGAGCGCTGGTACTGTTAGCCAGAGGTCGCGGGTTTGAGTCCCAGCATGGGCGGAATTTATAGCCTCTAAATAGGTTTTTAATCCCGCCTGCTTAGTAGTTAATGCTCAGCAGTCGGGTTGTTCGTTATTTGTTTTAATTCACTTGTTTGTAGCTTTGTTTAGTTACTGTTTGTTTCAATCACGGCGAAATTTGCCATTGGGCGAGTGTCTTTTACATCAGTACACTACATAAAGCATTTAAGATGAAGCCTACTATTTGATACAAGTTTACTGCGGGTACAGGGTACTATCTACAGAGCAACATTTATGTCTCTGCATCTATCTTTACTTTTAATCGTAACCTTTTTTAATCTCACTCAGCTTTGTTTTGTAAGAAAACAAACAGTTGATAGAAATCGTTCAGATACAGGAAGCAATAAAGCTATCAAGTAGCTCGCTCGTTCCTATTAATGTCAATAATTCAATAAAATGTATTTTATAATATTCTTGACTTTTAAAGTATTAACCAAAATTGTTTACTGAATAAAACGAAATACTCGTTCAATTCGTTATCAATATGTTCCTTTGTTTGATCAACACTCGCAAACGCAAGCATACCTACTAACCACAATACTATATTTAACGTTTTTACTGGCAAAAGACCACGCAGGACAGATACAAGTGGCGACTTCTTGTGTTGGAGGCCAAAACTCATTTTGGGTCGCTAATCAAGCAGTGTAAGTAAACGTCTACCATATTGCAGCCGTGAAGCGCTCGTGGCCAAGGCGAAACGAGTGTTTGGAATCAATCACGTGAGTTAAGCAAAAATAGGCGCGGTCAGTTGCAGGATGGGTGACCGTCCCGTGACGCTAGGGACATTTTCCGAGCGCTTCCGTGCTTCGCAAGGAATGTTAAGCCTTTGGTGCCGGCTGTCATGTAATGGCAGCCGTTAACCTACGTCAGAGGCCTTATAGGCGGCCTGATAACTTCTGACTTAAAAGCCCGCCACTGTCTTACAATCCTCCACCAACCCGGACTTGGCCCCTTGGGGACATACAAGGGTGGATAACATATTGCAGCCTAAGATAAGAGATAAGAATATTCTTTATTGTACACCAGAGCACATATTATAAAACATGTAAATATACAAAGTACAATTGGCGGCCTTATTGCTAAAAGCAATTTCTTCCAGACAACCTTACGACGGAAAGTTTCAGGCTAACTATACTATATCTGTATAATTTAACAGGTAAGCACGTAATATTGTAGACCCCGTCTTCGCTTACCATCAGGCGTGACTGGGGTCAAGTGTAACCTGTCCTGCTTAAAAAAAAAACAATTTTGATTAAGATGCCTACAACGTGAAAATAAACTATTAACTGATTTAAGTGTTTAATTGTCGGTTTTGTCTGGGTTTTGCCTTATGTTCACATGTTCATGTCCATGGGTTACAAAAATCACGATTAACATGGTTAAGAGATTGTACTGACACTTTTTACCAAAACGATCTATTAAATACAGGATTTTGGTTCCATCGGTGGCGCTAGTATCCGTCCGGACGACTTCGACATTGTTTTATGCTCGACTCTTTCCGATTTCGTATCTTTTTCTTCATAGAACCCCTTTAGACGTCTATACTCTAAGCAGACGTTATCCATGATTACTTACTGTCATTCTATGATTGACATCGATAAATTCAAATGCAATTTACAAAACTAGGGAAATCATAAGTGCTGCGGCTAGACACACGAACAGCACTCGTTCACGAGCATAAAAAAGTGGTAAGCCATCGCCAGTTGTCCGTTATTGATGGCTGGTCAGTTGGCCAGCCATCAATAGTTGACATGGTAAGTCAACTATTTTGGAGGGAGATAGATGACCCGGCACCACACCACCTCATCGTCAGCCAGCTCATCGTAGGGATGTTTTAGCAATAAGCCCGCTAATTGTCCTCTGCGTCCTTATATAAGATAAGATAAAGATTTACTCACATATAGTATGTCTCAATATATTAATTATAATATATTATACGGGCCTAATTGCGATTATTTATCAGGTAAAACGTAATCTACCCGAGACCACGGCAACTGTAACTCTGCCGAAACGTCGGGAAATAATGTAATTACGTTTTACCTAATAAATAATTGCGATTTGACCCGTTTAATAAATAACTACATAATACACTGGATGGCAAAACTAAGTATTACACTCTTAAAATTGTAAAAAAAAAATTAAGCGCACATGATATACTTTCGAAATAGATGTGTATCGAAGGGACTCGAAAAAGAGTTTTTCATCCCACCATCTCGGAAAGAGTATTTTTAATCTTCAATATCTGAGTGGAAAAGCCGTTTTTATTCTCTAGAGGATAAAGTAAATTGAATTTAGAACATCGTGTGCACTAAGTTTGTGAATTAAAAAAATATTACACTCAATTAAATAACTGTAGCAACGTTACTTTAAAATTTTCTTTATTATACCTTAGTATTATTTTGTTATAATTTAAAGATTATTCTGTAATACTTACCTGTCATAATGTAGTAATTAATACCTAAACTGAAATAAAAGTGTACCTATCTTGTGACTGTAAACGTTTTTTTTTTGCATTTAGTCATTTCCTCGCTGAGGTGGAATGAAAAGTTACGTGTTGCACTCGAGTGCAAAGATTTTTCACCTCGTGCTCTTTTGATTCCCTCGCTAACGCTCAGGATTCTAATTTTGAATCACTCGCTGCGCTCGTGATTCAATTTTAGAATCCTTCGCTTGCTCGGTCATCAAAATTGAACACGCGGTTAAAAAGCAACTTTGCACTCTTGTATAACAAATAACTATTATTTTGTGTGTTAAATCTCCTTTTAAGTCAGGACAGAATTGTTTTTTTTGTAGCATAGTATATATTTTTCTTCTTCTTCAGGCTATGTTATGTAGTCCACTGCTGGACATAGCCCTCCCCTAATGAGCGCCATAGCGCCCTGTCTTAGTATAGGATTATACAAAATTAAAACTATAGTACTTAGTTTTACAGGTCAGTTTACCGGGAATATTATTTATCACTAGCAGTTCATTCGGTTTCTTTAATGTGAATAAAGTTTGGTGTGGTGAAACCCACCACGCGAGTAATCAGTTCGTACTTGGCTATTTTATATTGTTACGACAGCGTATTCAAAACGGCGGCCAAGACTTATTTATAAAAATAGAGAAGGATTTTTCTTTATTAAATTACACGAAGCATTTTCAGACTACAATGTAAATTGTCACAACTTTGACATGCCTCTGGAGTGTAGCTAGATTCAACGTGATGCTAATTTAAAATTGGATTCTTTCGTGAACGCCGAATTTGTAACAGGACATTATGCAAAACAGTGTTCATGTAATACAACAGCGCTTGAGTGAAGGATTTTCTAATTTGAATTTAAATTTTTCTCGGATAGAGAATACGAGAGAGTACTCATCGGCTTTACTAAAACTTCTAGTTACTTTGATCAAGAGTTACTAAAATACAGTCTGGTAGCTTTTAGAATATACCTCAGGCTCTAAGATTTTTGCCGAAAGCACACGAGTGTAATACTACTTCCTGCTCTGTATAAAAATTAAGTGTCATATTAGAATATATCCGATTCTATCCGATAGTAGCCGAGGTATATTCTAAAAGCTAAAAGACTGTAACACGTAGCCTGAATAAAGTCTTACTTCAATATTTGAAACCAAAGCTTAATATTTTTTTTATATTTCACGACGGCGCGGTAGCCCGGTGGGTAGAACAATGACCTCGGAAGCGAAAGACCCGGGTTCGATTCCCAGAGCAGGCATGTATCAACGTCTTTGTTTTCCAAGTTATGTACATTTGTGAAGTTATAGTAGCAATACCACTCGCTAACTGAAAAGGAAGACATCGTGAGGAAACCTGGGTATCTGAGGTGTTCAAAGACGTTTGCGCTTGAAATTGCCGATTGGCGGTGAGCACGCGTGGTAATTAATTTTATTTTTTATTTTTATTTTATTTTTATTAGGGAAAACAACAGCTTCTTATAGTATTATTATACAATCGTTTTTTACATACAGTATAGCCAATAATAGTTTTCCTCGACTGTTTTACTTAACACAGTTGCTGAGACGTGAAAAAAAAGAAACAAAAAATAAACATGAAAAAACATGAAACAGGTGAGTCTGAAAATGCAGTTTTAACTTGCTAATTAAATGGCAAACATATATATAAGTTTATATATATTTAATATGATATTACGTTACATAAATATGTAATATACTACATACAAATATATAAATAAATAGTACAGTTATTATATGTTTAGAATATAATTGTACAAAACAGGTGGGTGCTTAGCCCTACGATTATAAATCTTGGGATCGGAAAACCACTAAGCACTATTAATACCAGAAGGGGACCTTATTTTGATCTTATATATTACTTGCGGATATTTATATATGTAACTGAGTAATATAGGTACATAAGAACAAACGTCTTAGCCCTACGACTACTAAGTCTTGGGGTCGGAGAACCACTAAGCATAAGTTATATATTAGGTGTGATTAGCGATGACAGAAAAAAAAAAAACAATGTAGGTCATTGAGTTTAGTGGACTTGGTCATCATTGAAGTTAGCTATTGGCGTCAGATAATTTCAGGCGAATGTGATTTTTAAATATATGCTTCGTTTGAACAAATGGGTCTGAATCATTAAACTTATTGTTAAATGTGCGTGGCAAACGAGTGAGAACTGCGTTTTGACCATAATTTGTGGAATGGAAAGGTACGTGAAACAGCGACGGTTTGTGTCTAGATATTCTGACTGGTACCTGTATACCAATTTGATTAAGTAGTGCAGGACAGTCCAAGCCTCCCCTTACGATGTCATAGAGAAAACCCATATCAAGCATAACACGTCTTTCCTCCAGGGTAAGTAATCTGAAACAACGACCGCTTTCTATGTAAGTGTTTGCAGTTTTTTTAAATTTGTAATTAAGATGCTCTATAAACTTTTTTTGTATGCGCTCTATTTGTTTAGTATACTTGGCATAATGAGGGTTCCACACGGGACTAGCATATTCTAGTACACTTCGGACATATGCGTAATAAACTACTTTTATGCTCGCAATTAATTTAAATGGTTCACAAGTACGCATTACAAAACCTAGACTGCGGTATGCTTTGTTGACAATCTCATCAATGTGATTACTCATAAGCATTTTACAGTCTAGTGTTACGCCCAAATCTCTTACTGCTTGAACTCTTTCAATATTTATGTTATTAAACTTATATTCAAATATTATTGGATTATTTTTACGAGTGAAACTTATACATTGACACTTGGTTATACTCAGTGTAATTTTGTTTGCAGCGTAGTATTCTGTTAATGCATCTAGAGTATTTTGCAAAGCTACACAGTCTGCAGCAGTTTGTATATGCTTAAATATTTTTTTATCGTCTGCGTACAACAGATGTTGGGTATCTTTAATAGCGCTAGTGATATCATATATGTAAGCATTGTAGAGTAAAGGCCCCAGGAGAGACCCTTGTGGTACCCCGGAGGAAATGGTAATATAATCAGACTTATAGCCACCAAGTACTACAGCTTGAGATCGGTTTGAGAGATATGATTTGACCCATCTGAGAAGATCTCCATGTATCCCCAAAGATTGAAGTTTGTTGAGCAGAACGGCGTGATCCACGCGGTCGAAGGCTTTTTCGAAGTCCGTGTAGATCACGTCGACCTGACCACCGCCCTCCATATTATTAATGACAAAGTCAGTAAGAAGAGACAAGTTGGACACTGTGGAGCGCCCTTTCAGAAAACCATGCTGTGATTGAGGAAATCCCTGTATTAGTACTGGATACGTTTTATCATAAACCAGTTTTTCAAATAACTTTGCTAATACATTCAAAATTGAAATTGGGCGATAATTATCTATATGTGATCTCATTCCCTTTTTATGTACAGGTACAATTAATGCTCTTTTCCAGATATCTGGAAAAGTTCCCTCCTGCAAAGAACGCTTAAATAAGATAGTAACTGGAATAGCAAGACTTGAGGAGCAGTTAGACCAGAATATAGGGGGAATGCCATCACATCCAGCACCCTTAGATTTGTCAAGGAGATTTAACAGTTGTTCTACCCTATCGGTTGATATTTCGATCCAGGATTGCACTTCATTGTTTGGAGCATAAAAGTTTTGCAGGTTAACTTCATCAGTTGTTTTATTCGCAAATACTCCCCCAAAAAAACGATTGAACGCGTTACATATGTCTTGCCCCTGGGTGTACTCATCATTCAGAAGGTTGAATCGACAAGGATAGTTAGAACCTCTTCGCTTTGTTTTCACGTATGTCCAGAATAGTTTAGGTGTATTTTTTATTTTATCTTCAATATTTTTAGTGTACAAATCAAAACAGTCTAATTTGACCCGATGTAGACGAGCTCTAAGCAGCACAAATTCGTCGTAGTCACGCGGGTTCTTCCACTTTTTCCACTTAGTATGTGCTTTATCTTTTTCACGAATAATTTTAATCAATGAAGAACTATACCAGATGGGATACTTATTATTTCCTTGTGAGCGTGTATATATAGGGACCAATAGAGAAATGCAGTCGTTAATAGTTTTATAAAATACATTGGTCATGCTGTCTATTGTATCTAAACATAAGGTAGCTTCCCAATTGATATTACTAAGAAATTCGTTAATAAGTTCATAGTTACATTTATGAAAATTATACCTATTCTCTTTATGCTCCTTGAAGGGCGTTATAAATAAATCAGGAAGAACAATCGATAGCGCAGGATGGTGCTGATCTTCAGGTAGAAGTGGATTACAATTTCTAGTTACAACTGAAGCGTCATTACAAAAGCATAAGTCCAAGTAGCGGTTGTTTTTATTTGCTATAAAGTTACTCTGCGTAAAGCCTAAGTAGGTAAGATTGTTTAAAAATGACGTAGAACAATCTATTATATTGGATGAGCTCTGATGTAAGACAGTGTAATCCTCAGTATTCCACTGTAGAAAAGGAAAATTAAAATCGCCTACGAAAATGTGTGAATCAGTTGAAAAGTTGTTTACAAAGTTAGTTATGCTGCGCGATACGTCCGCAAGCCTGTTTATGAGTGATTGTGGCTCGGGTGGTATGTATACTATGGTTATATGTAGATCTTTGTGTGCGCCGAGCGAGCGCGCCGGTATGCTAAGACAAATAAGTTCGGTATTTGTACAAGAGTACTCAGTCTCACCATTGGTGATAGGTTACGACGCACACACATCATAACGCCGCCACCTGTCTTTTTATTTGTAGCTGATAGATTTCTGTCACAGCGATATACCTCATACCTGTTGTCACACAATTCTTGGTCTAAAATATCACTCTGTAACCACGTTTCTGTAAATAGGAGTACATCATAATCGTAGGACAATATATTAGTGTGTAAGTTTAAGCATTTAGTGCGGAGGCCACGGACATTTTGGTAATAAATTGAAAGTTTTTTAGCCATAGTAGGGTGTAACAAAATCAAGTAGTTGTAATATAAGTGACATTAGTATAGTGACTGTTTGTAAATAATTTGAGAATATTGGAATTGTAATATTTAAAATAAAACTCACACACAAATAACTTGGATTGTTTTTTGTGTGACCGTACCTCACCGTTTTTTTGCTACCTGTAGGGATAACAGAAGAAGAAAATATATATCTAGTGTAAAATAGTGTAAATAAATATATATATTCAAATACTTTAATGATAAGAATGTATATTATTATATTACTGCATTGATATACTACATAATGATAAGCATAGATAGATGTATATACTACATAAATACGAGTATGACTCACAAGTTCAGACTCACCCGCAGATAACGTAGGTAACTTAAATATCATGAATGTCTTAAAGTAAATAGCACAGAAGTAACACTGATACACTTTTAATGAATGGCGTTTAGCTCCGATTGTTCCTTTATATGTATAGATCCGGTTGTGTCGTCCTTCCGTAAAAAAATCTTTCCGTCTCGTACCCATACATACTGGTACTTGCACATCTTGGCCTTTTCTCTGGCGTTCTTGTAAATGAGTTTATTCACTGGTGTGAGATGTTCATTAATATATATGGACTTAGTATCACCAGCGAGCCCAAGGTCCTGAGTAGTCATGCCTCTGTTTTTGCGTATTCCAGAGAGAATTGAATCACGCAGTAGACGAGATCTCAATTTCGCAATAATAGTTTTTGGTCTACCAGGTACCTTTTTCCATGGCTGTACTCTTGTGATGTGGTCAACATCTGTGATAGTTAAGTCTACCTTTGCTACCTTGGCTATTGAAAGCAAGTATTCCATAAGGTTCTCGTTTGATTTCTCAGGAATACCTGTGATCTCCAAGTTTAATGATCGTTCTCGTTGCTGGCTATGGTTTAGATCGTTGCGTAGATCAATCACTTGTTGTTGAAGTGTGGAAATATTCTCATTTTGGCTCTTCAGGTCAGCAGTTATTCCCTGGACACGGTTTTTAAGATCCCTCTGTTCTTCGCCATGAAATTTCAATGAGTCTTTTACGGAAGACAGATCATTTTTGAAAGCATCCAACTCGCTCTTAATTGTTGATTTGACCTCATCTTGGAGTTTCGAGATTTTATTCTCGAGATCCACTTTCATAACACTGATTTTCTTACTCAAATCTTCTGTGAACGTTGTGAGTAGGGTCTCCAGGTTGATGTCACGGTCATCGCTGGTCTTCCTCTTATTACGGCGTAATATGTTGATGCATGCTTCGTCAGTTTGTAGGTTAGATAAATCAGAGGATTAAGCCCATATTCTCTCTCTGAGAGAAGCCCTGAGCCCAACAGGGGGACGTTTATAGGCTAAATTACAAAACACAGTCTTGAAACTTAATTCAGTAAAGTTTTGGAAGAAATAAAATAAAAAGACGGGCTCGAACTCTCGATTATTAGAATTCGTTTTGTTCAATAATGCAGGAAATGGTTTCAGTTTTCGCGATATTTCAATGAAATAATGTACATTCAACTTATTTTGCAAAACTTTTACTAGTGTTGCCTTTATCGAAAATTTATTTACCCATATATTATTATATTCGATTATATATTCATAATGGAATACCCCTAATTACAACTTAAAGCACAAAATATATAAAGTGGATGATGAAATCGGCACAATTTAGTTATTAATGATGAACATAGTACCAATGTATATCAATTGATTTGTCGAATTATGTAATATGTCGGTGATGTGAATATTAAAAATAATTTTGAGTAATCTTGCAATAATATGTATTATATTTCATGATAATTCATTGCATAAATGTAAACATTAACTAATTTCAAAATACTCGGTAATATATCATGATCAGTAGTAGGAATCCTCCACCAACCCGGACTTGGCCCCCGTGGTGGAGTATGGCCTAACCTTCCTGCGATGCAGGAAGAGACCCGTGCCCCAGCAGTGGGGACATATAAGGATTAATAACGATAACGAATATCATGATCAACCCTATCAACCCATTGTATGTCTCCACTGCTGGGGCACGGATTTACACCGACAAGCTTAGGCCATCATACTCCACCACGGGAGCCAAGTCCGGGTTGATGGAGGATTGTATGATAAGTATAAAACTTTAATTAATCTCCACTAAAAACGGCCGTTTTTGGCAAAACTGCTGTAAATTCCTATAGTCTTGGACCTGGGTTATTGTCAGTTTGTTTTAAAAGGAGTTACTATACTTATTAGGGTTTATAATGATCACTTTTCCAACGACGCGTTATAAAAGAAGATATGATTTTTTCCTATGGTAAGTATATAGCATCTTGTAGCGCCTAAAAGTTAACAACCTCTATATATTATGTAGTTTCTGGTTATGTTCTAGTTAATAACAGATTAGCATAGTATGTATGGTTTGGATCTTCAACCTTTACGTATTAATGGACGTTAAACCCCACTCAAGTGTAGGTAATCATACGAAATGGAATTTTGACACTTATTAATGAGCAACAAGCTGTCAGGTTTAATGAAGGTCTATTACTTACCTTGCCACGAACTAGTTCAGTTTCAAACTATATAACATGCCATGTCTGTATACGTTTTCATGAAGTCCTTTGCTACGAAAACATACTCGTAATATGCTAAGATAACTTTGATTTGTTAAGGAGCAAAAGTAAAATAGCTTGATAATGTTATTAGTGTGAATACGACGACGACCTCTGTGGCGTAGCGGTAGCGCGTCTGCCAACCATGCAAGAGGTCCCGGGTTCGAATCCCGGCTGGAAACAAAAAAAAAAGTCCAGGTCTTGGATGTTTACATGTTTGTGATGTCGTTGTTTCTGGTTCGCACGACACAGGGTATCCTAGTGTGGGGCCAGAAGCAATGTATGTGCCTGTATGTAAATGTTATGTTATGTTATGAATCGAGGCCTAATTATACGTACAAAATCCTGTGGGAACATTGACGTTTGCGATAGCAATTTGATTTGAAATTGAACTGGAATTTGGGTTTGGAATGGAATTTGAACAATAAAGTTAGATTTGATTCAAAAAACCTATTTAGAGGCTAAAAATTTCACCCATGCCGGGATTGGAACCCGCAACCTCTGGCTATCCGTGCCAGCGCTCTACCAATTGGGGTTTTTAAATTTGTTCCTTAGCACGGGTTAGTGCATTAAAAATAAAAATGTATAGATTTGATTCGTTCAAGAGTTGGTGCGCGAAGTATAAGGGCAGTTTTGTGACAATTTATAATATAGTATTTCTTAATGATTCGCGATACTTTTACATAGTAATATATTAAACCCGAGAACACGGCAGCTGTAACGCTGCCGAAACGTCGGGAAATGAAGTAATTACGTTTTACCTTATAAATAATCGCGATTAGACCAGTTTATAATATAATACACTTTTTATTATGCTTTTAAGAAATGTTTTAAAAAAAAGCCATTTCGACAAAACAGTTTAGTAAGCGATAGGGGACAGTAATAAATTCTCTTCCACCAAAATGTGAAACAAAATAATACTGCCTTACTAATTTCTAGGTAATTACTTCCAATCGATTGCAACCCTGTATGTCCCCAGTGCTGGGGCACGTGTCTCTTCCTGTATCGCAGGAAGGTTAGGCCTTACTCCACCACGGGGGCCAAGTCCGGGTTGGTGGAGGATTCCTACTACTGACTACTTCCAATAGATTTATTTCGTTAGAAACTGCTTATAGCAGTAAGTCCGCCACATTTCAATTGTATTTTTTTTCCTTATGTGCAATAAACGTATTAATAACAATAATTATTATTAAATAAGTCCTTTGTAAAATACACACCTTTGATATTCTTTTATTATATTATAATAAACAAAACATTATTTTTAAAATTACTGTAGGTAATTAAGCACCATAATATTGTTTTTTGTTGAAATTCTTACACACTTTGGTCTCGAGCTCTCAGTATAGCCGTTGAGGTGAAATTAAGAAACTTAAGTCTCGTAATTAAATTAAATTAACACAATTAATTTAAATTAAGTCTCCGGTAGACTTCGTACCAATTGCTGTAATTACAAGACGTAATGTGGCAGACCAATATCATAACTAATGGTTAAGGAATGGTACCTTTTAAAGTAAACAGAGCACTTCGGTAGGTGGACTAATGATTAATAGGCAAAGACAACAACAGAATGGCCAGCTTGGCATGGTAAACGATCCATGGGCATTCCACCAGCCAGATAGTCAGACTATATAGCCAATTAATGCAAACAATGGTTGCATAAAAATATATTTAGAGACTAAAGATTCCGCCCATGCCGGGACTCAAACCCGCGACCTCTGGCTAACCGTGCCAGCGCTCTCCCAACTGAGCTAATAGGCGACTACCGGCATCAGTGAAATTTCGAACTTCTTTACTATACTCTCTGTATTACTTACATGCAGCGATATCAGGCTGAAGTAATTTGCATCACTTGCAGCCCCGAGTAAATAGTTTGCAGTTAGGTTTTACATCGGAAAGATATCGCTGTACCCACATGATTATATTATTTTTATTGCCCTAAGCCAGAGGTCTAACCGTACCAATAAATAAATGTAAATAATACGGAGAATATTGTGAAGAGGTTCGAAATTTTGCTGATGCCGGCACTTGCCCATTAGCTCAGTTAGGAGAGCGCTCTAAATAAGTTTTAAAAATTGTCCTCAGCACGGGTTAGTGCAACAAAAAGAATATATTAGTTGCATAATGCCATGAAAAGTAGCATGAACGTAAAAAAGCCCACGTAATGCCCGGTTTCTCGAACAGTTTGATATATAAGATGAGACAAGACGAGATGAGATAAGGTATTTGTTTATTGTACTCACCAGAAAATTATATTAAAACAGCAACAGCTGACAGTTGTTTTTTTTGTATGCACTTTGATTGGCTAAAAGCTATTAACCAAACTATACCAAAAATTGAGGGTGAATGGCACTAAGAGCTGCTAACGAAACTATACCAGAAATTGATGATGAGTACTAAGAGCTGTTAACTGAACTATACCAAAAATGTTAGGCGAGTGGTACTGAGAGCTTTTAACTAAATTATACCAGAAACTGAGGGTGAGTGGTATTATGACCTGTAAGCAAACGATACCGAAAATTGAGCATGAATGGTACTAAGAGCTGTTAACGAAATTGTACCAAAAATAGAGGGTGTATGGTACTAAGAGCTGTTAACGAAACTATACCAAAAATTGAGGGTGAGTAGTACTAAGAGCAGTTAACGAAGCTATACCAGAAATCGAGGGTGAGTGGGATTAAGAGCTGTTCACGGAACTCTACCAGAAATTCAGGGTGAGTGGTACTGAGAGCTGTTAACTCTACCAGAAATTCAGGGTGAGTAATACTAAGAGCTGTTAACGAAACTTTACTAGAAATTGAGGGTGAGTAGTACTAAGCGCTATTAACGGATCTATACTAGAAGATGTACTAAGATCTGTTAACTGAACTATACCAAAAATCGAGGGTGTTTGGTGTAATGTTGTGTAAAACGTTTGTATCTAACATTGGAATCAGCCAAGCAGTGTTACTAGCAGCTTCAATTGAATTTCTTTTGCAGGCATTAGAACGTGATCCTATAAGCCCTATGGATTAAAAATCGTAACGAAGATTTATTCTAAAAGGGTACAAACGTGCCCCACGTACGATGTAGCCATAAAATATGTAACGACAACGGCCCGGAAAAACGTAGAGGCGGAGGAAAATTGATTTATTAAATGTCAAGTTAAAACATTTTGTTTTTGCCCGAGTTTGTCCCAAAAAACTCAGCGTTTTACGGAGCTCACATACTTTCCACACAAAGGTTCGGCCATTAATATTCTTCGCACTATTTGTTCAAGTCATTCCATAGTTATAGTTATTTAGTAAGCGGGTCTTATCGCGATTATTTATTATATAAAACGTAATTACATTTATTCCCGACATTTCGGTAGTGTTGCAATTGTCATAGTCACGGGTAGACTGTAGTATACAGTTAATTATTTTAGTGTTAGACGCAGTTTACACGTTCAGTCTGGCGTCAGCACAGGTCTTCAGACGTGACCTTGATCAAGCTCGTATTGATGCCAGACTGAGGAAGCATCAAAATATTTGAATATCCGTCAGTCTGCCCATCAGTCCACTGAATAGATAATCAGTCTGCCGTCAGTCTAACCAGACTGATAGAATTGACTGACGCCAGACTGAACGTGTAAACTCCGTCCTAGACTAGGTACTCTACCCTCAAGTCACAACCAATTTAAGTTTTTTGCTGTGGGCCGACACACAAAGCTCACTACGTCCGTGGACAGGTCCGATGATATGGCGCCTGATTTTTATTAGCACTAGATTCCACGTACTTGAAAGCCTGAAACGCAATCAGACCCGTTTATTATGTAACTGAACGTGTATTGCAAATCATTAAAAAATACAAGTTATTCCACTTCTTCTACAACCTAAATCTCACTAAACTCAATCTTAGCGGTGCAGAGCGGCAAAATTTGCTACGAAGGCGAAATTGCCGCGCCGCTTTGCAATTTCATCGTAAGAGTACGTAACACTAGCGTTGCCAATGAAAAAAAAAAACATATCTTTATTTACAGATCGTTTTTGGAAAAAGTGTCAAACCTATCAAACCACTATTAACCACTTATGTTAATAGTGGTTTTTATGACCCATGACTGCGAACTTAACGCGGTTCGGGGTACTGTTTTTATTACGTTTTTATCTAAAAGTGAAATTTAACAACTGTTACAACCATTTTTAGAATCTACAGTCCAGAACCTAGCGTCAATAGACTAGAACTTTAATCTTTACCGCTTTTCGTCAAAAACGTTTTGAGCAGAAATCATTCAAAGTTCTACTTTATTGATCCTAGGTTCTAGACTGTAGGTTCTAAACATAATTGTCGAAGATGCTTGGAGTCTCCAGAGTCTTGAGAGTTCTTTCTTTGTTGCCTTTCTGTTTTCTAACTTCAGTAACATAATACTTGGCAATTTATAATTTATTTTATTCCCAGAATACTTGCAAATTCTCGCCAAAATTGACTAAATCATCTTGGACAGCTTGCTGTCAAGCCCTAAGTCCGCTGTTTTCAATTATTACATGTAGAGTCACGATCTGCGTCTTAGAAAATCTTGAGTCCTCTACCTTTCCGAAATAAACAGGTCGATAACTCTTGGTTACCATCCAAAGTTGTAGCATGATACTTTACTTAACCCTCGTCTCACTTCAGTGAACTCTCTCTCTAATGAAAGGCTCTACAAAAAGAAAGCCGCTACTGAAGGAATGCTATGAATTATTCAACATGTAAATACTGACTTAGAACAAAAACCTTTTTATTGGCCTGTCCTACATTTTACATTTGGACGAGGTGAAAACCAACAAGATCGTGGCATGTGGCAAACGCTATCTCTACCTGGTCCACAATAGGCACAGGCGTGATTTATGTACTTAGCATGTGTTAAAAACTAACAGTACAATAAGCATAAATATTTTATTTTATTAAGGATCACCAACAAGAGTTTAACAAAAATTACATAGTGTAAAAATTTTATTCTGAAGGACTCTTTCCTAAAGGCATCCAAAACATGAGTCAACGAAGAAAATACTATGAAGCGGGCAGGTTTATATAATAAAATGATAGCTTTATGTAACTTAAGCTGAGGAAGTCTATATTAAGCCTTATTGTAGGTCCCCACTGCTGAAGTATGGGTCTCTTTCTGAATCGAAGGAAGGTTAGGCCATACTCTACCAAGTAAAATAGTGGCGGGCCTCTGACATGGCTTGATGATTGACATTACATGACAACCGGCACCAAAGCTCGGAAAAAATGCCACTAACAGTTGTCACGGGACGCTCACCCATTCTGCACCTGATGGCGCCTGTTTTTGCTTAACTCAAATGATTGATTCCAATCACCCGGTTCGACTAGGGCAGGAGCGCTTTTTTTTGCTGAAGAATAACAAGTTCAATTTATCTGTTGCTTTTTATGAATTAATTTAGCAAGTAGATGGATGGTTATAGTTTTACTAATAACTTCTTTACATCTAGCAGCAAACGGGACGGTCACTTATCTTGCGCCTGACCGTGCCTGGTGTTGCTTAACTCAAGTGATTGATTATACTATTTTTATTTTTAATGCACTAACCCGTGCTAAGGACAAATTTAAAAACCTATTTAGAGGCTAAAAATTTCACCCATGCCGGGATTCGAACCCGCAACCTCTGGCTATCCGTGCCAGCGCTCTACCAATTGAGCCAATGGGCGACTCACCGGCATCAGTGAAATTTTTAGCCTCTAAATAGGTTTTTAAATTTGTCCTTAGCACGGGTTTGTGCATTAAAAATAAATTAAAATAATAAATTACTCGGTTCGCCTAGGCCACGAGCGCTTCATATCATAAGCACCTATTTTTACTAACAGGAAAAAACACAGAACTACGGTTCCTTGATCCATCACACAAATTGGATATCCATGATGATTAATGCTCATACCTTTTCTTATATCTCTCTTATAGCTCATACCTCTAAGAGCACTTCAATCACAGCGTTTTTTCGTGCGTAAAACTCAATCATGTCCGTCCATGATAAATTTTTAAATGTTTTTGTTAGATTACTTTTACGCCCTAAATTGATATTTTATTTGGGAAAAAATTTGGGTTTCGACAGTAAATTAGCTTGTGACTCACAGACATGTGCGAGTCGGACTCACGTACCGAGGGTTTCGTAATATTTTAAATATAAAATAACGTACCATGTTTTCCTTGATTCAATTCCGCACTTTCATTAGTTATTATCAGTGATCGAATAATCGGATGCATATTTACCTAGTTATTTTTTGGCTCAGAAATTATGGAAGCGGCTTCTTAAAACATATTTTTTAAATATAAATCCCGGGATTTCAGAAAATTCGGGAATGCAAAACTAATCGCATACGTAGCATGGAGACGACTTATTTAGCGTGTAGTTATATGAATTTAAAAAACCCGGGACTCTGGTATTGCATAATTATTTATATGTGTCTTTGTTTAAAGTTTATTTTAGCCTCCGATGCAAGTATGTATGTGTGTGTATGTAGGGTGTAACAGGAAAAGTAGTGTGTTAGTTGAAAAAAAACATTATTATAAAATAATACTTTATTGCCCATTTACAGGATAAAAAAAAATAGATGTTGAAATAATTAAAATATACATAATTATTAATAATATATTATTTAAATTAAGTACCATATGTGCAACAACTTTAATCATTATCTATAACTATAATTTGGTCACTGAAATCTGACGTTAATATTTCTCTGTCTGTCTGTGTTGAACATGATGGTGTTACGTCAGATTTCAGTGACTGTTCTAAATCTGAACTGGTAACTTCTGTTTCATTCAGAGAATTGTAGTAAATAATTATAATTTTCTCGAGATTATAATTTTTTTGCCTATTTCTTTTGACATTCAGGATCTACTTATATAACGAAAAAGATCTCTCCACATCTATAGATGTAAGTGGCGCAAATTTGTAAATACTAGCGCCACTGTCTTGAGTAATATTTTCACTTATTGACCTAAGGAAATCAAAATCAGGGTTTCTATCCATAAGTTGCTCCATTTTTTTGATTAATATATTATTTGATGTCTGGTTTACAATTGATCTTACATCGTCAAATATTTCAGTTATAGTAAGGTCGCGTTTTTCTATTTTTACAATTGCAATATCGAAAATTTCGAAATACTCGTATATATACTCTAAATCTTTCTTTAAATTAGGTTTTGTTAATACTTCCTTAGCATTTCTAATAGAGATGGCTTCATTGCTATCTAATAAACCTAAAGAACATTTGTTATTTTGTCTAAGTGTTTAGCATAGTAAAATGCCGCCTTTAACCATGTTCCCCACCTAGTTATAACTGGCTCTGGAGGCAAGGGTAAATTTGGATGCAGCTCCTTAAAAATTCGTACCCTGTTGGGAGATTTTAAAAATATTTTCTTAACATTGTTAATTAAAGTGTCTACATCACTATAGCTTAACGTATAGTCTCAGTTAACCTGTGCAAGGCGTGCGCTAAACATGTAAAGTGTTTCATATTTGGAAATGTATTTTTTAATATTTTTCCAGCTAGTAACATATACGCTACGCTATCGGTACATAATATTAAGACGTCCTGCACTTTACTGTTAAATTGATCTCCCCATAAGTTTTTTAAACATTGTATTACAAACTCAGACACTAAATGACCGTTAACTACGTCTAAAGTTTTGCAAGTTAACATATGAATTCGACCCGATACGTTTTCACTTAACGGTTTAACTAAAAAATGTACCACATATCGGCCCAGAAAATCAGTGGTTTCGTCTAATGATATCCATAATTTATTGTTTTGTACGTCACTATGAACAAGTTTTATTTTGCTTTCATAAACTTGAGTCACATATTTTGTTCTCAACAAATTCTCACTTGGAATAGCCCTATCTTGGTTCTACCCCCATTTGCAAATGTATTTTTCAAAAAAACTACGAAAAATGGGGTTTTCAACTTTTAACCACGGTAAGTTACACATAATGAGAAAATTAACTAAATCAAAATAAAAATCATTTGGTGTTGATTTTTGAATCTCGCGATGTTTTTGTGACTTGTGAATGTGATAAAATGAACAAAAGGAACTGTTTTTGGGGCGCTACCTGTGCACAAGCAGGTATAATTTGCTGTCTCGCTCACTCACTTATAAGTGCGAGTAAGATGACAAATTATTTTATATTATATATTTATGAAATGTTTACCAGCCCTCTTACGGATGCTACTTACTTTCGCCGTGTTAATATAATAAAAAATGAGATTTTTTTATAGAAATTCAAGGCACCGAGTTGTTTGTCGCTATGTAGAGTGAAGAAAGAAAATTACTTATCTTGACGTTTGCAATGATAGTTTGGCAATTAACTTTATAACATTAGCCAGCACCCGATCTATAGTCGGAAAGCACTAAACGATAATTCTGAAATCGCTTGATTTTTTACGATCGATACAAAAGTGCATTCCATATTAGCAAACACCTGAACGCAAGTATCTGTATTCACCCGACTTAATTCTATAACCAAAATACTGTATTCGTCGATTCCGGAATCCCGGGATTTTTTCGATACAAAAGTGCATTACATAACAGCCAACACCTCAACTTTAGGTAAATATGCATCCGATTATTCGATCACTGGTTATTATAGACTATCTTGCGCTGGGCTGGTATTTATTATGCTACTACATGTAATACTGTTATTATTTATATTTGTAATATTGTTCTGCTGTTGTTGTGTTCTACTTTTGTCCTTTGAATGTGGATATTTTGTTGATTATTTACGTTTTTATATATATGTATAACTAGCTAACCCAGCGAACATTGTACCGCCTAGCAGTCGAATTAAAGTTTTTTTTTTTATATTTTTCTCTCCGTAAGAACCATCTTCGTACTTCAAGGAATATTCTAAAAAAAGAATTAGCAAAATCGGTTCAGCTGCTCTCGAGATTTTTATATTATGATAATTTTTATATTATAGATATTCATTCTTAATGACGTAAATTATTTTTATGTATCTGTTGATAATTTTATTTATTTACACTGTTATTTAGGGATGTGTTTATAAAGGTACCTACCTCTGAAATTACCATTTTCCATGATTTTTCATACATCTACTTCCTTCTCTGAAGTATTAGTACAGTTCATCCAAAGGTTGTCTGGACGAGATCACTTTTTGTGATAAGGCCGTTGTCTGTACTCTTAGGTTAACCCTTAATCGGCCATAGGACAATTATTTCCCACCACAAATGTGACCACTAACCAATTTTTTATTATTTTTCTATTGGTGGCAAACTTAAATAAATTGAACGCATCTTTAGATCGATACTTTTCTTATGTATTTTATGGCAACACTTATTCCTAAACGTCATCGCTGCATGTCAATCGGTATTCAAAAACAACCGTTAATTTTTCACGTACATTTGCTCCCCGAATTTGAGTCAAGAAAAAATCCTGTAAGTATTTAATGGTTTTTGGTTGTTTTTGCTAGATATGTGTTGGTTTGTATGGTAATGAAAACAATGTGTGTAAGTTGTTGCATTACTATTTTTTTCTTATTCAAAAAAAGTGGGAAACTATTTCCCTGTGGCCGTTTATGAAAGTATTTAAGTGGGAATATATTTCCCTATAACTGTTTAGGACAACTAATAAATATTAATATATAAAAAAAGTTTGTCTGTTTTTTCTATATTACAGTCAATGGTGCCACCTAAAAAGAAGAAAAAAGTTGAGGATAAGTAGTTAAAAACAATTGTTGACAATTTGTCGGACCTGTCACAGTTAATACTCCAGAAAACACCAATCAATATCTCTTAAAAATAAAAAATAAAATTGAAAGTTTCGGCGTACCAAACGAGATACGCCTCAGGAATGTAGGTCTGCATATGCCTATTAAAGAGAGCACATACAAAAGGTGTTGCATTTGTAGTTCGAAACAAACACGGACAAACATCAAATGCGCTGGTACGGTTAACCAGAGGTCGCGGGTTCAAATCCCGGCATGGGTGGAATTTTTAGCCTCTAAATAGGGTACTTAAGATTTACCTCCGGACTTTTAATTTTATTCCCTAAAAATAAATCAACGAGTGAAACAGAAGGCAATAGCTAGTCAAGTGGGAATTTATTTCCCACATATATGTTACTGGATATAGGAAAATTATTTCCCACAAAAAAAACCCTTAACGCTTATAGGGAAATTATTTCCCATCGTAAAAAAAAACCACTTCCCAACATTCAATAATTTTGATTTTGTGTTTTTATTTAATTTTAAGAAAACAATATTCTAATATAAAACAATTTACTTGATTGGAGCCATGGCCGATTAAGGGTTAAGAAATATCTGTGTAATTTTCATTTTTATGTACAATAAAGTGTTCTCTATCTATCTACCTATTATTTATTGCTATACTTACTTTTGGGACTTTTCTACCAAGCTTGACACTTAATACAGCAATAACAGACAAAAAGCGACACGCCAAAGCTGCCGTTGAAGATTAACGGATTAGTTGGCGCAGTCGAGAGAGTAGACGAATTCTACTATTCACAACTTTTTTCATTATCACATTTGCCCTTATATTACGCGCACTAAATCCTGACTCATTCAAAGTTGTGTAATTGTCAAATACCTTACTATTTGCTATTGCAAACATTAGGAATCGCTCAGGATTTGGTGTGCATAACTAAGCACCTGCCACTGTATTGTATGATATTAACCCTTTATATGTCTCCACTGCTGGAGCACGGGTCTCTTCCTGAATCGCGGAAAGGTTAGGCCATACTCCACCACGGGTTCCAAGTCCGGGTTGGTGGAGGATTTTAAGACAGTGGCGGGACTTACACTCAGAAATTATCAGGTCGCCTATAAGGCCTCTGACATGTTTAACGATTGCCATAACATAACAGCAACAGCGGCTTGTCCTGCCTTGCGAAGCATGGAAGCTCTTGGAGAAAATGCAACCAACAGTAGTTACGGGATGGTCACCCATCCAGAACCTGACCGCACCTGTTGTTGCTTAACTTTAGTGATTAATTACAATCACTGCTGCAGCCCCTGTATTCGTTATATCGTTATCAACCCTTGTATGTCCCCACTGCTGGGGCACGGGTCTCTTCCTGCATCGCAGAAAGGTTAGGTCATACTCCACCACGGGGGCCAAGTCCGGGTTGGTGCAGGATTGTAAAACAGTGGCGGGCCTTACTGTCAGAAGTCATCAAGCCGCCCATAAGGCCTCTGACTTGGCTTAACGACTGCCATTATATGACAGCCGGCACCAACGGTTTAACGTGCCTTGCGAAGCACAGAAGCGCTCGAAAAAATGCCACTAGCGGTAGTCACGGGACGCTCACCCATCCTGTACCTGACCGCGCCTGTTGTTGCTTAACCAAGTGATTGATTCCAATCACTCGGTTCGCCTAGGCCACGAGCGCTTCTTGTGCCCCTGTATTGCGCGCTTCAAATCCTGAACTATTCCAAACGTCTAATTGTCAAATTCCATATACTAATTTCTATTGCAAACGTCAGGATTTCCACAAGATTAGGTGCGCATAATTAGGCATAAGATACTTAATTATTCTACCTTACTGTTCAAATTACACACACTAGAAAATTTCACTTAGTAAATACTTAAATAACGTTATGTCACACTGTTTTCTAAGCAATTTGAAGAGAGCACTACAGTTAAATATTTAGTTATCGGAATTCTCAGTTCAGAAACTAGCAAATGCACCTTCGAGGTAGCGGCCTAGTTTGGCAGTTACATAAAGGTGAAGCTACTTAAGACTTGTTAAAAACTGTTGTAAAATATTAAAAACTTATATGTATAGGTATAAATTTCTAATATTTTACCAAGACATAAAAAAATTACGAAATCACTAACAAACGAAATGTTTTAAGACTCCAAAGCGGTGTCACATATGAATTAACGTCGCCGCTTTGTCTTGTTCATCCAAAATTGTTTTATTGAATTTTATCCTACCTACAAAGTCCACTCAGGGTGAAAGGCTGCAAACCACTATTTATGCGACTAGTATCCGTGAAACACAAATAATACTCGTCGAAAATAGACCACGAGAGTAGAGTAGCCCTTTATCATCCCTAAAAGAAATGTAAATTTGATCCATCTCCGTTCACAAAACACTTTAACAGATATATTACCATTGTTTATCTTGTTTCAGGTGTCTGCCCGCACTGGCCTAAATACGTATGTCGAAACATGGAGTACGGAGGCAACAATACCACATCCTTTGAGGAGTTGTTTCCAAGCGACCTGACACACATACCAGGCTTCAACCTAAACGGAAACGAAATACTAGAAATCGAGGCCTGGTCAATAGAACGTTGCATAGACGCAAACCTTATGAATGTTAACAGAAGCAATATCCAGATATTTACTTACAATGGAACAAGATTGTTATGTCTGGAGCATGCGCCAGTTTTGACCAAAAGCACTATAGTCAGAGCAAGCGTCCTAATTTCAATGGCGATACTATCACTTGTCGGCAATCTAGCAACAATTATAAGCATAAGACGGAGGCGTGGTCGTGGCAGAGCTCGGCCATCGTGGACGGCCATATACAGCCTAATATTCCAACTGAGCATAGCTGACTTGTTAGTGACATTGTTCTGCATAATTGGTGAAGCGGCGTGGTCGTTTGCAGTGCAATGGTACGCTGGAAACATTGCGTGTAAGGTGTTCAAGTTTCTACAGATGTTCGCTTTGTATTTGAGCACGTTTGTTCTGGTATTGATCGGTGTGGACCGGTGGTTGGCCGTGCGGTATCCGATGAAGAGTATGGCTACTGCAACGAGGAGTGGAAGGTTAATCACCCTCGCGTGGGTCCTCAGCGTAGTATTCAGTATACCTCAGGTTAGTATCTTTTATTAATGTTTTTGAACTTATATTATTTTTAATGCACTAACCCGTGCTAAGGACAATTTTAAAAACCAA
Source organism: Yponomeuta sedellus (assembly GCA_934045075.1). NCBI lineage: Eukaryota > Metazoa > Arthropoda > Insecta > Lepidoptera > Yponomeutidae > Yponomeuta > Yponomeuta sedellus. Next base: position 13,968,325 of record OW203734.1, read on the forward strand.
TTTAGAGGCTAAAAATTCCACCCATGTCGGGATTCGAACCCGCGACCTCTGGCTTTCCGTGCCAGCGCTCTTTCCAACTGAGCCAATGGGCGACTCACCGGCATCAGTGAAATTTCGAACCTCTTTACAATATTCTCTGTATTACGTACAGGCAGCGACATCTGGCTGAAGTAATTTGCATCACTTGCAGCCCCGAGTACCTACTTTGCAGTTAGGTTTTACATCGGAATGAATTTTTAGAACTTGCCTTCTATCTCAATGAAATAAAATATCAACCGCTTGGCTAAGTGAAAGAAAACTATTATTGCGCAAACCACTCTTAAATTGTTTACTTTAGAAAAGGGAAACTGCAGATATTCCAATTCGGTTGGTATTCCAAACTTCATTATTACAAATTCATAAGCTGTAGCGAGTCTGAGCGACCGTAACAATACAATCATTGTTTTCCATCTTTAGCCGTGAATCGCCATGCTACGACCGTGATATTTATGTCTGCGGGTAACTTTATTGTCGCCAGACGAGGTTGTTATTTACATAGCGAATCTACGGTAGTCTTCTGCGGGCTTGGTTGTGTCCCTACTAGTACGTATAACCTCCAGTTTTTTGTACTATGACAATCTGTCCATCTACTGTCAGAGGCCTGTGTCATAGATCTACCTAATTAATGGTTGACACTTCGATGTGCATTGCAAACTCGATTAAACATTTTATGTTATTTATTTGGTGTACAAAACAGATCACAGCATAATTTGCAGTAACGAGATAAACAAGAAGGGAGATTAGTCTGAGCAATGTACATCGAATAGTCATAAGAAACTTTATGAAACGCGGCCCAGTTGCTGTTACAAATAAGTAAATAAGTTGACCAAATTTCTTTAACTTTGCATGGACCATCTCATTTACGGGAGCAGCGGGATTTAATATCTTCTCACTTTTTTACGTAGCCTATAATCGTCCCACTGCAGGGCACAGGCCTTCTCCCTCTCTCTCACTCTCAGAGAGAAAGTATGGGCATGCCCACCAACTTCAAGCGCCGAGGTAATTGAAAACCTCTGACTCTCAGGTTTCCTCACGACGTTTTCCTTCGCCGTTAGCGAGTGGTATTGCTTACTGTCTTCTCACGTTTGTCTAGCTAGTGGAATATACAAATAATTAAGAAACAAAATTACTGATACGCCCTCATCGCAAACTTATCCCGACTGCGCGGAATTCCATTCAAGTTATCTACTGAGCATTGTTGCATTTTATACGAGATTATATACGAGAATTATAACATTGTACATTAACAGACAGATGTACCAGAAACATGGGGTTAGTCTGATGTCAAATAACCCAGATGTTGAATCTTTATGTCAGCAATTTAATTTAACAGTGTTCTCCATATTACTGAAAAGTTTGAGGAGAAATAAGACTCAGTTCCCAAATAAAAATAATGTTTTCGTTCAAATACTCAACCAGATATATTTTTAAAGACACATTACCCTATAGGTGTTGAAAGTGACTTTAATTCTATGAACAACGTTACACTAATGACTATTAGGTCATGTACTTTCATTGACTTTTCTTATTAATATTACTATTAATTCCTTTTTGTACGTAATATAGTGTAACCCAAAGATAAACATTTTCCAGCAGTCAACCTAGCAAAAACTTATTTATATAAATAAAATTCAAAGTCCTGACTGGCTGACTCACTCATTAACGCCCAGCCGAAGCCGTTGGACCTACGAAGCTGAAATTTCCACAGAGAATCTTTATATAGGTAATGTAGGAAAGGAATAAGACCGGTTTTTTTTTTTAACTCAACCCCTAAGGGGGCGAAAAGGGTTGCCAAAATTTGTATAGGAGGTATAAAGAATGTTGTCTTATTTTTTTACTTAAAATAAATACCTTCAACACAATTGATTGAACACGTGTCTCGCCGTTTTTTTTTAATTTAACCCTTAAAGGAGTGAACGGGGTTGCAAAATTTTGTAGCTACTAAACTCCACGCAGACGGAGTCGCGGGCGAAAGCTAGTCCTTAATATTCACCAACTCTGTGAGTTACATTCTCTCGAACAATTAGACACACTTGCTTTTGGACGACGATGCTTCGCACGCGTTTTATGTGTCACCAGTCGCGACTTTCCAGTACAATTCTGACATTTTAGAGGCACAAGACGCGTGACTCATGCTATGGTTCTACCGAGGCTGCATCGACGTTCTAATCACATCTGATGTTTTCTTACGCGTCGGATTATCGGAAAGCGGACGTCTCCATCTACTTTCCAATGGCTTTTGATGTCGTTCGACAAACAAAGCGTCAGATGCATCGCGGAAGGAGGCGTAGGAATAGTGATTTTCTAAGCATACAAACTCAAGCGGCCAGATTCATACGTCTATGTAGCATCATAGTGATTCTACCACCGCCTCAGACTATGTTATCATTATATAAAATAAACTCACGCCTGCGCCCCCGGGCGGTCGGCAGAGACCAGGCATTTAAAATTACATTACATGAACTCACGCCTGTATCCCATAGTGGTAGGCAGAGAGCAGGGACTGCCACTACCAGACCAGACTATTTTATTTAATCGGCATTCATCGTTTATGTTTTAAGGAATCGTGTTTCTATAATTAATAGGATTTGTATGTTTTTAGTCAATACCACACGAGAAAATGTCCGTTTATATTGCACAGTAATAATAGTACATTATGACATAAATGCGGTAAGTTGAAAATTACAGCCGAGGCGATATTACTAGCCCGAGCCATCGGCGAGGGCTATAAGGAAGCAGAGGCTGTAATTTTCAAAGCGCACGTATGTCATACGACGTTTTATAACATATTTACGAGGAAATTAATAAAACTCTGACTTTGTTATCATCACTACTTTTGTATTGACGACATTTAAAAAAAAAACAATACATCGAAAAGAAAAAGCGCGCGTATTTTTATTAATTTACTTTATTAGTAGTACTGGCTGTTTTTGTACCTTTGCCTAAAAAAAGAAGTTGATGCGCGCGCATCGCTTATTTGTGGACAAGTAAAAAAGCCGCTTTCTGGCCAAGTGTAGACATAAAAAGATGTACACAACACGGGAGGTATTAAAGAAAACTCTCGATCGCATATTTACGTCCCTCGCTTGCAGCTCGGGCCGCAAACTTCTGCAGTCTCGGCCTTTCTTTGTATTACTACCCTAGTTGTGTAATGTACTATAACGTACTGTACTTTAACGGCCTTACTAATAGAGGTTATGAGCTGTGTATACAGCCGTTATGCGAGGTCTAACAAACTGGTTATTTGTACGCTAAATGCGAATAAATCAGTTTAAATTAATATACGTCAAATAGTTATTCAGAGTGTATAACTTATTTATTAGTAAGGCCGCGAAAGTTTAGGGTCTGTTTCACAATCTGCAGATAAAGTTCCGGATAAGTTATCCGCAACAAGGGCTGCCGTTTGTTCTAAATTTGAAGCCATTAACGAACACACGCAATATAGGAAAAAATATTTAAATTTAGAACAAACAGCAGCCCTGGTTGCGGATAGCTTATCTGGAACCTTATTTGAACATTGTGAAACAGGGGCTTAGTATAGCCAACAAAACAAGAACCATTAGGTCTATATCTGCCGACTCACGACAACGGCTGATGACGATTTATAATTATGTTGATTGTTTGTGCTGTTGTTTGTAACTGCAAGTATTATGACGTACTATTAGCAGGAAACTTTGGTAAACATTGCACTGCCACGCTTTAATTGGACTTTCTAGACTACCTGCGTAATTCCGGTAGTTTAATTCCGCGTTCTAAAGCAATCAAAAGTTTCTACTTACAGTACTTGGGTGGACTTAACAAGTAGTTCTTTTACCTGAACTTAGAGCCTTATGAGATGGCACTATGAGAATGAAGATGAGTTAGTGTATTTTATAAGACCAGAGCCTATGGACTACTGGAAATTAATCTAATGGGAAGACAAGTTCTAATTTCTTCTCTTTATATTTATTCACATTTCGGAGTCGCATTTCACTGTGACAGTGGTGCGTCTATAGAAGGTGCTACTCTGCACATTCGCCAGCCCTCCTCCTCAGTCTTAACTTATATATAGTGATTATACTATTTTTAATGAACTAACCCGTGCTAAGGATAATTTAAAAAACCTATTTAGAGGCTAAAATTCCACCCATGCCGGAATGCAGCGCTGTACGTAATACAGAGAATATTGTAAAGAGGTTCGAAATTTCACTGATGCCGGTGAATCGCCCATTAGCTCAGTTGGAAAGAGCGCTGGCACGGATAGAAGAATGAACCCGCGACCTCTGGCTAGAGGTCGCGGGTTCGAATCCCGGCATGGGTAGAATTTATAGCCTCAAAAAAAGCCCAGGTCTTGAATGTTTACATGTTTGTGATGTCGTTGTTTCTGGTTTCCACGACACAGGGTATCCTAGAGTGGGGCCAGAAGCAATGTCTGTGCTTGTATATAAATGTAATGTAATTTAATTTATATGGCGAGCGAATTTCATTACAAATAAATCTCTTCCGGATTGATTGTTCATCGATTAGATGTAAACATGCAATTTTATCGTCTATAAACGTCCCACTGTAGGGCACAGACTTTCTGTTAGAGAAAAAGGCTTAATTACCACACGGGCCTACCGCGGATTGGCAATTCCAAGCGCTCAAGTGCTTGAAAACTTAAGATAATCAGGTTTCCTCACGAAGTTTTCCTTTTTGGTTACCCGGTAACCATGCAGGTGATCCACCCTTTACATTTCATGAGATATTACTATTCTAATCTTCCTTTGTGGTTTTTCTAAACGGCTATTAAAACACCGAAAGCCTCCAATTGTTCAATTTAAAGTAACGCCTCAGATAGTTTCAATTTAGAAAATCCAATTTAGTAAATTCCAAGTCACTCATTAATTGGATGACCTTTCCTTTGGTAAGCCTGAACAAAATGCCTACTAGAGAAATTCAGAATGGTTACAGAAGGTACCGTTGCTAAGATAAGATATTTTTTTATTGCACACAGCACAAATGACAAAAACACGTAAGGATGCATAGTTATATATTAAACGGGTCTAATCGCGATTATTTATTAGGTAAATTATTTTATATATAACTAATTATGTATGAGTATCGCGAATCAATAAGAAATACTTCTTCTTCTTCAGGCTATATTAAGACTGAAGAAGAAGTATTTCTTAACTGCTGCTGGACATAGCCCTCCCCTAACGAGCGCAAGGTTGTGCTATCATTAGGGGGTAATGCCCATAATCTCCACGCTGGGCATGCGGGTTGGGGATCGCTGATTGGTGGAATATACTGCAGAGGGCGGTGCTGTCAACCCCCCGGTTTGTATCCCTTAGTCGCCTTTTACGACACCCGCGGGAAGAAATACTATGTGTGAATATCTTTATCTTATCCTGAATCCTTATATATCTCATAAGGTAAAGGACTTAGCGGGCTTATTGCTGAAACATCCTAACGATGAGCTGATGAAGAGGTGGCGTGGTGGACGGGTCATCTATCTCCCTGCAAAATGGTTCAGACTGATGATGGCTGACACTGCGTTATGCTAGTGAACGATTGCTGTTCGTCTCGTATAGGTGGCAACTGAGGTTTAAGATCTCTTTAACAATGATCGTCAGAGTAGATTTCAAGTGCTAAGGTATTCGAACAACTTAGAGTCTAAGGTGTTCGAATACCGTGTAAGAAAACATCGTGAATAAAGCTGAGAGTCTAAGCCCTAGACACGATGTTTTCTTTCACGCGAGCAAAATTGCTACTAAAACTTCACAAATAGACCTTACTTAGAAAACTAATGTATTTGGACATTATTTGTGCCCGTACTGGGATTCGAACCTAAGTTTTACGCTTCCGAGTCCATCGTTCTACCCACTGGGCTTCCGCTGCGTAGTTTTTTAAACTCATAATTATGTGTTCTTAAGCAAGAACTGCGACCGTTTAAAACTCTGCAAACAGCATGTATAATATTCTTTGTTATCTTTGTTTGTTAACTGTTAGTTTTCTCTATTGATTTATTGTTTTATTTAATATGTTGAATGAACAAATAAATTAACCTATATGTTGTAGACTTTTAGTCCGGATCTACTTACGGGTGTCCTGGTCGGACTCTTCCGATATAACAACACCCGTAAGTAGATCCGGACTAAAAGTCTACAATGTGTTGTGCTTACGAAAGTTTTAATCTATAGATTAAATAATCTATAGATTTATATGGATTTAATTTAGTATTTTAACATCCTGTATGCCTAATTAAAACTGTTTTTATACGGATTTATGCTCGTTTATTACATTTTTACAATTTTCCATCGTTTCGGCACTTTTTCAGGTGCCGTGGTCCCGGATGACTAAGGTGACAGGTGTCTTTTAGAAATCATTAACGGTTAGTTTACTACCCTCGGCAAAAATTACAAAAGTTAATTATGAAGTTACGTTCCAAAATAGACAAACCAATTATTTTTTATATAAAGTCAACAATATTGATTATTAGTAATTGAAGTTAAAATTAAATTTATAAACTAATTACTTTATATGAACTTAAAGATACCGATTATTAATTGAAATGAAATTTATTTTTATTATTTATTCTACAGTCACACTTCTAGCAAGGGGTCTCATGCACTTAAGCACTGGTTCCCATGCTACCGGTATGTTCCAACCACGATCTCTATTAAAATTTGGATGCCGGCGGATCTCTATTGCCTCACGTATCATTCAGTCATCCGGGACCACGGCACCTGAAAAAGTGCCGAAACGTTGGAAAATTGTAAAAATGTAATAAACGAGCATAAATCCGTATAAAAACAGTTTTAATTATGTCTACTGCTCGTGTTAACCTTAGAAAATACTATCCTGTATGCCTGTTAGGAATGTACCTACAGTCTTATTTATAACAAGTCAGTTTCATTAAATTCATCCTCTTAAAACGGAGTTAAGCCGGTTTACGAAAGGACTTTCTGTAATAAACCGGTTTTAACTCCGGCCTAAAAGTATTTTAGTGGCATGGACTCCGATGTAGATTTTGGAAGGAAAAAACGTTTTTACAGATTAACTAAACAAAGCCGCACATATTTAGATGTGGATACTTCCATTTTATTAAATATAAATTTCCTTGTGACCAGCCTAGTTTTTTATTTATTATTTCCCACACTTGAAATTTAAGTGAAATGTCCTGGCAGGAATAACTGAAAAAATCACGAGAATCTGGATTTCTTCAAAACTTAGTCGAGCTTAAAAAGTTTATTTAAAAAGAATGGTTCATTTGTTAAAATGAGTTTTAAAAATGTATAAAATAACACAACATGATCTCAAGTCCGTATCCCAGAGGGGTAGGCTAAGACCAGGCACTGCCACTTTTCAAGATCCTGACAAATCAGCTTCGCTTCATCAACGTTCATTAGTCGTTGGCATGCACGCCAAAAATTTATCTCATTTGAAAAAGAAATGTCTTGACTCACTCACTCATCCACGCCTAGCTCAAACTTAGTTTTTTTTTTATGAACTAAATTAGATCACGTAAAACTTTAAGGGAGCTATTCTGCCAACAAATTGTATCCTTAAAGGTGTTTGTACTCGTACGACCTTTCATGATGACCTGCTAGGATTAATTTAAAAGGGAGCCCAAAGATTTCTCTAAGGCTGGAATAATGAGAGTTTCCACACACTTACAGTCGCAATCCCATATTAACATCACACACAACTGCTTATTTTTGATCGCAATGGCAATGCTTAGTCGAGAAACGTTGAAAAGTTGAAATCAAACCATTTTTTCAGTGAATATGGACGACGATTTTCTGATTGCGAATGCATTGTTGCGTGTCTTGCTAAGAATGAAAAAATACGTTGCTACTTTTTGTACGTTCAAAAGTACGGAATTTTAAACGCACAGGCTACTATTGGGGTATTACGAATCGGGAAAACTTTCGATCGGAAAACTATTACATGTATGTGGTACGTCCATAGGTTTCTATTAATTTACTGCGTTCGGAATCCCGAATCGACATTTTGCATCAAAATTCCGAAATCCCATGATTGTATGCGGCCGGCCTAATAAAACACTTCAGTGATTGACACATCGCACCGACTAAACAGAATTTTTATAGAAATGATCCTGGAGTATCCAAAGAGGATACGGGGGAGGTTTGGTTAGTTTCCTCAAAGATTCCGGGTTTGTATATTTATATGAAATCATCATTAGTTTGTACAAAGTTGGGGGGAAAAGCTTGTTTAATTTATATGATGTCCTTGCTTGGTTACCAAAGCATAGAGTATCGTATTTTATAACCCGGATAAGAAGTGATTGTGTTTATCTATAACTATGATAAATCATAAATCTGTTTCGAAAAGAATAAATGTGGAGTTTTTTGTTAGTTTGTTCTCCACCTAATCTTTTCATTGTGAAACTAACAGTTTTCACGTTCATTAAGTAAACATTTTTCTTGTATGTTGTATAAACTTCATTTGACTTTGACTGCGACTTTGTGACATTACAACAAAAAAAATTTTGGTATTATGTTCAGCTATGTAACCGTATATATGTCGCAGCAATTTGTATTATTCCGCGTTTTACAAACTGCGTCGTCCGTTTATGTAATAAATATAAACGTTCGCTGTGTTGAAATATGCTGAAAGGCAAAATGTAAATAGTCTTGTTCTTACATAATATGCCACATCATTTGAAAGTAAATTCGATCGCCGCCGTTCGCCAAATGACGCGGCAAATTGATATTTTATTACCACGCAAGACAAATAGCGTCAGTGGTTTTGTCATACAGAAAAATATTGAAAATCTTTTCAAGTTAAAGTATTAAGTTACTTTTACTTGAAAAGGTACCTGATTGCTAAAATAAATCTGACATGTCAGATTTTAGGCATATTTCATAACAGCGAGCGGTTATAAAAGGACGACGCCGTTTGTAAAACACGAATCGTACAAATTGCCCGCGACATATCTATAGAATAATACTTCTATGGGATTTTCGAGAAGTCTGCTTTGTTCATGTGTCGAAGCTACTCGGCCTTTTTGGTATCGCATTCAATAAAATTCGTGTTACATAGCATGTTCTATTCAGTCTGCCTTCGCAAAAAACAAACACAGCTGGTACAGACAGACACGCCTTGTCTCTACTGCGCAGCATTTACACGCTTAATTAGGACTTTTGTTAAGACTAGTTTCAAGCCGAACGTCTTGTTTAAAAATCCGAAACGAATATGGCATCAGTACGGTAGTAAATACCTACTTACAAATCGTCTTTTTTTTTATTAGTATTTATTCAAGACATTTACAGAATACTATTTACATACAAAAAAACCTTCACTGAAACCTGTACAGGTTTATCTGTGAGGTGAGTTACTCGATTTTTAACTTAAGAAGTGTTGTTTTAGGGCATGTCGGCACTTATTTTGTTCATACTGGATTTTTTCAACAAGTTCGGTGGGTAGTTCGTTTAGGATCATTGGCAGAATGTACTCCGCTGTACGAGTCCCATAATAGTTGTTGTAATGCGGTAAAGTGTAGGTAGGAAGCTACTGCAGGTTCCGAAGTTGTTTAGGACGGGTTCGTTTCGTCAGGGAGTCCATTCTGCCGCATTCCTCACTTACAATGGCCATCTTGAATTTATCGAAAACATTTATTATTTTATATTGTTTTAATAAACCGGCATCGTCGTTTTTGTATTGCGTGTTTAGGTTTTTTGGTGCGATGGTTTTGATTAAACTTAGTTGCAATTTATAAATGTTTTCAATATATGTCTTGAACGTCCGACCGTAGCTACTAATACCATATGACATAATAGAATCGGCCAGTGACATGTATATCGTTCTCAGTATGTTATGGGGCATTTTATATTTAAGAATAGAAAGTTTACACAGAATAGCCCTGAGTTTATTACAGACATTTTCAATGTGTGGTGCCCAGTTAAAGTTTTTATCAATGATTAGTCCAAGATACATGTGTTGGTTAACTAATTCTAGTGGTACGCAGCCACATGCCGGCTTGTACTGATGTAAGCATGAATGACTATGAGCCACGATTGTCGGTTGGAGTGATGACTTTAGGTATGGAGAGTGGATATTCATTAATTTGGTCTTTTGTGCATTCAAGACTAGACCGACGTCGTGTGCCCATTTACACAAGAGATCAAAATTTTTTTGTAATTCATTCTGTGCTTCATTTAGATTACTCCGAGCAACTAGAAGACAGGTATCATCGGCAAACTGGTACACTGAACCTGTTGTGAATATGTTACACATGTCATTCACGTAAAGTAAGTACTCAGTTGGAGCGAGTATAGTTACGTAGCTACCTAAGTATAGTTATAGCTACTTTACGTAGCTACTTACAAAATATCTATACTTGAATAATATGCAATGAAAGAACAAACAATAGAATGCGTCCCTGGCTACCTGATTTGCAAAAAATCTGCAAGTACCAGCAAGTACGTCGACCTACCTCGCCTGACAAATTACATCATTATACTATTTTTTATTTTTTATGCACTAACCCGTGCTAAGGACAAATTTAAAAACCTATTTACAGGCTAAAAATTTCACCCATGCAAATTGAGGCAAATTGAGCTCAATTGGTAGAGCGCTTGGCACGGATAGCCAGAGGTTGCGGGTTCGAATCCCGGCATGGGTGACATTTTTAGCCTCTAAATGGGTTTTTAAATTACATCATATTGGCCAGTGGAATACCCCATTATGGAATTTTTTTATATCTTTTATTAAAACTGTTAAAGCTGTTGTTACATGGAGCATGATGTCTTGCTGGCGCAATTCGACATTTTTAATTAGTGTAATAAAATAGATAAAATGTTGTTAAATGTCCTCCAAGGGTTTGATGGATAATTTAATCATACATTTAAAAATATTAATTTGTTTACTTACGTATTGTTTTTAATAAAGAAAAGTTTTTGCCAAATTTATTAATATTAGAAATAAATACTAGGTTCAATATAAGGAAAATATGTCTTAGTAAAATTGGGGATATTTTATTATCTATCTTACTCTCAAACTACATCCACCAAAAGTATGCCGAATTTATTAAAAATGTAGTGTAGACTAAAAATTTTATTTTTGTAAATGTTACGGTGTTTTCGATTCCCTGTGCGTAGTTTGTAAAGAAAAGTTGTTTTCAAAATTATTAATTTTCGAATCAACAACTAAGTTCATGATAAGGAAAATATTTCTTATCTATGAAATCCTCAGACCGCATTTATCTAAAGCATATTTACTTTATTACAAAAAAATGTAGATTGAGCGAGCGAGACAGCACAAGACATGTAACAGCACCCTAAATAAAGAAAAAAATAAATTATAGCCATCTATTGTATGATAAAGATGATAATAAGTGACCTTACTTAATTTAATATTGAGAATAAATGACTCATAACAACTGATTCAACATTGTCCTGCCCGATTATGCAAAGTTTCGAAAAATATGTCAGATATAAATATTTGTATACGTTTGCGACCATGAAATCTATTATGATTTTATTGTCTTTTAAGTATCTGCGAACTGTCATAAAATAGTTTCTTCACGGAAGGGAGAAGAACAGAAAAAGCTAGAAGGATTTAACGTGAGAAGTTTTGATTTAGTTGGAGCTGCAGTTAGTATGAAATGAACAAAGTTTTATTAATAAATAACTTAGATCAATGTCCGACGGTAGTTAAAGCTAAAATACTGTTGAAACCATGATTTTTAGGTTTTTAACCGTATTTTAGCGTAAATAATGTTCTTGTATTTATTGTGATCATGAGAAATGATTTGTAACTTTAGGTTAACCAGACTGGATTCATTGTTAGGTAGTATATTATCCACAATATTTTTTATAGAAAAAATTAATATGAGCCATTTTATGCATTCTGGAATGCTCCGTGTATTCCAGAATGCATAAAATGCATTCAGCGGGTATTTTCTTACTATTTCTGAGTCAAGTCTGCAGTAAAAATATTTTTATTGTCAAGTAGGATACTCTTTATCAGAAATATAACGGAACCATGTAAAATTTGTACAGATTAACTATTAAGGCGCTTCGGGTTACTAACCCCGAATCACCTTAATGAACAAGTGCTGTGGGTTTTGTAAATAAATAAAATAATAATAAAAATAAATTCACGTCGCGATAATGCCATAAACGTTTTCATTTGATCTTTATTTTATGTCTACAGTTTGTTTTCATGCGTTGTTGACCAAGTGTAGTATAAATAAAAATGTCAAATCAAAACTATCGATATCAACCCTTGTATGTCCCCACGGCTGGGGCACGGGTCTCTTCCTGCATCGCATGAAGGTTAGGCCACACTCCACCATGGGGGCCAAGCCGGGTAAGTGGAGGATTGTAAGACAGTGATGGACGGGCCTTACTGTCAGAAGTTATCAAGCCGCCCATAAGGCCTCTGACATGACTTCACGACTGGCATTACATGACAGCCGGCAACAACGGTTTAACGTGCCTTGCGAAGCACGGAAGCGTTTAGAAAAATGCCACTAGCGGTAGTCATGGGACGGTCACCCATCCTGCACCTGACCACGCCTGTTGTTGCTTAACTCAAGTGATTGATTCCAATCACTCGGTTCCGCTAGGCCACGAGCGCTTTGCAAATCAAAACTAAGCCACCCACAAAACAACTAGGATCACGGAATAATAAAAGCGTCTCACAAAACAAAACAAAAGCAATTCGTTTTCTTAATAGAATACTTTTATTCAGCACTCGTAGCGTCTTATATTTCTTCTAATGTTTCTTTACTGAACAGTATTTCAACGTAACATTGAGCTAGTATTAATAAAAGAAGAGTAAAATAATAACAATAACGGTTTGCGTAATTGTGTATGTTGAGGTGTGTGTGTGTGTTTGTGTATATGTGTACGTGCGTGTGTGAGTGATGAAGGTATATAAAGGTTTCCAACAACAGCTGTTACTATTAAATGTGTTACCCATGTCTATGACACAATAAATATTTTTATTCTTCTTTTTCTTATTACACTTGCTTATAAGCAAGAGGCACTACCAGTCCATATCTCAATTTCTCTTAGTCCATTTCTCAATTTCCCTTAGTCATTTCATACGGCAACCAGGTATACTGAAGTAGTATTCCCGGCAATTTTGGGAGTATTTCCATATTTTTATAAATACAACTTGTTTCCACAGACGCGGGGTCCGTGCCTTTTGTTGTCTGTTACATTATTTCATTGTCCCTTTCTCTCCATACTCCATTTGTACAGTTTTGCTTGCAGATACATTTTCTTTAGTACAGGTGGTATTGTACACACACGTTGTTACAGCTAATGTTATTATTAATCTAATTTTTAAAGCTAGTGTTAGTTTTTTTTTTTGCCACTTTCTTGCTTTTTTATGATTATAGATGGTTTTTTTTGTCTCGTGGCGCAGTAAGTGTTTTTTTTTTCACGTAGTATTAGTATTAAGTTGGTTACATTTCATTTTCTTTTATTGCTCGTCCGCGTCTGCCACGGTTTCTGCGCCTACCCATTCCTTGTCAGTTCCGCTATTTGAACGGCCACCTCGGAATCGCGTTTTCGCATTGCCATTTTCAGGTTATGCTCCGCGATTGTTTTGTTTTTGGCACCCGTCGCTCTTTTTACGAAGCGGCCAACCGCGTCTTCGCCGTCGTCGGTGTAGTATGTGCAGCTGGTCGTGTGCCGCGATACTGCTACAACCGCATGTGGGACGCTGTCGTGTATTTTGAGCCGGCTTGCGTTTGCCCTTATCACGATAACCGACTCGCTTGTTAGACCCTGTGCCTCGTGTATGGTAAGGGCGCGTGACCCCGAGCCTGACCCGAATCCCTGGTTGATGAGGGACTTTTTCTCCTCCTGGGTGTGTACCAGGAATAGAGTGTTCGGCAGATTGTGGGGTATTTGCGCGCCGGAGTACCTCTTCAGCTCGAGGGAACGTACTCGACGTACTGACGAGTACATTCCAGGGTATACGTCGCTTAGGGCGTACGCTACATCCATGGGGCTCCGGTGTGTGCATGACCACTGCTCGCTGATGTTCGCTAGCAGGTTCGGGCGGTTGTACCTTAGCTGGAATTGTCGAATTTCTTGGTTTCCCTATGCGTCGGCCTAGGCTCTCTTTTAGGTCGTTAGCGGTTTCAGTTGTACTGGTAACTGCTACCTCGTTCTCCTTATCGAAGTTTTTCACCACCCATCTCGTTTTGCCTCATCCCGGGACTCCATTGATCCAGCGGATCTTAGGCACCCCCCAAGTGTCCAGTGCTGATCCGGGTCCGAGCGTTCCTGAGACTATGTCGGCCATGTTAAGGATCTTATCCTCCAGCATTATATTGGTGCACCGGGCGGTTACCACGATTGGATCGTTTTGCGGTGTAGCGTACTTCACTTTGCCGGTCCTCCGTGTCTCACCGTCGTCGAGAGCCACGAAGCCACTTGTTGCGCTGTATGCTGCCATATACCGACCTGTCATTGTTCCCTTGATCACTTGGGAGGTGTCGTTGTTGTATATGGCTGCGTCGGCCTCCTCGAGTCTCACCTTCAACAGCCCTTCATCCCCCCGCTGGAAGGTTTGCAAGATCTCGTTGCATGTGGCTTGGTTTACTTCCCTAGAAGCTTTGATCACTGCCTGAAACTCGAGGAAGGCATTTGTCGCATGGTCTACGGGCTTCTCTGCTGGTATGAGACAGGGAGGGCTGACTTGCCCCTTGTCGGCTCTGGTTCTGCGTTCCTGTGGTGGATTTCTCTCTGGCTTTTTTTTCTTCAAGAACTACCTCGCCGCCGCTTCTTGGCGCTCCGCGGCTTTGGAAGCTCTTGATTGCGTGGCTCGCGTGACTGAGCCGAGGGCGTTCATAAAAGCTTTTATCAACCCCCTCGCCCCTGGCGTCTCCTCTGGACTTCTTTTGCCGCTTTTCTTGGCTGCTGCATTTTCGGCGTCCACTCTTCGCTGTAAGCGATCCGATCCATATTATTATCCTGTGCCCTATTTATTTCCATATTAACCTGTGCCCTATTTAATCAACATTTGTGCTCGGGTTTTAAGCACAAATAGTATGATAGGTGTGCATCCATGATAGGTGGCTTAACCCAAATAGCATTATTGTACGATGGAAATATTTCCAGCGGCACATCAGAACACCCGAGGGATGAATTGGGGGTAGTTTTATTCTTACAATGAGGACCACAAACAATACAACAGCCGTAGGCTAAAGTAATTAATTACGCAACCGTGTCCTTTACGAGACTAGAATACTACATGATTTAACAAACTATAGACCCAGTCTGTGTTACACTGACTGCTAGGGTGACAGCATTATGTTCATACAACATTAATATCTATACGAGGCTTGCAAGACTAGTGGCTGGTCTTACTGTCAGAAGCTCAGATCATAGAAAGAAGGAGATATGCCCTAGCCGCGAAATAAGTCCGGTACCGCTGTCGCCACTTTTGAATATGTGTGCGTTTTCATTACATGCACAATATTGTAAATATAAGGTTCACGCACACGTCTGTCCAGTCATTTACTAGCGTTCTAATCTTTTAATTGGTTTGCACACTATGAAAAACAATTGTACGAATACACTCGTGCACGTAAACAACAGCGTCGGTGAACTCCTTGGGGATGGAACACTTGTATCAAATAATACATCTATCGATAAAATTATCCGATGAGAGGTTATTCATTTATTAACAGTATACTTCGTGTTGGGATGATACAAAAACAGAGCATGTTGAATTTACAAAAACAATATTATTAAAACAAATAATCCTATTTTAATTTACTGTCCTGTGAAATGTAAATATTTATTAAGTACTTGTCTTTTTGACAGTATTTGTGGCTTCAGTATATGTTAAAGACGCAAACTTTGCTTTCTACTGATATAGAATTTGATTATTTTGATAATTATGATGACCCCTGTACTGTATACTAATACGATATGTTAAATTTGTTGGACAGAACACCACTGAAGCATACTTGGTAGTGACTCTGTCCGGAAAGCTAGGTCTTCTAGGGTTTGAATCCTGGTAATGGAAAGAACTAATATTTGTGTGAAGACCATGTCCACGGTCAGGGACGCATTTGTACCTGGATCTTGGATATTTCTTTGTATTTTATTTAGTATATGAATCCCAATGTAACGTGAAATGCACTTAAATTACCATTTATAAATTGGCTTTAAATATTGGTAACTCTGTTAGGACTCTGTAAATTAACAGCAGTTTTTGTTAGGTGAAAGAATGAAGTGCTGTCTTTTTAAGAATACAATAGCAATTACTTTCTCATTCTCTGAAAATAATTCACCCAGCTATATAAAACATAGAATAAACACATGTCATGTATAAACTCGAAAAACGACCATTTTTCTGAAATTGCCACTTGTCTGAGTAACAGCGATATATTGGAAATCAGTAGCCACGCTTGGATTATAAGGATTAACTAAAGAATATGTTTATGGCTGTGATTTAAATGTATCATGGGCCTGTAAATAAAGTAACTTCCTAATTAAAAATACAGTAAATAGGAAGAACTTTTGTAAGCTTGTCAAAACAAATTTCAATGAAACTTTCGAAACATATATAGATTAAAAAAATAAAATCAGCCTCCGACTGAAATCCTAGAGAGAATATTTTCATTATCGTCATCATTCAGCCACAAGATATCCACTGCTGGACATAGGCCTCCTCCATGGATTTCCAAAAAGACCAGTGGAAAGCGGCTTACATCCAGCGTCTTCCTTCGACGCTGCACTTGCCGATATCATATAAGCAAGTACCGACATACCATATTGTGGTCTCCATTCGAGAACTTGGATCTAAAATGGTAAATAAATTATTAAAATACTGAAAATGCTTTATTTAACTTGTTTTTCATTACATAATCAAATTTAATTTATAACATAACGCTCATAAAAATTAAATATATAAGAGTATGATTTAGTACCACAACCAAATCACCTGATTTGTTTCTTTAGAAACACTTTCTTTTGGAGAGTTACGCGTTGTCCATATGAAATGAAGATTAGAATAAAGTGATAATTGAATATTCTAAACCATGTAAAATTTTATCGTGATTTTAAACATACTGGTACCTCAACCTTTATGGAACTCGTTATTACTGGTATTTTCAAAGTAGGAACTGCCCACGGAAGTATTTTTTCCCCCACTTTAGCATCTGGAAACACTTCTCTGTAAAATAGATGGAGCAAATGGTACTTTATTTGAGAGGAAATCAGTCATACCCTCTGTATTTTGATCCATTTTTCCTTCGTATTTTTCTTTATCTTTATTAGAAACTTTTTGAAATACATGATCGAAGCTAGGCCTGTTTTTAATAAGACAAAAGCCTTCTACTAAAATAAAAGCTTCCTTAGCAACGCAAGCTGAAGTCTACGCAGATGGAGTCGCGGGCAATAGTCGACGATAAGACTAGATACCTAGTCTTACAATAATTGGTACTAGTAATTTTGGAAGTCTGGACAAACGATTATAAATGCCTCAATAATATCGATACTTAATCAGTCTGAAAAGAAAGGAGATACCCCGTCACTATGTCTCCAGCTGACCTACTGGTGAATTTGACATTTCGCGGCAAATACATGCGGCCGTATCTCGAAACATCGCATTGAACCATGATCAGTTTTGCGTGACGGTTCATTGCGGGCTGGCTTTTCCTAGTTAGCAAACCTCCACGAAAATCCTATATAGAAACAGCAGTGGAGTAACTACAATGTAATAAATACGTCCCATTTATGTTCTTAGTAATGCGATGCACATTGCACATAAAATTATTATAATTATGATTTTTCGTAGTTTATAAGACGAATATAGTGATTGAAATAGGTTTACCGGTGAAAAGACACTCCCCTGTTTTTGAATAGCATGTATCACAGCGATTTCTGCAGGTAATCACTGTGCAATTAGGCATTTATCTCAGATGTTACTACGACGGCTAGCGCGAAGCGATTGACGGCCATATTTTAAAGTTTCGCAGAGGTTAGCCCAAATGGGCTAACGTTGGGCGACAGTGCCACGCCCACAAGGCACTTCTCCTTATTTTTGTGTTCTGAGGTCAGAAGTTTTCAAGCCGCATTAGGGTCCCTGACTAGGTTTAACGACTGCCATCTATCGACGGCAGCCGGCACCAACTGCTTAACGTGCCTTGCGAAGCACGGAACCGTTCGAAAAAAAAGTCGCTAGCGTTAGTCATAGATAGTCAGTCACCCATCCATGCATTGAGCGCATCCTATGTTGCTTAAGCTTCGTGATCGTTTTAAGATCACTCAGGCGGATGCATGAGTGATGTTAACGAGCGATTTTTTAAGGAATTGTGTTTTTTTATAAATAAGAGGAAGTTTCTATTAAATTCGTAACAGGTATACAGAATATCTCAGTTTTCCTAATAAGGCACAAATTCTTCACCTCGCCTTATCACAAGACAAACTAGCCCAATTTGCTCCACTCTGCTACAAAGCTTTCAACTTCCCCCATGATTATTTGTCTTTGCGTCATATCCCAGTTTTCCTAATAAGGCACAAATTCTTCACCTCGCCTTATCACAAGACAAACTAGCCCAATTTGCTCCACTCTGCTACAAAGCTTTCAACTTCCCCCATGATTATTTGTCTTTGCGTCATATCCCAGTTTTCCTAATAAGGCACAAATTCTTCACCTCGCCTTATCACAAGACAAACTAGCCCAAGTTGCTCCACCCTGCTACAAAGCTTTCAACTTTCTCCATGATTATTTGTCTGTCCGTCTTTGGGTCACGGCGAAAACTGTAAAATGAAATCTCTATTTCTATTTTGGGATAAGATAAGATAAGAATATTCTTTATTGTACACTGGAAAAACAACAAATACAAAACAATTGCAAATATACATAGTACAATTGGCGGCCTTATTGCTAAAAGCAATTTCTTCCAGACAACCTTACGATGGAAAGTTGCTGAAGGAAATTAGAAAGACGGGTAGCCAGTGCAAATTTGAATATTGATACATACTTATACTTAATAATAATACACTTACATACCGTTACTTATATAAACTTATAATTTATTATAAACATACATATATATATCTTATAATAAAGTTCTACACAAGACAAGGAAAGTAATATACACAAGAGGACAAAATTGTAATGACTATACCAATAAATATAAATCACGAACTCTGTTTTTAAAGACAGCTGGGGAAGGAGAGCGCCTTATTGAGACCGGCAGATCATTCCACAGCCGGGCGGCCCTTACCGCAAATGAGTTGCCCAAGAACCTCGTAGAGTGATTTGGCGTCTTCAGCATCAGAGTCAGGATGATTTTTTCAAATCTCTGCACCCTTTCCAAAATATAGTGGTGCAGTAAAACCAATTAAATATTGACCAAAAAATAATAAACTTACTCGTACTTAATCATTAATTACAATATCTACTTAAAATATCCTTGATTGATACGGATCAACTGATTATCCACTTCACATTGTATTTAATTAGTCAATTTATTTATTTTTTATTATTGTTCATTTTGTCATGAAATTATATTACTACCTAAACTAAAACAAATAAACGTAATGAATGAACTAACATACATCTAATGATTAACTTATGGGATCAGTGAAGTTTTCGCATGATGTGTTATATGTAAATTATATCATTAGATCGCCACATGCTCATGTTACCACATAGTTATATGAATACAACGGCCAATTAAGTCCCGCCCATGACATAAGCTGTATGACTAAATAGGATCATACTTACTCTAAATTATTTACACATGTTTTTTCTTTGGAGTCTAAGCACTGTCAATAATTGTTATTTTCCAGCGTGTATTATTCGTTACGTTAATACTTACCTTTTATTTGTTTGCTCAATTTAATTGACTTATAAAAGAAAAACTTCATTTTCTACGTTCGATACTTGCTTATTACCTATACTTTATTGTACACAGCGTAAGAAATATTAAGTGTAAAATAAAAGAGTACGTGATACAGAGAGTAGTTATAAAGAGGTTCGAAATTTCACTGATGCCGGTGAGTCGCCCATAAGCTCAGTTGGAAAGAGCGGTGGTAGCGGAGCGGTGTAGAACGCCGGCTTCTCAATCGGGAGGTCGTGGGTTCGAACCCGGCATGTACCAATGACTTTGTTTTCTAAGTTATGTACATTTGTGAAATTATAGAAGCAATACTACTCGCTGACGGTGAAGGAAAACATCGTAAGGAAACCCTAGTGTCTGAGGTGTTAGCGTGCCTCAGCGCTTGCTACGTACAATGGCCCAACTATGAGGCTAAGTGCGGAAATCTCAGGTCTAACTAAACTAAACTAAGCTCAGTTGGAAGAGCGCTGGCACGAATAGTCAGAGGTTGCGGGTTCGAATCCCGGCATGGGTGGATTTTTAGCCTCAGGTTTTTAAAAGAGTCATAGCAAGCTTATTACTATATTTTTATCCACCTGGTCAGCGTGACGTGAAACGAGGATTTTAATAGGTAAAGAAGGGGAATAATGTGTAAAATAATTAAATGGGTACATTCATATAGAATGCCGAGGTGAAAGAATCAAATTACCTAAATTTTTTACAACTATGTATAAATAAGTAATAAACTTGGTGCATAAAATACTGATTAACTAATAGTTACAGAAAAATAATAACATTAGCAAAGAGATAGCAGGTGAGTAGTTCTTCAAAAAGTATTCTCCGCGTAACTTTCGTGGCGATATGTCTTTTTACAGTTAATTTTAAATAAATGGACACATGCTTAAGGCGTTGAAAAAATAATGAGTAGATTTTTTATTATTTGTAAATCGGTGCATAAACTACAATGATAAGTTATTTTGAAATTTCGATGCCCACGAAAGTTACGGAAGTCGCCACGAAAATTGCAGACGTATTTTTTACAAGCAAAATATGGTTTTAAATCTTTATTATTTCTCCATATTTTGTAGATTGAAGTTTAAAAAATAATAGACTTATTATTTATGGATCATCTTGTATTTGAGATCAATAATTATAATTCTTTTGAGATTAGCTTATTATTACTTAATAGTAACTTAGGTCGCAGTAATTAAACTGTGTAATTTACAACAAAACATAATTTTTACTTCCTACTATTGTGGCTGGCAGAAAATGTGTGCTTTTGAATATTGAATTGAAATGTTAGGAATTATAAAACACACCATTATCTGCCAGTTGCTATAATAGTTTACATATTATTATTATCTATTTTCTTTCTCGTATTATTAAGAATTATCAAAAGATATTTTCATGGCTGTCTCTCATCAGTGAATTACCACTAAACTTAAGAAAATCACAATATTTAAGTAACTTTTCTTTCTTCTTTTTATCTCTGTAAGACGCTTTTTCTCCCGTCGCTCTTTTGAAATTTGCGGTGGCATAGTTTCGGTTTGTATGTAATCTAAAATGAATTTAAATTAAAAGAAAATAAAATGACTGATGTGAGTATTTGAAGTAGGTAATATACAAGACAATCAGAAAGAATAACGATGAAGTTAGGATTTTTAAGCAAAGATTGTTTAAACAATGGGCAATACAGCCCAGTCGGGGATGGATAAAATGTTAAATTGGTGACGTTAAAAGAACAAGGTAACATAGAAGACAATCAGAAAGTATGACGATGAAGTTGGGACTTTCTAAGCAAACGTTTTTTAAACAATGAGCAAAACAGCCCAGTTTGGGGTGGATAAAATGTTAAATTGTCGATGTTACAAAGTATTTTTTTAAACACACACACACATACATGCATTTAAATTCATTTAAATAAAACCTTTCTTTTGAGTTTTACGCCTTACGTTAATGCATCTGCGGCATTATAAAAATCTAAAGTTAATATTTAATGGAGATATGTAACTTTCGTTGAGCGCTAGCTAACCTTCGTGGACAAATGGCCACGAAAGTTGTGCCACGAAAGTTACGAAATTTTCACATTTTTGAGAGTTATGATTAAAGTAATAGGTAAAATAACGAACAAAATACTGGAAAATAATTTCGAAGATCTATCTTATTCCCTAATTCAAAATGAGTTGAAAAATGATAAATATTATTCTTCAAACTATGCGCATGATAGTTTCTTGACTAAGGCTACTTGAAAATATTCAAAGAACTTACATAGTATTTTTTTTTGTTTTTAAATTATGGACGTACTGGTTTCCCCCACTGATGCTGGAACATTAAAGGCGTACGCGCAGCTGAAATTTGTAGCGATAAGTTGCCGCTCTTGGAAGATAGGTGCCGTTTTGTTGCGCGCTCGCGAAACTAGCAGAATCATGTGACAGAGACATAATGTCTATTAACTTCTGTGACTTAAGAGATAAAACAAATGTTGTTTGGTCATTATGATGCTTAGTTAAACCCAATAAATTTAATGTATTACATTATACGCTTATGAATAGAATACAAAAGTTATCAAAGTTTTCCGTGAGCGCGAACAAGGTGTGACGCGCGAAGAACACAGATTTTGCTCCCGTTTTCGACAGTAGATGTCTATTTTTTAAAACCTCATTAATAATTTCAGATTTTTTTTATGTTGAAATTATACACATATATAAATAAAGAGTAATCTGTTTTTGGTCCTAAGACTGAATGTTTAATAAATTAGGAATTACGACCGTGTGACCGCGTTTTGACAGTTCTTAAACCACTCAGGAACTGTTTCAGCTTGCATCTGAAGAGAACGTTACTCAAACGAAGTTGACGTTGATAATCAAGCCGTGAACTCAATTAATATGTTCATAATACCAATCGGAAAATCCCTCCTTATAAGTCCGCATAATACTCGTATTTCGACGGCCAATTAAGGAAGTCTACGGCGCGGCGCTCCACCCGCACTTGACCGGTTTTAAATTTTTGTGAGTACAGACGACAGCACATCAATCTTTATATTTTCTTTGCAAAGTCACTCTTAAGGCGCTACGGTTGCATGAAAGGAGCCTCCCCGAACGACGTTCTCGTACTTACTGATCCCGTGCGATTGACGTACCCTGGGCAACAATCAGCGAGACCCTTACATTAGTAAACCTATCGTGGTGAAAGACACGCTAAGAAGACTATAAATAGCGCCAGTAATGGAAAAAAACATAAAATAACATTTACATAATATAGACACATACATTGCTTCTTTCTCCACACTAGGATACCCTGTGTCGTGGGAACCAGAAACAAACGACCTCACAAACATGTAAACATCTAAGACCTGGGTTTTTTTTCTGTCCCCAGCCGGGGTTCGAACCCGGGACCTTTTGCAAGGTAGGCAGGTGCGCTACCGCTACGCCACAGAGGTCGACATACCTTCTTTTATAAAGAGTCTGTGGAAATAAAATACCATCATAAATGCTTATCAATAGTTCTCTCTTTAGAACCTACTGGCAAGCATCTAGAATCTCTCGAATCGAACCTCGAATCTAGGACTATGTAACGGTTGTTATGTTGTAGATCTTTTAATAAATAATAAAACTGGAACGACTTCAACTTTGTGTTTTATTTATTTTATCTTCTATAATATAAAAATGAATCGCTGACTGTGTTGGCAAGCGCAAATTTCGGGAGCAGCTGAACCGATTTCGCTAATTCTTTTTTTAGAATATTTCTTGAAGTACAAGGATGGTTTTTACGGAGAGAAAAATAAAGAATCGACTGTTAGGCGGTAGGAAGTTTGCTGGGTCAGCTAGTTTATACAAAACAGAAAACTGAATAAAACAGAATAAGCAGGTAAAAATAGATCTAGTCAAGATCTAAAGTAGTAATGCTAAAAATGAGGAAAATCTCAAAAATGGGTGACATAATTTAAAATTTTGAAAATGATAGACAGAAAAAAAATATAAAAAATAGTGTACCTAAAGCAATGTACGTAACAAACCGAATAACGCTTTGTTACGTACATTGTTAAATAAGTTCAAATTTAGAATTTTGTAATAGTTTAACCTACTTTGTTAACATGTGGAAGCCTATTATTGGCTTTAAAAACTGTTACTGCACTACTTTAAGAACTCACTGTTATTTAAGCTGTTGGTTTCCCAAATAAAATTAAAATAAAAAAATAAATAAAAATAAAGAGGTTTGTACCGTTACAGGGTTTTTCCCGAAAACGTCCGCTTTTAGCTGAAATCGATTTAAATCCAGGCGTTTGACCCAATATAATTTAAAATAGTTGTAACAGATGTTAAGATTAATGATGTTCAATTTTTCAAAAAACGTATTATTACAAAGTTAGGGTTTTTATTCCCTTGGTGGCGCTAGCTAGCACCACGTAGCGCCTTAACGTAACAGTGTAGCGTGCAGATAAGTAAAGGTGGTCATGCTTTTAACTGTACCCATAAAGTCAAAACACACATTTTTTTAATCGATAAGCTGCGTAGTTTATAACAGGAATATTAATACCAACTTACACGATCATGGATCAAAATCGGCAAACCTACTTCACGCAAACTTCACACAAGAAGTATGATCCTATCGTGAAAACTGAATCCTAACGTTTTTAGGGTACCCAAGAGGTACAGACTTATACGGGTATCACTAAGACTCAACTGTCCGGCTTGTGTTTTTGCTGGGCTTTCCTGATCCTGCGTCTTGATTATGTAACTTTTCACGCAAACATCTGTGTGCGAAAGCGGAATATTTACTAAGCTCTGCTGTATGAGGCGTAATACGTATCATACATACCGCATTTCAGTGCAAACCTGATACGTGACAGTGATATTGAGCCACAAAGTCCGAAGATATTTCGCTTTTGCACACAGATGTATACGTGAAAAGTTAAATAATCTTAGCGCTAGAGAGCATTTAAGTAAGTGCCTATAAACTACTATTATGTTTTACCTCGCGTCCTTGGCAAATCATTTGTAAAAATTTCGTTCGATACGGCGTCATTTTGTACCTACTTTATAAGCGAAAACTTACAAAATCCTCAGTCCCTTAAGTTTCACTGGAAGTTATAAAGTTATAAACAAGAAGGCTAGTCGTGCCACTAAACAGGCTCTAATGATACGTAAAAGGGTTGTTTTTATCTAACCCAAAAATAAGTATTATCGTCAAAAATTTGGAATATCGTACTGTTAATTTTACTGCTGAAGTGGCAACACTCTATTTGTCAACTTGGTTATCGAGAATATACATTCTAATACACGATTTACCTAAAATTAATGAGATACGACCCTTAAAGGTAAACAGGCAGAAGAACAGATCCCGTGTACTTAGTAATTTAGAAATACCTGTATTTTTCTAATCAAAATGGATTACAATTAATCTATTTTCTACCAGCCTACTTCTACAAGTTTGGTAAGAATCAGCTAAGGAGCTTAAAGTTGATTACTCGCTTATCTACACAACTACCTAAAGTACAATTAATCCAGTCATTACTGTGCTTTCGCCTTTACATTACTGCTGCTCTGAGAGCAGTGGTGGCGGAGTGATCGAATGCCTGCTTCTCAACCGGGAGCTTGTGGGTTCGAATCTTCAGTCGACTTTATTTTCAAAGCTATGAATATTTGTTAATTTATAGTAGCAAAACCGCATGCTAGTGATGAAGGAACATATCGTGAGGATATCCTAGTATCTAACGTGTTAACATGCTTCAGGGCTTGCTACGAACGGTCCACTAACACGTGTACATTTTAGTATCTTGTCAAAGTCAAAGTAGTACATTTTTCGCACATCAGGCTAGAAGGGGTTAATGTGACATAGTTCTAATATGTAAACACTTGCATGTTAGTTCACTCAACTGTACAATGGCCCAACTATGAGACGACGAGGAGGGATCAAAAGGAGGTAAGAATGAGATAGAATATAATGACTATTGATAACTTTATAATTTATTTTTCTACATAGTCTCCGATTTTCTCTACACAACGAGTACAGCGCTTTTCCAAGGCATCAATCCCCTTCAAAAAAAAGTTTTGTCTTGGTCCTGCAGGGAGCTTTCCACGGCATCCATCACCTCGTTATCGTCTGTGTACCTGTTTTCCCTTAAGTATTCTTACAATTTGAAGAATAGATAAAAATTGCTAGCCATGACTAAATTCCGAAAAAAACAAAAGATAATCGAAGAGTTCCGTCTTTAATAATATTACAAATTGAAATATGTATCTGAGCTATGCCTGCTAGTATTTTTAGGGGAATCAAAACCTACAGGGTGCTTCCCGTGAACTCAGAATCTTGAAATTTGGTACGAAGCAACGTCTTATAGCATAGATAAAGGAAAAATTACGAAAACCATAAATTTTTAGTTACATCACATAATATATATTTTTTTAATAATTTTAAACTTACTACCCATTTCCTCATAAACGCGTAGAGGTATTAAATTGAAATTCATACCAAATAC
Source organism: Yponomeuta sedellus (assembly GCA_934045075.1). Classification (NCBI taxonomy): domain Eukaryota; kingdom Metazoa; phylum Arthropoda; class Insecta; order Lepidoptera; family Yponomeutidae; genus Yponomeuta; species Yponomeuta sedellus. The sequence continues at coordinate 13,994,631 of OW203734.1, forward strand.
TCAGGTCTATAATACAGGTTTGTACGGAACCCTCGGTGCGCGAGTCTGACTCGCACTTGGCCGGTTTTTTTTCTTACCAAGGAGTATGTCATTCTTGCTACTTTTTGATCCCCCCTCGTAATTGTAGAAATGTTAGATTTAACTAAATAGTTACTTCTACTGTGGAGACTAATCGAAGGTGGTTTTCTGAATTATATGTATTTGTCTTATATCAGAATATTTGCAGCAGGAGGGGGAGTGTATGTACAAGTGGTTATGTGTAAACGGTGGTTATATTAATTCCATGTATAAAAGCTGTACGTACTCGTAAGTACGTGTGCGGAATATTTTTATGTGGCAATAAATGTAAGGTTAGATTAGTGAGAGACTGTGGCTTTGTGTTTGATTTACCTGCTCCCTACTGCTGAGATATTCAGGTAACTTTTTGTGCTAAATTTTAATAACAAACCTGTTTTTCAAAGCGCTCGTGGTCTAGTCGAACCGAGTGATTGGAATCAATAGGCTTGGTCAGGTACAACATGTGTGACCGCCCCGTTACATCCGCTAGTGGCATTTTTCCGAGCGCTTCCGTGCTTCGCAAGGCACTTTAAGCCGTGGGTGCCGGCTGTCATATAAAGCAGTCGTTAAGCCATGTCAGAGGCCTTATGGGCCGCTTGATAACTTCTGACAGTAAGGCCCGCCACTATCTTACAAACTTCACCAACCCGGACTTGGCCCCCATGGTGGAGTATGGCCTAACCTTCCTGCGATGCAAGAAGGGACCAGTGCCCTAGATGTGGGTACAAACAGGGTTAAAATCGATCGATCGACACAGTATTAAGCTGTGCCCAAATAGGGTAAAAAATGCTTCAAACTTGAAAAATTAAACCAGTTTTAATGTATTAATTTGTAAATGTTTTATGTTTTGCGTAAAATTTAAAACCTATATATAAAGTAAATTGAACATTTTGAAAGTAATTTCAATAATCTATTTCGGTTATCAGATCATCCGTAATTTCTATAACAAGTTGTAAGACAGTCGCTTAAGCTCAATTATCAAGTTAGAACGTTACCGATCGCTCTCTTACGCCTGAGCTATTCTAGCCAATTATCTCTCCGCGTTAGCAAACATTTTAATCGAAACAGGAAGACGCTACCATCTGTGTTTGTTCTGGAACGAGCAAATAGCTACTAAAACACTAAGGGCGAGATAAATAGTCGCTTCTAAGAACGAGTCTTAGCGAAAGCACTTGCTTAAGAATCGATTTGGCTATCATAGACAGTACTTTGGCACTCTCTAAGTCGCGAAACCCGGACTAATTCTTAGCATTGGCCTAAGAACATGCTTAGCTAAGCAAACGTATATTTTAGTAACGCATTGATACTTAGCTAAGTTAGAATGAAGTAATGCTTAGGGAAGCATGAGTACAGACTTGGGCTAAGCAACGACTATTTATCTCGCCCTAAGATAAGATATGATATCAATCCTTAGGCTCTCCCTACTGCTGGGGCACTTGTTTTCCTGCATCGCAGGACGGTTAGGCCATGCTCCACCACGGAGGCCAACTCCGGGTTGGTGGAGGATTATAAGGCAGTGGCCGGCCTTACTGTCAGAAGTTATCAAGCTGCCCATAAGGCCTCTGACAGACATGGCTTTACGACTGCCATTACATGAGAGCAGGTATCAACGGCTTTACGTGCCTTGCGAAGCACGGAAGCGCTCGACAATATGCCACCAGCGGTAGTCACGGAACGGTCACCCATCCTGCACTTGACCGCGCCTGATGGTACTTAACTCAAGGGATTGATTCCAGTCTCTCGGTTCGACGAGAACACGAGCGCTTCGCTACCTACTAGGTACTAAGATTAGATAATAATTTCATATTTCTTTATCGTACACTAGAAAACACTGGATAACAATACAATTGGAGGCCTTGTTGCTCAAAGCAGTTACTAACCACTTTATTAATGCCTAACAAAAGTAAATCGTTATTAATGCTTATCTGAAATGTTAATAATAGGTCGTGTGGCATATGGCTTCCAGAGCGTTTTGAAGCGTCTGTCTTGCAATATCAGTGCAATAACTTCTAAGTTTTCCAAGTACTAAGTTCCAAGAAGTTTTTTAATTAAAAATATTTCTGTCATATTCACGGACTGTCGTAGTAAAAATAATTAAATCGTAGTAAAAATGCATAATAGTCAAAAATAAAAACTACCTCATGCACAAAGATAGCGGCGAAAACAGATGATATTTTGGGTTGGTTAAATAAAAAACGTAAGCATGCGGTGAACGCGTCACTTTAAGTGGTCTGATATGAGATGGCTCGTAAGAATCCAGCGCTGCACTTGTTTGAGATTCCAATATTCTGAATACGTGCAAAGCGTTGAAATTTCAGATTCGTTTTCTGGAGGAACGTTTAAGCATAAGTTTGTAATAAGTTTCCTGTAGATAAGATGATAGTGGTACTAGATGCATTTTTTCGAAATAATGCAATAAAGTTGCGTGCTACGGAAAGTCAATATTTCCCTGGAAAAAGATAGGAAATTTGCTCGGTTATCGCGTTAATATGTTTTATTTTGTGTTTGATTTTTTTGTTGTAATATTTTTATCTTATATAATATACAATCGTGTTTATTTACATCTGCCTACCATGAAAGAGGTTCCGGGTTCGAATCCCGGCTGGAGACAAAGAAAAACCCCCAGGTCTTGGATGTTTACATGTTTGTGATGTCGATGTTTCTGGTTCCCACGACACAGGGTATCCTAGTGTGGGGTTAGAGGCAATGTATGTAAATGTTATGTTATGTAACATTGTGGCAAACATACTATCCCGCAATCTGGGTTAATTTTGCCATCGACTTTAGATTGTCTGCGTAAATAAAGACGTTAATTTTCATTTTACTATCCACATCAATGTAATATATTAAATAGATGTCATTTTACATAATAATATTTAAAAACCCAACCACTGGTCCAAGTCCCAAGATACGGTTTTCCGAACTATGACAGAAAAAACATTGTAACTGGCTTTATTAGAAAAATTGTTGATTTATTGCTCGCATGTATTTTTGTCATAGGAAAAATTTACATAAAGAACTTTATTTCGGTTAATCAATTTACATAAAAATTATTCCCTTCTACCGCAGATTGGCAATTTTAAGTGTTAAGGTATGTGAACACCTAAGACTCTCAGGTTTACTCAGAATATTTTTCTCCACAGTTCCAACTTTAAGTTATATGCTAATCATTAATTAAGGGTCGTTGACACCTGAACTAGTTAAAAACTGTATTATAGGTAACAGCGTCTTCCAACTAAGTTGATACCATTTCTTTAACTTGGCATTAGCCCTGATATTTGACTACCACTAGTTTAAAATAATAATAATTTCATTAGCAAAGATTCAATATTGACCCCAATCCGAATTAATTTACTTATTTCTAGCCGGAAGAGTCTATCAGTCTTGGTAGTACTATTACGTTAGTCGCGCACTTAAAATGTCAAAAGCCACGACTCTCCAGTACCTACATTAATTGTGGAATTCTGACATTTAAATGGCAAGTGACCGCCGTTGGTGCCGGCTGTCATGTAATGAAAGTCGTTAAGCCATGTCAGAGGCCTATGGGCGGCATGGTAACTTCTGACAGTAAGGCACGCTACTGTCTTACAATCTTCCACCAACCCGGATTTGGCCCTCGTGGTGGTGTTTGGCCTAACCTTCCTGCGATGCAGAGACCCGCGCTCCAGCAATAGGGACTTACAAGGGTTGATATCGACCCCGTAAAGTTTTACAGGTCAATAACAGCATTCTCAATGCACTGACTGAAGGGGCCAGGAGCCACCCCTGTCTTGTCTTGCTTTGTTTTCCCGCTGTATTTTTCTCTACTAAACTGCGGCCCGAAGGCAGCGGCTTTCACTTTCATGTTACATTGTACTTTGACATTCAGCAAACAGAATGTAAATTCTTTACGTTGAAATAAATTATGTAAGTGGAAATGAATCGGCATAACTAATGTTGTTAAAATAAACTCGTTCAACAAAGCAATTTTAGGTTAAAAAAGCCATTGAAAAATTATAAGTTTAGGGCCAATATGTCAAACGTAGCTTTCATAGTAAGTTTAATAGTCATGTCTATAGCACTAGAATATTTCACTACTATTGCAAATACAAATAGTTTACTTCTTAAAAATAGTTTCCAATTAACATCTCCACTTATTATTTTAGTAACTTTGCTGTAAGAATCAACGACGTTTTTATAATAAGTGACAAGGTTCCGTTGCTGGACTAGGCAGAACCTGTGTTTCAGCATACAGTGCTCCACTGGTAGGAATGATACAATCGTAATACGGCTAGGCCTTTACAGTTTGGTAGTACTTGAAACATAAAAAGCTTAATTAAAGATCATTTTTAAGAATAACAAACACATAAACCTTCCTGCGATATATATATATATATATATATATATATCGCAGGAAGGTTAGGACATATTCCACCACCGGGGCCAAGTCCGCGTTGGTGAAGGATTGTAAGACAGTGACGAGCCTTACTGTCAGAAGTTATCAAGCCGCCCATAAGGCCTCTGACATGGCTTAACGACTGCCATTACATGACAGCCGGTACCAACGGCTTAGCGTGCCTTGCGAAGCACGAAAGCGCTTGGAAAAAATGCCATTAGCGGTAGTTACCAATTATTACACCCAATTATTTTATATTAATTAAAAATGTTGGAACGTGCAAGCGTGCGGAAGCCAGAAGTAAAAGCTCCCTTAAACCTGAGGAAAATTAAACTCGTTAAAATTATGAGTTAATGCCGACATTCTCCATAAGTTGGATAAATAGGCTACTTTCAAGGTGGCGTCCATTAAGCTAGAACTTTTCTCATATTTAGGTATTAAGACTTCCCAAGGAAACCCATCCAGATGTTGAAAGCACTCTTATATTGTCTAAGTCTTATATTGAAAAGTCAATCCTACTAAACACTCTTAAGATGGAGTTGAGGCTGGTTCATGAGAGGAATTTTAGCTGTAACTCCGTCTTAAGAGTGTTATAGAGGCATCTACTATTTACAAATAAGACTGTATAATTCTAAAGCCACGCCTCCTGCCAGAAATGATTAAACAAAACAACCCGTTACACATGTATAAAAAAAATTGTGGAAACGGCAGCTCTAGCCCAGTGAGTAGAACAATGGACTGAGAAGCGAGACACCCAGGTTCGATTTTAAGATGAATTTGTTTAGCAATACCACTCGCTAACGCTGAAGTAACGCTGAGTATTACTAGTCAGGCCGAGCGAGAGGGAAGTGTAGTTTAAGTATTATTATAATAATTAAAATTTTAATTACTTTTATTCTGTACCCCGCCTTGCTTGTGACTACTCGTCGGAGTAAACAGAGATTAGGCGTCGGGGTAAACACGACATTGTATATTTCATTTTTAAAAAAATATTTTACTTTGTGTTTTATTAGCTTTTTGTTTCTATTTTTCGATTTTACTATTTTTATTATTGACAGCTTTTACGCTCATATTATTTGTGATGGTGTTGTAAATGGGTTTAAAAAGAAAAAAAAATAACAAAAACGGAAAAAAACGACAAACATTTAAACCCATTACGCTAAGAATAGATAAGGATTTTTCTAATTATAATTTTACATTCTAATTTGTTTTATTTTATATCACATTAGGTTTTTTAAAATTTCAAATTATGTATAGATTACTATTATTGGCCATTTTATACATACGATTTAAAGGTTGCCACAAAAGAAATAGTGGCAGGACTAAAAAAAAACGCTGAAGTTTTCCTCTAGCGTTAGCGAGATACTTGTATGCCAGAGGTGTTCACATATCAATGCTTAAAATCTCCAAGAGAAGCTCGTCATGAGACGCATTAAGGCTGCGATAGGCTATTTAGAACCACATCATACTTTTTTCCGCACTGAAACTGATTGAAATTGATTAGCAGGCGTAGTGATGAAAAAGTCGCGGAGCAGACCCAGCTTAACGTTTTATCCACTTAATGAAGGCCGAGGTCGTAAGGGCGCAACGACTTTAATCAAAAATAATCCTTACACTTATAAGCTTAGAGTCTACTTGGGGAAGCGCGGCGACAAACGTCGACTGGGACAGAACCGAGTCTCAATTTGCTCTCGTATTGTAGTCATAGTCACAAGCGGTGGCGGTAGCACGCTGGCTTTACGTTTGGGAGGTCGTGGGTTTGAATTCTGGCATGTACCAATGACTTTGTTTTCTAAGTGGCGTAAATGTGTGAAGTTGTAGTAGCAATTCCACTCACTAACGGTGAAGGAAAAACATTGTGCGGAAACCTGAAAGCTTGAAATTTCCAATTCGAGGCAGCGCAATTTGTCCACTGCAGGACACAGACCTTTTAGAGAGAGGGTATAGATTTTCTCTCTGAGCGAAGACGTATGCCCTGCAGTGCGACTTCCTTACGGCACATAAAAAATAGGCATTAAACCCGTAAACTCTTTATTCTTCAGACATCTGATACTTTTCAGAAATTAACTGAATCCGATAGAACTAGACTGTTCCATTTCAAAAATACATCTGTTTGTTTTTAAGAACGTTTTACCCAAAGGCCGGTTTCACATTGGACGGTAAACATAACCGTACGACACCGTTGGTCCTATATTCATACAGAGTTCACAAAAATAAACAGGGTGCGGTGGCACAAACTTTTCGCCGAGATAGGATGCCCGCACCAAATAGTACCAGCCTGGGTAATTCGATGGCACGAGTCACGTGTTTTGTGGGGATAAAATGTCAGAATTTGATAATTAACGTTCTGGACTTTTATTTATTTTTATTTATTTATTTTATACTTTATTGCACACGAAACATTAAATAGGACATTACATAAGAAATAACATGTACAAAGGCGAGCTTATCTCTGTAAGAGATTTCTTCCAGCAAACCTTGGAAAGTCGGAGCAGCAGTAAAAAACGGGTCTATATACCTACGTGTGCAAAATAAACAACATAGACTACAAAAACCCTTAACAATAACCTAAGCAGAAATAATACACTACACTTTTGACGTTTATAATTGGCGACTAGAGCCATCGTACCCAGGCAGGAGTCAACGTCAAAAGGTGCGACTTTTCAATACATTTATTGTCAAATTGTGACATTTTAGCGCCACAAAACCGGCCACTGCCGAACTACTAATACAGCACTAGACAGTCACAGTATGCTGCAATATGCTGCACAGTATCTGTGGCTGCTTTGGCGCGAGTAACTCATTTCGGGGCGCCAATATGTCAGAATTTTGAGAGAGATATATATATAATTTATTCAACGGCCCAACACAAATTTCGTTAAATTCCTAATTACAATATTTCTGTATTGCACCGACTACCCATCTCTAATTTCTTTCTTGTCTCCGTCTATGGTTGCCTGGAAGAAATTGCTTTTAAGGCCGCCATTTGTACTAAATTTCTGTGTACATTAAAGAATATCTATCTAACACTAAAAACATAACAAAACAGTAACAAATTCACAGAACACAACAAAACATATATATACACAAAGTTTACACTACATTAAAAACAAACAGACGAAAAAAGAAGCAAGTAAGAATATTGAAAACAGTTAATAGACATTTTTAAATTAAGCTGTGTTTTTCTAATACATTTATTTGACAATTAATGTATTGGAAAGACACGTCTTTTGACATACAAAACGCTAGACTAGCGTCATTGTTTTATAAAGGTAGCTCGCGTATTATGCGTATCAATTCCTGTACGATTTTAATCGCCTGTCAAATTCTATAACAATTGCTATAGCCAACGTCAGGAATCCGATAGAGTTTGGTGCGCATAACTAAGCTTTTTGCACGCTGACGAACCAGAATGTGATGTGAATGGGATTGGAAGTATGTAAGAGAATGTTGGAAAATGTTTGATAGGTAGTGCTCAGTTTTAATACTCTAAAGTTTTGGTATCGTTTTACTATAGCGTTGCAATATTTACGTACCTAAATAAAATATGTAGTATATTTTGTACACGTTGTACATTTTGTATATAGACCCGCTTTTTACTGCTTCTCCGACTCTCTAAGGCTTGCTGGAAGAAATCTCTTTCAGAGATAAGCTCGCCTTTGTACATGTAATTTCTTATGTAATTTCCTGTTAAATGTTTCGTGTGCAATGAAGTATAATAATAATAACAGTAGACTAATGAACGTTGATGAAGCGAAAGTGGTCTTTCATGATCGTGGCAAGTGGTCGTCCCTGGTCCCTGCCTACCCTTTCGGAATACAGGCGTGAGGTTATGTTATTGTAAATTACGGACGGACAAACGGACTTAGCAAATGTATGAAACCAACACCCCGACGATGTCGTATCGTGTCATGTTACGGTCACGATCTAGTATGAAATTGGCCATTAGTAGCTGTGAATGGACGATAACGGCTTCCTTTACTGTCTTTGCAGGCGGTGGTATTCAGGGTCGTGAAAGGACCATTCGTGGAAGAATTCTACCAGTGCGTCACGCACGGCTTCTACACGGAAAGATGGCAAGAGCAAGCCTACACGACGCTGTCGCTTATCTTCATGTTCATCCTGCCGCTCCTCATATTAGTGTCGACTTACGTCTCCACCGTGAGGACCATAGCGCGTAAGTATCTTATTCATCTATATAAAAATTACTAGTCATAACTAGTAATAAAAATAATTTTATTTTATTTATTTAAACTAGCTGACCCAGCGAACTTCGTACCACCTAACAGTCGATTTTTTATTTTTTTTTATGTTCCCCTCCTTAAGAACCATTCTCGTGCTTTGAGAAATATCCAAAAAAAAAAGAATTAGCGAAATCGGTTCAGCTACTCTCGAGATTTGATTTGCTTACCAACACATTCAGCGATTCATTTTTATATTATAGACTAGCTGTCCCGGCGAACTTCGTACCGCCTAACAGTCGATTGGTTTAAAAACCTATTTAGAGGCTAAAAATTTCACCCATGCCGGGATTCGAACCCGCAACCGCTCTGGCTATCCGTGCCAGATAGCCACTGATAGCCAGAGGTTGCGGGTTCGAATCCCGGCATGGGTGAAATTTTTAGCCTCTAAATAGGTTTTTAAATTTGTTCCTAAGCACGGGTTAGTGCATTAAAAATAAAAATAGTGTAGTCGATTGGTTATTTTTTTTATTTTTCTCTCCGTAAGAACCATCCTCGTACTTCAAGGAACATTCTAAAAACAGAATTAGCAAAATCGGTTAAGCTGCTCTCGAGATTTGCGCTTACCAACACATTCAGCGATTCATTTTTATATTATAGATTGGGAAGACTAACAGCACATAACAAAGAGTAACAAAAAACATTAAACATGTAGAAGGCCAATTATAAGTCTCTTAAGGAAAAATTAAGCACTTAATTAAGCTCTTAAAGCAAAAATCCAGTGACAGTTTAAAACACTACATTAATACTTTAAAAAAATCCAGACTATAAATATTTTTTACCAACAAAGAAATCTGCACTTAGTTTATCCCTCAAGCTTGATACGGACGTAAGGTTCGTTCAAGCCTATTATTATTGTAATCTTTTGCACACGAAAAACACAAAAAAGAAATACAATGCAAGAAAAACACGTACAAAGGCGAGCTTAAGAGATAAGCTCTCTGTAAGAGATAAGCACTTATTTTTAATCGATTTTTAAAGATTTGTGTATTTAAAGTGGCAAGACCAATCGATAAAATAAAGGAAAACATTGCGAGAAAATTTAAGTGTCTCGCATTATAGGCTTGAGTTTATCTCCCGGCACCCAGCGCCTACTCTTCTTATGATTTCCATTTTAGTCTTTTCTCCGCATTGTTAGACATCCTCACTGAATTTCTTGTTAATGTCATCTCTTTTGTAGGAGGTAAATTTAATCTTTGTTAGTCCACATTATTTCGCTCCACCACTTCTTCCCATTCTGTCATTATTTAGATGTTTCTATAGATAGGTACTAGTTAACCGCGCAAAGACAGATTTGCCATATTAATTAACCTATGACTTATTCTCAGACCTAGTAAGCATACTCAAAAGTTGTCGGTAACGCCGTTTCGGAGGAATTCGATAACAAATACTACATTTATTTTATTTAATAGGACTACCAACAAGATATACACCAACACATTAATTTACAATAGACCATAACTAAAAATAAACTAAGTGTTACCTCACTTACAAGCAGTAACAACATGCACCGTTAGAATGAAGCTACTTGAGGACTTAATGTATTAATTATAGTTTACACTGGTTTATAGTTAAGTTAATAAAGTCATGAGATAATTTAACAATAATAATATTACTTTACTTATAAAATGTATAAGTCTAAGTTTCAATAATAATAATCGCCAAGCCGTGATGAGCCCGCGTAATGACACGCCCATTCCCTCTCTCTCTCCGACACAAGGGGTGTGTAGGGAACACAATGTATGGCTTCTTATATTATGACAATTCAATATTAAAAAAATATAATACTGGACATAATGTAACATTTGCAATGTGTACCTGCCACCGATTGTACCGGATGTATTTTAAGAAATTTATTTTTGTTCAATTGAGAGTTTTATTGTAGATTTTTATGGCTCAATTTATCTCCGAGGCAATTAGACAGCTCATTGAAAGTCTAAATTTATCTACGCTACGTTTAATGACAATGAAATGGGACCTCTGAAGTCGTAACAGCTAAGTACGCAGCCAGTCCATTTTCAATCTCATCACGGGGGAATAGCGTTTGAAATGGGATTTAAAGTCTAAGAGGTATCTAATTCCTCCTTAAGTTTATGTATCTTACGATACAGACTTTTACCGCACAGTTAGCAAATTGAAGTTTACAGTAAAAGCCATTTTCACTTTGGTCAAAATTTAATATAATTTCTTAGAATAGTAAAAATAAAAAGAAGAAAACTGTCGGAGGAGTCTACTAAATACATAATAATTAAATAAAACAAAATGTTCTTTAATGTAGTGGTTTTTTTATACTGTTTATATCAGTTTATATATTTGAAAGCAAAATATAATTATAAGATGAGGCCAACAGCTTACAATCGAGAACGCTTTTTGAAATTTAGAAATCACTGTAACAGGGTGGCATCGTTGTGGGACGCACAACGACGCCATATTCACAAGTCTACCCTTGACGTCAACTCTCTCTCAATCGCTATTTCTCTTCTGCTTCTAATTTTAATGGATCTAGGTACTAAAAGCTCCAGACTATTCATCCTTTTGTCTTAGTCAATTGTCTGATCATGATGTTGTGAAGAGCACAGTTTACATTTGCAAATTTGAAGCAGCCCGACATTCTGACGTGAAGGAAAATATCGTGAGGAAACGGCTTGGTTAGCACTAACGCATTGACTTGTCTTTCCTGTAAATTAGTTTAGGTGCTAGGGCATAAAAAGAGGCATTACACATTCTGAAAATTCGCACAAAGCTTCGTCTTAAAAACTAGGACAATAAACAATAAAAAAACCGGCCAAGTGCGAGTCAGACTCGCGCACCGAGGGTTCCGTACAAACCTGTATTATAGACCTGAGTATTTGGTATGAATTTCAATTTAATACCTCTACGCGTTTATGAGGAAATGGGTAGTAAGTTTAAAATTATTAAAAAAAAATATATTATGTGATGTAACTAAAAATTTATGGTTTTCGTAATTTTTCCTTTATCTATGCTATAAGACGTTGCTTCGTACCAAATTTCAAGATTCTGAGTTCACGGGAAGCACCCTGTAGGTTTTGATTCCCTTGCAAGTGTCGAAAATTTGCGGCATAAACGGCTGTATCTTTTGATTGCGTTGGCTTAGAAGTTTGATTTTTTCACAGCTTCAAGGGACAGTAGACCTGAGTAATTGATATAAATTTCAGCTTCATACCTCCACGCGTTCCTGAGAAAAAGGGTCTTGACAGACGGACGGACGGACAGACGGACAACAAAGTGATCCTATAAGGGTTCCGTTTTTTCCTTTTGAGGTACGGAACCCTAAAAAGTAAACTAAATTAATCAAAAATACCACCCCGGGATACACATGACACATGACCTAAAAGTTCCCATGACGCTAGCAGTATTACCTCGTTGCACCGCCAGGGAGATCCTTTGCATCAGGTATGTCAGATGCTAGGTAAGTCAACTCCATCTTAACGAGTACGAGTGATCCCACCCATCTAATGCCTGCACTACATTATCGGCGAAGACATCGCTGATGATTATCGTCTATAATCGGCACGATCATCGTGCAAGCATCCTCTTAATCGGCCGTAGTAGTTTGTCGAACGCCAAGCGTCGCATTGGACGTGGAGTGTGTAGCTGCAACCGTTTAAGCTTTTATTATTTTTTTAAGACTACACTCATAAGTAAGGGACTAAGAAGGTTAAGTCTCTTGATCCATGGAGCTAGGCGTATTCTCTAGTCTAAGATCATTTGATGGCTTTGGAGTTACTTTATAATAACAAGTACAATCTTCGAAATTAAGCTACTGAACAACATTCTTTGGAATTGTCGGATTCGTTTCTAGTCAATATATATAATCGATAAACCTTTCTAATCAATAAATATCAATAAACGCTAAAGTACTTAATTAATTTTCAAACATAATTTAAATAAGACTATCTATCTTAACTTAGGTATTTGTAACTTATTTGTAAAATAACAACCTTAAAGTATTGACACAAAAACACGCACGTGTGCAACGTTCCACTGTCCGACAGCGAATGAATCACCGGCGATCGTGTGGGCACCTCGACGAATCACTCGACGATGCACTTTGATGCGTGCCCGAAAAACCGACAACTTGGCGATTGCCGACGATGGCCTGCGACGACAGCCGAGTATGCCCTCTACACGATCGTGCTCGCGCGTAATCGTCTGTATTTGCCGCTCATGTAGAGGAGCCATAATGTGAGTGAAGGTGCCATTGGACGCTGTAAGAATCATCTCATTACGTAGATGCAAAGGCCTAAGTTTATTGTCTACTAGCATTTCTTAATGATTCGCGATACTCATACAAAGTTATATACTAAACCCGTATAATATATAACTATTTATTTTCTACTACATAATCAATTGCATGGCCATACTCTCTCGGAGAGAGAGGACGGGCGGTGAGGCGAATAAAGGCTTCTTCTTCTTCAGGCTATATTATGTAGTCCACTGCTGGACATAGCCCTCCCCTAATGAGCGCCATAGCGCCGTGTCTGTATATATAGGCTGCATTCTTATAAACAATCGCTTAGTCATAACAAGTGCCAATCAACTCGGCGCCTCGGCCTTTGCTATCTACTAGGGCGAGGTGCTCATTTACGCTTTATTTTGGACGTCATTTCGTACACAAAATTACTGTCATTGACCTAGTAATATCAGTCTATTGAATCTATCCATTTACTTAAGCCCAGACCTTGGGTTCTTTACTTATTTTGTTTTTAGGGTTCCAAAGTCCGCAAGAAACCCTTATAGTTTCGCAGTATCCGTCCGTCTGTCTGTCTATGCGAGGCCTAGAATTCATATTAATGAATCTATGCAAAATTTAAGCACTTTAGTACTAACTAAAGTGCTTAAATTTTGCATAGACATACATAATGTTGTCAACAAAACGGTCTTTTTTATAGTAACGCAGGGGCGTTACTATAAAAAATACCGTTTTGTTTACCAAATTTAGTTAATAAACATACCTAAATTTGGGATGCAAATTTATTTCGCTTACATCATGTTATTATTGTGGAGTCTTAAGACATTGTGGGTGTACGATGATTATTTTTCGATTTAATTTTTCGGTTTCGATTGCTAAATGTTAATCTTCAAAGTTATTGTATGGAATCAGACGTTACTTTGCGGAAATCCATTATATCATTAAAATGTGAAAATTACTTTGCTAAATAAAGCACCACGCTGTTAGTTAATGCACAACCCTCCCTCCCACTTTTTCAAGCAGAAGCAAGACAGGAACACACCACCACCGACACCAATACTTGGGTGAGAAAATACGCGACGCATTTCCCCTCTAACACTAGGCATCCTCAGGTTTACAAGTGAGCCTACTTGCACTTTGAGAAAATTTAGCAAAGTAATTTTCAGGTTTTAATGTTAATTTTTAAAGTGCAAATTATTGTCCAAGTAGGGCGTTCCTGGCTAAACGGTTGATTGTTGAAACTTGAAACAAAAACATTAAAACATATACATTTACAAGAATAGTAAGTTTAGCAATATAAATAAGGAAATCGTAGTAATTTTCCATTGAAAATTACTTTGACGCGGTTGTTCTGTAGAGCAGGTAACAAACCCTTTTTTTTCGTAACCCTGCACTGCACGTGTAAGGACTCAAGCCTCGATAAGGCTCTTGCGGTTTTTATCAAAAAGCTAAAATGTGTTATTTACAAAACCATGTTTCCACCATAACACTCAGATAATAGATATTAACCCTTGTATGTCCTCACTGCTGGGGCACGGGTCTCTTCGAGGGCCAAGTCCGGTTGGTGAAGGATCGTGAGACAGTGGCGGGTCTGTCCGAAGTTATTAAGCCGCCCTTATGGCCTCTGACATGGCTTTACGACTGCCATTACATTACAACGGGCACTAACAACTTAACGTGCCTTGCAAAGCACGGAAGCGCTCGAAAAAATGCCACTAGCGGTAGTCACTGGACGGTCACACATCCTGCACCTGACCGCGCCTGTTCTTGCTTAACTCAAGTGATTGATTCCAATCACTCGATTTGACTAGGCTACGAGTGCTTCGCATAACATTTGAATGATTGATTAATCATTTATTAACACAATCATTAATATACACACACGCAATAAAAACAATATTAAGCAGACCAGATAGACTATAACACTCAGAGGTACTTTAAAATAATTTGTGGTTAAGCCTTTCCCTTTACCACCAACTATTTAAACTATATCTAAAAAGTGTTTCATTAATCGTCTTCTTATAAATAGGACTGTAGCTCATTCAGGGCTTTAAGAGCTGATAACTTGCTTTACCCTTGAGGAGTGAAAAATAAAGTGAGTTTCTCTCAAAAGAATTAAAAACTCGAATACTATCACTAGTTGGAATTAGTACTGAAAATTCTTGCAGATATCTTCAAGGCATCGATTTCCGAATTTTTATTTTCTCTTGCCGCCTCAGACAAAATTTAGTGTGAGGCAAAAATATGTACATACTTTTTTAGTAAATAATTATTAAAATATACAAACGAGAAGAATAATTATGGGAAGACAAGCCTTTCTTCCTTAGTTTGTCATAGGTTTTTGTTATATAGACCATGTCCAATATGAATTATGATAATTATGGCTCTCAATTTATAAAATTCCATCCAAGCTCACAAAATTAATTTGTGTCAGACTTCAAAGCAATTACGCTACTAAAATAATTATAGCAAATCTTGGGAGAGCATGAAAATAAGAAATATATACGGCACAAGTCTCTCCGGAAATGTAATAAGAAAAGACTACAGTTTCGGCTTGACCTGGTTTTCATGTCATCATGCAGCATCTGGCATTTTCCGAGACAATAGATTCAAGCAGATTTTCATTCACGTAATTTCTCGCCTTCACTCTATAAATCCTAAACTATTATGGTTGTCGTATTTAATGCATCTCTCTTGTTAGCTGGCTGAAACATGCATTGTTTTTGAATGGAATCGCAATTTATTAGGTAAGTTTTGCATAATTAAGCTACTATCTGCTTTTAGTTCACACAATACAAACAGTAGTAGCATACACTATTACTGTCTGTATTGTTTATTTTGACCTTTGCATCTACTTAATAAAATGATTTATACAGCATCCACTGGCACTTTCATTCACATTAGATGGGTGTAGGGACCACTCGGTTGAAAATACTTGAGTAATTCTATCACGCTCTTTTCTGAGAAATTCTGAAATGAGAAAGAGACAGTTAACTATTTACTTAGCGAATCTCTCGTTTCAGAAATTGGCTCTAAGGGATGTGTTAATTTACTTTATTTACTTGTAACAAGTAACATAAGATTATTTTTATGTGTTACTTATCATATAATGGTAGTCGTTAAGCCATGTCAGAGGCCTTATGGGCGGCTTGATAACTTCTGACAGTAAGGCCCGCCACTGCCTTACAATCCTCCACCAACCCGGACTTGGCCCCCGTGGTAGAGTATGGCCTAACCTTCCCGCGATGCAGGAAGAGACCCGTGCCCCAGCAGTGGGGACATACAAGGGTTGATTACGATTTATCCTGTTGTAACCCCAACAAATAAAATGGGATAAACACATTATTTTCGAACCAGATTTACTTATCTTCGACCCAAGCTGGTATGCCTAAGTTAATAAAAATCAGACAAGAACCTCACAAACATGAATATACTGCTAGTCTGAAGTATGTATGTAGTAATGTGTATTTTGCACATTAACACACGAAGGAACATAATACTCCGTGAAGACACTCGGAGTTCCCCAACTGTTAAAAAATGGTTACTCATGAATATACTTATCCAGGAGAATCATAAAAATAATATAAAAAAATAACACTAACACGGGTACGTGAAAGTATTTTAAAGTCAAAGCTTCTACCTCGTAATAATACTCGTATGCTTTGAACTTTAAAGCCAGGTTTTCACGGTCTAGTGCGCTCGGTCGAGTGCGCCATCCGAGTAAACTAATGCTTCTGATTGGCTATTTTGGTGTTGTCACAAAAAACCGTCCAATCAGAAGCATTCGTTTACTCGGATGGCGCACTCGGTCCGAGCGTACTAAGACCGTGAAAACCTGGCCTAAGGCTGTGTTTGCGTCGAGCATGCTGTCTCGCTCGCACAATACTCCCTCGACTGCCTCGTTGGTCTAGCCGTTAAGGCGCTTTGGTACCAAGATAGAGGTCGTGGGTTCGATTCGCACTGGGGGCGGCCTACATTTGCACAAGCGGCCTCAGCCTGGGTATATTTTCATGTTTGTGACGCCCTTGTCTGGTTACCATGGTGAAGAGTATCCTAGTTTGGGACCAGGTCAAGCGTGTGAACTTTATTTTTATTATTACTAGGTTTTGATGATTGTAACAAATTTAGTAAACTGTTGTTAAGTATGATCTGTACGTAATACAGAGAATAATGTAAAGAGGTACGAAATTTCACTGATGCTGGTGAGTCGCCCATTAGCTCAGTTGGAAAGAGCGCTGGCACGGATAGCCAGAGGTCGCGGGTTCGAATCCCGGTGTGGGTGGAATATTTAGCCTCTAAATAGTTAATAGGTTTTTTAAAATGATCTGAGAGTTTCATAGTTCGCAAGATTATGGATGTTCTAGTCATTTTCTCATCCTGTAACTAGATCTTGATTCAGAAAGTTTGATTCTTAAATTACTTAGTTTAGAAAAAAAAATCTTTAAATAAAAAAATAAAGATCACTTTTCCATGACATACTTTTAATTTTTTTTCTATAAGTACGTAGTCTACGTATAAAAAAAAGTATGTCCGTAATTTAATTATGCGTATATTATTTATCAAAAGTTTACTCATTTTGATAAATCAATTGAAAATTTTAAATTGTGTGAGCAAGACTGCATGCTCCACTTGAGAACAATTCAGAGAAAAAAAATGGCTGCTGACTAAAATTTAACCCTGTATATATAATATCGAGTGTCCCTTCCTACGGCATTCTACGATCACCTCTATTGAAAGTTACCCTGGCAACCAATTTTCTTATTTTTTTTTGCAGAAAGCGAGAAAATTTTCCAACCGGAAATACGGGCACAAGAGAAGTACTTAACCCCGGACCTCAATAGGCGCAGGCTGATAGACCGCGCGAAAATGAAGTCCCTCAGGATGTCGGTGGTGATCGTCGTCGCATTCCTGATGTGGTGGACGCCTTACTACGTCATGATGATCATATTTACCTTTCTCAACCCGGATAAAAGCGTAAGTGTTTACTTGCAGCGTATATAATACCTACAATAAAACTTTTGCAGACCAAGCCGCATGTAAAGATGACACATTGTATGTCAAGTAATGGCAAGCAAGGCATGTAGTATTTGTCAACAGTGCTCGTGGCCTAGTCGAACCGAGTGATTGGGTCAATCACTCGAGTTAAGCAACAACAGGCGTGGTCAGGTACAGGATGGGTGACCGTCCCGTTACTACCGCTAGTGGCGTTTTTCAGAGCGTTTCCGTACTTCGCAAGCCACGTTAAGCCGTGATTGCCGGCTGTCATATAATGGCAGTCGTTAAACCATGTCAGAAGCCTTATAGGCGGCTTCATAACTTCTGTTAGTAAAGCCCGCCACTGTCTTACAATCCTCCACCAACCCGGAATTGGCCTCCTTGTTAGAGTATGGCCTAACCTTCCTGCAATGCAGGAAGAGACCCGTGCCCCAGCAGTGGGGCAAAGAAGCTAAAAAGCTGTCTCGGCTGTATAAGTAGACAGCAGCACTTCACATGTACGCGTGTTTACAATGTTCACTTTTAACTCATGAGAACGAAACAGGAAAAAAATCTTCGTTACTAACCCACAAATATAAAACATGCCATTTTTCACTGAGATTACTAAAACGACGGCTTTTTTCCACACTACAGAAATTTCTCTGTTATCAGAGTGTCACTATCTTTAAGTGATTTAAAATGTATCTAGGCCATCATTGTGCACAGAAACTACGGCTTAATGAACTTCACAAGTTAAACTAGGTGTCAATTTCAAAATCTACATCATTTTAGAGAAAATATGGACAAGAAACCTCCAGACTTACTTTTATTAACTCGATGACTTTGAAAATACTGTGTTTGGAGTGAATAAACAGAGTTTACACAATTATTATGAAACATAGACCACATAGAACTAATTCATTGTACTGTTTTTAATTCTAGGCACAGACTATAACATAAAGGATTATTCAGATGACAATGCATCTTAATATTCCTTTATGTTATAGTAAGTAGCCCGTTTGAAAGTGTACTTTACACAAGCTATCTTCAATATTTTATGGAGTCAAAGGGTTTCATGTGTCTCTTATCAAGAAGACTCACAAGTTTTTTGTCGTATCTTCTATGCTCGCGTAAAAAGATAAGTTGAGAGCAATGCCCTTGAGATGGCTGGCTTATTTGTATGCTAAATGCATTCTCGAACACGATTTTTCTACTGTATTGCAGATTGTATTTTTACCGCCTTATCTCAAACAAAATACATGCATTCTACTTTTCGTCTTTATCGCAAATCTGCATGTGGTGTCTTCAGTCCGTAAACCTTTATAATTATGTCATATTACCACTTAATATTGTGTAAGATTGATGGTACAGAGAATAGCTGACCATTAAGTAGTGCACAGTTGACAGGATTTTAACCTTTACGATTTACTAAATCAAGTTTCGGGCGACTTTGCAATGAAAATGTAAATATAAATTTGACTTTTCAGAAACATCAGTGTTTGATAACTTTGTAGCAAATGCGTGTACTATTGACAGCACATCACACGTTTACGTTTTTCTTTTACTGTCAATGTTTATACTTACTTTGCATTTCGTGACAGCAACCCTATTAGCTCTTTTCCTGTCATCCAATTCGACGCTTTCAAGAGGAAGCAAAATACCTTTGAAATACGACTTCAAAGTTGAATTTGTTTGTGTGATTCGCGTACATGTCTCTCTAATAAATGGTCCAAATACTCACTCATATACAGTTGTTGATGTTATTCGTTCCTAATTTGAATTTTAAAAGTTGACTGATATTATTTGTTCACTCTGGCCAGCAAAATGAGGCTTCAACCTTTTTAGTATTTTAAGATATGGGTCTCTATGGATCATTTATATAATGAGCCGTTTCCATCACAAATTCACAAAGCGCTTCAAAGATGGCACTTAAAGGCGTGCGCATACAAGAACAGGGACACGTCTGTAAAATTTCGCTTCTTTTTCAGGCTATATGTTAGTCCACTGTTGAAAATAGCCCTCTCCTAATGAGCGCCATAGCGTCCCGTCTTCAGGTTGCCGCATCCAGCATCTACCGGCAGTTTTTCGCAGATCGTCATCCCACCAAATTTCGCTTAAGATACTTTAATTTTACACCCATATTCCGTTCCTTCTCTCCACCAACCCGGACTTGGCCCCCGTAGTGGAGTATGGCCTAACCTTCCTGCGATACAGGAAGAGTCCCGTGCCCCAGTAGTGGGGACATAATTATAGCTTGGGTTGACTATCGATTCCGTTTCTTCTACGGCCACGCCTGTATCTACGACTTACTTCGTGAATTTATGCTAACGGCTCATTTATGAATGTTTTTTCTTTACAGCAAAGCGAAGAACTTCTAAATGGAATTTTCTTCTTTGGAATGTCGAACAGTCTAGTCAATCCAGTGATTTACGGGGCGTTCCACTTGTGGCCAAAGAAAAAAGCAAGCAGAGACAGGTAACTTTTTCATTATTGTAGTTCATAACTAAAATATGTGTGCCTACCTTTATTGTAGTTTTATAGTTATTATACGAATAACCCTTTCTAATTAAGGGGCTATCCGGAGCGGTATAAACTCACGCTGCCAACTAAAAATACTGGCAACCTCGCTTCATTAACAAAAATAAAAAATCAATTTATCTTTCTTAATTTAAGCTACCTTTGTAATGTTGGGCCGAAAAAGGCCTAGAGAAAAGGGCGCTAACTAGTGCCACGAAGGGAATAAAAATTGCTCAAAAAGTGGCGTATTGCAGGGACGTATAGCGTGCGGGATGTGGGCTACACACTCGTGCTTTTTTTTTACCTTTCCCGCACTCGTGCGTTCTCTTTCCCAACTGTCAAAATAATGTATATTTAAAAAGAAAAACCAACCATGAAGGTTTTACTAAAAGAAATCATAGAAGTTTTTATGATTCATGCGAATACGTATATTTTTAAAAAGAAGCTACTAATTTGTTTCAATATCAGATTTAATGATTTGATTGAATTAGTAAGGCTAGGTTTCATTTCATTTCATCTCATTAAATTTCATTTTCATTTCATATCAATAAAAAAAATCTACTGAAGACTTGGCTGTATGTGCATAGTTCCCTTTGCCTACCAGAATGGGTGAAGAAAAAAAATCTCTGCTTATATTCTTTTACGGTTGGCGCCATTTTTTTAAATTTTTTTTTTTTAATATATTGCCTAATTTTTTCGCAACTGTATTAAAAATAGTCGTTCAATACACGTGCGGAACCGTCATTGCGACTTGTTCCGACTGTCAACCCTCGCCTTCGGCTGCGCCTCGGCTCGGGTAGACATTTGTCGGAACTCTTTGCCATGACAGCCTTTCCGCACTTGTAATGAAATATACTATTATAAAACGTTTTTATCTAAATGTGAACATCTGAAATCTTAACAACTGTGATAACTATTAGGGGTTAAAGTATCAAATTGCCGTTTTATTGCAATAGGTTCTTTGAATTGACATAGAATCTTCATGGTTTGAGGTTCTCGAATGAAACTTTTTTCAAATGGTTTCTATGATGTTCTTTTTTTAAAAAATGTGAAACTTTTGAATATCGACTTTCAATTGTTTTTGTTATTCAATTCAGACAAGAAAGATGGATACTGCGAAAATTCGAGTGATTTTTGAATACGAGTTCCTATTATTTTAGAACCTGCAGACTAGAACATAGGACCAACAATCTAGGACTTTAATCGATCGTTTTTAGCGGAAATTGATTAAAGTCCTAGGATATTTATACCACATTCTAGGCTGTCTATGTTATAAAAATAGTTACCACAGATATTAAGATTTCTCATGTTTACTTTACGGGCATTATGGGCATTACCCCCCAATGACGGCACAACCTTGCGCTATGGCGCTCATTACAGGAGGGA
Organism: Yponomeuta sedellus; assembly: GCA_934045075.1. Lineage (NCBI taxonomy): Eukaryota > Metazoa > Arthropoda > Insecta > Lepidoptera > Yponomeutidae > Yponomeuta > Yponomeuta sedellus. The sequence goes on from OW203734.1 coordinate 14,016,394, forward strand.
TATGTCCAGCAGTGGACTAATATAGCCTGAAGAAGAAGATGTTTACTTTGAAAAAACGTATTACAAAACAAGTTATGATTTTTATTCCATTGGTCGCGCTAATAAGCGCCCCTAAGCACTCTTTCCGATTGAAGTCCTACGTTAGATAAAATTACCTGGAACCGGAGTGCATACATACATTATGGCAACTAATGAATTTTGATGAAGCGAAAGAGGCTTACTAGGACCGTAGCTAGTGGCAAAGTCTGGTTGGTGAGCTTATTGCTCACCGTGACAAGGCCGCCGTCTGTATTCTTAGGGCGAGATAGTCGCTTCTAAGAACGAGTCTTAGCGAAAGCACTTGCTTAAGAATCGATTTGTCTATCATAGACAGTACTTTGGCACTCTCTAAGTCGCGAAACCCGTACTAATTTTTAGCATTGGCCTAAGAACATGCTTAGCTAAGCAAACGTATATTTTAGTAACGCATTGATACTTAGCTAAGTTGGCATGAAGCAATGCTTAGGGAAGCATGAGTACGGACTTGGGCTAAGCAACGACTATTTATCTCGCCCTTAGGTTAAGAAATATCTGTGTAATTTCCATGTACAATAAAGTGTTGTCTATCTATCCATCTATCTTTATCAGTCGACAGCAGTTAGACCCATTATCTTTTTATATTGTGTCATAATAAATAGGTATTTTTGTGACCATTGTTATCCCTATATAGTTTCATCCACATTATCATCAGCAACCCATTATGTCCAGACCGGGACGGGGTCTCTTCCCTAAGGAAAGTATAGGTCATAATCCATCACGGGGGCCAAGTACGGATTGGTAGATATTAATTACACATAACTAAGTATTTTTTGGAACTTGCTACCGCAATAGGGGCTCCCTGTAATGTTAGCGTTAAGTTTTTTTGGTATAAAAGGATAAATTATTTTAGTTTATAAATAAATAACTCCGTTCATGGATATAAAAGTAGAAGTGCTGTCGACTGTACGTACAGTCTGTCAGCTTTTAGAATATACCTCGGGCTCTAGAGTAGGCTTAGGTTTTTGCCGAAAGCACGCGAGTGTACTCGTAATACCTACTACTTCCTTATAAAACTTTTCTTCACTATTTTGAAAAGTTATGTAAAGTATTTTATGCCACACCTGGCAATAAAGTGGCTTTTACCGCACGCTGCGCGTACGGAAAAAGCCGCTTTCTAGCCAAGTGTAGACATAAAAAGATGTACACAACACGGGAGGTAATAAAGAAAGCTCTCGATCGCATATTTACGTCCCTCGCTTGCAGCTCGGGCCGCAAACTTCTGCGATCTCGGCTTTTCTTTGTATTACCACCCTAGTCATGTAATGTACTAATTTATTATTAGTTCAGATATTTCTATCTACAAATCTATTATCCGACTCTACTATAACTGTGTGTAGTTAGTTAGTTAAACCTGAGATTTCTGCACTTAGCCCCATAGTTGGGCCATTGTACCTACGTAGCAAGCGCTGAGGTACGTTAACACTTCAGATACTAGGGTTTCCTTACAATGTTTTCCTTTACCGTCCGCCAGTGGTTTTGCTACTATAATTTCACAAACGTACATAACTTAGAACACAAAGTCATTGATACATGCTGGGGTTCGAACCCACGGCCCCCCGATTGAGAAGCCGGCGTTCTACGCCGCTGTGCTCTGCAGCCGCCTAGTCAAATTTGAATTACGTTAAGGCTCTTTGGGGTAGTAGGTAGCGCCCACAATGGCATAAAAATCTTAACTTGTTTTATTAAACGTTTCTTTCAAAAAGTAAACATCAAAAATCTTAATATCTAGAAAGCTTTTATTCTTTTTAATGCACTAACCCGTGCTAAGGACAATTTTAAAAACCTATTTAGAAGCTTAAAATTCCACCCATGCCGAGACTCGAACTCGCGACCTCTGGCTAACCGTGCCAGCGCTCTCCCACAACTGACCTAATGGGCGACTTACCAGCATCAGTGAAATTTTGAGCCTCTTTACAATACTCTCTGTATTACGTTCAGGCAGCAATATCTGGCTGAAGTAATTTGCATCACTTGCAGCCTCCAGTACCTTACTTTGCAGTTATGATTTACATCGGAAAGATATCGCTGTACCCGCATGATTTATTCCTTTTTTACAGATTTGTGTTGTGCGGTCTTAGAATTCACTTTTACATTTTACCTATCAAAAATATTACGAGTACTATCGTGCAAGTATACTCGCCATTATACGTCAATACTATTTGTGTGCTTTTGATCTTCATGTTTATTCGTTTCAATTGTTACTTTTGATTAGTTAAAAAGTTAGGCAATACGAATGTAGGCAGTCGTGAAATTCAGAATGAAAGTTTTGGCCTTGTGTCATGTAAGTCCAAATTGAGTTTAAACTCGGAAACCTTATTATGTACTACTCCAGTTCTTTTGATCTCGTCCAATTTGGAATGGAGTTGTTTTGAGTTTTAGATAATCTAATGAAACCGGGGCAGGTAGCACGCCAACGCGACTCACGCCATTTAACGCCAAAGGCTGCGACTTTCCAGTACATTAATTGACAAATTCTGACATCTGAGCGCTACAAAACGTGTGACATGCGCCTTGGTACATGCGTAAAGTTTCTCAGCGATATCATTCCGATGTAAAACCTAACTGCAAAGTAGGTAGTCGGGGCTGCAAGTGATGCGATCTACTTCAGCCAGATGTCGCTGCCTGTACGTAATACAGAGAATAGTGTAAAGAGGTTCGAAATTTCACTGATGCCGGTGAGTCGCCCATTAGCTCAGTTGGATAGAGCGCTGGCACGGATAGCCAGAGGTCGCGGGTTCGAATCCCGGCATGGGTGGAATTTGGGTGGGTGAAATGATATCGCTGTACCCACATGATTATACTATTTTTATTTTTAATGCACTAACCCGTGCTAAGGACAGTTTTAAAAAACCTATTTGGAGGCTAAAAATTCCACCCATGCCGGGATTTTTTTTAAATTGTCCTTAGCACGGGTTAGTGCATTAAAAATAAAAATAGTATAATATTTTAAAATTTTGTGTAAATGCCATGTTTTTTCTTTTATGGTTCGGTCTGAAAACCAGCGCAGAAGCCCTGCTTTGGCATCTTGCTGAGACTGGCCCATGTTTGAAATCTTTGTATTTCTAAGTTTCAGGTTCTAGTAAAATGTTCCGTGGTTTACTAATTTGACTAGTATTTACTGTATGTAATTTTCTGTAAAACTTATCAATTTGATTGTGTACTTACTGTGTAATCTTTTGTAATGTTGTCAAAAAAAGTTTTTCGACCGCTTGCGCAGTTCCCTTGAATCTAGGTTTAGTATAATTTTGATAATACTATTTTTATTTTTAATGCACTAACCCGTGCTAAGGAACAAATTTAAAAACCTATTTGGAGGCTAAAAATTTCACCCATGCCGGGATTCGAACCCACGGATACTGGCACGGATAGCCAGAGGTTGCGGGTTCGAATCCCGGCATGGGTGAAATTTTTAGCCTCTAAATAGGTTTTTATAATTTTGATAGTTTTTTGCTTTGAGAATCCGTTACAAATCTAGATTTACCGGCTTCTGTAAGTGGCTCTTATTATTTTATTCAGTGCACTAGAATCAATAATATGCATCTTAGCTGCTAATTCCCCTTGGGGCATAACGCGCCAGCTGACTCGAATGCCGTTTAGGAACTTCTCAGCACACTGCCACAAAGACAGTCTAATAAACCCAAGCTATTTGCTGTCAACAGAGAATCCGGTGGCCAGCAAGCATCGCTCATTCGTCGAGGCGACAATACGTCTTCCGTACGTCTGACCACGGTGCGATCTCTGCGCTCCTCGGCCAAATACTCGACCGGGCACAACGCCAGCCTGTTATAACAACCGCAGAAGACACAGAGACTGACTAGAGCGACGACTATGGAGATAATAGTGGAAATGGTGATGTGAATCTGACCGGAACTTTAGATCAGTGGACAATATTTGAGTAGATAGCTAGCCTATGAATTAAACGGACTCCATGAGGCGTCAAACAAAAATATAATACGTGAGTTAAGGCCTGCGCAGACGAGGGACTATCTCCCGGGTACCTTTTCGTCCGATATAGATCTCTTATGAATTGTATCGAATAACGCACACGAAGGAGGAAAAGTACTCGATACAAAATGTCCCTCAAGTTACCGAGGACATCATGAGACCGGACTGGACAAAAGTGCGGTGTTTTCTTTTAAAACGCCTTTTCTTTTTCAACTTCATGTAAATTACAACACAATGTAATCTCAGGATATTTTTGCTTCCATAGCGTACGCTTCACTCAATTTCCGGGGAACAAATGACCGCACACTGTAGGCGTTTGTCCGCGATAAGTACTCGGAGGACATTTTTTTACGATTCAGGGACTTTTATCCCTCGTCTGCCTTTAAGTAAGGTCAAATTCGTCAAGTTCCTCCTCCAATTTCAACTTGGCGTCTTTAGTATCTAGTTCTAGTTAGACCTGAGATTTCCGCTCTCAGTCTCATAGTTTGGCCGTTTTACGTAGCTAGGTAAAACGCTAAGGTGTGTTTATATCTCAGAAGCTAGGGCTTCCACGTGATGTTTTCCGTCACCGTTAGCGTGAGGTATTGCTACTATGACTTCGCAAACGTTCGTAACTTAGAAAACAAGGTAATTGATACATGCTGGAATTCGAACCCACGTTCTTCCAAATGTAAAGCCTGTCCCACCGCTGTGCTACTACCGGTCTGTTGTAAGTAACTTCTAAGTACGATAAGCTCAGTAATAATGACGCCAAGTTGATAGGCCGTGTACATTTTTAATGTTGGTCAAATAGTACTTGTACATGCATTTATTTCGCATTGCATTTGTTGTTTTACTATGCGCTATGACTTGTTTAACCTACACAGGAGCTATTGACTAGCTAAAGTTTGAAAGGTTTTACGTGATTAGAATAAGATAAACTGTTTTGTGATCCGTTCTTTTAAGCTATTAGAAGCTAGATGTTGTTAACCAAGTCGATTAAGAAAATTTTTTCTAGACTAAATGTTTTAATATTATTGTGGGATAATCGATGTATTGTGATAAGTTAATTTTGTCTACTTGCTACTGATGCTTGCTGTAAATAAAAAAGTTCGAGATAACAAAATGCTTTTGACAAATTCTGCGTACAAAGTATTTAATTTATTTATTTTATTCAAAACTATACAGAAACGGTGACGTACTAAACATTCAAGCAAAACTAGGTGTCCATTTCGACATCTAGGTCATTTTGGAGAAACAAAAATATGTTGGATTCTTAAACCAAATAAAATATATTAGGAAAGGGAAAAATAAAAAGTCCCCTTAATCGGCGAGTATGGTGCAGTCCACAGTAGCTTAACATGAATGTTTTTGTTCCCAATCCCATATTATTATTAGTATTTTAGTTGCAAATTCGCCCTTAATGCTGCCGAGTAGACTGTCAAATTTACGTAAATGTTTTCACGTAGATAGACAGTTATAAGAGCACCAGCTCTTATGACTGTCTATCTACGTGAAAACATAGCTCCATAGCTCGCTCAAGAGAATTTGAACTGTTGGACCACCAACAGCTCAAATTCGCTCAGCGAGCTATTGAGAGAGCTATGCTCGGCGTTTCTCTAAAGGATAGGATTCGTAACGAATGCATCCGACAGAGAACTAAAGTTATCGACATAGCTCAGAGAATTAGCGAGCTGAAGTGGCAGTGGGCTGGCCATATCTCGCGAAAAACCGACAACCGTTGGAGTATGCGAGTTCTTGAGTGGAGACCGCGACTCGGCAAACCTAGTGTGGGACGCCCTCCGACCAGGTGTGATGACGATCTGCGAAAAACTGCAGGCAGATTCTGGATGCGGCAAGCTGAAGATAGGGCGCTATGGCGCTCATTAGGGGGGGCTATGTCCAGCAGTGGACTATATAATATAGCCTGAAGAAGAAGAAGAAGATAGTCAGAATATTCAGTGAACATTCAGTTGTTTTATATTTATACAGCACAGTAATATTTTTATCTTGTATCCTACCTGAGTCCCACTGCAGAGAACGGGCCTTCTCCCAGTGACGAAGAGAGAGAGCTTGAACTTGAGCGTGAGTGCTTGTACTTACTAATCCGCGGTGGGCACGCGTGGTAATTAATTCCATAATTTATTGCTCCCATCACATAACACTGATATTGTAAAGGCGAAAGTTTGTGAGTGAGTATATTTTCTACTTCTTACTTCTTCACGTCTAAATGGCTGGAGAGATTAAAAAAAAAATTGTATGGAGTTAGCTGACTGGCCCTAGCTGACCCTGGATTAACACATAGGCTACGTTTTACTGCGGGAAAATATTTTTTTACTTTAAAAACCTATTTACAGGCTAAAAATTCCACCCATGCCGGGATTCGAACCCGCGACCTCAGGCTATCCGTGCCAGCGCTCTATCCAACTGAGCTAATGGGCGACTCACCGGCATCAGTGAAATTTCGAACCTCTTAACACTATTCTTTGTATTACGTACAAGTTATTTTTTTACTGTTAATACACAATTTATTTTACCTAATAAACCGCAGGTAACACCGCGGCGCACAGCTAGTAAGACATATAAGAAACATAAATTTACAAAATAAAAAAGTGTAGGTACCTACGTGGCGAGATTATTTCAGCAGAGATCTTTTCCAGCCAATACTTGATGTGGTGATACGCATACGAACATCATAAACGAAGAATAGTGTAAAATAATTGTTACTATGTACATTGTAATTATTTAATATTTACTGTTTTGCCAGTGTACAATAAAGAATATTCTTATCTTATCTTACATAGACGGGCTATACATGCTTAATAATTACATAGACATATTTCTTGCATTACAAGCATTAATAACACGACATATGTCTATATGTCGTTGAACTGATATGTCTATGTCTATATGTCGTTCGTTTCTGGTTCCCACGACACAAGGTTTCCTAGTGTGGGGCCAGAAGCAATATATGTGCCTGTATGTAAATGTTATGTTATTGCGAAGAAAGGTAAGAATATATTGCAATGTAGGTAGGTACCTAGTTTTTTTTTTTTTTTACGTAGCCTCGTTTGTGTCCCACTGCTGGGCAAAGGCCTCCCCCAACTCAGACCAGATGTTTCTGTCTTGTGCCACCTCAGACCACTCTGGCATGTGTCGGTCGAGATCGTCTCGCCAACGTTTTCTTGGCCTACCTCTCCTGCGACGACCACCTTTTGGCACCCACTCGGTGGCAAGTCTTGCCCACCTATCCGGGTGCATTCTGCTGATATGCCCTGCCCAGCTCCACTTCAACCTTGCAGTCTGGACACCCACATCAGCTATGCGTGTTTTTGATCGTAGCGTAGTGTTGCGGATATGGTCAATCCTTCTGACGCTCAACATGCTACGCTCCATAGCTCGCTGGCAAACTTTGAGCTTGGACTTCTGTTCTTCGGTCAGTGACCAAGTCTGGGAGCCGTAAGTGAGGACGGGCAGGATGCACATGTCGACGAGTCTCCGTTTCAAGGAAAGCGGAAGGCTTCCTTTCAACAAATCCTTCATGGACCAGTAGCACTTCCAGGCGTTTTCGATACGGCGATTGATTTCCTTGCCTTGCATGTTTTCGAAGCTTACTATCTGGCCCAAGTAGATGTACTCATCGACATAGTGTATCTCCTGCCCGTCGACCTCAACTTTGCTCTTTCGACCGTTGGTCATGACTTTGGTTTTAGAACTGTTCATAGAAAGTCCAACCTCAAGGCTTGCAGCACTAAGTTCTTCCAGCATGATTTCGAGCTCGGATGCATTCGTAGCGAACAGGACAATATCGTCGGCGAAGCGAAGGTTTGTTAGTTTTCTGCCGCCAACTTTAACGCCTCTATTTAACCACATGTCTGGTAACGTTCTAAAAACCTCTTCTAGGGTTAAAGTGAATAATTTTGGCGAGAGAGGGTCGCCTTGTTTGATGCCCCTTTCTATTACAAATGATGGTCCTGTTGAATTTAATTTTATATTTGCTGTGCTGTTGCCGTATATTAACCGAAGTAAATCTATGTATGTGCTATCAATATTTTGGTTGTTTAAAGAATTAAATATAGCGGAGTGTGATAGGCTGTCGAAAGCTTTAGAGTAGTCGACAAATGCCAGATACAATGGTACATTATACTCGTGGCTCTTCTCAATCACCTGATTTACGGCTTGTAAATGTTCCATTGTAGAAAAGCCAGGACGGAAACCTGCTTGTTCTGGTGGCTGTTGTGAGTATAATTTTGCTGTTATACGGTTTTGAATGACTTACCTAGAGGTACCTAGTAAATAATATTATTCGCTGGAGTTCAAAGGAGAGATATAATGACTGAGTGTAAGACAATGATCAGAGCAGAATGAAATTCAAGGTTTGATTGAGATCATTCAAAAAGTTAGGTGAATTTAAAAACCTATTTAGAGGCTAAAAATTCCACCCATGCCGAGATTCGAACCCGCGACCTCTGGCTATCCGTGCCAGCGCTCTTTCCAGCTGAGCTCCAGCTGGGCGACTCACCGGCATCAGTGAAATTTCGAACCTCTTTACACTATTCTCTGTATTACGTACAGGCAGCGACATCTGGCTTAAGTAAATTGCATCACTTACAGCCCCGACTACCTACTTTGCAGTTAGGTTTTTTACATCGGAATGATATCACTGTTGGAAAGAGCGCTGGCACGGATAGCCAGAGGTCGCGGGTTCGAATGCCGGCATGGGTGGAATTTTTAGCCTCTAAATAGGTTTTTAAATTGTCCTTAGCACGGGTTAGTGCAAAAAAATAAAAATAGTAAGTTATATGTATTTTTGACTATAGTAAATAATGTTCTAGGTATTGAAACATACGATCATGCGGGTGACACACATTCTCTTGGCAACGTATACTCAAGTGGAAAGTAATGTGTAACAGTTTTTAACGTGTTTCAGCATACGTTATTTCTACACTAAATGAAATCGTGGTGTTGCGCCAACTATTCCCGGGTTCGAATCCCGTCTGGGAACAAGAGAAAAACCCCAGGGGTTGGATGTTTACATGTTTGTGATATCGTTGTTTCTGGTTTCCACGACACAGGGTATCCTAGTGTGGGGCTGGCCACATACAGGCACATACATTGCTTCTGGAAGCAATAAATGTGCCTGTATGTAAATGGTATGTGATGTCAACGGTATACTCGTGATCACGAACGTCGCGAGCGCGCCAAATCCATCCGGTGCATCAAATTAACGGCCACCGTCAAGGAAACGTAGAGGAAAGTTTAAAGGGAAGGCAGTCGCCAAGGTACGCCACCTACCATCGCCGGCTCGCCACGCTACAAGTGAACCAGGTAGAGGTTTCCAGCCCTCTCTTTAAACCATCTATAAAATTGGTAAAGTTAGAGTAATGGCGCTAATCGGTTCCATTCAAAAGCATTCAAACTTTTGTTGAATTTATTTGTTAACTAAATATAGATAGATAGAGATAGAGAACACTTTATTGCACAACCAGAAAAATATATAACATAGTAAAAGGCAACCTAGGGTTTTTTTAAGAAAGCCGGCGTTGCCCCTGACCTTGATCATACTTAAACCTCCATATAGTTAGGATTCTTATGTACGAGTAAGGAGGCGTAAATAGGCAGTAAAAGTGAATGATTGTTCCTTTGAGTGTACGTATTTATTTATTATCGAAACTTTTTCTTAAATTTCTTACGTTATAGTTATCGTCACAATAAAAGTGTATTAAATGATCGGCTAACGCCAACTTGCTTCATTTCACTGCATAAAGCAAGATGCCGCTACCCGATAGTGGGCTATTAGTTTCTATTAGCTATTATTAGCTATATTGGCTATTAGTGGGCTATTAGACGAGATCTCGTCTCGTCTCGTCTCATCTCGTCTCGTCTCGTCTCGTCTCGTCTCGTCTCGTCTCGTCTCGTCTCGTCTCGTCTCGTCTCGTCTCGTCTCGTCTCGTCTCGTCTCGTCTCGTCTCGTCTCGTCTCGTCTCGTCTCGTCTCGTCTCGTCTCGTCTCGTCTCGTCTCGTCTCGTCTCGTCTCGTCTCGTCTCGTCTCGTCTCGTCTCGTCTCGTCTCGTCCCGTCTCGTCTCGTCTCGTCTCGTCTCGTCTCGTCTCGTCTCGTCTCGTCTCGTCTCGTCTCTCATTTCATTTAGCTATTGTTAAAAATAAAGAGTACACATAAAGCGTAAGTATCCGAAACTGACATCCGTGCACACGACAGGAGTTTCTTTCTTAGTTTCTTCTACACATAATTTATTATACGTGAAACTAATAGCTTTGACGTTCATCAAGTAAACATTTCGTTTTTGTAGTGATTAAAATCTTCTTGACTTTGACAACCACTAATGAGGCCTTGACGCGAAGAAAGTCTGTAAGGTTCATGGCAAGTAGCAGACCATGATCTCTGCCTACCACTCCAGAACGCAGGCGTGAGTTAATGTTATAAATAGATAGATAGAGACCACTTAATAGCACAACCAGAAATAAAATAATAACAACTATAGTATTTCTTAATGATTCGCGATACTCATACATAGTTATATATTAAACGGGTCAAATCGTGATTATTTATTAGGTAAAACGTAATTACCTTATTTCCCGACGTTTCGGCAGTTTACCCGAGACCACGGCAACTGTAACGCTGCCGAAACGTCGGAAAATAAGGTAATTACGTTTTATCGAATAAATAATCGCGATTTGACCCGTTTAATATATAACTAAATAACAATTATGATAAGTTAATTAATTGGAGGTCTTTTCGACTATATTATTATTTTAGCATGTATAACGTGTACATTTTTTTGCATAAAAACTTCGCTGCTCCCATTTACGTGAGCGAAAGATGAATTTCAAAAAGTGAAGATGAACAAGGTGTGTGTTCACACACCTCAAAAAATGAAGTAATAATTTTTTTTTATTATTTATTTTATTTTCATGTGGAGAGGATGAAGGAAGAAAGATTGACGAAACAAATATATACCTATTGCGAATGTGAGTGGAAGGGTTGGTAAGGGTCGTCCCAGGCGAACATACATCGACCAGATAGGGGATGTATTAGCAAACGGAAAGATAAAAAGTACCCGGAACCGGCGTACGTGCATGCAACGACTTATGAACGTTGATGAAGCGAAGGTGATCTGTCAGGATCGTGGCAAGTGGCAGACCCTGGTCTCTGCCTACCCTTCTGGGATACAGGCGTGAGGTTTTGTATGTATGTATGTGTATTTATACGAACATCTTACATACTTCATAAAGTACATTTCATTTATTTTCTTTATTTATTTTATTTATTAATACATGACATGTCAAAAATCAAACTAGGTCACTCTGTACTATGATTTTCGACTCTCAAAGAAAGCCTAAGCCTCTAAGAGAAGGCCTGTGACGAGTCGAAAGTTTATAGGCTACATAAAAAAGATTTTGTTTTTGTTAGTGAAGCTGTAGAGGTTGTTATAATACTAACAACCTCTACAGCTAAGTAAGAAACTAAGGTGAGAGGCAAACGCTACCAAGCTTTTGGGGATAAATGAGTGTAGCATGTCACTCAGGTTTCCTCACGATATTTTCCTTTAGAGTAAGAGAGTAGTATTGCTACTACGACTACACAAAGTCATTGGTACATGCCGCCGGGATTCGAACCTAGAAACTCGCAAATGCGAGGCCGACGTTTTGCTGCCGCGCCACCAACGTTTACTTACCACCGACCCTTTTAAAAATATTGAGGCATTTATTGTATGAAATAAATAAGGAGTAAGATATAAGCCATAAAATTCAAAATTAGATACCGTTGAACACGGGGAATATTAGATAAGTTATATCCACTTTAGGACACACGTTTGCGCCAGAAGATAAATGTATTTTTTCGTGATTTAATAAAATGAAGGCCCAAAAATAAACAAAAAGCGTACACGAGTGGAAAAGCACACAGCAGGCGTTAAATTTGTAAAGAGCGGTGAATTTTTCGCAGTATTTGAAAAATATATCTCGTATATGTAGCTACTTTTAGCAAAGAAAAATGAAAGATTTTCGATTTCTGAATTTGAGAGTGTGAGAGTGTTTGATTAAGAAATAAGAACCTAAAGAGAGAGATGGAATCAAATGGAATAAATGTGATTTTATTTAAAATAGCACAGAAAATGTGATTTAGTCAAAGTCAAAGACAAAAAATCTTCGAATTTTTATTCTTTAAAACCATTTTAATGTATATCAGCTTATTGTTAAAAAATTATAAATTAGCAGTTTTATTTATAAAAAGTTGGTGTGACTAAAACACAATTAAGGTCCGATATAAAGCTACTCGAAAATATCTTATTCATATTGATTTCCATGTCTAATTATTTCAACAATATATATATAAATATAACGGAATATTTTTTTCTGAAAAAAACCTGGAAAATTCAAAGATACAGTTACGTGACCCAAAGTTTCGTAAACTTTTTTAGATGCTAACAAAACATTTAGAATGATTCCATTTCTGTATCGAAAAGTGTAAAAAAATTAGGTATTTTCGTATTTATTTCACATTGAGATGCCATTAGGTTCATGCGTTTTTTCAAATAAACAAATCTCGCCAAAATAGTCTTATCTAGTCTGGCACGGTTAGCCAGAGGTCTCGAGTTCGAGTCCCAGCATGGGTGGAAATTTTGGCCTCTAAATAAGTTTTTAAAATTGTACTTAGCACGGGTTAGTGCATTAAAAGGAATATAATCATGTGGGTACAGCGATATCATTCCGATGTAAATCCTAACTGCAAAGTAAGGTACTCGGGGCTGCAAGTGATGCAAATTACTTCAGCCAGATGTTGCTGCCTGTACGTAGTACAGAGAGTATTGTAAAGAGGTTCGAAATTTCACTGATGCCGGTAAGTCGCCCATTAGCTCAGTTGGGAGAGCTCTGGCACGGTTAGCCAGAGGTCGCGGGTTCGAGTCCCGGCATGGGTGGAATTTTGAGTCTCTAAATAGGCTTTTAAAATTAGTCTTATCTACATAAATTTTATTAAAGTTATTGATCAAGGCGTTTGTTGTTATTGGCCTGTGTCCTGCAGTCGGTGGCAAATGGCTTATGATGATGATTGATCAAGGAAATCTGTGCGAATTAGTTGTTTGCATTTGCACCCAGTTAGCTCTAAATCAAGCCTAAAGGGGAATTGAAGCCGGCTTCAATATAACAGAAAATACTGCCGAATAAATAAGACTTTATGTATGAAAGTAAGGAATAGTTAGAATATTTTCGAGGCTTAATCATGTAGTAATTTATTGCTATTTTACCTCGACGTTTCGACGACGTTACAGTCATCGTGGTCACGAGAAGACTGATGGCTGGCACCCGTTCGCATCTTCGGCTGATGAGGTTTCAGACTACCCTCAATCAGCTATCACAAAGCACTATTAGGGTTGCGACACACTTCACTGACAATGTCGGACGATAAGCCATGCGACTTTTTTCCACTCGAACACATCTTGATGACCGGAGTGCTTAGTGCGAGTTTGACAGATCCAATCGAATAACTTTACTACCGCGTTAATCGAGCATTGAGTAGTGAGTATGAGTTAGTTAACCGTTCAAACTGGCAAAACGCTGTCACAGTACAACTCGCACTCGCGTTTATTCGTGTTTTGGCTGGTAAACGTGTTCACTTCTCAACGTAAACCATTACAACTCGCACTCAGCAATTTTAATTTCCATACTTGTCGCTAGGTGGCGCTTCCTCGATGCCATAGAAATGTGAGTTTACGTTAACGCGGTCGAGTAGTTAAAAAACTCGCACTAAGCCCTCAGATCCCACGTTTGCGACAGTTTGAAACCACATTCCCGATTAAAATTTTGTGTTTCTTAATTTCAACCGCTTCACGCACAATTCGGCTATAATAATGGCGATCGCTGGAAAGCACCGATGGTTTGTGCAATTCTATTCAGTGGTTTGATCCTGATTCAAGAAGGTGTTCCGCTATCGCTGACTTTTCCACCTGGTGGTTTTCGAAACGTTGAGGTACAATAGCAATAAATTACTACGCGATTAAGCCTCGAAAATATTCTAACTATGTGTACAAGTCGCGAAAGTTTAAAATATGAAAGTAAGGTAGATTATGAAATACGCTGCAAAAGTCAAGACCTAGTCGACAAGAGGCTCTTAATTAAAATAATAATGAACAGAGGCGAAATTATGTGCACATAATTTCGCTACACAAATTCTGTCCGAATTCAGACGCCTGCATTAGCAATTATTAGTATGGAATTTGATATTCAAACGATCGGCGGATCTTATTTTTGTTATTTCCTTCCGTAGGTAAATCCTAACATGATTTGAAAATAATGAGTATATTTTGTAAGAACAAGTCTTTGATAAAAATTACTTCGATAAAGAATACGAGAAAATTTAGAAACTTTTTATGCCATGTTTCTCCAAAGCATTTTTCAACTTACAAAGATATACACATTCGCTACAATTTATAAGCATATTAGAATGTGTGAGCGAGAGGAGATTACATAATACTTGATCTTAACAGATCTTTTTCTCTTCTACAACAAACGACTTCGTAATGAGAAACAACCTTAATTCGCAATGAGAATTAAAATATACTTATTGTTTAGAGAGGAAACCAAATACAAGTACGACTAGATGTTTTATGAAACAATTTCCAACGAGCATCTCCTCTAACTCTTAAAACTTGGCTGAAAAAAACAATCAAATTATTATTTATAGGAAGTATCTTAAACGATCACTAAGGTTAAGCGACATAGGGCGCGCTCCGTGCACGAATGAGTAACAGTGAATAACTAACGCTAGTGGCATTTTTTCGAACGGTTCCGTGCTTCGCAAGGCACGTTAAGCAGTTGGTGCTGGCTGCCGTCGATAGATAGCAGACGTTAAGCCAAGTCAGCGTTAAAAACTTCTAACACTAACACCAGCCACTAGTCTTGCAAGCCTCCACCAATCCAAACTTGGCGGAGACTATGGCCTACACCTTTCTCACGGAAGACACCCGTGCCCCTCGTTGGGGACGTAATGGGCTGATGATAATGATATAAAGTAGCAAGCTACTGTTGCTGAATTGGGCAGAGCCTGAGTTTCAGCAACAGTAGCTTGCTGTAAGCGATGGTAGCTCAGTGGGTAGAACCATGGACTGGCAAGCGAGAGCCCCAGGTTCGATCCCGAGTGCGGGCATATACCAATGACTTTTTTTGATTTCAAAGTTACGTACATTTGCGAATTTGTAGTCGCAATACCACATGCTAACGGTGAAGGAAAACATCGTGAGGAAACCCGCGGCTTGGTTGGCTCCGCACGTATTGACTAGTCTTTCCTGTGGGCTAGGCTGACTAAGCTGTCAGAATGGTATAGGTGCTGGGCAAGCCTACACCATCTATAAAAACCATGTCCCAGGCACTACAGCGTCGGAGTGGTCCCGTCACCCATCTAGTGTGAGTGAAGATACCACTGGACGCTGTATAAATCATATCATTAAGTAGATGCAAAAAGGCCAATATTATTATTATTATTAGCTTGCTGTAAAGTGCCACACCCCACGGGTAGGAATGGCGCAAATCAAAACAAGGTAAGCCAACGGCCATACAGAAGAGACGGGGGCATCAGAAACACGCGATGCCTTCTACATATATCATATGTATAGAAAGCGCCCTTCTGTATGGTTTCGCCCCTTCCGTGCAGTAAATTTTGTATGAACAGTCTTTTGCGCATCTTTTCGCGTCTCTATGTAGCCGCTGGCTTAGGTCGTAATTACCATAACATACGTAATATGTTGGAAAACTTATTGAACTCAAACACTCAATTGTAACGCAAGTTGGGCAAAAACCGCCGCGATGTGATTACATAGGTACTGGGGCTGATTGTTATTATACTATTGCCAGCACATCAACTATTACCTACGTGCCTTTAATCGGTTGTATTAAGGGCGAGTTTGGAACAAAAATGTACAGGCTGGAATGCTGTCAACTGTACTAATCGAGTTGCAATTATAATTATTGTCACTTAATACAAAATCCTATAATTGTGTATGATGCCAAGACTAGAAAAATGAAATATTTTCACGATACCGATTTTCGGTCTCAAGTGGAAAATAACACGTTTACATAAATATCATGAATTGGTAACGCCATCTTTCTTTAGCGCTCAGTAATACACCACAGGCTAAGGCGTGGCCACACAAGACGTGGGACGTGGGGCGGGGGTGCGAAATAGATGCGACGCGTTGTATAGAATTCGCCCGACGAGATGGCTCGTCTTAGTGGTCTTCGTCCCATCCCTTCAGGCGCTTTGGGATGCTAACTAGTGCCACCAATGGAATAACAATCATAACTTGTTTTTTATTATGTTTTCAATTTAAAAAAAGAAAACATCAAAAACTTTAATATATGTGATAACATTTTTTAGGCCACACAACCGAGAACGTAGTATTAACATCTTATGACTTTAATCGATTTCTGTTATAAACGGCCGTTCTTGGTGGAAATCGATTAAAGTCCTAAGTTGTTGATCCTAGATTCTAGACTGTAGGTTTTAAAAAATAGTTGTCATGATGATTAAGTTTAATGATGTTTAATTTTTGAAAAAAAAAGAACGTATAACGAAACAAGTTATGATTTTTATTCCATAGGTGGCGCTAGTTAGCACCCCAAAGCGCCTTCAGTACATTTTTCATGATGGTGAGTAGGAAAGATGACGCATCTTTACCGCCCCCTCCCCCAATGTCCTTTCTGTGTATCTCAGCCGTGAGAAATGAAGGTGCGGTGCGGACCCTCAAGGGTGTGGGCTGCGATCAGATCGTTTTTGCAAAATATGACTACATGAAAAATGTGCCTGTAAATAGAGAAGGACGCTTTTAGCATATGCTATTAAGTCGCAGGTCCTTGCTCCTTGAGTCCTAGAAGTGGAGCAAATAGGAAGAACGTGGGACAAGAGCGCGCAAAAGATGCGGCGTCCTTTCAATTTACTACCTATAGTACAAAATGTACTGAAGCGATGGGGCATAGCGCAAGATGGGGCGGAAACACAAACTCTATACAACGCGTCCCGTAATTTCCATAGCCTCGCCCTACTCCCTAATACCACATGGCAGACATAAGAACGTATCGTCCTACCACAGGGCAAAGACGCGGCGTCCTTTCAATCCACCTTCATACCAAATGTCCTAGAGTGATGGGACACAGAAAAGACGTGGGGTGGGGTGCAGAAAAGATAGGAGGGTGTGTGTAGAGCCACAGGCAGCAGTACTTGCACGTCCGCTCCGCATGTTTTCAGCGCTCTCGTCCTATGTCCTTTCTGTGTCCAATTATGGCCTATGCCTAAGCCAGTGTGAGGTTCCAAACTCTAAACAATGCGTCGCGTCTTCGCCCCAACCAGGTTTCATGTAGGTACTTTCTATATACCGTACGCCACAACTTACATTTTTTCATAGGTGGCGCTAGTCTACCTCTTTTTTAAGTCTCAGTGTATTTGAAAGCCATCTCTTAGATTTCAGTGAGCAGGTTATTTTGGCTTTGTCGCATTTGTTACCCTTTCCGCAAGATGGCGTATTATCTACAGTATTAAAAAGAAACTTACAAAATATTTTTCTTATTATCCGTTAGATGCCACTATAATTTGCATCCTTTATTATCTGAAAGTTATATTATAGATAAGCAGATTAATATTGCTTTGTGATATTTGTTGCCCATTTTAAAAGATGGCGTAGCTATTTACAAGAAGAAACCTGCAAAAAATTTTTTTTCTTATTATCCGTTCCATGTAATGCTCTTTATTACGGCGCCACCTTCTGTTGAAACATTGAATTTGGAAATTACCTATGAAATTCCAAAAATAATTTGGCAATTGCTGCGTCACAAAACTACCTGGTTATTCTACAAATTCAGAAATGTTTCGATAGGTTGCTCTGCCAATATCACGGAATATTTTTTTTAGTTTCTTTAACGTCTTATCGATAGGCTAACAAACCTTTGAAAGGATTTAATGGTTGTATGATTATGTGCTAACACCATTTATTTCAATCAAAAACTAATATAAATATAATAATATAATGTCCGTAAAAATTAAACTTCGAAATTGTTGTCAAAAGTGTAAGTATTCATAAAAAAATCTACTCATTTTTAGCTTCGATTGTGTCCCACTGCTGAGCAAAGGCCTCCCTTTTCGCTTTCCACTCCTCCTTGTTAAGGCCACCTCCTGCCAGCCTGGCGAAAAAGGTCGTGAGGTCTTCCCACCATCTCCGGCCGGGACGGCCACGTTTGCGATATCCGTCGCGCGGGACTCATTATTTTTTTAATAAAAATATTGTGATAATTGAAGGGTCTTTAGTTTATAAGCCAGACCATTCATAATAAGGTTTGTAACTGTAAGTGTTGTTGCACGCCTATACTTACGGTTAGGTCAGATTCTTAGTTCTATAATGTGTCTGTAACGATATTAAACCTTACATCTATCGGTTGTGATTATTAATTAAAATAAATGAACGCTGTTAAGTCTAAACCTAACATCTATATAGCTCGTGCACAGATTTATTGAACATCCCCAAAGTGCTATTTGCCTTGATGGATCTTCGGCTTAGGGTCGTTTGCACACGCGTCACGCTCATGGAATTGTCACACGCGTGACACAGCATAGTTACCAAACTATTGGGCCGATTTACTGCCCTTCATACGTATTGATACAGTCATATTTTGTCGGAGCTTTAATAAACGTCTTTCCGTACTGAAATTTTATTATTGCTTTACACGTTCTGTTTGAACGTTTCTTGTCACCGTTAAGTAATCATAGCTATAGATAAATTGATATCGCGTTTTGGAGATCTGAGGAACTTTATAGAGATATTGAATGCCAAGGATAGTTTTGTAAGTTATTATAAAGTTATTAAAAAAAATCCTTAAAACACTCGATAAACGCCAATCAACAGTCTGTCTGCTGTCGATATTATACGAGGAAAAGAAGTAGTAGTTAGTAGCTAAGATTTCCGCACTAGTTGGACAATTGCGCTTTAATTTACATTTAATTAATTTAATTAACACTTTAAACATTAAGATTTCCTCACGATGTTTTCCTTTGCATTGCCGAGTAGTGTTGCTACTATAACTTCACAAATAAAAATAAAGATCCTGACGAAATCAAAACTGCCTTTTTTTGACGTGTCAGTTATAAATTCCATCATCATTTATCTTTTTAAAACAGGCTCTCCATTGAAATTTATAATTTGTGGTGCTACTTGTCCATAGCCAAAAAAACATCATTAGGTATGACCTGAATATGTAGCGATTTATCATGCTCGAAAGTAAGTTGCAAATAGTAACTACTTGCGTTAGTCCAATATAAGATAGAAACTGTAGACGCCGTGAACCGTGCTCATGAATTGCAAATATAGCTGTCAACTTCAAAAGTTTTTGATCTATCTGATAAAATTCGATGTAAAAATGCTGAAATGATCTTGTTTTCGAGGTTACGTATATATTTTATTGTACCTATACAACTAGGTACAATAAAAGTAATTGTTGGGGTAATAACAGGATGAGTTACACATAAAAATAATCTCGTAGTAAAATACACGAGTGAATAAAGTAAATTAGAGTATCCCACTAAAAACACAGCTGATAGTAGTTTGCGAAGATCAATGTATGGAAAGAAAAGAAACGAAACCTTTGTAGTAGATCCATTGTTTCTGTCAAACAAGACCTTTCTTATTCAAAATATGTAGCAATATCAAATTAAAATTAATTTCAATTTATGAAGTTTTCAAATGTTTGCCAAGCCAAAGAGGTCAAGTCATTATCTCTTGATATTGTTTTGTGTGGATGTTATATTGTATTTATTATATTTTTTGTCGCGTTACGGTAACATATGTTAAGATACGTCACAATACGTTTCTCTAAAAAGTGAACGTCATTAATATAAATAATGATATTAGAACACAAGGATTTTATAAAGACAGGGTGACGTTAAATTTATCCGCAGAATTTTAGCTGAACTTTTTAAACATAGTTTAAAAAAAATATAGCCCTAGCTTGACAAAAATGTCGACACCTATTGGGTATATACTTCACAAAAAAAAAATTCTTCCTGAGGTTAAATCACGAATGCTTACAAAAATGTTATAGCGTTACTTTAAAAGCATCAATTTATGATTTTCGTCGAGGCATGTGATTTTCACTACAGTATAAAAAAAGTTAAGAAAAATGGTGGTATCTCCAGCATATCAGAGCTAAACACAGCCTCTTTTGATAGCAATATCTAAACCTACGTTTTTTTCTAGTGTTTTTTCTGTGCATTCTAGACTGTGGATTTACGAAATACGTTTAACACACGCGTGTGTCTTCTGAAAATACTTTACAGTAGTTAAAAACATTTACTTCCCTTTGCTGCACCGCTTCAAATTCTTTCATTTCAAACTAATCCTCAAAAAGTACCAAACCGTTTACCGTGTCGTTCTCGCCCGAATATTTCGATGCGTTGCGCCTGCAGATTTAGTAGAATGGAAACATCTATGAAAGACAACGTAACACAACTTCACGCCTGTATCACAAATGAGTGGGCAGAGACCACAGACTGCTTGCTACTATCTTAACGATTCACCTTCGCTTTATCAACGTTATTTAATCATTGCATGCACGCCCGAAATATATGTTATATTCATTTCGTCAATCTTTCTCCCTTCGTCCTCTCTCAAAGATACTCAGAGACACTACGGGCCATATTAATAAAGCGCTCTTGAGTGACCATTTTAAGATGCCGTTCGAAACAAAACGGCAACTCAACAGCGCCCTGCAGGGTGATCCCAAATACTCGTAACAGCGCTTTATTAATACGACTCTTTATTTAGCGTACTTACAGAGTCTGAGACCTCTTGATAAAAACAGAAGAATACGGTTCGATATGAACCATTTTATGTTTCTGCAGGGGCACGGGTCTCTTTTTGCATCGCAGGAAGTTTAGGCCATACTCTACCACGGAGGCCAAGTCCGGGTTTGTGGAGGATTGTAAGACAGTGGCGGGCTTTAGTGCCAGAAGTTATTAAGCCGCCGAAAAGGCCTCTGACATGGCTTAACGACTGCCATTAAATGACAACCGGCACCAATGGTTTAGCGTGCCTTGCGAAGCACGGAAGCGCTCGGAAAAAATGCCACTAGCGGTAGACACGGTCACCTATCATGCACATAATCGCGCATGTTGTTGCTTAACTCAAGTGATTGACACCGATCACTCGATTCAACTAGGCCACGAGCGCTTCGGAAATTTGGAGCGCTTAAGAATACGGTTGCCACCGTATTTTGTTGCTTATAATATTTATATCTCCGTAACAACGTCCAATTTATGTAAAAATATCTCCGCCTTCCTATAAAAAAGTCTCGTATTTCTTCGAGAGGAGAATTCCTTTTCTTGCTCTCTTTATCTTTGACTCACAAATCAAAGCTCGCAATGGGTGAACTAATGAGAAACGCGCTACGTTTGTGCTGTAACAAAAGATTATGGAGCTTAAAGATTTATTAAGGGACAAACATAATTTAATACGTCATTTAATTTAATTCAGGCTGGATCGTTATTGAAAAATCCTTCCAAACAAAACAGAAGTGTCAAAAACATTTAACTTTTCATAACATAACATTTACATACAGGCACATACTTTGCTTTTGGCCCCACACTAGGATACCCTGTGTCGTGGGAACCAGAAATAGCGACATCGCAAACATCTACACATCCAAGACCTAGGGTTTCACCTAACCACGCGTTGAAGCGCTCTTGGCCAAGGCGAACCGAGTGATTGGAATCAATCACTTGGTTAAGCAACAACAGGCGCGGTCAGGTACAGGATGGGTGAGCGTCCCGTAACTACCGCTAGTGGCATTTTTCCGAGCGCTTCCGTGCTTCGCAAGGCACGCTAAGCCGTTGGTGCCGGCTGTCATATAATGGCAGTCGTTAAGCCATGTCAAAGGCCTTATGGGCGGCTTGATAACTTCTGACAGTAAGGCCCGTCACTGTCTTGCAATCCTCCACCAACCCGGACTTGGCCCCTGCGGTGGAGTATTGCCTAACCTTTCTGCGATACAGGAAGAGCCCCGTGGCCCAGCAGTGGGGACATACAAGGACTGATAAAGAACGCTTTGGTACAGTGTAGGTAGAACCCTTGCCTCGCATGCGAGTGACCGTTGATTCAATTCCTGCGTGTAGACTTAGATTTTTAACCGACTTCAAAAATGTATGAGGTTCTTAATTCGAGAAATTAATTAATTTATTTATATTTATTTGTCAACCACTCTCAAGTCGTGAAGTTAAACATAAAGAGGTAACTCGCAACTCAAGTCTACTTTTAGATAAAAACGTTTTATAAAACAAGTTATGATTTTTATTCCATCGGTGGCGCTAGTTTGCGCCCCTTTACGCCTTAAAGGACTCCATGCGGCAACACTAGGGCCAATAATGGAAAAAAGTACACGTTTTCTCATGTATCATGTTTGCAAATAATGTTAGGCCAATATCTGGACCAACCTGCTGGCCGAGGCGCCGCTCACTAGAGTTATAAATATCCTTAAAAAGGCTGCAGAAAATATTGATTTATTTATTTGCTCTTTGGCAGAACGCACAAAAAAAAATTAAAAAAAAATTGTTATTAATTTGTTAAATAGAATTAAAAAGTGGAAAGACTGCAAATTTCCGCCAAAAATCCCACAAGCACCATGCGGTTTGTTAATGCACCGCCCTCCCTTCCACTCTTTCAAGCAGAAGCAAGACACGAACACACCACCACCGACACCAATACTTGTGTGAGTGAATACGCGACGCGTTTCGCCTCTAACATGAGGCATCCTCAGGCTCACAAGTGCAAGTCACTTGCACTTGCACTTCAAGTTTGCACTTTCCCACTGTTAGGCTAGTTTTGTTAATTGCATATTATACTTTTTTAAAAACCTATTTAGTGGCTAAAAATTTCACCCATGCCGGGATTCGAACCCGCAACCTCTGGCTATCCGTACCAGCGCTCTACCAATTGAGCCAATGGGCGACTCACGGCATCAGTGAAATTTCGAACCTCTCTACAATATTCTCTGTATTAGCACGGGTTAGTGCATTAAAAATAAAAATAGTGCAATGCATATTTTACTGTTAATTGTATTATTTTGTTTTGATATATCTATACTGTCCACATAAGTGAACAAACCTATTTGAACCTAACATAAACTTATTTTTATTATAATTATGTGTATGTTACACATATAAAAATAAGTTTCTGTCTCTACAGCGTCTAAACGGTCACTTCAACCATCTATTGTAGGTAGGTTTGGCCTTCACACGCTGTATATATATCATGTAACTTAAGTGTAAAAGGCATTTTATTCTCTCATGTATCGTTTGAACCTTTTTTAAGGGGTTACCTAGTGCTAACTATGCCACAAATGGAAAAACATGTCTCCTTTTTTTTAAATGGTTAACCCAAAAGTGAACAAGGAGATAAGCGATATTTGGAACCTGCAGCCTATAATCTAGACCCAATCTTAAACTTTAAAGCGTGTTTGCCAGTAGCGGCCGTTTGAAGTGGAAATCGATTAAAGTAAGGTCATGTCGCTAAATGTTATACTGTCAGACTAAAAATAGCTAACACGGTTACTGAGATTTTAAATGTCCATTTTGTAAGCCAGTTAGATAAATCAAAAACAAAATTTCAATATTTGAAATACCAAAAAAACTGTGACCTAATGAACGTCACATTACAACGTTACGTTACAAGTTAAACCTAGTAATTTACAAACCTAAATCATTTTGAAAAAAAATTGGTAAAACAACATATGTGTTTTCAAATTAGGTCCTTAATTAACAGAGTTTACATATTATTTCAAAACGTGTTAGATTATTAGATTGGGTTTTTATGTTATAATTAATTTTATTCCACTTTAAAATGTTACCTATTCAATGTGTTAAAAAACCCAGGTCTTGGATGTTTACATGTTTGTGATGTCGGTGTTTCTAGTACCAACGACACAGAGTATTTTAGTCTGGGGCCAGAAGCAATCAATGCATGTGCCAGAATGTAAATGTTATGTTATGTGTTTACGACGCCTGTGATGAATTACTAAATTTCTATTATTTTTGATGGTCAGAGTGGAGTTTTTTTCCCCGCTGCCTTTTTCCCCACTACACTACGGCCCAAAGGCAGCGGCTTTCACGTTTATGTCACATTGTACTTTGAAATTCAGCAAAGAGAATGTAAATTGTTTGGGTTGAAATAAATTGAATTGAATTTTAAACTAAAACATTCGTAAGCACTACACATTATATTATACTCCTCTTCGGATTGAAGAGCCATATTTTTGTCGAAAGACTCAGCATCAGTTTTCGCTCTGATTCGTCGGACTTGTACGATAAAAAATCAAGTAAGTAAATCCGGATTTAAGTCGATAATTATTTCGCTTGCTAATATGTATGTATAATATATTTACTTTCAAAACTCGAACTCGTGCATTTCGTTACCACCGGATCGCTCCTTAAATCAGCCCAATAACGTTTTACTGTACCATATACCAGCCTCATTACTCTTGAAACACGCACAAATGTAACCTTGCTGAGGATTGAAGATGTTTTCAACGGGAGAGTGTAATTTATCAAAAGCCAGAGAGGGTTCTCAACGAAACACATTGTTCCACTTTGGATAATGCCGGGCCGGATTCCATCTAGTAGCTAAACGAGGATTACCGAAGTGAATGCATATGAAGAAAGAAGAATCAACAATCTTTTGACTTGGAGACATAAGTTGCTGCAGCCACGTACCGTCTGATCAATTTTCAAATTATAATTTGTTATTTGATTTTTAGTTTTTTATGTTTTAAAGGTATATTTCTTTATATTTTGGTATGTACATATGCAATCACCCTGCGAATGCTGTTGCATGCCTATTAGTAGTGCACAGATCAGGCCCGAAATTATTTGTTTTGTTGTAATTAATTGATTTTTATCTGTGTACTATTGGTGTGTCTATTATCAATAAATAAATAAGAAGAAGAATAAACACATCAATTTAACAATTATATTTATTTTTTTAATGCACTAACATGTGCTAAGGACAATTTTAAACACCTATTTTATATTCTATTAGGTTCTTAAATGATCCTTAGCACGGGTTAGTGCATTAAAAAAAGAATATAATCATGTGGGTACAACGATATCATTCCGATGTAAAACCTTACTGCAAAGTAGGTGCCAGCCAGATGTTGCTGCCTCTACGTAATACAGATAATATTGTAAAGAGGTTCGAAATTTCACTGATATCGGTAGTCGCCCATTAGCTCAGTTAGGAGAGCCCTGACACGGTTAGCCAGAGGTCGCGGGTTCGAGTATACCGGCATGAAACAATACTATTGCATAGACTTAACCTGGGTGTATTTATGCACAGTAAAATGGCTTCGAGCTACGTTACGTTCCGGTTTAGCCTACAACACTCATTTCATATTATGCCTTTAGACACTTCCGGAGATTAAACCGAAATAGAAGAAGAGGGATAATAAAATACATGCACACACTAAAAATAGTTACAAATAATTATATTCTTTTTGTTGCACTAGCCCGTGCTAAGGACAATTTAAAATAAACTGAATATATTTTAATAAATAGTAAAAAATACCGCCATTTGTAAGATAGCACTGAGTGCTGTAAAAAAAGAAAGGTTCACAAAGAAATGGACTCGGAAGCAAGGGACCTAGGTTCGATTCCCAGTGCGGGCATGTGCCGATGATTTTATTTTCTAAGTTATGTACATTTGTTTAGTTACAGTAGCAATACCATTTGCTAATGGTGACGGAAAACTTCACGAGGAAACCCTAGCTTCTGAGATATAAACACACCAAGCGCTTGCTACGTAAATTGGCCAAACTATGAGACTAAAAGGGGAAATCACAGGTCTAACTTAAACTAGATGCTAAAGACGCCAAGTTGAAATTTGAAGAACATCATGAGGAGATCTGAGTGTCTGAGGAATTCAATTAACTCAGCGCTTGAAATTACCAATCCGGGCGCGTGGTGATTATGACCATACCATAAGAGAAGGCTTACAACCCTGTACCCTGCAGTGGGAGGGCAGTAAGAGGTTACATAATAAATATGGAACAAAGTATTACAGATCCCCAACCCGCATGCCCAGCGTGGGGATTATGGGCATTACCCCCCAATGATGACACAATCTTGCGTTGTGACGCTCATCAGGGGAGGGCTGTTTCCAGCAGTGGACTAATATAGCCTGTAGAAGAATAAAGTATTACAGAACATATGAATAAGCACAAAACTTTTAGAAATACACGGTGAAAGCGGGCCATTAAACAATTTCTTGTAGTGGAAATTTCAAAGAGGTTCTTAATAAAAAGTGACGTGACCCAAATCCGCGATATAATACTGATATCTTCAGTCCACTGGCTCTAGAGACTGAGACCCGTATGTATGAAAATCTAAGACCATCGGGTAACTCAACAAAATTCCTTCGAGGAATACACTATTTTTATTTTTAATGCACTAACCCGTGCTAAGGAACAAATTTAAAAACCTATTTAGAGGCTAAAAATTTCACCCATGCCGGGATTCGAACCCGCAACCTCTGGCTATCCGTACCAGCGCTCTACCAATTGAGCCAATGGGCGACTCACGGCATCAGTGAAATTTCGAACCTCTTTACAATATTCTCTGTATTACGTACAGGCAGCGACATCTGACTTAAGCAAATTGCATTACTTACAGCCCCGACTACCTACTTTGCAGTTAGATGCCGTGAGTCGCCCATTGGCTCAATTGGTAGAGCGCTGGTACGGATAGCCAGAGGTTGCGGGTTCGAATCCCGGCATGGGTGAAATTTTTAGCCTCTAAATAGGTTTTTAAATTCTTTCGAGGAAGTTTTTATTTTTTTTATTTTTATTTTAGAAGCAAACAGTCATTTAAATGCAATTTAAATCATATCTTATGTTACTTACATAGACCTCTAGTCTCTCATAATTTCAAATCCAAAAATTTTTTTAAGGTAAGTTAAACATCGGTCGGAGTACTGCTCCGAATAAATACAATGATAAAGGTCAAATTATATAATTAATCAAGTTTCTCCTTTTAGAACTCTCCATCAAAAAACGCCTATGTACGTTTTGCCAAGAAAAGCTTCTTTGGACACATCGTGCGTTCGCATGGCGCATGATCACTGGCCAGGGCCTCGATTCTGTTAGTGCATTATAGTATCATGGTCGGGGCTTCAAACCGGTTTCGAAAATACCGGTTAATAAAGGTTTTTACCGGTTTTTAGAAAAGGTTTCGTTCGGAGCGGAAACGAAATGAGAGCGTACCTAAAAACCTTAATTAACCGGTTTAATCCAAAAAGAACACACACCGCGCCGCACGAGCTGCAAGCAAGTAAAAACTTGTTTGTCTCTGTCTCACTCACAGATCGATGCGTCGAAAGATTAGTCGAAAAATATTCAATTTCGTTGTTTCAAGCTTAATTATTAATTCGTCTGTCCACCCGTCCGTCCGTCTGTCTGTCTGGTATAGACCATCTAGAACATTTTGTCCTAACCAGTCTGATTGTTTTTTAGCTTCTCCTTTTATATATATATATAGGGTGTGTGGGGCACCAGTACCATGACCCCACCAGTACCCCAAAAAATTTTGACGGTCCATGCATCGAAAACCCTGTAAAGATGAAAAAGTTTTCACAAAACCAATAACAATACTAAATTAAAAAAAATATTTTAAAAAACCTATTTAGAGGCTAAAAATTCCACCCATGCCGGGATTCGAACCCGCGACCTCTGGCTATCCGTGCCAGCGCTCTTCCAATTGAGCCAATGGGCGACTCACCGGCATCAGTGAAATTTCGAACCTCTTTACACTATTCTCTGTATTACGTACAGGCAGCGATATCTGGCTTAAGCAAATTGCATCACTTACAGCCCTGACTACCTACTTTGCAGTTAAGTTTTACATCGGAATGATATCACTGTACCCCCATTTGCTCAATTGGAAGAGCGCTGGCACGGATAGCCAGAGGTCGCGGGTTCGAATCCCGGCATGGGTGGAATTTTTAGCCTCTAAATAGGTTTTTTAAAATTGTCCTTAGCACGGGTTAGTGCATTAAAAATAAAAAAAGTATAATTAAAAAAATTAACCCACGACATTAGGACAAATTAGGCATCGATTAGGTTTTTTTTTTGGTCGCGGTTACTGCCACTATTTATTTTGTGGCAACCTTTCAGTCATTATATTTAAAATTAGAATTATTACATGTTATTAAAATAATATTAAAATAAGAAATTAAAATAATAATTGTACGATTAAAATTTAAAATTGCGCTTAAATGCATGTCAATGAGTAATATTAATTGCAGTGTTATAAAATTGCAAATAATATAGTCTTATTCTAATGGATTTTCTCTCTTTCTCTAATGGGTTTTTTGTTCTGTTTCCTTGTTTTTTTTCCTCTTATTTCCTTTTTTCTTTCTTTCTTTTTTAACACTTTCTTTCCTTCTTTTAGTTTTTTATTTATTTATATATACATGTATATACTTCATTCTTTTTTTTTTAACCCATTTACAACTTCATTTATAACACTAATATTTATGATAGAATTGAAAATAATAATGAAAAAAAATTAAAATAAAATTTGCAAATAGTATTAAAATTTTAAAATGGTATTTACAAAATATAATATAACAGAATTATCGTGTTTTTCCCGGCGCCTTATCTCTGTCTACTCCGACGAGTAGTCACAAGCAAGGCGCCGGGGTACAGAATATAACTAGTTAAAATTAAAAATATTATAAAATGCTTACTGCCCCTCGCTCGACCGACCAAAAATAAATTAATAAAGGAGTAAGGCCCGGGTTAGACCCGGCCCCCATTCGCCCTTGAGGCCGCGCGCGTCACCCCCAGGGCGAAGGCAAGGAAGGCCTCCCGACTCTTGGAGTCGGCCATAAGGGCGGCGAACGCCTCGCACCTCACCGCTCTTCCCAGGCGTATCTCGCAATCGGCCCTAGCAGCTCCAAAACGGGGCACTCCTCCAGCAGGTGCTCCAGCGTTTCGGGAGTCTCGTCATCACAGATGCAGAACGGACTCCCCGCGAGCTTGAACCTGTGGAGGTACGCTCGAAAGCCGCCGTGCCCCGTAAGGAGCTGCGCCTTGGCATTGCACATTGTGAATTTGCCAAGGACTTTGTGGGCCGATGCGACGTCCGGGAAGAACAGCGAGGTGACGCGGCCTGTGGCAGACTCGCTATAGCGGGTCTGCCACTTTGCCACTGTCTCCCGTCTCACCTGCAATTTTGCGTGTGAGACGGGATACAGGTCGTAGGCTGCCGCGTCTTTGCGGGACAACGCCACCCTCTTCGCCAACTCATCCGCGCGTTCGTTGCAGGGGATCCCGACGTGGGCCTTGATCCAAAACCGGATCAGGCCCCCGTTTTTCTGGATGTTCGCAAGCTGGCCGTGGATTTTCACGGCCAGTGGGTGTGGTGAGGTACTCCTGAGCAACTCCAGAGCGGATCTGGAGTCGCTCAGAACACTCGCCCTGATGGGAACGGGACCCCCGGCAACGAGGTCAAGCCTTAGAGATCGCCACCATCTCCGCTTGGAAGACGGAGGCGAATCCCTCTAGCCTGAACCCCCTGGTGCGGACCTCAGCGCCGCCCTTCCACAGTGTGACCGCTCTCCCCACCTTGCCCGCGATCTTGCTGCCGTCCTTATAGGCCCTGGGCCAGTCGTCGGGCACCTTACCGAGCTCTTCCACGCTAGCCACCTCCTCAAACTCCACCGGAGTCCTGAGAGCGGGGTGTCCCAGCGTCAACGGGCTGCATCGGTGCTCGACTTCCCGGCCCGGGAGCGGGGCGAAGGGCCTCCCCCTCTTCAACTCATAGAGTTGAAGGGCCTCCTCGGCCCTTAGGTCGAGGGGGAGCATCGATTAGGTTAAAACATATCTAAGAACACTCGCTAGAAAACCAGCCTTCAAATTAAAAATACCGCATCCATATCGGTTTACCAGTTTTAAGGCTACGGTGCCATTCACACACAGACACATACAAATAGCAGTCAAATTTATAACACCCCGGGGTAAAAAAAATTATAAGTAACACTTGTCGCCCGCTACCGTTTCTCAGTTCCTTTAAAGTATTATTTAAGCCCACGTAGGCATCCTGCTGTCAAATCCATTTCCAAAACAATATTAGAATAGAACAGAATAGAATATACATATCTCTTTTATATATCTCATGACATGCAACGAGGAAAATATGACATCCATAAACTTACCCCTCGTTGTCGTCTGGAGCAGTCAATCAGTCAGGACAGGGTTCCAAAAGAAACTAATGAAAATTACTCATTCACATTGCGTTGGCAACGTCGGAAAGAGCGAAATGAAAACCTCTAAAAACCTGTTAATAGATCGAAACCCTTTCTGATTTTGCTCCTTAAGGAAACCGGTTTTTTTAAGGTTAAGGTAGAACGAAACCGAAATAAAATGCTCCTATGTACTTAGCACGGTACCGGTTTGAAAATTGTGACCTGACCATGTATCTACCATGATTCATGGTAGATACATGGTCAGGTCACGTGGGGGGGGGGGGGTGTTTTTTCATACCATTGACGCCTAGTAGGTTCGATGTATGTGCGCGCGTAGACTTACAGCAGCAACGAAATTAAATCAAAATTCAGTCATTGTACCACAGTGCCTTAGCAGAATCTAGGCGGAGGTGGAAGGTAAACGCGCCCGAGGAAGGGTATCGATAAGATGGTTAGACGACATAAAAACGACAGCCTGTGGCAGCATTTACCAGGTCGTCCACGTGGCGGAAAACCGTTTGCTGTGGAAACGAGTGACCCATGATCACGATCCCCAGCCATGAGGGAACGACGAAAAAAAATAAGAAGATTCTCAAAATGTTTGCAGGGGCTACTCAAGTAGGTAACTTATGTATGGATATAAATATAAAGCAATATACGATTGAATACCACTTTATACGCACACCGTTTTGACGTGTTCAAAATCGCTTAGTGATTATTCCAAAGATATAGGTACTTTAACTGAACATGGAATCAACTCTCTCTATGTCCCCACTGCTGGGGCACGGGTCTCTTTCTGTATCGCAGGAAGGTTAGGCCATACTCCAGCACTGGGGCCAAGTCCGATTTGGTGGAGGATTGTAAAACAGTTGCGGACCTTACCGTTAGAAGTTATCAAGTCACCCAAAAGACCTCTGACGTGGCGTAACGGCTGCCATTACATGACAGCCGGCATCAAATATTTTTTTTCGGCTGGCAACCCCAGACCGAACGGCTGACTTCAAAAGCATCTCTGTAGTATTATTTAAAATAATGAGTAATTTAAGTGTATTTAGAGTCCAATTAAACGTACATTCATTAAATAATACATAGCAGTGAAGTGTAAATAAAAGTTACTCGCTTTGAGTTTTTAAGTGATACGCACAGTCGGACTTTGCGATCCTTTCACAATCGAATGCTGAAGACACCAAGTCATTCGACAAGGTTCTTCAGCCAATCCTTTACTATCACAGCTGTCCGCCTGTGGAATGATCTGCCCTTAGACGTAAAATTTTCACCGTCCCTGCCAATATTTAAGAACAGAGTGCATAACCACTATTTTTTCTTAATGTAAGTTATTTGTATTTATTTGAGAAATCCCTTTCTAGTATTATGTAGGTACATTTTTTTTCATGTAATATGTTTTTTTTGTGTATGTTTATTTTTATTTATTTCATATTTATGTACCGTTTATGTATGTGTATCAATTTCATATTTAGGTATGTATCGTTTATGTATGTGTATCAACTATAAAATAATATGTTAACAAATTTTGTTTAGTTGCGCCGACTACCCGCATTTCAGTTTCCGTTTCTTTTTTCCATCAATGGTTGTCTGGAAGAAATTACTTTTAGTAATAAGGCCGCCACTTGTACTGTACTGTTATTTTATAAGTCTCTTATGTAATCCTTGGTGTACATGCAATGAAGAATATTCTATCTATCTATCTATTATTTGCAGATGACACGTCACTTATTTTTAAAATTAAGAGACAAGAAAATTACCTTGACAATACAAACTATGCTCTCTCTCGGGTACTAAATTGGTTTACTTCTAATAACTTATTGTTAAATTCAAAAAAGACGAAATGTATAAAGTTCACTCTTCCAAATGTCAAAACGGTAGATAGCAATGTTTTATTGGGGAATGACAAATAAGACCTTGTGAATGAAACTGTATTTCTAGGTATCACAATTGATGCAAAGCTTCAATGGGGTCCTCATATAGAAAAAATAGCAAATAGGCAAATAGTTCAGCAGCATATGCAGTCATAAAAAAATATTAAAAAAAATAAAAGAACCCGACTGCAGTGATAAATCAACTGAAAGGGAAAAAATAAGATAATTTTATTATCAAATGCTAATGTCGAATCAGAAGAGTTCATGCTGCTTTACTTGAGGGACCAAATAATATAACTTTATAAGCATTATTTGCTCAAACTGTTGCATTTATTATTTTATATAAAATGATGCAGTCGGGACCCATTAGAGGACTTTAAACAAACAGTAATGGGTCCCGACTGCATCATTTTATATAAAATAATAATTGCAACAGTTTGAGCAAATAATGCTTATAAAGTTATATTATTTGGTCCCTCAAGTAAAGCAGCATGAACTCTTCTGATTCGACATTAGCATTTGATAATAAAATTATCTTATTTTTTCCCTTTCAGTTGATTTATCACTGCAGTCGGGTTCTTTTATTTTTTTAAATATTTTTTTTATTTTTGACCTTTTAGTGACTCAGTAAAACGATAAAATTTAAAAGTCCATCTGTTCTGTTTACATGCTTTAAATCGTTATATTATTTTATGTCCTAAATGAATTTTAGTTTATTGCTTTATTTTCTTTTAAAAACCTATTTAGAGGCTAAAAATTTCACCCATGCCGGGATTCGAACCCGCAACCTCTGGCTATCCGTACCAGATTATTTTCTTTTGTTCGACAATGGACATGTCTCGGCAAATCATAAATATTTTTACTGATATACTTGTTTGATATAGTCATAGGTACCACCTGCCTGCATTAAAAATTTATGTCGTACGATATTTTTTAGCTAGTATAATGAATATGGTCTAATGGTGTTAAACTATCTAGAATATTTGCAAAGGAAACGACAGATTTTTTTCTTTATTATCCTTACATAAATTGTCTGTTTTTTATGTAGCCTAAAACCGCTCCACTGCACCTAGTTATTTAATGTTAACGATTGTTGGTGGGGACTGGAATAGTCACGAATTATCTCTTCGACCTGAACGGCGCTCAGCTTTCGACATCTCCAGAGTAGAATTCTTCGTGCTTGCATTCGCGGCCTGTACAAAGGCGCGACAGGTTTCCTCCTAACAGCAACTTTAAGTAACTGTCGCGGCCTTCGACCGCGCTAATAGTCTCTCCATTTGGCATCAGCGTAAATAGAGCTCAGCATTTGGAATCGCCGTGGGAGTATTCCTCTAGCCCGCTTCACAGCCTTCGGCCGTGCCGCGACCTGTATTGAGCTCGGTCTTCAACCTCGTCGCGGCAAGTTTCCTCGCACCCGCATGATGGGGCTCGGCCTTCGGCCTGGCGTAGTTATTTAGAGTTGTGGCATGGGCGCGGAGACATACAAAATCTTGGTTTTCTGAATGCCAAAATATTACCGGTATTAAAATGAAACTATAACAAATTCATCTTGAGGTGGCCCCCTAAAGCATTGAAAAATTTTACTGAATATTTAGGTGTAGCTAAGCAATCTTTGGTCTCACAAGTGAACAGGAAACCTAACACAAAATCACAATCTTATTTTCGGAGGAAACGAGATAAAATTCGTTAAGATGAATAGAGCTAGAATTTTTTAAAATTTCATGGGTCCTGCGATACGAGGTCACGGAGGATCCGTCTTCGGTTACCAGTGAGAGCGTTCAAATATTTTTTTATCATTTATTGTTTCTTCTTTGAACCCAGCTTGTCTGACTATGACCGCACAGGGGAAAAGGAGTTACATGCTACACTTAATATATTTTGTTCAGTTAGTTTTGGTCTAAGTGTCAGTAGGAAATTAATATCAGTGTTAAGAAATTAATTATTTTTTCTCAAACATGCTCGGAAATGTTTGTGTTATTACCATGAAATAAAGCCACAAAGTTTCTCTTTTATGGCTCCCGCCTCACTTTACTGGCCTAAGCCAGTAAAGTAAGTATGAAAATCCATTACCGTCCGCTGCTCTAACTTTTTAAATTTACTTACTAAAATTAAACTGACCAAGGAAAAATTACATACAGCCAACCACCTACTAAGTTATGTAAGCATACTTGCAAGATTAAAAAAAGAAAACAATCTATGGTATTGGTTTTTGTGCGGTTAAACATGGTGCTCAAATATGTTAGTGTATTAAAAATAAAAAAGGCGGCAATCTAAACTATTATTTCTTAATTACCTAGTAATTATTTTAATATTAATATTTCCTCGCATTGTTTGAGAAAAGCATTATACAATCCTCGGCCGGAATAGGGATTGCAGGACTCGTTCTAGACGGCCTCGTCTACGACTCGGCCGTCTATCCCAAACTCGTCCAGCAATCCCTTACTTCTCGGCCTCTGCAGTAATGTATTATTACCCCCTATGAGGTCGATATTTCTTAAATTAATGAGATAAACGAATGGCGTAGAAAGAAATACGTCTAGTGGCTAAAAGTGGTACTGTAGGACAGGGTTTCAGCAGACAAGAAGAGAAACGTTGTTTCAGCACGACAGCACGTACTTAGGGATCTATTTATTGAAGCAATATGAAACTTACTAAGGATTACGGATTAGTAACTGTACTACTCGTACCACAGCGCAATAGGAGTGATCGTTGCAAAGACGAACCGTTTTATAAGACCGTTTTGTGTTGCGCGACGATAGGACCGTTTAACGTTTCATTATAAAGCAGTGCCAGAGACTCTAAAGCAGTGCCAGCGCTCGTTCGTCGCGAGACCAGGAGCTCTATTTTTGAATCACTCGTATGAAATTGTATCGTCGAATGCGACATAAGTCACACTCGTCTTCTAAGTCGCATGATCTCGTTTTTCCATATTTTTGAATCGTTCGCCTGAAGTGTTGCCAGTACAATTTGAAGTATTGTATTTTATCCGTTCTACGCAGAAATTACAAAAACCGGAAACTACCGTAACGGAAACGGAACGTAAAATATTTCGTTTTATTGGCTGTTTAGATGAAAAATCCTTGCCTTTAGTTGCAAACAAACAAAACACTGTCATAGATCGTAAATAATAACACTTTGTTTTGTTTTTGTTCGAAAATGTCAAAACAAAAAATCAATTCGGCACAAAAGCACAAACTCCTCGATTTGAAATTAACACAAATTTTGACAATTAATCTATCGATCGACATACGAGACGAGTGGTAAGGACCATTCGTTGCAGTCGAGTGATTCAAAAATACGGTATTTCGTATGTCGAACGAAAATCAGTAGAAATCGAGCGTTCGACGCGAGACGAGTGATTCAAAAATAGAGCTCCAGTCCTTAGATTATTTGACGCGGATATGTCCTTTAGTGCTATATTAATAGAGCCTAGAACGTAATGAGATCATTGCGACGTCGTCGTCGGCTCCTTGCTCGTTCCGTTCGTTTTGGTCTGTGATACAATAAAGTAATCTTTATGTCTATGAGTATACAGTCGAATATCGTGTAAAACAACTTATTTTTTCCGATGTTTCGTGATTTCGTCTCGTTCGCACTCGTTTGACCGTCCTCTGCGACTTGCTCGTTCGCATACAATGAAACCAGTTGCGAACGAGGACCGTTTCGAGGACCTGTTTTCGTTCCAGAAAAAACGGTTGCGTTTCGTCGTCGAAAAATCGGACAACGACCCACTCCTACAGCGCAAAGCGAGGTATACTACCTACGTCACTAGTCGTGCCAATTATTAGTGGACACTTGGACAGTCACAGCCAGTATTGGTCGAAGTGATTGGTCGAGTGCTCAATACTATCCAATTTTGTTTAATATTATGTAGAGCCTTCGGACAAAACCATACCGCAATTTAGAACACAAACAGCTCCATCTGTGGTTGGGTAGAGGAACTAATGCTACAGTACTTTAATTACTTAGAAGTGAATATTATTTGTGTTGCGTTTGTTCTCTATTAATGCTGATTTTATGTTAATCAACGACACCCGCAAAATTCTCTTTTAAATACTTTGCACGTGTTAGGCGTAGTTAAACAAAATTATATTTTTTAATTAAATGAATGATCTAGAAGGATCAAACCACTTTATAGGAATTATTTCTTTCCGCATTTGTACCGATTCTATAAATGGTTTGTTTACATGTAGACCAAAACTGAAATTATGTATACACATGTATTACAATAAATAAAATATAGCAGCGCCATCAAGTGGCTAAAAGTGGTACTTTAATTGCTTAGAAGTAAATGTTATTTTTTGTTACGTTGGTTCTCTATTAATGATGATTTTATGTAACCTACGTCATCCGCAAAATTATGTTTTAAATAT
Source organism: Yponomeuta sedellus (assembly GCA_934045075.1). NCBI lineage: Eukaryota > Metazoa > Arthropoda > Insecta > Lepidoptera > Yponomeutidae > Yponomeuta > Yponomeuta sedellus. The sequence goes on from OW203734.1 coordinate 14,052,929, forward strand.
TACACACCTGTTAGGGGTAGTTCAATAAAATTAGTATTCGAATTCAATAAACTAAATATAACAGCGCCATCTAGTTGCTCCTAGCTGTACTTTAACGAATCTTCTTAACGAATTTTATTTTTCGTCACAGTTCTGATCGCATAATTATGATTTTATATAGCCTATGACACCCGCGCAAGGATGCCGAATCGAATAATACCTTGTTTAACAAAATCTGACCATTGGTTAAGGAGTTATGAGGGAACATAGAATCGGACATACTTACATACATACATACGCACTAAACACATTACCCTCCCGTCTTGCAGAAGAGAGCGATCAGATTCATTTTTATTATTAGGCTGGGTTGTCGAGATTCTTTAAGAGATTTCTTTAAAAAACTAACATCCTGACAGTTGCCAGTCAGTATATATATGAAAACATTATGTACATACGTTAGGAAAAATATCAGTAACTTTAAAACTTTAGGTAGCCAACACAATGTAAATACTAGAAATAAACATAAACTTTTGTTCCCACTATTTAGGCTGGCAAAGGTTAATACATCCTTCATGGGGCATTGTATACGCTTCTATAATAAAATCCCTGAAGATATATTAAGCTTGCCTGAATCGCGGTTCAAAAAATATGTTAAGCACATTTTGTGCCAAAATGGCTACTATAACAAAAAGGATTATTTAGATGAATATGAGGTCTGGAATTAAAGCGTACAATGTATGAGTTCTATGTTTTATAATAATTGTGTCGTCGTCGTCGTTGTCGTCAGGCTATAGGTACTAGTCCACTGATGGACATAGCCCTCCCCTAAAGAGCGCCACGTTAATAATTGTGTAAACTATGTTAATTATGGACTTTTGAAAAGACTAAGTTTGGAGTTTTTTTGTCCATTTTTCTCCTAAATGATCTAGTTTTTGAAATGGACACCTAGTTTGAATTGTAACGTTCACTAAACCGCAGTTTCTGTGCTACTTTGAATAAAACCTTTTCATTTCATATCATTTCAAAGGCTTAACGTACCCCGCGAAGCAAGGAGGCGCTGGGAAAAAATGCCACAAGGTAGTCACGAGATGGTTTACCCCATAAAGTACCTGATCGCACATGTTGTTGCTAGCCTAACCATAGTAACTGAATCCCATGACTTGGTTCCACAAGACCACGAGCGCCACTTTCTCATTTCTGCAAACAGCGCTTGTGTTTTTGTGAATATTATGAAAAATAGCATAAAGTTGGGTTGTAATTAAATTTATTGAAATCATTAAGTCTGTCACGCTAAGAGAGGCATTTACTGTATATATTGTAAGGTTTAAAAAAAGAAAAATATTATCATTGAATTTTTACACAAGTTGCGAATGTGCAAATAAAAACAATTGAACCTAATATAAATGTGACTGGTGGCATGAAGACAAAGAGATGATTGCTCTGAAATAGCTCTACATATGTGCCTATAATCAGCCCACTGGCTCGTGTTGTAGACATTATCAAGTCTCTTATAGATAAACACGGCGAGAATCTTCGAAAAATATTATAAAATATAAAAACATTTTTTTTTTCAACATAACATTTACATTTACATACAGGAACATACGTTTCTTCTGGTCCCACACTAGGATACCCTGAGTCGTTGGAACCAGAAACAACTACATCACAAACATGTAAACATCCAAGACCTGGGTTTTTTTTGTCCCCAACAGGGGTTCGAACCCGGGACCTCTTGTATGGTAGGCAGATAAAATGGTAGGCAGATGCGCTACCGCTGCGCCACAGAGGTCATCATAGATAGAAAACAGTTTATTTTACAAAAAATTGAAATTACACAGATATTTCTTAATCTAAGGGTACAGAGGTCTTATTACTAAATGTGATTCTCCCAGACATTCAATACAGAAAGATCTGAAGAAAGAATAATCCTTAGCTGTACGGGATCTTAACCTATTTGACAAGCTTCCTTTGACATCTTTGTTCGTCCAGTACTACAATAGACATCGAGATCTACAACAGACGTCATACTAATCTCATATAAGTAATCTCAATGCAAAATCCGATGGACTCTCGGTCTTCGATAGCCTTGCTTTGATAAAATACTTCAATGGAATCAGACGGACTGACAGAAAATAGCCACTGAGAAACATAGTCACAATTTCGCAAGAGAATATTGGAAATAAGGTTGCGGTACTATTAATTTCGCCAATTGTACAATTTTACTGGGATCATAAAGATTGCACTTGCTCTTGTGAGCCTGAGGATGCCTCGTGTTAGAGGCGAAACGCATCGCGTATTTTCTCACACAAGTATTGGTGTAGGTGGTGGTGTGTTCGTGTTTTGCTTCTACTTGGAAAATTGGGAGGGATGGCGGTGCATTAACTAACCGCATGGTGCTTGTAGGATTTTTGGCGGAATTTAGCAAAGTAATTTTCACTTTTTAATGCTATTATGGATTTCCGCAAAGTAACGCCTGAATTCATACAATAATAAAGAGTTAAATAACTGTAGATATACTTAATAGTGGTATACTAATCACTAACATTTCGTATAAAATATTATCAAATATCGAATATAAATATTATTATAGAATCACTACATCCACAAAAAAATGCGGGTCTACCGGTCTGTAAAAATATCAGTGGCGGCATACTAAAGTGGTACTAACGCATTATAGCGATTTCAAAATTTTCCCAAAACCTTGCGAAGCACGGAACTGCTCCGAAAAAAACCACTAGCGTTGGTCATAGACGGTCAACCATCCACGCACTTAACGCGCCCTATGTTGCTTAACCTTCGTGATCGTTTAAGCAATCAGGCAGCCGGGGCTACGAGCCATTCTTTTTCTGTCTCGTCGTCGTCGTCGTCGTCAGGCTGTACTAGTCCACTGCTGGACATAGCCCTCCCCTAATGACCGCCATAGTGCCCTGTCTTCAGTTTGGCGTATCCAGCATCTGCTTGCAGTTTTTCCTATGTTTGTGGTATCTTTGCCTGGTGACCATAGCACATGGTATGCTAGATATTGGGACAATACAGTGACAAATGATTGTGTAGTCTCAATCAATCAGTTTCTCAAAATGTATGGTGTGCAATGAAGAGTCTCTTAGTTTGAGTATAGTATTGCACTGCCCACCCAGACTTTATCCAGAAACAAAAGGTTGACTGGAAGAAAATTTAGAATTTAGTAAAGTAACGAAGTTAAGTTCACGAATATAAATATTGATAAGATGTTGACTTTACTATTGAAGTAAAATAGTTTTACCAGGTTATATAATATTTATTTGCGCGTGAGAATGTTTTACGCGGTAGACAATTTAGAGGATAACGAGAAGGAGAGGTTTAGGAAGAACGTTGTGTTTGATTAATCAGATTTTTACAAAAAGTGGCAAAACAGAGAACATCAATACCTCATAATAGAAATACCTCACCGGAACACACCTGACACAAAGGATGCCATAACGCTGGCTATGTTATCTCGCTGCACCGCCGGGTCCTTTCCATCAGGTATGCCTTGGAACTATGGTCAATGGTCAAACCCGGAAGCGCCAATTTCTCTATTGAAAACTCTAAATCTGTATCTACTTGGTAAAGGAAGATTGAAGCGTGTAAATTTGCCTTGTTACTGGACTTTTTCTGCGTTGGACGTTATACCACATTGGACTCGCACGCACGGCCGAATTTAGCCCGCCAGTGGCCAAGGTGGGGCTTAACAGTAAGTCGTTCGTCTTGCTTAGCCCCGACTCCGGCGAAATTGAAGGACAACCTACTGATTAACGCTGCCCACTCGGGATAGTTTTCAAACGATAAAAGCAAAGTTGGGGAAAGATGAGCTTGAAGGTTGCGTGAAGATTGGTAATTTATGGCCGGAGACGTAAGTAATTGTGGAGCAAGTCCTCAGCTTGACACTGTCTGGGTCATTAATAGGCGAGAATACTTTAAAAGAGGAAAACTTGCTTTTGATAACAGCTGGGGGACACAAGGATAATTTCGTATAGAAGAGTTCTGTATCGTTGTTGTATTGATGGTGCGTTCATCGAAAGGTTCGGTGTATAGATTAGGCTAAAGAGTAGTTTTACTTTTAAACCATCTCATTTCTGAACTAAAACTTTCGTAAGCACAACACCCGTAAGTAGATCCGGACTAAAAGTCTACAACATCTCATTTCATATAATAGCCCGATATTGGAACAAGGCTGACTTGCTTAAATCGCTTAGATGTCTTAATGATTCGCGATACTCATACATAGTTATATATTAAACGGGTCTAATCGCGATTATTTATTAGTTAAAACGTAATTACCTTATTTCCCGACGTTTTGGCAGAGTTACAGTTGCCGTGGTCTCGGGTAGACAGTCTACGTTTTCCTAATAAATAATCGCGATTTGACTCGCTTAATATATAACTATGGACAAGTAATTAGTTAAATGAGTTGACATTATTATATCTTTGAATGAATTACCTAGGATGAGAAAACTTTACAGATCTCACTGTTATCCACATTCTAATGATTTCTATCAATCGTTTATTTACGTTTAGGTAAAAGCCTATTTTTTATTCGTACCTTAATTTACATCCTATATAATTTGTATCATTTAAATTTAGTTTTTTTCGGGATATAGCCTAGGCGCATTATTTGCAACGTAATATAATAACTTTTTCTTTATACTGAGCTTTGACCTCTGTCTACTCCTATTCGCGGCATAACAAGAAGCGCTGAAGAGAACTTTATGAAAAATCAAGGATCACATTATTGGAGAATTACTTTGAGGTTTAATACCTGTGAAATAGGGCTATTGCACTGCTCCCTGAGGCGATAAATTATTTAAGCTCGGTGAGCTTTATGATAGAAGTGAGGAAAAGATAGTGTGTGGTGTGAATGTGCACTTTGTGCACATAAACTGACTAGTCGCTCTAGCGGTATCAAGGCTGATCGCCATGGCGTAAGTCGTGGGTTCAATTTCCGCTACAAATGGACAAACTGCCGGAGTTTGGATTAATTTCTTTGTTTCTCATGTTACTGATTACCATAGCACAGGGTATCTTAATTTGGGACCTTGGTTAAAGTTATTATTATTATTAAATTGAAATAATCGTTAGTACAGTCTGTTAGCTTTTAGAATATACCTCGGGCTCTAGAGTAGGCTTCGGTTTTCGCCGAAAGCACACGAGTGTAATACTTCTTCCTGCTCTGTATAAAACTTTTCTTAACTATTTTGAAAAGTTGTTCCGAAATTAAGTGTCATATTCGATATTTCTACTACACGAATATATCCAATTCTATCCGATAATAGCTGAGGTATATTCTAAAAGCTAACAGACTGTACAATGGTAATATACTTTACTACCGAAACAGAGATTGTCAATGAAGACTTAGTTGATTTGTACAAATTTCTTTAATCTAGATGTTTTGCATATACTATAGACTACAGTTGCGTTTGAAACTTTTTTGCTTGCAGCTTGCACGTGACTATCTTAGCTGGACGCGCCCCATCGTTTGTTTATTTTTTTCGAACGAACACTGAGTGTACATCTATGTGTTGCAGTATCCTGGCTCATGGTACGTGTGTCCTTTCCTATGCACCACAGTAAAGCACATCTTAGTTTGGGACCAGGATAAGTGACTGTTTTGAGTGGAATTAATTACAACGCCGTATCTTTGAAATCATGGTAAACCTAAAAACCTTTCCTCCTATGGTAATAGTTAAATTTCTCGGTTCGGTGTTTATACCATACTGAAACCTGACGTGACAGCGTAAGTTGCTCTATCTACTAATGTTTTCTCCGTAACTTAGGTTAGCTGGTAGATAATGCTAAACAGCAATAATTCCGCCTATGCGCAAAAATATATCTTGCAGATTGTAGTGAGCACATATCAACTCTGTGCGCGCACTGTAAACTCCAACATTCCTGCATCGCGCAATCAAAGTGTTTTACATGACATACCATAAATATAACGTCCGACAGATGCCAGTTGGACCAACCGTCCCCAGACATACGATCTGCCAGGAGAGAAATTTCCTTTTATTGTGGAAGAGCACGATCACCCGCTCTTCCCTATAATTTCTAATTATAATTACTTATTGAACACAGTTATAGAGTTGCAAGCCAGCAACCTTTAGCAGGGGTCGATTCTCGGAAGCCCCGAACTTGAAAGTTGCTTCCGCTTCGCTTTCCTGCCGTGGGCAATTCCTGATTCGACGTGAGCACACTACTCAAGCAACCCAGACGCACCGCGGCCATCCACCATCTTCGGCCGCCGATACAGGGAAGGAATCGTGCTGCGTTAGTGAAGTCAGATAGGCTACCGATTACCCACGTTAACCGTAGATCTCTATTTTTTTTTAAATAAAATAATATTATCAGCAGTCTGACAAAAGAAACCACCCAGAACTTAGAACCAACACCTTGATTATAAAACTTAAAACACACACATGTATATGCGAAAGCAAAATGTTTAATTACCTCCGACGTATAGATATAACTTATCATGTATCACATAATTAACCTGGATATCGCATTTCAATGGACATCTGAGATGTGACATTGATACTGTTACACGTAATTGTACTACGAAGTCCCGTAGATATTTCATTTTTGCACACAGATGTACGTTAAAATTTACATAATCAAGGCGCAAAGCCCCTTTATCAGATTATCAGAACCCAAAATAAGGTCTAACTTAATCAGCGTTCACCAACTCAATTAATCAAGCACTCAAACTCCAAACAATTCCAAATTAATACAAAACCACACAGAAGTAAGCAACCAGTTGCAAATTAAAACTTTTTTTAATGACTGGCGATGCTCACGTTGTGAATTAAGGTAATTACGTTTTAAATAATAAATAATACCTATTTATTTATTTGCTGTGTTGTGTCGGCCTAGAGAATAGCACCAACCCAATTCTTCCCGCGGGTGTCGTAAAAGGCGACTAAGGGACACAAACCGGGGGGTGGGAAGCAGCGCCCCTGCAGTACAATTCCGCCGAACTGCGATCCCCAACCCGCATGCCCAGCGTGGGGATTATGGGCATTACCCCCTATGATAGTACAACGTGGCGCTCTTTAGGGGAGGGCTTTGTCCAGCAGTGGACTTGTACAGCCTGACGATGACGATGATTGTTTAAAACGTTTATTATATAACTATAGATTGAAGCTGGAACTATAGCTAAGCATGGAAGCTCTTGTTGCGTGTTCTAACCGAGTGATTAGGATCACTTGAGTTAAGCAACAACAGGCGCGGTCAGGTGCAGGAGGGGTGACCGTCCCGTAACTACCGCTAGTGGCACTTTTCTTGCTTGACAAGGCACGTTAAGCAGTTGGTGCCAGCTGTCATGTAGTGGCAGTGGTTAAGTCATGTCAGAGGCCCATAAGGCATGGGCGGCTTGATAACTTCTGACAGGGCCCGCCACTTTCTTATAAATTTCCACCAACTTGGACTGGACCCCTTGGTGAAGTATGGCCTAAACTTCCTGCGACGCAAGAAGAGATCGTGCCCCAGCAGTTGGGACATACAAGGGTTGATATCGCAGATTGAAGCATAATGGACATAATTTTTTTTGGGACCTAGACCATGCGATTTACTACGCCACGGGAGCCAAGTCAGAGTTGGAGTAGGATTGTAAGACAGTGGCAGGTCTTACGGTCGGAAGTTATCAAGCCGCCCATAAAGCCTCTGACATGGCTTCGCGACTGCCATTACATGACAGCCGGCACCAACGGCTTAGCGTGGCCTGCGAAGCACGAAAATGTCACTAGCGTTAGTCACGGGACGGTCACCCATCCTGCACCTGACCGCGCCTGTTGTTGCTTAACTCAAGTGACTGATTCCAATCACTGAGTTTGACTAGGCCACGAGCGCTTTCACAGAGTGATGGCCTAGAACTAGCCTTCGTTTGGTAGGTGGGTTGCATACCCTATGCCTCAATGGCGTCAAGGGGGCACCTCAAGGAAAAATTGCTATTCAAACGTAGTTTGGTTTTATTTTACAAACGTCATGGTGGAACTCACTGACACTTTACCAATCTTTTTAGAGACTATAACATAACATAACATTTATATACAGGCACATACATTGCTTCTGGCACCACACTAGGATACCCTGTGTCGCGGGAACCAGAAACAACGACATCACAAACATGTAAACATCCAATACCTGGGGTTGTTTTGTCCCCAGCCGGGATTCGAACCCGGGACCTCTTGCATGGTAGGCAGATGAGCTACCGCTACGCCACAGAGCAAATCAAGGTTTGTTCATTCTTACAACTTTACTGAGAATAACAAGAAAATAGAGCCTTATAAGCCTTTTCATAGAAACTATTCACAAAGCTTTAAATTATTTTTGATTAGTTTCATTCTCATTTTTTTTTGTAGCCTATAAACGTCTCATTTCAGGGCATAGGCCTTTTCTGAGATATATAGTATGGTCTCAATTAATACGCGTGCCCACCGCGGATTGGCAATTTCCAGCGCTGAGTTATTTGAACACCTCAGACACTCAGGTTTCCTCAAGATGTTTTCCCTCACAGTTAGCGAGTGGTAGGGCTATATTAACTTTACAAATATACGTAACTTAGAGAAACAAAGTTTCTGGTCCTTGCTTGGATTCGAACCCACGATCTCCCTAATAATAAGAAGCCAGCGTACTAAAGCTCTGCTATCACCGCTTTATCGTCGGGTATTAAATATAATAAAGGGTTTTATTGTCAGAAGTTAAGCGCCTTGTACATTACATTTTATTACAGTAACTTCACTTTAACCGTAAACGTGGTTTTCCTATTTTAATTTAGGCTACGACATATTTACATAATTATCAAATAAACACGAAATAATTAATAAAAATTGGTGAAGCTGTTTTGGAGGAGTTCGATACAGTGATACGAGATTTTTACGTATTACTTATAAGGTAAAGATACATACATATATAACTAAGAACAGTTACCCTACGTAACCTTTTATTCTTTAATATTACATTTATATAAAATTAAAATCTACTAAACAACACAATCCAAGAATAATTAACGCTATAACAGTTCATACAATTCACCAACATTTAAAATACTTTTCTGATACTTCGACATTCATAAATGAACGTTTAAAGTTAAAAAAGATTAGTTCTTCTGATTTTTCGCAATACGGCAAAGTTTTCTATTTTAATGGTCGCGCTTTACAGACTTGCCTTCTATTAGAACAATGACTCGCACAACAAGCGTATTTAAGAGCTATTGTTAAAGCACGTTTATTTTATCGCACCCTCAGAACGAAAGAGGCCTAAGTCAAAAAATAGTGAAATTGAGTTACAATCATAGAGTCATAAAAAGGTATGCCGTGGACGGAAGATTCGCTATATTTGCTCTTTTTTACAATAAGTGCCTTTGTTTTACTATTCATCGGATAGAGCATACCTTTTTATGTCTCTCTATGATTGTTAGGTACTCAATTTTTTGAGTATTTAAACTATTTTTTGACTTAGGCCTCTTTCGTTCTGAGGGTGCGCTATAATGGCTCTCGAACCACAAGTAATACACAGTATGGCGGTAGGGAACCTTCGACGTGCGACTTCGATTCGCATTTAGCTAGTTTTACCATATGAATTTAGCTATTATAAATACGTGTATTGCACCTTGATAGGTGCATAAAGCGGAGCGGTACAACGCCGTCTTCTCAATCCGATGGTCATTAGTTCGAATCCCGGCATGTGACTGAAGACTCGGCAAATTACTTTGTTTCCTAAGTTATGTACATTTGTGAAGTAATAGCAGCAATCCCACAAATATGAAGGAAAACATTGCGAGAAAACCCTTGTGTCTCAAGTATTGTGTTAACATACCTTAACACTACAATAGCCCAGCTATGAAGCTTATCCCCGATTTCTTGTACACTAACAAGCTGTTAATCTACTGCTAAGAGCTGTCAGGTAACCAAAGTGCGTACAAAAACACCACTGACCACTGTTCTTCTTCTTAAAGTGTCTTTCCATTACTGGAGGTTGGCAGTCAGCTCTTTACACCGGTCTCTGTTCAGTGCAATTCTGAACAGCTCCTCTGGGGGCTTAACACCGGCCCACTCCTTGATGTTGCAAAACCATGACATCCTTCTCCTGCCCGGCTTTCTCATTCCTTCCACCTTGCCCTTCAAAATAGTGTGCAGTAATTGGTGTTAACTGCATCGTAGCACATGGCCAAAATAAGCTACTTTCCGCTGCTTGATGGTGCGAACAAGATTCACCTTGTGACAACTGTCAACAGTAGATTAACAGCTCGTTAGTGTACCAGAAACCGGGGATAAGCAGGGAAATCTTAGGTCTAACTAGTAACAAAAACGTCTGTACGTAATACAGAGAATATTGTAAAGAGGTTCGAAATTTCACAGATGCCGGTGAGTCGCCCATTAGCTCAGTTGGAAAGAGCGCTGGCACGGATAGCCAGAGGTCACGGGTTCAAATCCCGGCATGGGTGGTTTTTAAATAGTAACAAAATATATAGAAAAATGTACTAAAATAGAGTCTCAATTCCATACTGATTTTAATTGTGCACGCATCCTAAGACGAAGGTTCCGCCTAATTTTGTCACAAGGAAGTCTGTCACTCGGCCAGCTGCCCCTGTCTGCCTGATAAATTGATGTCACCAGAGAAACTGATGTGTTCATATCAACCGGGTAGGGCTTTCAACCGGCTCTTTTACTGCGTGGAGAGTTTTCTTGGTGCGGAAGCGCGCATTATTTCTGGACTGAGCGCTGAAGGGTGGATTGGTGATAATGAATGGTATAAAACTGTGGATTCATATATACGACTAAAATAGTGATATGCAAAAATCTATTTTTTTATTGAATACTAGCTGACCTCAAAAGCGTCGTGTTGCCATATTCATTAGCCTACGGACTATTATCAGATCTATTTTGTTTACGTTGTTACGTAATTTTAAGTCCTAATGAATAAATCACACTCCTGTAACCCAAAAAATACTATGTACGCAAACATAGGCTACAAAGATTCAGGCCCGACCGTGTTAGGTGGCTATTGCTAATGTCGTAGTTATAGCTAAACGTGTTTGTTAATAAATTTATTTTTATTTCATTTCGTCCGGTTTCGTTTCGTCTCGTCCGGTTCCGTTCCGTTCCGTTCCGTTCCGTTCCGTTCCGTTCCGTTCCGTTCCGTTCTCTCACACACAGAGAGAGAAGAGAAAGATTATGAGCTTAATTACCACGCCCACCGCGGATTGAGAATTTCAAGCGCTGAGGTAGTAGAACACCTGGGATACTCAGGTATCCTCACGATGTCTTTCTTTACAGTTTAACGAGTGGTATTGCCACTGTAGCTATACGAATGTACATAACATAACTTATAAATAAAGTCATTGATACATGCCAGGATTAGAACCATCAACCTCCCAATTCAGAAGCCGGCGCTGATAACACAATATTTAAAATTAATATCTAATACCTGTTTCAAACAAATCACAATCACTTTGCAAAAGGGTACCTATTTGGAAAGGTCAAACACAGAGTTACAGCTCATTAAAATACATGTAAACGTACAAACATGAGCATAATTAGTTCAGCGCGTAGTTAAGAAATAATTTCATCATTAAACTTTCTCACGAAGCGTTCTTTGTGTAAGCGTAAACTTTTCCTCGTTTATTGTTCTTTAACAATCACAAGACCATGTTCGTATCATCGTACCATAAACAAAGTTTTCTTATATTTACTTCCCAGTAGAGGTCGAAGATGTGACTGGTTCAAGTACAAATAAGTATCATCATCATCGTCAGGCTATACTAGTCCACTGCTGGACACAGCCCCCCACCCCTAAAGAGCGCCACGTTGTGCTCTCATAGGGGGTAATGCCCATAATCCCCACGCTGGGCATGCGGGTTGGGGATCACAGTTCGGTGGAATTGTACTGCAGGGGGCGCTGCGGCCCACCCCCCGGTTTGTATCCCTTAGTCGACTTTTACGACACCCGCGGGAGGAATTGGGTACGAGTAATAAATAAGTAAGTAACAAATAAGTACGAGAAATAAATAGCAGACAGTTTCTTTTTAATGTTACTGTTATATGATATCAAACCTTTGTATGTCCCCACTGCTGGGGCAGGGGCTCTTCCTACATCGCAAAAAGGTTCGGCCATACTCCACGACGACAGTCCGGATTGATGAAGGCTTGCCAGACAGTGGCGGACCTTAATGTCAGAAGTTGTCAAACCACCCAGGCCCTATGGGCCTCTGACATGGGCATTACGGACAGCTGGCACCAACGGCTTAACGTGCCTTGCAAAACACGGAAGCGCTCGGAAAAATGCCACTAGCAGTAGTCACGGAATGGCCACCCATCCAGCTCCTGACTGCACCTGTTCTTGCTTAACGCAAGTGATTGATTCGAATCACTTAGTTCGCACTTATATTCAGTCAGCACTTAACTTAAAATACAAGCAAATGCACAATGTTATTTAGGTACATCTCACACTTGCACTTCAAACAATATTCGATCATGGTTCTAGTGACAAGCCTTTTTTTTTAACTCAGGAGGAATCCTATTACGGGTACCACCGGCTCGGGGGACGGCGGTTATGTCGGACTCCGCGCCCGAAAAAGGGCGGTATACCGACTAAAACTCTTGGGGTGTTCCTCCGCACTCGCAAGGGACGGGAACGCTTGCGCACACTACCGCGAAAGTGTTTTACAAGCCTCCACCAACCCGGCCTTGGCTCCCGTGGTGGAGTATGGCCTAACCTTTCTGCGATACAGGAAGAGGCCCATGTCCCAACAGGGTTGATATCATGACAATTCGATGTACATGGCGTAACCTACTTATTCATCTGTGGGCGAGCAATGTAAATCGAACAGTCACATTAAGTCATGAATTGTAGCTGAATGAAAGACGCCCCAAGAGTTAAAGAGCCCAAGAAGTTATTTTAATCCTACAGGAAGTCGATATTGGAAGTTCCTTACTGAGAAAAATCTTAGTAAGAATCAGCGCTTAGGGTATTAACAATTCCGAGAAACAATTCGCATGGACGCGGGTGGGTGCGGGAAACTTTAATTAGCACAATTACAGAACTTTTTCCTTCTCAAAGTTAAATTGGTATTGTTTTGTGCAGCTTTCAATACACCATTGAAGGGAACGTTGCCTCAAAATTGTATTAAAGTCACAGTGTATGTGACTTTGAGAAAGAGACAGGAACTGACTCCTGGGCCTAAGATACAGGTTTCCCCTTCTTTAGAAGTCAGGTACTTACAGCATTGTTTTAGACTTACAGGTAACTAGAGAATAGCACTAACCCAAATTCTTCCCGCGGGTGTCGTAAAAGGCGACTGAGGGACACAAACCGGGGGTTGGGAAGCAGCGCCCCCTGCAGTACAATTCCACCAAACTGCGATCCCCAACCCGCATGCCCAGCGTGGGGATTGCCCCCTAATGATGGCACAACCTTGCGCTATGGCGCTCATTAGGGGAGGGCTATGTCCAGCAGTGGGCTAATATAGCTGGAAGATGGTAACTAATGAAATTTACTGTCTCTGTAAGACATAAGTAAGAATTATAGTTTTCTGAAACTCGGCCAAGGGTTTGCCTCATGCCACGATCTTGACGAGCCTCAAGCTTCATAACCCTCCTTCTAATGCAGTAGCGTAAAAGAAAATAAGCGAATAAGATAATAATTTATTTCCACAAACCGTAGAGTTGATACAACTTAATGTAATAGTTTGTTAGCTTTTAGAATATACATCGGCTACTATCGGATAGAATCGGATATGTTCGTGTAAGAGAAATATCGGAACTATAGATAATACGACACTTAATTTCGAAATCAGAACTCGATCATCAGTACAAAAACCGGCGAAAATTGGCGAAAACCGAAGCCTACTCTAGAATCCGAGGTATATTCTAGAAGCTAACAGACTATGCAACTAGTTTATGAATCATTAACATTATTATTAGCTTCTGTTGCTATGCTAGGATTGACACGTGAATTAGGTACAACAAGCAGTGCCAAATCCCCGAAAATAGGTCAGTTTCTAGTTACAGAAGTGATAGTAGCTATAATTCATTGCTATAATTTAAGCATCCGGAACCGGCATGCCTGTATGCAGAGAATGTTGTTGTTTTAGCAAGTTCTCCATTTAAAATTAATTAGGAATGTACCCGAATATCCTGCGGGTCGCTTCTAAGGAAATGAGTGGAACTTCTTAGAGTAATCAGAGCCAACATTTTAAGGCGCAACGCGGTGCTCACACAACATATTTCTTTTTGGTAGACTTGTAGTTGTTTTGAAAAAGGACGTAGTGACTAGAATTGAGAAAGGAATGTCGCGTTGGTTTGGACATGTGGAGAGGATGAAGGAAGAAAGATTGACAAAACAAATTCATATTGCGAATGTGAGTGGAAGGTAAACGACGTCCCAGGCTGACAAACAACGTATTAGCAAAGGGGAAGATAAAAGTAACCGGGACCGGCGTGCGTGCATGCAACGATTTATGAACGTATGAACGTTGATGAAGCGAAGGTGATCTGTCAGGATCGTGGCAAGTGGCAGTCCCTGGTCTCTGCCTACCCCTCTGGGATACAGGCGTGAGGTAATGTATATATGTAGTTGTTTTGCTGTTTAAAGTATTGTTAAACGTGCTGGTATGTAATAACAACAATTATTGCAGTGGTGTCGAATTTAATTTTTTTGTTCACATTTCGTACATTTGCAGTTGTCGCAATACCACACACTGACATTGAAGTAAAACATCATGAGAAAACCCACGGCTTGGTGGCCTCCGCACGTATTGACTAGTTTTTTCTGTGGGCTAGGCCAACTTAGCTGTCAGGATGTTATAGGTGCTTGGTAAACCTACACCATCTAAAACCGTGTCCCAGGCACTAGGTACAGTATCCGATAGGTCCCTTCATCTAGTATGAGTAAAGATGCCACTAGACGCTGTACAAATCATCTAATTACGTATATGCATAAGCCAATGTTGGCCACCCAAACTTGAGTTTAAATTAGCTCAGCGCATGTAAGCAGACATGCATCCACCCAATTAAAATTGCAAGTTATAACTCTGAGTATAAATATTGTACGGTATTCCTTCGCAAAAAAAGATTAAAAAGGAGTTAAGAGACAGCTCAGACTGTAATATATTTGTGTCAGTTGATGCCCTAGACCGTTACGATTTTCTTTTATAGCCAGGAAATAGTGACGAAATAACTTATACTTTTTATAAACAAGAAGGTGAAAAACACCACGCTGCACGAAAACTGCTGGTTTGAAATCAAATAAGTTTCCTTATTAATTCAGTACAAGTAGGCATTTCCAAAAAAAATGCAATTAACTAACGTAACTATAAACTGTGTGTAATACCAAGCGGTGCGAAAACTGCTGGTTTAAAATCAAATTCATTTCCTAAACAGAAATAAGTTCATACTATTTTTATTTTTAATGCACTAACCCGTGCTAAGGACAAATTTAAAAGCCTATTTAGAGGCTAGGCTTTTTTTTTAGAAATAAGTTCCCTTATTAATTCTGTACAAGTACACATTTCTAGAAAAGATGCAATAAAATGTGTAGCTATAAAATTTAATATCACTTTAGACGTTGATTGTTTGTTCTTGGTTTCTTCGGAAAAAGAAATCGAAATGACTGAGGGAGTGCAGACTTTGAGAAGGGCGTAACCTAACACTTTAGCATCAAATAAAATGAAAAGGTTTTATTCAAAGTAACAAAGAAACTGCGGCATAATGAACGTTAAAAGTGAAACTAGGTGTCTATTTCAAAATCAAGATCTTTTCGAGATAAAATGGACGAGGAACTCCAAACTTAGTCTTTTCGAAGTCAAAAGCACACATCAAAATCAAACAGCTATGCACGTAATTTCTACCTGTACTTTCACTGACGGTTATTGCAATTAACAATTCCATAAAATACATTCTCAGATTGCCACGTCCGTGACGGGTCTTCAAGTAAATTCATTCTGGAGACGTAGCGATGAACTTTTTAATTTAATAACCATGTTATAACTACTAGCATTACGTACTGATTTGCAAACGCAAACAAGTTGAAAGTTTTTAATTAGGAAATGATTTCAGAAAACTCGCTCCAGGATCTTCTTTTACATTTCCTCGTGAGTGTAAACGTTACCTTAGTTTAAGCCACCTTATACGTTCCACAGGTATAGTCGTTCTTTCAGAGAGAGAGATAGAGAGAGTATGGATTACACTCTATCTGAGAGAGTATTCTCTTTCACGCGTGCTTGATTGATTAGTGATAATGAGAGTTGATGTACACTTAGATACTCAAGTCAGTTTTTCTTACAATGTTTAACACTTAACAGGTAGCATTTGCATTGCTATTATAACTTTAACTAAATGGGCGTAACTTTGAAAACATTTACACAGGGCATTCACCAACGACATTATTGGGTCCGAACCCACAACTTATCGGTTGTAAGTCTCTGCCTTACATCCGATAAGTTGTGGGATGTGTTCTACCTTTGTCCTGTTGATTCACAGTGGCATATAAAAGTGAAGAAGAATAATTGGAAAATTTCGGTACAGAAAGATAGATGTGCTATGTTTTCCTTCTTTGTATGGTACATTGTTTAGCACTAATTTGCACCTGATTGTTACACTTAGTTAAGGGAAGACACTTGCTCTTGACGCACGGTTATCCTAGTTTGAGAGCAAGGGCTTCATAAATAACTGTGGCAAATTGAATTTCTCAATAAAGATATTTCTATTTCTATTTCTATCGACTTTCGATATCAACCCTTGTATGTCCCCACTGCTGGGGCACGGGTTTCTTCCTGCGTCGGAGGAAGGTTAGGCTATAGTGCACCATGGGGGCAAAGTCCAGGTTGGTTGAGGATTGTAAGACAGTTGAGGGCCTTACTGGCAGAAGTTATCAAGCCACCCATAAGGCCTCTGACATGGCTCAACGACTGCCATTACATGAACGCCGGCACCAACGGCTTAACGTGCCTTGCAAGGCACGGAAGCTCTCAGAAAAAATGCCACTCACGGGACGGTCACCCATCTTGCATCTGACCGCACCTGTTGTTGCTTAACTCAAGTGATTGGTTGCAATCACTCGGTTCGACTAAGCCATAAGCGCATCGACTTTACCAAACACAAATTGGTATATTGTTTATACAGCTATACGAATATAATACTAACAAAGTACAAGGTTCTTTTAGGCTTCCGTTGTCAACAACAACCATATGTGTCTTTCCATACGCGGCATAACACTAGATTAGTACTAAAAAGTTGACATTTGGCATAAATATAATTCAATCACGCTGACAAGATGGTAAAATCTCACACATAGAAATCAAACGGTTATAAAAATTTTATGTTCTAATAGCATTCATCGTTATCTGGCATAAACAACGTTACTTTTTAACTTGCAATAAACTTTCCCTTTCTTCTTTTTTATTTTCGGCGGAAAATAAATTAAAAGCCCTCCTTCGTTTACACTTCAATGGTTTCACATTGGTTGCGTACAGAAATTCAAGACAGCCATTTCCTTCTAAGGAAATTGCGTCCTAAGAGCTTTTTTGCTGTCCAAGACATCTTTTACTTTCAATCTGGTTCTCGATCACTTGTCCCCTAAGTTGCGTTACGCTCCTTACCAATTCTAAGGTCACCAGGCTGCGTTAGCTTCCCATATTACATAGGGCGGGTTCGTCCGGGCTGAACGATGGAAACTAAAATAAACCTTAAATACTAAGCAGGTTAGAGACTTCAATAAAGGGCGGTCTACGTATCACGTTAGTCAAGCGGCTGCGCAGTGCAAAGTAGCGACACCAATGGAATGTAAATCCTACCATGTTTAATAATACGTTTTTTTTCCAAAAACAGTATATAATAATTCTTAACCACTGTCACAACTATTTTTAGAACCTACAGTCATAGGTCCTAACGTACAATCAAAACCTAGAATTCTAATCGTTTCCCCTAAAGACAGCCGTTTTTGGTAAAGCTGCTTTAAAGTCCCAGATCTTGGATATAGGTTCTTGTCAGGTCCTAAAAAGAGCTACTATTTTAATTAAATAAATAAATAAAAAATCGTTTATTATAGAAAAGGATTTTGACAAGACATCGGATCATAGCGCCTCCCACACTAGGCGCAGCCTGTGTCGCGGGTGGCAGGTAGATTACACATTGTACCGATCGAGCAAGCGAGTCACCGCACAGTCTTAGGCATGCGGACAAAAGTGTTATTATGGACCAACTTTTGCTGCCGCACTAGGCCGAGCCTGTGTCAGCTTTCTGCGGACAGCTTTGGTATATAATGCATGCCTGCGCTTGTGTTACTTTTTACAATTGTTACAATTAAGACTTATGATGTTCACTTTTTCCAAAGAGGCGTTACAAAACAATATAATTATGGCACTACAATACGGCCTGAAGGTTTTTAGAATTTAAATAATTTACGTTAAAATAAATTGATTTGATCCCATTGGTGGCGCTACTTTGCGCCGCAATGCACCTTAAACATAATATTTAGTGTATGGGAGCATTGCAAGAATACTTTACGCGTTTTCTGTAACTTTTCGAAGACTTGACTGCATAGACCATGAAACCGCTCTTTTAAAATTAAAACACTGCAGAATGAATAGGAAGAGCTTAAAATGAGATTTTGTTTAGAAGGGAGAGTTCAAAAAGCTGACGTTGAACTAAATCATCAGGGTCAGAGGTTAAGATGGGAATGTCCCACAAGTCTGTTTCAGGACCGTTCCTTTTCCTCGTATATGTAAATGATTTGCCGTTCATAGTACAAAACATGACAGAGATAGTATTAATTGCAGATGACGCTGAAGTGTCTTCGTGTTTTCTAGCTTAGGTATTTTTAAAATTAAGAATCAATATATTGATCTTAACGATACAAATAATGCTCTCTCTCAGTTACTTCATTGGTTTCCTTCTAATAACTTATTGTGAAAGAAAGACAAAAAGTATAAGTTCACTCTACCAAATGTCTAAATGGTTGACAGCAATGTTATATTGGGAAATGAAAAACAAGACCTTTTAGAAGAAACTGTATTTCTGAGCCTATCGATGCCCCTCCATCGCTTTAACTAGCGATCATAATTAGGCGACGATTAATTGCTACATCCGTAATATTACAAGTAAAGTAAACTCTCGGTATTGTATCATTATATACTAATTGCTACGCTAATGATTAATTTCCCTACTCGCATAGTTCAATAAATACCAGAGTCATTGTATCTGACACCACATACAAATGTAATTATGCAGAATGATTGGTTACTCGATACATTAGTTGAAGCGTTATTCTTGATCACAGATAATTGGCAACCAATTTTGTCCACATCAACGATTTCAAAGTTATGCTGGGTTTTTCTGCAAATTATTGAAGGTTCAAATAAAACTGTATTTATTTCTACAAACACATTTCCTCGCTTAGACTCCTATTAGAAATATTATTTTCTAGTTAAAACAAGTCTTACGGTTTTAACTGAACAACAGAGAACCTTTATAGTTTCGCTAATTACGTTCGTCTGTATGTATGTCCACTTCTTAGATAAACCAGTATTTTATCGCGCTCTGTGTGTTTCACCGAATATCTAGCTGTGGTAATGTAATTGTTGTGTATGGAAGTTATTGTGCGCTTAGAAAACACTTTTTTAATTCAGCTTTACAATATTCAGTTTATAATTATAAAATGTTTGTGCAATATTGTAACTCAAAAAAACCCAGGTATTTTGGTTTTGTAGTCGATATCAATTCTTATATGTACTGCTGGGGCGCGGGTCTCTTCCTGCATCGCATGAAGGTTAGGTCATGCTTCACTACGGGGATCAAAACCGGGTTGGTGCAGGATTGTAAGACAGTGGCAGGCCTTACTGTCAGAAGTTTTCAAGCCGCCCATAATGCCTCTGTCATGGCTTAACGACTGCCATTACATGACAGCCAGCACCAACGGCTAAACGTGCCTTGCAAAGCACGAAAGCGCTAGCGGCAGTCACGGGATGGTTACCCATTTTACAAGACCTATTGTTCCTTATCTCAAGTGATTGATTTCAATCATTCGGTTTGACTATTACATGAACGCTTCATAATGCGGTTTTGTTGTAATAATAATATAAAAAATTAAGGCAGTCACTCGATTTTATGAAATTTTAGAGCTCAAATTAATAGCGGTAAAGGTATTAGGTTACGCGGTCTCGCGCCATTAGCGCAGATTTTGCCGTTTCACCCGCTCCCTGTTCTGGGGAGTGTTAAGGAGAAAATTTCATTATAAGAATGGTTACACGGAATAAACGATGAGGGCCCAAGGGTGCTTAAGGGGCTCCGGAATACTAGCGCTACCGAGAAAAAAAAAATTTATGACTGCCTCGTTGGTCTAGCCGTTAAGGCGCTTGAGTAACAAGACGGAGGTCGTGGGTTTGATTTTCACTGGGGTCCGCCGTACATCTGTACAGGTGGCTTCAGTTTGGGTGTAGTTTCATGTTTGTGACGTACTTTCCTAGTTATTATAGTACAGGATATCCTAGCTTGGGACCGGTCGGGTGAATCTATAAAATGCATATTGTTCAATAGAGTCATATTAGTCCGGTACTGGTCGTTTTATTCACACTATCGGTAATTTAGTAACCAATCGCATTGCAATGGTACAAACCGTGCTACTTAACTCGGCGCCTTTCGCGATTCGATCTTCATTGCGAGAAATGCCTATTTAGTTTGTGCGGATGATACATCTGGAATGACATTGTACTGCTATTTTTTTGCAAATAGTCTACAAATTGAGGCAGATATCAACCATAGCCGTTCTTATTTTATACTATTGAAAAATTATGTAAGTATTTGACTATAAAGCCTGGTCAACTGATTGTGTTGTGTGGAAGTTATTATCATTATAATTACAAATGGAATTTATAAAAAAAATCTGTACAGTTTCTTAATCATGTAAATAGTGATTTTTTGGACCTGTGGCCGTGTATTTAAGAAAAAAACCTAAAAATAGATACGAACGGCCGTTTTCGGGGTAAATGCTATCTATTCCCCAAGTTCGTAATCCGGGGTTCTTTTGTCGTGCATCCACGAATGATATCTTCCAAAAATCACCGTTCTCGTGATTGAAAGATTGTATAGAAACCTTTTGCAAATACGATCTGCAAAATTAAGTAATGACTTTTGTTTCATTTGTGGCGCTAGTTAGCCCACTGGATCCCCTTAATGAAGTTTAATGACTGACGCTGTTTAACCCTATGTTGGAATTGAGTCATCAATTTTATAGCCAGTAGTATCATGGACCCCGTTCTTCAGGTCAATGTAATAACAACATCATTTGAGTTCGCGCCTCGCTTGAGATTTCCGCTTCATAGTTGGCAAATTGTACAATGTACGTAGCATATTTTTTAGTGGAAACGAGCAATAAAATCGAGTTTGTTTTCTGTTAAGTAGCCTCACCCTTGTCACCAACTTACAGAAAATCAGCGCTTTGGGCGAATGCCTACAGCACAATGCTGAGCTCGCTGCCTTTTGCAGCAACAGGGACACACCGCGACTGTGAGTTAAGTTTCTTTATTATTCTTTTGTTTTTTTATGTCCATATTTTTTGTTTGTATTTTTTTTTACGTCCGTATTGGGTTTGATGATTTTATGTTGTAATTTGGTGTATGTTTCTGTTGATGGTTTCTTCTTCTGCATTTTCCTGTATTTCTAATACTTAAATAAATTGTTAAACGCCAAATTACTAAATCATTTCAAAGTTAAGTGAAGTTGCTGTAAAAAAATGTAATGTACAAGCCGCTTAACTTCTGACAATAAAACCCTTTATTATATTTAATACCCGACGACAATGTGGTGATAGCAGAGTGGTAGTACGCTGGCTTCTTATTCGGGAGATCTTGGGTTCGAATCCAAGCAAGGACCAAAGACTTTGTTTCTCTAAGTTACGTATATTTGTAAAGTTACTACAGCACTATCACTCGTTTACGTGAGGGAAAACGTCGTGAGGAAACCTGAGTGTCTGAAGTGTTCACATACTTCAGCTCTTGCAATTGCTAATTCAAGGTGGGCGCATAACAGCGGTATAGGCTGCATTATAAATTCTCATAACTTAAACGACGCAATTTGAACACAATAGCGTCGAGAGTAGATGGGTTGAAGTGCCGTTGAGTTGCACAGGGCTTAGCTCTAAAATTTAATTTAAGTGGAATAAATGTATACTTAAAATCTTGACACGCGTGGTAATTAAGCCCATAGTCTATCTTTCTGAGAAAAGGCCTTTGCCTTGCAGTTGGACGTAGGTGTATAGGCAACCAAGAAATGCACATTTTATATCTTTAAATTGGCAATCCGCGGTGGGCGCACCTGGTAATTAAGTCCGTTTTTAAAATTGTCCTTAACACTGGTTAGTGCATTAAAAAGAATATAATCATGTGGCTACAGCGATATCATTCCGATGTAAAAACCTAACTGCAGAGTAGGTACTCGGGCTGCTAGTGATGCAAATTACTTCAGCCAGATGTCGCTGCCTGTACGTAATACAGAGAATATGGTGAGGTTCGAAATTAGGCTGATGCCGGTGAGTCGCCCATAAGCTCAGTTGGAAGAGCGCTGGCACGGATAGCCAGAGGTCGCGGGTTCGAATCCCGGCATGGGTGAAATTTTTAGCCTCTAAATAGGTTTTTAAAAATTAAGTCCGTACTGTCTCTTTCTGAGAGAAGGCCTTTGCCTTGTCATGGGTCGAAGGTATAAATGCTGCATAAAAAAATGCACAATAAATTTAATGAGGTAAGTTTACAGTAACTGTAAACTTACCTCATAACGTAGAACTGTTCTATGGGCTTAATTACCACGCGTGTCAAGATTTTAAGTATACATTTATTCCACTTAAATTAAATTTTAGAGCTAAGCCCAGTGCAACTCAACGGCACTTCAACCCATCTACTCTCGACGCTTTGGTGTTCAAATTGCGTCGTTTAAGTTATGACAATTTATAATGCAGCCTATACCGCTGTTATGCGCCCACCTTGAATTAGCAATTGCAAGAGCTGAAGTATGTGAACACTTCAGACACACAGGTTTCCTCACGACGTTTTAATTCTAATCTGTTATTACCAGTAGAACTGTTCTACTGGTATTCTAATCAGTTATTTTAAATTTTAAGTTTATCTGGGAAACCAACAGCTTAAATGACAGTCGGAGCTTAAATTTAGTGCAGTAACAATTTCTAAAGCCAATAATAAACTTCCACATATTATCAAAGATAAACTAAGGTTAGTTGTCTATTAAAGAATTTAAACGTACGAAAGATTTTTTTTATTACAATGTCGTACTTGATAAAATGTTACTCGGTTTGTAAATACAGAATATTTAAGATGCGCTTTACTCTGTTGTGTTTAGCTTCTACATAATTTATTTATTTTTTTCCTTTCTTCACTTCAGTCAGAAAACTTTATTAAATTAAAAGTTTGGTTCTGAGCTTGAGTGAACCCCAAAACATCATATTAACGTACGTAACACAACGATATTTCTGCTACACAAAAACTATGGCGCATATTGTGGGCAACGTTTGACCTTCAACTTTACGGTTGTTATAAGTTGAATTACTGTTAGGTTTGTACCTAGTAATAGCACAAACAAAGCGCATGCAGGTAAAATAGTTCTCGTAAAAAATAAACAATTTAACTGAAAGCTTCCACCGTACCATATAAATCTCACTTTGAAGCAGTGCACTATCAATATTTTCATGTCGTAAATTCCGTTTTTTGGCCGCCACCAGTACTTTCCAAAACAAGCCTTCAAATTCCACGCTACAATGGATTTGACGTCACTGAACAACAACAGTCTGGCCGTTATTTATGTCGCCATTCGTGACGAAAAATTGCCTTTCAGGTTTTGCGAAAATACCTCTTTCCGTTATTAAGTCCTCAAGCTAATGAAAAATCTGGATGGGCCGCGAAATTGCTTTTTTAAATCGAAATTTTTTCGTATCAACTATTCCAATATCACCGTTGCTCGTAATTATCTCGAGAACGAAGGGATGTTTTCTAGAAATTCTTTATTCATCGTCGAAATTCTCTTCAAAGCTGCATAATGAAACCCGGGCCGAATTACACGAAACTACAATTCGTAATTGACATAATAATATATTTATTAATATAACAATACGATATTCATTGCGCAGCTGAGCCTTCCTACTTGTTAATCTATGGGTTAATCGACTTAGCAATAATGTACATTAAATTACACAGTCACTGTATTAAACGGGTCTAGTCGCGATTATTTATTAGGTAAAACTTAATTACCTTAACTGTCGACAGTTTGTCGTCGGTAGAGCGAAGTGGCAATTCAATTATTGTAGTGAGGGTAGGTGGTCCACCCTCAAGTCACATTGAATTGCCATAGTAAACCTTGAATTGCAGTTCTGTGATGAATCTTAATTTCAAGAGAGCGCAAGGCATTGTGCGTCAGAGGAAATATGACAATTCATAAGTTTAGATACTGTATAGCGCAGGTTAAAATAACATCATCAGATGATGATGACTTGTAGTGTTTCATTTCCACGCCAACCAGAGCGGTCTCGCGCTAGTCTCATCCACTGTTTGCCGGCTACTTTACATAGGCCGGCTACTTTACAGCTCCCACGGCCGCCACTCTGTCACTGTCTTCGTCCATCTGCCATCATTCCGCCTGGCCAAGCGTCCCGCCCACTTCCACTTCAGAGACGATCCGTTTGCCGATATCTACCACACTACGAGTATTCCGATCATACTGTACACTTATGTATGCTTGTAATTTGTGAACTGTATATTCGCCGAAGATGCTGAATGCATAGAGAGTCCAGAATAATAACGCTTTCAGGACGCTATTGGGGCTGCCCCGGTCTTGCAGCGCAACTAGCATGTTTGCAGATGCACAGGTGGATGGTTTTTATGCTGTGCTCCGTAAACAATCTGCCGCTCTGCAGGCACCGCGCCAGTACTAATAGCGTCCTGACTATGATAGCGGAAAGGAGAGATAGCCGATACATTAAAATGCGGGCCTAGAGTCTCAGACGTGTCTGTAAAACCAAATACATAAAGTGATGTAGCACAGCCGTAAAATTTAATTTATTAGTGTAATATTTATAATTTTATTAACATAGTTTAAGTCACCATCGCGACGGCCTCGCTGGCGCAGCAGTTTGGCACGCTGACTGTAACACAGAAGGTCTCGGGTTCGATCCCCGGCCGGGTCAATCTAGGAAACGATTTTTTCTAGTTTTTCTCGGCTCGTGGATATTATCTATGTATTTATTGTATTGAGTCTATCGTCGAGTTAGCATCTGAAACACAAGTCATTTAGTTGTACTTAGTAAAGGGCTAACGAGATCTGTGTAATATATCCATGACTATTTATTATTACTATTATCGTTGTAGCACAGCCGTAAAATTTAATTTATTATTGTAATATTTATAATTTTATTAACATAGTTTAAGTCACCATCGCGACGGCCTCGCTGGCGCAGCAGTTTGGCACGCTGACTGTAACACAGAAGGTCTCGGGTTCGATCCCCGGCCGGGTCAATCTAGGAAACGATTTTTTCTAGTTTTTCTCGGCTCGTGGATATTATCTATGTATTTATTGTATTGAGTCTATCGCCGAGTTAGCATCTGAAACACAAGTCATTTAGTTGTACTTAGTAAAGGGCTAACGAGATCTGTGTAATATATCCATGACTATTTATTATTACTATTATCGTTACTAACATTACGTGGGTACTGTCTGAAATAAAGAATTATGATTTTACTTATTTATTATGGTATCTGATTCCTTGCCGCTCAGTGTTGGCATGGTAAATAATTACTGAAGAAAAATCCGGAGCACTTTTCCATTAGCTATCAAAATTCGTTTGAGGAGAGTTTCGTCGGCTCTAATTAAAGTTGGCCTATAGCCCTCGGCACCAACTTTCTCAGCGGAGCGCGATCACCGAACCTCGAAAACAAATTAAGCCTCAACAGTGGCGGTAAAAAATTACGACATTTTTTTCCCGCATAATGAGCCTGGTTTTCACTGAAATGATATTTTCCCGACATGACTTTATTAGGTGGTAAGTAATTAGTGGATTTGTATAGTGGTATTTGGATAGTGGAAGTTGGCGTTGAAAACAAAACTTAATGAGGTTTCACGGAATTTTATAGCTCTTGTCAGATGCATAAAACTCGGCCTTTGCATCTACGTAATGAGATGATTTATATGGCGTCTAGTGGTACCTTCGAAAAAGCGTTTAGAATTTAATGGAAAGACGAAATGTTATAGGTTTTTTGTTATTCAAGTTAACTTAATTTTTTGTGATCCCGAAAACTCCGAAAGTATATTTTCGTAGTTTTTCAAAAAAAAAAAAAATTAATTGTATAATTAAAATTTTTCCTCTGTTTATATAATAATGTGTTCTATGGCATCAAAGCAAATTTACTCCAATAAGTTAGATGCGTGTTAGCTATTGTATTGGAATAAATGAAAAGTAACCATAGTCGTAAGTAACCGTTGTAAGTTAACTAAAGTAATTAGAAGTACCTAGTATTGTGAGTAATGTAAGTAAGAAGTTATCTCTTACAGAGATAAACTCGGCTTTGTACATGTTATTTCTTATGTATTTTGTGCAATAGATTTTAATAGTAGTAACCAATTGCAAAAATAGCCATCAAATATGCTATGAATAGTTTGTCATATACCTATAAATATCGTCATATACATAATATATCCAAGAGAAACGAGAGCTTCTATTCCTTCTAACAAACCATTTTTGCTATGGTGACAACTTAAAGTGCAATATTTATGGAATAACCAATGATTTCGCCTTGTTATCCACAGTTGGCGAGTATAATCCATTTTTAAGCTACACAGATAGATAGAATATTCTATATTGTACACATAAATTACATTTAAAGAATTATATAAAAATATAGTACAAATGGCGGCCTTATTACTAAAAGCAATTTCATCCAGGCAACCATAGGCGGAAACAAGAAATAAATTAGACGGTGCAATACAGAAATATTAAAATTAGGAATTCATATATATATATATATATATATATATTCTTTTATAAATAATATAATATAGTATTATTTTTCGAGATATGTTTGTGTCCCACTGCTGGGCAAAGGCCTCCGCCAATTCAGTCCAGAGTTTTCTGTCTTGGGCCATCTCAGACCACTCCGGCAGATATACGAGATAAAGTATATATCTCGTTGATCTCATCATCAACGTGATATATACTTTATTCTATTTTTTACGAAAGTGTGAACGAGCCATAATTCTGCTAAATGCAGAGACATTTTCAGTTCAAAATTAAAATTAAAGTACTAATCAATTCGTGCTAAAATATCTGCAATGGACCAGGAAAAACATTTTTTTTTCATTCGCGCATTTAGACGTGAACGAATTTTCGAATGAGAAAAGGTTAAAAGCGGACGAGGATGGCAAAAAGGAGAATCACTGTTCAGTTCATAAATCACAACACTTGGCGCTATTTAAAATCAAAAGCCTGGTTAAGCTAATGGGTCTTTTTATCTGACCTCCTTTATTAGAACCGACAACCAGGCCAACGAGCAGTTCAGTTCCAGTCAATGGTGCCCCTTACAAGACAATAATTTTCTCAGACAAATTAGGTGTAGGTCTAGGAACCAGGCTGCAGATCCATTTAAAACAGCATGTAGAAAACATATGTATGCCAAATGCCTCTTACATGCAATTAATCAACGCTCTGCTCAGCAAACAGTATGATAGAAATACTACTATTGTATTATTAATGGGGAACAGCACAGGGATTCAAGAAAGTGAATTGATAAATTACTATGAGTCCATAATAGCTTTAAATGTAAGGAAAATCATTATCTGTGCTTTTCCCTATTCAAAAACATTGTCAGAGACACAGAATGCACGGATAGGTAAACTTAACCGTCTGTTATATAACATGACATTTGGTCATAGAGATCAAGTTTTTTATTTTGATACGAATAACTTTATTCGAAATTTTATATTGACTAGGGACACAATGTATGTGCCCCTTCGTTCAAAACGACAGATTGCCAAATTGTTGGCATTCAATATTTATGACCCTATTATTGTTACGACAATAAAACAGGTACCATTAGTAAATAAAAACCGTAGAAAAAGTTCTACTAGTAAACCTCTGTACTCAGAGGCTTTAAAAAAACCTAACATAAATAAGTTAAGCTTGACTGCTGATTTAAACTGTCAGCGCAGACCACAGAAAAGCCCCTCTTAAAAAATATCACTTTAGCTAATCAGAACATACAGGGTGGTTTTTCTGGAAAGCTACTAGAGTTAGAATTGTTCTTAGAGCAACATGAGATTGACATACTTTGTGTTACGGAGCACTGGCTATTAGAATCTCATATGAATTTTTCTGTACATAATTATCAGTTAGCCAGTTGCTACAATAGAAAGTTAGCATTGCATGGGGGATCTTTAATACTAGTAAAGGATGGTTTAAAATTTAAAGAAAGGAAAGATATTTGCAGGCTTTCTGTTGAAAAAATAATTGAACTATCTTGTGTTGAATTATCGTCACACATTGTAGTAAGCGTATACAGGCCCCCCACCAGCGATTACAGTGTATTCGAATCTGTATTAGAGGATGTATTAAAAGTAGCCTGCAGTAATAATAAGAAGGTTATAGTCTGTGGTGATTTTAATGTAAACCTGCTTGTAGATTCCCCTTCGAGTGCTAAATTAAAACTTATTTTTAAGTCTTTTAATTTGATGAATATTTTCTTAGAGCCCACCAGGATTACCGAAACCACCGCCACCTGCCTTGACAACGTATACTGTGACTGTGAATTTTCCCATTATTCTACAGTGAATTGTCTTAAATCAGACCACAGTGGTCAAATTGTACATTTTAAAGCAGATTTAAAAAAAATAGAGCAAGATGTACTCTGCAGGGTGATAACAAATAAAAAACTAGAATTGTTTAAACTTGACTTAAAAAAAAGATTACCTATTCAAAAAAATAAAACTCAAGATGCTAATGTTCTCTATCGAGATTTCTTCAAGGCTGTTTCAGATAGTTTTGAAAAAGTTTTTAAATTAAAACAGATATCCTGCAAACAAAATAAATTACAATTTAGTGAATGGGCCACTGCCGGCATCCGAAAAAGTAGGGACACACTTTATTCACTGTATGAGAAAAAAACATATACATACAACCCCAGTTTTATACAGTATGTAAAACTATATTCAAAATTATTTAAGGCCGTCTGCCACAAAGCAAAATGCGAGTATATAAAATCAAAAATCCTTCAATCTTCTAATAAATCTAAAACAATTTGGGCTATTATAAATAAGGAAACTGGTAAATCCAAATTGGGAGATCGCGAATTTGCACTTAAAATAAATAATAAATTAATAACCTCAAATGAAGACATTGCTGCGGCTTTTGAACAGTTCTTTACAAATGTTCCAATTATAACGACAGCTCCTTTAGACTCTTCTCCAGCTCTTGCAGAAACTATTTTGAAAGACAATGTCCCCCCATGCGATCACGATTTTTCGTTTGATTATATTGAAGCTCATACCGTGATTAAATCGTTTAAAAAGCTAAAGCTTAAAAAAACTGAAGATTTGTGGGGTATGTCAGTAACAGTAGTTAGCTCAGTAATCGACACCCTAGCACCCTATTTAGCCAGAATCTTTAACAAATGTCTAGATGAGGGTATATTCCCAGATCTAATGAAATATAGTAGGCTCGTTCCTTTATTTAAAAGTGGTGATAAGCAAGATCCTTCAAATTTCAGACCAGTCTCGGTTCTACCCGTTTTGAGTAAAATATTCGAGAAGATAGTTCTAGGTCAACTGCTTACACACTTCAATGACTATCAACTTCTCCATGGTCAGCAATTCGGCTTTACGCAAGGGCGCTCTACAACGGACGCCGGCGTCATGTTAGTTAAACATATATTTAGTGCATGGGAAGATCGCAAGGATGCTATAGGCGTATTCTGTGACTTGTCAAAAGCATTTGATTGCGTTGACCATAAAACACTTCTTTTAAAATTAAAGCACTATGGTATAAACGGGAATAGCCTAAAACTTATGACATCATATTTAGAAGGAAGAATTCAAAGAGCTGATATAAATAGAACTAAATCTTCAGGGTCAGAGGTCAGGATAGGAGTACCACAGGGATCGATTTTGGGGCCGTTCCTCTTCCTCGTATATGTAAATGATTTGCCGTTCATGGTTCAAAATATGTCAGAGATAGTACTATTTGCAGATGACACGTCACTTATTTTCAAAATTAAGAGACAAGAAGATGACCTTGACAATACTAATGCTGCTCTTTCTCAGGTACTAAACTGGTTTACTTCTAATAACTTATTGTTAAATTCAAAAAAGACAAAATGTATAAAGTTCACTCTACCAAATGTCAAAGTAGTTGACAGCAAAGTTATATTGGGAAGGGACAAACTAGACCTTGTCGAAGATACTGTATTTTTAGGTATCACAATTGATGCAAAGCTTCAATGGGGTCCTCATATAGAAAAATTGGCAAATAGGCTTAGCTCTGCAGCATATGCTGTTAAAAGAATTAGGGAACTAACTGACGTCGCAACTGCCAGGCTCGTTTATTTTAGTTACTTCCATAGTATCATGTCCTACGGCATACTACTGTGGGGACGGGCAGCGGACATTGAGACCATCTTCGTCTTGCAGAAAAGAGCGATCAGATTCATCTATAAGCTAGGCAGTAGAGACTCGTTAAGAGAATTCTTTAAAGAAACAAACATCCTGACAGTTGCCAGTCAGTATATCTATGAAAATATTATGTATGTCAGGAAAAATATTAGCAACTTTAAAACTGCAGGTAGCCAACATAATGTAAATACTAGAAATAAACATAAACTTTTGATCCCAAGATTTAGGCTGGCAAAAGTTAATACATCCTTCATGGGGCATTGTATACGCTTCTACAATAAAATCCCTGAAGATATATTAAGTTTGACTGAAGCGCGGTTCAAAAAATGTGTAAAGTACACTTTGTGCCAAAAGAGCTACTATAATATTAAGGATTATTTAGATGACAATGATGTCTGGAATTCAAGCATGTAAAATTCACGAGTTTTGTAGTATCTGTGTAAATTCTGTTAATTAAGGAATTTGAAAAGACTAAGTTTGGAGTTTTTTTGTCCATTTTTTCTCCAAAATGATCCAGATTTTGAAATGGACACCTAGTTTAACTTGTAACGTTCATTAAGCCGCAGTATCTGCGCTACTTTGAATAAAACCTTTTCATTTCATTTCATTTCATTTCATTTCATTTCATTTCATTTCATTTCATTTCATTTCATTTCATTTCATTTCATTTCATTTCATTTCATTTCATTTCATTTCATTTCATTAGAGTCATTTTCACTCTTTTTACCATTGTTTGGGTATTTGTTTATTAAAATTTTATGTAACTGGTGCTTTAGTATGATAAGACGGTGAGGATGCTTACTTTATGCGGCTGGCAGGCAGTGTACTAAATTGGCAAGAGATCCAGAGTTTGGGTAACCCCAAGAAGAGACTTGCAGGGCTGATTCATGCGCTGGAGATATAAAAAAAGGTTCACGGGCGTGATGACGAACGTCACGCGTGAGCGGCTGAATCAATTTCGCTAACTCTGTTTCTTTGTATCCTGCCATTCCTTTTTTATGTACAATAACATGTTTTCTATCTGTTTGTCTATTGTCATGAGAAAGAAGTTCCTTATAAGAGAAAAATAGCGCTAAATCGCGAAGATTTCCCAGAAATATAGTTTTGCATGGAGATCGCCGTCAAAGTATTGAGAATTTGGTTTGTGTTTTTCGGGATTATTTAAAAACTTTTCGTTCGATTGATTTATATATAGGCTACATAGGTAAATCTAATATTTCATAAATAATGACATGACGTAGATGCAAAGGCCGTTGTAAGAAAATCTTTACAAAAGTATTAATGTGTCTGCAAAGGCTTCTGGTAATACTTTGGCGCGTATCTTGAAAACTTTGAATTTTTCACCTCCAAGCAAAAGGTACAAAAATACTATGTTATAGCGACGGACACAGATAAGTGTCTACACATGTAATTTATTAGCTGTCAAGAAACTGACCGATTGGATTGATGGCCTCCATTTCGTATTTTAACCCGCCGTATACTATACGCAAAATAAAATCAATAAATTTCGATATCAACCCTTGTGTGTCCCCACTGCTGGGGCACGTTTTTTTTCCTGTATCGCAGGAAGGTTATGCCATACTCCACCACGGGGTGGCTCTAATAGTAGGTAGGTAGGTAGGTAGGTAGGTAGGTAGGTAGGTAGGTAGGTAGGTAGGTAGGTAGGTAGGTAGGTAGGTAGGTAGGTAGGTAGGTAGGTAGGTAGGTAGGTAGGTAGGTAGGTAGGTAGGTAGGTAGGTAGGTAGGTAGGTAGGTAGGTAGGTAGGTAGGTAGGTAGGTAGGTAGGTAGGTAGGTAGGTAGGTAGGTAGGTAGGTAGGTAGGTAGGTAGGTAGGTAGGTAGGTAGGTAGGTAGGTAGGTAGGTAGGTAGGTAGGTAGGTAGGTAGGTAGGTAGGTAGGTAGGTAGGTAGGTAGGTAGGTAGGTAGGTAGGTAGGTAGGTAGGTAGGTAGGTAGGTAGGTAGGTAGGTAGGTAGGTAGGTAGGTAGGTAGGTAGGTAGGTAGGTAGGTAGGTAGGTAGGTAGGTAGGTAGGTAGGTAGGTAGGTAGGTAGGTAGGTAGGTAGGTAGGTAGGTAGGTAGGTAGGTAGGTAGGTAGGTAGGTAGGTAGGTAGGTAGGTAGGTAGGTAGGTAGGTAGGTAGGTAGGTAGGTAGGTAGGTAGGTAGGTAGGTAGGTAGGTAGGTAGGTAGGTAGGTAGGTAGGTAGGTAGGTAGGTAGGTAGGTAGGTAGGTAGGTAGGTAGGTAGGTAGGTAGGTAGGTAGGTAGGTAGGTAGGTAGGTAGGTAGGTAGGTAGGTAGGTAGGTAGGTAGGTAGGTAGGTAGGTAGGTAGGTAGGTAGGTAGGTAGGTAGGTAGGTAGGTAGGTAGGTAGGTAGGTAGGTAGGTAGGTAGGTAGGTAGGTAGGTAGGTAGGTAGGTAGGTAGGTAGGTAGGTAGGGAGGGAGGGAGGGAGGGAGGGAGGGAGGGAGGGAGGGAGGGAGGGAGGGAGGGAGGGAGGGAGGGAGGGAGGTAGGTAGGTAGGTAGGTAGGTAGGTAGGTAGGTAGGTAGGTAGGTAGGGAGGGAGGGAGGGAGGGAGGGAGGGAGGGAGGGAGGGAGGTAGGTAGGTAGGTAGGTAGGTAGGTAGATAGATAGAGGAAACTTTTTTGCACATAAAAATGGAAATTACACAGATATTTCTTAACCTAAGAGTACAGACGGCGGCCTTATCACTTAAAGTGATCTCTTCCAGACAACCTTTGGATGAACTGGATTAATACATTAGATAAGGAAGTAGATGTACATAAAAAAATAGAAAACTATAAATTCAGAGGTACCTATATAAATACATGCCTAAATAACAATTTAAATAAATAAAATTATCAACAGATACATACAAATAATTTACATAAATAAAAAAATGTGTATTATATAAATACATAAATAATTACATTCAAAGGACATAAGTAGAGCACAACAACAGCAGGACAATATTACAAAATTAAATAATAACAGTATTACAGTGTGGTAGTGAGATAGAACTCCTTACTAGAGTTACAAATACTATTTTTCTACTAACGCAATACTAGCTATTTTACAATAGGTCGAACACAAAAAAATGTACTTTATCATCTGTCATTGCTAAGCCTTTATTAGCTAAGTGCAAAAAGATAACTCTCCAAATAAATATAAAATATTACTTTAGTATTTCAATGTTCAAAAAATCTGATATAATACAAATATCGTTTAACCACGATCTATTTTCTACATAATTTAAAATAGATTTAACAATAACTGCCAATTTTCTTTTTATTATATTATTTCGTTTCATTCAGCTTTGGTCTGTGTGTAAACAATTAAAAATCTCGACGTCAAGAAATTGGGTGACCTAGCACGAACATCTTGATATGCGTTATTGCTTCCCATATTTTAACGATTGTTAGCAATAGTTTTTGGACTTGTATACCGATACTGAAGGAAATTGAATATACGTTTTATATCTTAGTGAATCTACTTACCAAACAACCGGGAAGCCTCAACAAACATTCTAACAGAATACAAATGAAAAAAAAAACCTATATTTTTACTACGCCATAGTCTCTCATCCTATTTGTCGAAGCAGGGCACTGACTCGATAGATGGGCACGCGTTTCGATTTGTTTGACATGGATGAATATTGACATGAAATTATTACCGGCCATATATCGCGATAGGCCCGTTTTTATGATGACTGAATGTAATATTATGTCGAGTGAGGAAAAAGTGGGAGCCCTTTTCATCGGAAAGCGTATTTGATTACAGAAGGCGTCTGACCTTCCCCATTGAGGTTGTAACCTTATGCCTCTTCGGCGGTCAAACTGAATGAAATCTGAGTAAGAAAGTTGAATCCTCATTTAAAGTTTGACTGCGAAAATAGTAGACTTCGTAACTTGGAAAATTATTGCGGACTTTCACGAAGAAAACTTCCGTCCCAGACGGACTTCACGATTGCCATTTGCTAGAACTTCTGGCTTTAAGTAGCCGATCCTTGCCAATGATTCTAACAGCTCTGCATTTCCTTTTAAAAGAGCTCGGGCACGTCATTTTAATAAAGATCCTAATGAGCCTTACACAAGACGGCTTGTTAACTGACTGGAATAGGTCACCGAGACGGCTAATTGGAAACGGGAGTCTAGATTGAAGACGACGGAGGTGCGATCAGGCGAGTTCCAAGTTACGCCAATTAATTTCGATACAGAGCCATAGAAAATTCCGCTCTATTGACGCAGTGGTAAATTATAGAATTGAGGTAAAATTTGCATTTTATTGCAGCATACAGGTCACAACAGGACTTAATGATAATGGAAAATAAAATTGTAGTCCGAACGGATATACTTATAAAGATACCTCATACAGTTGTTAAATTAGTTATATAACTAGGCCAATTAGCTAAATGTATTTTTTTTTCAGGATTCATTATTTCGGTTTAGTTTTTCTGGCATACAATCCTATCTAGTTCCAATTATCTCTATCTTAATAAAAATCACTCCAGTCCTCTCATATATTGCTTAAATGTGTTTCTATTGGTCTTTACCTAGTTCTTAGAGAATGTTGCGTGAAAAAAGGACAGACCAATGACAAGCATAACACAAGAATTGCGGCTTTGGGTGAAGCCGCAATTCAAAGAGAAAAACTTTTCCTCCACACATACGGCTTTTTACGTATTTTATCCACATACTTTTTTGCCAGGCAGACCTCATTTCCCCAGGAAATCGGGCGACGCAATAAAACCGAAACAAAATGATCAACACGGACTTCTTCAATCCATGTATTCGGGAGATCAGGATCCATCCCCGCCGTCTGTAACCTTTATTGAGAAGGAAATGCGTGAACCGACCTTCATGAATAAATCAATCGCGAATCGGCCTACATGTGTAGAATGCCTAGCGAATGAATAAAACTTGTGCAATGGAAAAGTGATTGATAGAGCCGAGCTATTCAGGCAGTGAAATATAACCGAGCCTATCAGTGCTATCGGCGAAAAAAATTCTCCTCTAAATCGATACTTAAGAATATTTGTTCAGTTTCATTTAAGAATCAAAATTCGATAGAAAACATAAGGTCTCAGTGAAATAATAATCTTGTGAAGTCAATGAAAATAGTAGGAACAGAGAAACAACCATAAAAGTTATCCAAGGATCGTATAAACACAGAACAATACCAGCAACTCCATGTTTAAACATGGCCACGGAAACCACGGGCACAATAATAAAGATAAAATTATTTGGTGCTATTATCATAATAAAATGGGTACGCAACAATTCCGAAAGAGATCACTTCGCAAGAACATTTAGCGGAGAGCTACTTAAAACTTTCGTCGGAAGCGGCCCTCAGCGACTATGCGCCCTTGTTTCTGGGATTGCGGGACGAGGCGCTAACCACCTCGGAGATTTATGAAACTGGCTTGTCTTTTAAGGCACTTGAAGGGGGCAAAAGAGAATTATTATCAATGTTCCACGTCGCCTTGATTTTGTTTCGTGTATTTTTTTGCGCCCCCTTTTCTCCAGTGAAGTGTGGCAAAGTTTAGGCAAGTACCTTAGCGTGTCTCGGCTGTCGGCCTGAGTGACATTTCGGAGATTCAGCTTTAATTTTCACGGAGAAGGTATTCATAATGTTGACTGACAAAATAAACAGGGGAGAGTGACGGTGACTTGGTGGAAACTTGAGTTATTTCGTGACGGTACTTTACTGCTATATTTGTTAGATTTGAAGAAGCGATTCCGGGAAAAAGCTCTCGCTCTACGAACCAACAAAATTGTTCGAATATACAGAACATTCCGTACAAATTTGTATTTATTTACATAATATGTAAATATTATGTAAATTAGAAATGAATTCATGGAGTACCTAGTTTATAATATTATTATAAACTAACTACTGTCCACGAATTAATTTATAATTTTGATATGTAAATTTCCAAGATAAAAAGTAGCCTAAATGCTGTTCCAGACTGTAATTTATTTCTGTTCCGAATTTCATCCTATTCCGTTTAACCGTTCTGACGTGATTGTTGGCAATGCGTGACACATAAATACTTTCACATTTATAATATTAGTTAGATAGTTTAGGAATCGAGTCTCGCATTTATTGTGATTTTAATTACTAATGTATAGTTTTAGAGGTAAAAGATTTCATAGTTCTAGAACAAAGAACAAAGAAACAAATTGTAAACTGATATTTTCTATGATCTGTCAGGATTATGGCAAGTAACCCCTCTGGGATATAAGCGTGAGGTTATGTATGTATGTTTTTTTCTATAATTTGCAGAAACACAAAAAAGAGTATAGGCGCTGCACGCAAGCAAGTTGATTGAAAGAAAAAAACTAGCGTAGAAATGTTAGTGTTGGGCATCTGGCTCACAATGTACGCTATAAATTTTGTTTCCCATAGGTCACATACGGTTTTTGGAGCATAAACGGCCGTATCTTGTTTTTCACGATAACTTAGAAATTTGATTTTTGCACGAATTGTCTGTAGTCTTTACTTGAGTGTAAAGTTTTTCACTTCTACTCGTTTCCAAAATAATGAGAATTGACATAAAGACGGATGGATAACAAAGTGATACTATGAGGGTTTTCTTTTTTTTTTTTCGTTTGAGGTACGGAACCGTACAAAATATATAATTCACAATTTACTAATTTCTCCCAGAAGAATTGTACCTAGGTTATCAATGCCTAAACCATTAATAGATATAAAGCATTTATTGTACATATCATTTTACATTTATTTAAGACAACATAGTAGTACAGGTACAGAGTTGGTAAAGGTTAAGTAGATAAGGACCTCTTAAAACTATAATCGGCTTAAGCCGATGTTCATGTTCTCATTTCTTAAAATACTTTTAGAATTAATAAAACAAGTTCATAAATTCATCTAACGGCGTGCACCAAATTTTTTCTCGAGGATTCCTATCAAATATTAAAGTATTAAATTAGAAAACGAATTTAAAATTCCCACGGGATTATTTTTAAAGAATGAAAAGAAAAAGGGGTAGAAGAAAGTCACGGAGATGCTGTTATTAATGAAATTAAACACAAGGTAGGAAAACAACGAAACATCTTACTAGAGGTGCTGCTCCTACAGACTTTAAAATTTCAAATAAGCGTAGCGCAAAATAACGCTTGTATGGTTTGAACGCTAAGATTGCACGCTTACGTTTTAAATATACACTGACCTGCAAAACTAAGTACCTACTACACTTTTAATTTAATTTGATCCTAAACAACTCAAAAAAATTAAGTTTTTATTCAGCAATGTATCACTCGTAGTAGAAGGTTACCTAATACGACACTTGTATGGTTTGAACGCTAAGATTACTTACGTTTTAAATATACACTGACCCGCAAAACTAAGTACTACAGTTTTAATTTAATTTTATCCTAAACAACTCAAAAAAAAAAAAATTTTTTTTATTCAGCAATTTATTACTCGTAGTAGAAGGTTACCTACTCGTATTATGAAGATTTAATAGACGAAATTAAACACTCTTCGAGTCCAGTTTATTTAGAAAGTCTTATCTTGTGCACTCAAAAAGTTATTGCAATTTGAATAGTGTCATACAGTCTGTTAGCGTTTAGAATATACCTCGGCTACTATCGGATAGAATCGGATATATTCGTGTAGTATTAATATCGAAACAAAAAAAACAAAAAACTTTTCAAAATAGTGAATAAACGTTTTATACAGAGCAGGAACTAGTATTACACTCGAAAGCTTTCGGCGAAAACCGAAGCCTACTCTAGAGCCCGAGTTATATTACAAAAGCTAACAGACTGTACTTAGTTTTGGAGGCCGGTGTATTTACAACCTTCTTTAGCCTATTGCCACTTAATGCTGAGTCTAATAAAAAAAAAGGTCTCAAACAATCAATCATTTATTGTTACATCATGAGAATGTTACAGCTGGTAAATGTAATTTGTTAAGGTACATGACACCCTGTAATGGCACTACATTACTAATTAGTATTATTGAATTAAAGTATAATAATTATCACTTTTAAAATAGTGTTACCATTTTAAAATTTTACAACAATTTTATTGTTTACAAGGAAATGTGGAACTCGTATGTACAAAAAATATTAGACTAACTGATACTAATTTAGTTATCAGCAGGTATTAACATATTTAGAGAACTTTAAAATCCTATTTAAATGCTGAAAATTCCACCCATGTGGGTACAACGATATCATTCCGATGTAAAAACCTAACTGCAAAGTAGGTACTCGGGGCTGCAAGTGATGCAAATTACTTCAGCCAGATGTCACTGCCTGTACGTAATACAGAGAGTATTGTAAAGAGGTTCGAAATTTCACTGATGCCGGTGAGTCACCCATTAGCTCAGTTGGAAGAGTGCTGGCTAGGATAGCCAAAGGCCGCGGGTTCGAATCCCGGCATAGGTGAAATTTTTAGCCTCTAAATAGGTTTTTCAAATTGTACTTAGCGCGGGTAAGTGCATTAAAAAGAATATAATGTTTACAGAATTAGTGCTATATGAAAAGGTCTTGACCGCTGCCATTGGGAAGAGTTCCCAGTACGCTGGCAGCATTCCCCCCCTCTGAATGGCCAGGCTGATGCGCTGGCCGAGGCAGCTACCAACTGTTGGAGAGTTAAACTTTCGTAAGCACAACACATTGTAGACCTTTAGTCCGGATCTACCAGTGTGAGACGAGCAACCGACGACGCGAGCTCCGTCTCTGCTCACCATGATTAAGCTTTGCAAATCGGAGCGAAACCTGGTCGGACTCTTCCGATATAACAACAACCGTAAGTAGATCCGGACTAAAAGTCTACAATCATCAACCCATTATGTGACTGGAAGAGGAGACCCGAAAATCGACTCAGTGGCGTGTCTTGGGAGAGACCTGTGTCCAGCAGTGGACTGACACCTGCTGATCGTGATGATGATGATGATTCTGTCCCCACCGACGCGGACTGGTCATTTCCCCGAGGTAGGTATAGGCCTTACCCCATCACAAGGGCCAAGTTCGGATTGGTATTAAAATATTAAACCTAAGTTTTAACTTTAAGATAAAAATATTCTTTAGTGTACACCAAAGAACATGTAATATACAGAGGACAATTGGCGGCATTATTCCAGACAACCTTGTGACGGAAAGTTGCTGAAGAAAATAAGAGATAGTCGGTACAAATATCAATATACTAACTGCTTATATAAATGAAAATATACTTATATAAACAGTTACATTTATCTAGTATAATATATGTAACTGTCTGTAAATTTTCTCTTTAATGCACGGCCTTCATTTTGGTCTTTCTCTGGCACTTTGACAAGGTCATCATTCCATCTGATAGGTCGCCTCCTCATACTTCTGCGCCCGTCTCAAGGTCTCCAAACTATCAGGTTCATACTACATCTCTCTCTTATCTTGTCTATGGCATACGTGGCCTGCCTACTTCCACTTCTTATTTAACTTCTTTGTTAGCGGAGCGGTAGCACACTTGCTTCTCAAAGGGAGGTCGAGGCTTCAAATCCTGGAGTGTACCACAGGTAGTGGGTGTAAATCCCGGCATATGCCAATGACTTAGATTTTCTAAGTTATGTACCTTTTGTGCAGTTATACTAGCTATAGTTCTCACTGACTGTGAAGGAAACCATTTTGAGGAAATCCGAGTGTCTCAGGTTCAACTATCCTAGTGCTTGAAATTACCAATAAGCGGTGGGCTCGCGTGGTAATGAAGCACACACTCTCTCTCCAGCATAAGATGCTACTCCTTCTATGTCTATCCTTCCCTTATATAACTCGATATCGCTTCATTATATTGTATTACTATGCTTTATTGAGCTGTGCTGTCTAGTATTATATAGTATTGCATTGCATTGTATTGTATCTT
Source organism: Yponomeuta sedellus (assembly GCA_934045075.1). Taxonomy (NCBI): domain Eukaryota; kingdom Metazoa; phylum Arthropoda; class Insecta; order Lepidoptera; family Yponomeutidae; genus Yponomeuta; species Yponomeuta sedellus. The sequence goes on from OW203734.1 coordinate 14,093,427, forward strand.
ACGTCGCGGGTCTGGATGCGACTTTCCGTGAGTCACTGTCACCAGGCCCTTGCTGAAAATCAGTGCTGTGGGCAATAAACCTGCAGCAAGTACTGAGCCTGAGGCCGTTTTACCGCCGCATGGACATGTCCGTATCCGCTTACTGTGTTCTGTCGTATTTGTTTGTTTTTATTACTTTTTTTATATTTAGTCTCTTTTTTACGATTTGTATATGTCTGTGTGGCGATAAATAAATGTATTTCTTCTTCTTCTCTTTTTTTGAGAGAAGGCCCCTTCAGTGACACGTAAATAGGTTACATAAAAAGTTACAACCAAATTTTACTAATAAAATGGTTAGTTTTTATGTTCATATGCGTAACTTTCGGGTCGGACATAATTATTTTTAGACCCTGTAAAGGGCAAGGGCTGGTGTGTAGAAACACAAGCGAAAACTTTACGAATAATATGTAGGCTTATCCCAAACAGCATTTTGGGCCATTAACGGGGCAAACGTTCACACAATATTTCCTTCGACCCTCCAAAGCGAGGATTACTTATGGACAAAAAGTAGTTATGATATCATGAATTTAGAACGAGTTTCAATAAACCGAATCTATATTTTTTTTGGGTATGATTTAAGCTATCATCAATTTATTAAGTTTTGAATGTTTTAAATAATAAGGTTTGTCCGTAAAATAATAGATCTGTCATCAAAGTGTAGTCGCCAAACACTTTAAAAACAATTTTATTATAAATCACATATAATCATCGGGATATATTATCAAGTATCAAATAAATAGGTTCGTACTTATTTTAAAAAGTTTGTCCTGATAACTGTATAATCAAATTAAGGAAAACGGTCATAAACAAAATGAAATATGTAAATAAAAAAAAATCATAAAGATCCAGAAAAAGAACGTTTTTGTATTTATGAATTTAACTACTTGCCAGCCAGTATATCTATGAAAATAAGTATGTCAGGAAAAATATTAGCAACTTTAAAACTACAGGCAGCCACCACAATTGTTATTTAGATATAAGTAAGTAGTATGAACGTATAAGAATAATAAATGAAACACAGAATTACTTTTGACTTTTACGAAGCCAATTTCTAGAATTGATCGAAATAATTTGTAACTACTATACTGATGACAAAATAACAAATAAAAACAAATCTCAATCTGCGGACGATAAACGATTTATTTGATGACAGAGCTACTATTCTGAGTACGGAGCTGTTATTTTTGGAGTTAACCTATTATTTTGATAGCAAATTTTTAATTCAATGGACGAACTAAGATTACATAGATAATCCATCTCTTTTTCTACGTACATATTGACATTAATTTTGTACCTGGCGACACTTTATATTTTTCTGAGAATGAAAATATTTCGTGGCGATAGATCTATTAATTAGATGATATAAGTTGATGACACAAAATATAGTTCCCATTTTTTTTTGTATCTACTACTAGCAAGATATACACCAATACTATAAAACTAAAAGAAACTGTAGAAAGGATGAAGGAAGGCAACGAAGATTGACGAACAAATATATATAGCGAATGTCGTGGAAAGGCCGGTATAGAACGTCTCAGGCGGATATACTTCGACCAAATAGGGGATGTAGTAGCAAAAGGGAAGATAAAAAGTATCAGCGTGTGTGCATGCAACGACTAAAGAACGTCGATAATGCGACGGTGATCTGTCAGGATTGTGGCAAATGGTTGACCTTGGTCTCTGCCTACCCCTATGGGATATAGGCGTGAGGTAATGTTAAGTTGTGTAAAAAGAAACTAAGTGGTATATAACTTACAGGCAGCCACAACATGCAACATAATTATTATGTAGCTAGAGGTAAATTATCATAAAGATCTCTTTAAATCCATCATTCATTCAAATAACATATGACATTTACATACAGGCACAAACATTGCTTCTGGCCCCACAGTAGGATACACTATGTCGTGAAAACCATAAACAGCGACATCACAAACACGTAAACATCCAAGACCTGGGTTTTTTTTTTGTCCTCAGCCGGGCTGTAAATAAAAATTTGCAATTTATGAACTCGCCAATTACAGTTTATGTTTTATATCTACTTTTGTTCATAATTTGACATACTCCACAAATGTCACAGCCTTTAAAAAATAACTTTTGTCCAAACTGCCCCAAACTAGTAACTATTATCTAATCTGTGCCCAAACTAAGTAACATACAGGGTACTAAAACTACTAGCAACAAACTAAGAAACCAAAAGTCTTCACACAAATATGTCGAACTAAGTTCGCCAAATATGTGTAACACAAAATTCAGTAAATTATCCATCTATCTATTTATGATACTGCCAGCCATGTTTACATTTACCCGTAACTGTAATTAATTCGGGCTTATACCATTGTGTCTCTTGTATGGATCTTATTTATAACGTCAACATACTTTTTACATTATCACACAAAAACATAAATAAGCTGGTAATTAAAGGTAATAAATATACAATTAAAGGTAAACATTAATGTAAAATTGAAGATTAAAGTAATAAGTAAATTTGAAACCAATTAATATAAACTATCGTCGGGATCGTGGCAAGTGGCAGTTCCGCGTTTCCGCCTACTCCTCAGGGATAAAAGCGTGAGCTTATATTATGTAATTATATATAAATTACCTCAGATCGGCATCCCGCAGCAGTGAGCCCAGAATGCTGGCAACATTCGTCCTTTGGATGGCCAGACTTATCCTGAATGAGGTACGCGCCATCCCCTCGGTCCCCGATGGCGTCTACGAGGCGCTTCGACAGCACTTTAAAGAGCCACCGCTACTCGGAGCTCTACAGGCCCAGTGTCTCGACCCAGCAAGCAATAGACTTTTCAATGTAAAGAACATACCTCCCCTCCGTGATAGAGAAGATAATATTAATAACCGACTCTCTTCTATATCACGGAGGGATCACGATCCAGTAATAACAACCACAACCGATGTTGTGATTGTCAAAACCTAGAACGGTTAATGTGAAACTCATTACAAGTAATTTGTAACTTCGCGATAAGAGGAGACATAAATAAGAGGCGCAAAAGAAATCCTTGATTAATATTTTTTTAATTTATTGATACTTTTTTGCACTACATTAATAGAATCGTACATTTTTTTTTTTGGTAGGCATATGATTAGTAGGCACGTAATTCAATAAACTTACACACTTTTACTTTTTACACATATAAAATAATGTATATTGAAATTGTAACAGTAATTGTAATAATTGTATAACCCTATATCACGATTATTCAGCAATATTACAAAAAAAAACTTGTTAAAGTACGTAAATTTGAAGCCCTAAAAGCAGGACCTTTCGTTACATTACTTGTAACTATAGTCTCATCCCGCGGTTTAAATTTAATTAAGTTTTTAATTTTAACAACTATACCCTTATAATTTTTTTGCACTGGCATCTTTCTTTACTGAGAAGGAATGATTTTTTCAGTAGCCGTTTTTAACTGCTCTAAAGTTTAGTATGTGACTTAAGTGTCAAAAGGTTAAACGCCTTCTACGAAGTAAAAGTTATTAACCCACGGGTTAAACTAAGAAAAGTTTAATCAAAACACAAGAGTTCAATCAACACACTTTGCCTACTAAGATATCAAATAGAAATTATTTATTTGCCAAAAAGGTTAGGTTAGGTGTTTTACTTAATCGAATGATGGTACACCAAAGTTAAAATAACTTACAAAGTACGCTTTCCGGTGCCTTCGGAACAGTAATATGCGAACCGGTATCGCGGTAACCGTTGCAAATGCCAAAATTCCACCCTTTGGGATCGAATTCCCGGATTCAATGGAAGTAGCCAAATCCAGGTATGTGTCACGCCTTATGCATAGCAATTTGCTTCGTTGAGATAATGTCTATGCTAAGGAGTGTGACGTCCTTAGATCCAAACTGATAAAGGTCTTAGAATGTTGTGCTTACACGGTAACTTTGGTACGGATTTGATATCGCTGTACCCACATGAATATATTATTCCAACTGAGCTAATGGGCGACTCACCGGAATCAGTGAAATTTTGAACCTACTATTTTTATTTTTAATGCACTAACTCGTGCTAAGGACAAATTTAAAAACCTATTTAGAGGCTAAAAATTTCACCCATGCCGGGATTCGAACCCGCAACCTCTGGCTATCCGGCTATATTTTTTGCCTCTAAATAGGTTTTTAAATTTGTTCCTTAGCACGGGTTAGTGCATTTAAAGTAAAAATAGTGTAATCATGTGGGTACAGTGATATCGTTCCGATGTTAAACCTAACTGCAAAGTAGGTAGTCGGGGCTGTAAGTAATGCAATTTGCTTAAGTCAGATGTCGCTGCCTGTACGTAATACAGAGAATATTGTAAAGAGGTTCGAAATTTCACTGATGCCGTGAGTCGCCCATTGGCTCAATTGGTAGAGCGCTGGTACGGATAGCCAGAGGTTGCGGGTTCGAATCCCGGCATGGGTGAAATTTTTAGCCTCTAAATAGGTTTTTAAATAAATAAATAAATAAATAAATAAATAAATAAATAAATAAATAAATAAATAAATAAATAAATAAATAAATAAATAAATAAATAAATAAATAAATAAATAAATAAATAAATAAATAAATAAATAAATAAATAAATAAATAAATAAATAAATAAATAAATAAATAAATAAATAAATAAATAAATAAATAAATAAATAAATAAATAAATAAATAAATAAATAAATAAATAAATAAATAAATAAATAAATAAATAAATAAATAAATAAATAAATAAATAAATAAATAAATAAATAAATAAATAAATAAATAAATAAATAAATAAATAAATAAATAAATAAATAAATAAATAAATAAATAAATAAATAAATAAATAAATAAATAAATAAATAAATAAATAAATAAATAAATAAATAAATAAATAAATAAATAAATAAATAAATAAATAAATAAATAAATAAATAAATAAATAAATAAATAAATAAATAAATAAATAAATAAATAAATAAATAAATAAATAAATAAATAAATAAATAAATAAATAAATAAATAAATAAATAAATAAATAAATAAATAAATAAATAAATAAATAAATAAATAAATAAATAAATAAATAAATAAATAAATAAATAAATAAATAAATAAATAAATAAATAAATAAGTAAGTAAGTAAGTAAGTAAGTAAGTAAGTAAGTAAGTAAGTAAGTAAGTAAGTAAGTAAGTAAGTAAGTAAGTAAGTAAGTAAGTAAGTAAGTAAGTAAGTAAGTAAGTAAGTAAGTAAGTAAGTAAGTAAGTAAGTAAGTAAGTAAGTAAGTAAGTAAGTAAGTAAGTAAGTAAGTAAGTAAGTAAGTAAGTAAGTAAGTAAGTAAGTAAGTAAGTAAGTAAGTAAGTAAGTAAGTAAGTAAGTAAGTAAGTAAGTAAGTAAGTAAGTAAGTAAGTAAGTAAGTAAGTAAGTAAGTAAGTAAGTAAGTAAGTAAGTAAGTAAGTAAGTAAGTAAGTAAGTAAGTAAGTAAGTAAGTAAGTAAGTAAGTAAGTAAGTAAGTAAGTAAGTAAGTAAGTAAGTAAGTAAGTAAGTAAGTAAGTAAGTAAGTAAGTAAGTAAGTAAGTAAGTAAGTAAGTAAGTAAGTAAGTAAGTAAGTAAGTAAGTAAGTAAGTAAGTAAGTAAGTAAGTAAGTAAGTAAGTAAGTAAGTAAGTAAGTAAGTAAGTAAGTAAGTAAGTAAGTAAGTAAGTAAGTAAGTAAGTAAGTAAGTAAGTAAGTAAGTAAGTAAGTAAGTAAGTAAGTAAGTAAGTAAGTAAGTAAGTAAGTAAGTAAGTAAGTAAGTAAGTAAGTAAGTAAGTAAGTAAGTAAGTAAGTAAGTAAGTAAGTAAGTAAGTAAGTAAGTAAGTAAGTAAGTAAGTAAGTAAGTAAGTAAGTAAGTAAGTAAGTAAGTAAGTAAGTAAGTAAGTAAGTAAGTAAGTAAGTAAGTAAGTAAGTAAGTAAGTAAGTAAGTAAGTAAGTAAGTAAGTAAGTAAGTAAGTAAGTAAGTAAGTAAGTAAGTAAGTAAGTAAGTAAGTAAGTAAGTAAGTAAGTAAGTAAGTAAGTAAGTAAGTAAGTAAGTAAGTAAGTAAGTAAGTAAGTAAGTAAGTAAGTAAGTAAGTAAGTAAGTAAGTAAGTAAGTAAGTAAGTAAGTAAGTAAGTAAGTAAGTAAGTAAGTAAGTAAGTAAGTAAGTAAGTAAGTAAGTAAGTAAGTAAGTAAGTAAGTAAGTAAGTAAGTAAGTAAGTAAGTAAGTAAGTAAGTAAGTAAGTAAGTAAGTAAGTAAGTAAGTAAGTAAGTAAGTAAGTAAGTAAGTAAGTAAGTAAGTAAGTAAGTAAGTAAGTAAGTAAGTAAGTAAGTAAGTAAGTAAGTAAGTAAGTAAGTAAGTAAGTAAGTAAGTAAGTAAGTAAGTAAGTAAGTAAGTAAGTAAGTAAGTAAGTAAGTAAGTAAGTAAGTAAGTAAGTAAGTAAGTAAGTAAGTAAGTAAGTAAGTAAGTAAGTAAGTAAGTAAGTAAGTAAGTAAGTAAGTAAGTAAGTAAGTAAGTAAGTAAGTAAGTAAGTAAGTAAGTAAGTAAGTAAGTAAGTAAGTAAGTAAGTAAGTAAGTAAGTAAGTAAGTAAGTAAGTAAGTAAGTAAGTAAGTAAGTAAGTAAGTAAGTAAGTAAGTAAGTAAGTAAGTAAGTAAGTAAGTAAGTAAGTAAGTAAGTAAGTAAGTAAGTAAGTAAGTAAGTAAGTAAGTAAGTAAGTAAGTAAATAAATAAATAAATAAATAAATAAATAAATAAATAAATAAATAAATAAATAAATAAATAAATAAATAAATAAATAAATAAATAAATAAATAAATAAATAAATAAATAAATAAATAAATAAATAAATAAATAAATAAATAAATAAATAAATAAATAAATAAATAAATAAATAAATAAATAAATAAATAAATAAATAAATAAATAAATAAATAAATAAATAAATAAATAAATAAATAAATAAATAAATAAATAAATAAATAAATAAATAAATAAATAAATAAATAAATAAATAAATAAATAAATAAATAAATAAATAAATAAATAAATAAATAAATAAATAAATAAATAAATAAATAAATAAATAAATAAATAAATAAATAAATAAATAAATAAATAAATAAATAAATAAATAAATAAATAAATAAATAAATAAATAAATAAATAAATAAATAAATAAATAAATAAATAAATAAATAAATAAATAAATAAATAAATAAATAAATAAATAAATAAATAAATAAATAAATAAATAAATAAATAAATAAATAAATAAATAAATAAATAAATAAATAAATAAATAAATAAATAAATAAATAAATAAATAAATAAATAAATAAATAAATAAATAAACAAATAAAATGTTGTTTTTATCAAACAATTATTACTTGCGACAGGTCTGAGGAAGAGTCGCCGCATTTGACACGGGGAAGGTTTTTATTTTTTCCAATTTTATTTCCAGGTAATTCTCAACTGCTGTCTCGAGTATTTAGAAACGTGACGAAACGAGTGTAGTTACGTGGTGTCTTCTGAGAAATGTCCCGACATAAGTTACCAACGTATGTGGGCGCTTTTACTCAAAGTAGGCAGGTAATTCGTGAGCGGCGTCGTTTATCACATTTTATCCATCAATTCTCAGCATACAACCTTTTACGAGAATCCTAAGAGTAAAGAAAAAAGGCCTTTTAACAATTTCAGGTAACAATATAGTATAACATTTGCATACAGACATTTATCCTAGTGTGGGGCCAGATTGGGAACCAGAAACAACGACATCACAAACATGTAAACATCCAAGACCTGGGATTCTTTTTTGGTCCCCAGCCGGGGTTCGAACCCAAGACCTCTTTCACAGTACGGAGATAAGCTACCGCTGCGCCACAGAGGTCGTCAAACTGAATATAGTAAACAATAACGGATTAAAACATTTTTTTGTTTTTGTTTAAAGAACCCAAATTTACTCTCTTTTATTATGCATTGAAATGTCATAATATCATATGAATTGTAGTTTTATGAAACGGGCCTTGGGGTGCGCCCACGTAAGTCCTGCTCTGTTTGGACTTGTATCATTTAGCCATTTAACAGCCAGAGGTAATATAAATTTTTCATTGGTTTTAGACGTTATTTCGAGGTGCTAAGGTCCAATTTTCGGTGGAAACTCTACTACTAACATACAAGTCTTATACTCCTCGCTTCTCTTATACAAACACTCGCTAGCTGTGTAGGAAAACATTTTGAGAAAATCTAATAATAAATAAATATTCATGGACATATTACACAGATCTCGTTAGCCCTATATTAAGTACAATTAAATGACTTGTGTTATAGCTGCTAACTCGATTATAGATTTAATACAATAAATACATACATCCAAGACTCGACACAAACTAGAAAAGTTCATTTCCTAGTTTGACCAGGCCGGGGATCGAACCCGAGACCTTCGGTTTTACAGACAGTGTGCTAAACCGCTGCGCCACCGAGGTCGTCAATCTGAGTATCTAATGCCGGCGCCAGACAGCAATTCAAACAAGTGATCACATAAGTGTGCACATGTGTGGAAAGGACATTTGTTACTATTGTTACATAAAATGTCCCTGCCACACAAATGTGCACACCTATGTGATCACTTGTTTGAACTTCTTTCTGGCGCCGGCATAAGGTGTACAAATACATCAGCGCTTGAAATTGCTAACCCGCGGCCAAGAGTGGTAATGAAGCCCGAGCTCTCTCTCTCTCTGTCTGAGAGAAGGCCTGTGCCCTGAAGAGGAACTTTTATAGCTACATATCTTATGTAAACTTAAATAAATAAAAAGAGACATGATAAAGCGTCCAGTGGCACCTTCAAACTCACTAGATGGGTGAGGGGCCCACTCGGATGCTGCAATGCCCGATACATTGTTTTTCTTGCCCAGCACCTATACCATCCTGCTTACTCACGTTTAAAAATTTAAAAATAATGAGATGGTATAGCGTCCAGTGGCACCTTCAAACTTACTAGATGGGTGTAGGGACCACTCGAATGTGCCTGGGGCATTGTTTTCTTGCCCAGCACCATCCTTCTTCCTCACGATGTTTTACTTCACAGTTACCACACAGCAGCTAGTACAAATTCGTAGATGAACGTAACTTTGAAAATATAGAATGTCATAGGTATATTCCCGCACTGGAAACCGAACCTGCGTCTCTCACTTCCGAGCACTTTATTCTACCCTCTGTGCTATCACCGCTTTCTGCTGTAATATTATAGCTCTCTATCAAAACGTATAAAACTAATTCAGTCAGACGTACCTACGTATAGTCTGTTAGCTTTTAGAAATTACCTCGGCTACTATCGGATAGAACCGATTATATTGCAATAATTTTATTTATTTTATTTTATAAAGGAGGAAAAAACAGAATTAACAAGAAGCACTTAAATACAGTAAACTACTTAGCTTATTAAATTAATTAAAGTAAGGTTTATTTTATAGCGCTCGTTAGGGGACGGCTATGTCCAGCAGTGGACTAATATAGCCTGAAGAAGAAGAAGGTTTATTTTGTATTTTTATTTATAACCTTACATAACGTTTCAAAATAGAGAAGAAAAGTTTCATACAGAGCAGGAAGTAGTATTACACTCGTGTGCTTTCGACGAAAACCGAAGCCTACTCTAGAGCCCGAGGTATATTTTAAAAGCTAACAGACTATAGTCCTCAACTCAAATACTAACTGGAATGGAACAAATCTGAAGATTATGTCTTCATGGAGTTTGATCCAATGATAACTAGTAGTAAGTATTAATCAAGAATCAACTAATAATAGTTTCTTCTCAGTATCAAGACTATGTCTATCCACTGGGAAATAATAAAGCAACTGCCAGAGATGTATCGATGTTTTGCGCCTGAATAGTGGTGTAAATGAGCGGGCTGGGACGAAATTTCATCTCGGATCACGTATTTATCCGTCGGATCCGATATTATTTGGTTTCATAGATACCTTGTGACCTCTGTTGATGGCCAGACCTAATGCGGGTTGGTTGGACGATAATTGTGTCAGCTCACTAATACTTACAATAATAATAAAAAAATAAAAGAACCCGACTGCAATGATAAATCTACTGAAAAAGGAAAAAATAAGATAATAAAATTTTGAAATGCTAACCTCGAATCAGAAGAGATGAGCTGCTTTACTTGAGTGACCAAATTATATAACTAACTATATTAGCCTTATTTCCTCAAACTGTTGCATTTATAACTTTATACGAAATGTAGCATTCGGGAACCATTAGAGGACCATAATATTTTGTTTTGAAGTATATTGTAGGCTTCGCCGCAGTCGGGTAAAAATAAACTTAGGCGTTTGCATCTTCGTAATAAGTTGATTTTTACAGCGTCCTGTGGCATCTCACACTCGATAAATGATGGGACCATTTGAAATGTGCAGTACCTGAGACAAGGTTTTTTAGATGGAGTAGGCCTTGATGTCTGGAATTAAAGCTAGTACAATACATGTTTCATAATAATTACGTAAACTCTAAAAACCTATTTAGAGACTACAAATTCCGCCCATGCCGGGACTCAAACCCGCGACCTCTGGCTAACCGTATCAGCGCTTTCCCGACTAAGCTAATGGGCAAGTGCCGGCATCAGCGAAATTTCGAACCTCTTTACAATATTCTCTGTCTTATTTACAGGCAGCGACATCTGGCTGAAGTAATTTCCATCACTTGCAGCCCCGAGCACCTACTTTGCAGTTCGGTTTTACATCGGATTGATATCGCTGTACCCACACGATTACATTCTTTTTGTTGGACTAATCCGTGCTGAGGACAATTTTAAAAACCTTGTCCCGGCAAGGGCGAAGTTTTTAGTCTCTAAATAGGTTTATTAAAATTGTCCTCAGCACGGGTTAGAGCAACAAAAAGAATGTAATCACTTAGTTTGACTTGTAACGTTCAATAAGCCGCAGTTTCTGTGCTACTAATAAAATCTTTCATTTCATTAAATTTTCATTACTTATAAACCATCCGGACAGCTTTGTCGGCCAAACCCACAGGACAGACATGAGGATACGTGCGGAGCCAACCAAGCCACGGATTTCCTCACGATGTTTTCCTTAACAGTTAGCATGTGGTATTGTTACTAAACATTTGCAGATATACGTAACGTTGAAAATAAATAAAGAACCTGAACCTGAAGAATGCTGAAGATTCCGAGTCATTCGACGAGGTTCTTAAGCCCGGCTGTGGAATGGTCTACCGGTTTCAATAAGGCGCTTTTCTTCCCCAGCTATCTTTAAAAACAAGGTTTATGATTTGTATCTATCACTGTATTTTTTTTAATTAGATTTTGTTATTGTTTTTCTTAATGCAGGTCTGGCGAGCACATGTCAACTCTACGCGCGCACTACAAACTCCGACATTCCTGTATCGCGCAATCAAAGTATTTCACTGACATACCATAAATATAACGTCCAACTAACAATAGTTGGACCGGCCGTCCCCAGCATACGATCTGCCTGGCGGGAAATTTCCCTTTATAGTGGAAGAGCACGATCTTCCCTATACAGGTATGTGTTTCTTTTAATCCTCTTGTAGAACTTTATTGTAAATAATGTTACTTTGTGTACCTACGTTTATAATAAATTGTATTATATTATGTATTATATGTAATGGTTTATGTAAGTATATAATTTTTAAGTATAATTATGTATATCAATATCCATCGTAGGTTGTCCGGAAGAAATTGCTCTAAGCAATAAGGCCGCCGATTGTACGGTATCTTTGTAATTATTTTACGTTTGTTTTTTCCTGGAGTACAATTGAGAATATTCTTATCTTATCTTATAGTCATAGGTATATGCCCGCACTGGAAGTCGAACCTGGGTATCACGCTTATCTGGTTCATCTCATTAGCGTTTTTTTTTTTATGTAGCAAAGGCTACATAAAAAAAAAACTGCGTTCAGCGTGTACAGCCTTACCAGAGAGTACCAGAGGTACGCTTGTTATAGCCAGCAATGTTTTGAATACATTGCGTATTAGAATTTCAAATTCGTTGTCTGCAAGAAAGCATGGAAATGTCGATAGAAATTGGAAAAGTTGGAGATTCCCTCGGAAGGAATGTTTAGTCTACGATTCTTGATGGATTTCTGGAAGAATGTGATATGAGCAGAGTATAATAAAAATATGCATACAACTTATTCACTTCCCTGCGTCCTGCATCTTGTTTAAGTATCTTTTCACGTATATATACATATATATATATAAAATATATCTTTAATATAAAAATGAATCGCTGAATGCGTTGGTAAGCGCAAATCTCAAGAGCAGCTGAACCGATTTCACTAATTCTTTTTTTAGAATATTCCTCGAAGTACGAGAATGGTTTTTACGGAGGAAAAAATAAAAAGAAAATAAAGAATCGACTGTTAGGCGTTACGAAGTTCGCTGGGTCAGCTAGTATTATAAAAATTAATCCTCGAATGTGTTGGTAAGCGCAAATCTCGAGAGCAGCTGAACCGATTTCGCTAATTCTTTTTGTAGAATAATCCTTGAAGTACGAGGATGGTTCTTGGAGAGAAAGATTTAAAAAAAACTGTTAGGCGGTACGAAGTTCGCTGGGTCAGCTAGTCTATAATATAAAAATGAATTGCTGAATGTCTTGGTAAGCGCAAATCTCGAGATCAGCTGAAGCGATTTCGCTAACTCTTTTTTTAGAATGTTCCTTGAAGTACGAGGATGGTTCTTAGGCAGAACAAAATAAAAAAATTAAAGAATCGACTATTAGGCGGTACGAAGTTCGCTGGGTCAGTTAGTGTTCAGATGCCTCAATGCTTGAAATAACCAATCCAGCGGGGCACGCCTGGTAATCAAACCCGTACACTCTCTCTCTCTCTGAGAGAAGGCCTGTGCCCTGCAGTGGGACGATTATGGGCTAAATAAAAAAAAACTATGTACGCTAGAAAAACATTCAAATATCCGTAGAGTCTCTGCAGCAGGTGCGGTAAGTAGTCGTGTAATCAAGTTACCGGAAGTCCACCTAGGTGGATTGTATTCTATAGCTGAACCGGTAGGTAAAAGAGGCACGGTCGCTTAGCAACCTACTGCTAAAAACCCGTAAAAATTCGAGTAGTACTTGCTTCTTTAGGGCCAGTTTCTTGATTGAGAATTTTGCTAAGTAAATACTTAAGTAACGTTCTGTCACTATTTTTACTGAGGATTTCTAAGAGACAGCACTACTGTTAAGTACAGCACTACAGTTAAGTATCTACTTAGCAAAATTCTCAATTCAGAGACTGGCCCTTAAGATTACAAGCTATACAGTCTATTTATTCTTGTTAAATTTAGTAAACAAGATTCTACCCTTGAACTGTGACTTTTTATTCCTAAACTGCCATATTTCCATAAATGAAGTAACCTGAAACACTCTTTTAGATAACACGCTGCCAATTTTATAAACATAGTTCATGAATTTGCGAAAAAATGTCTAGTTTAGGCACCTAATTTCAATTTTAAGGTTAGAATCTTTTTTACTAAATTGGACAAGTAAGAAAAAATAGACTGTAGATTATAAACTTAACTTAGGAATCAAAATATACATATGTATAGTCAACAGCTGTAGCAGATCAACATTTGCATTTCTATTGCAAATTTCCCTTTAATTTAAGTGTTGGTTTGGACATGTGGAGAGGATGAAGGAAGAAAGATTGACGAAACAAATATATATTGCGAATGTGAGTGGAAAGGCTAGTGAAAGACGCCCCAGGAGGCCTTACATAGACCAAATAGGGAATGTATTATCTAAGGGGAAGATAAAAAGTACCCGGAACCGGCGTGCGTGCATGCAACGACTTATGAAAGTTGATGAAGCGAAGGTGATTTGTCAGGATCGTGAACAAGTGGCAGTCCCTGGTCTCTGCCTACCCCTCTGGGATACAGGCGTGAAGTTATGTTTGTATGTATGTAATTTAAGTGACTAGAGTTCAAGTTAAGGTTAATATGATGCCAACTGTACTCCGGCGAAGATAAGTTTGTGCAATTTGTAGTTGTTTTTATGTGAAATACTAAAACTAAAACAGTTTTAGGAATTATCCATTTATTTCAGCTATACGACCAAAGGCTGCTTGTTAAATTTAATAATTCAATGGGAAAAACTCAAAATAACGTCTTGTACGTAGGTTTTTAAATCTGATGACGTAAAACAGACTTTGATTAAACTCATCTAATAATAGAGAAGTGTTATCTAATTACGGGTCCGTTTCTAAATTAAGAATTTCACTAAGTAAATATTTAAGTCGTGTTCTGTCTCACTCTTTTCTGAGAATTTCGAAGAGACAGCAGTACAGTTAACTATTTACTTAGCCGAATTCTCAATTCAGAAATGTTCCCTAAACGTTTCCTATGTGTAGTTGATGATCACATCCTTTTTAATGCACTAACCCGTGCTAAGGACAATTTTAAAAACCTATTTAGAGGCCAAAAATTCCACCCATGCCGGGATTCGAAACCGCGAACTCTGGCTATGCATGCCAGCGCTCTTTCCGACTGAGCCAATAGGCGACTCACCGGCATCAATGAAATTTCGAACCTCTTTACAATAATATATTCTCTGTATTACGTATAAGCAGCGACATCTGGCTGAAGTAATTTGCACCACTTGCAGCCCCAAGTACCTACTTTGCAGTTAGGTTTTTACATCGGAATGATATCACTGTACTCATATGATTATATTCTTTTTAATGCACTAACCCGTGCTAAGGACAATTTACATAAGGACAATTACTTCACAGCCAGATGTCGCTGCCTGTACGCAATACAGAGAATATTGTAAAGTGGTTCGAAATTTCACTGATACCGGTGAGTCGCCCATTGGCTCAGTTGGAAAGAGCGCTGGTACGGATAGCCAGAGGTCGCGGGATCGAATCCCGGCATGGGTAGAATTTTTAGCCTCTAAATAGGTTTTTATAGTTGATGATCACCAGGGCCTCGATTCTATTAATGCATTATAGTACCATGATAGATACCTGGTCGGGCCACGTGTGGTGTTTTTTCATACCATTGACGCCTAGAAAGTGCGCGCGTAGACGTGAATCAGCAACAAAATGGAATCACCACGTTCAGTTGTAGTTCATGCAGTTGTCATTGTACCACAATCCATTAGCAGAATCTAGAGCCTGCTTGATTTTCCACGAATGTGTTATTCCTTTTGCGTGGGATTGATGAAAGCGTTTTATTCTCTGAGCTCTTGAGTTACCATTTCAAGCAGTAGGTAGAAAAAACAGTGCATTCCAGAGCGCATGAAAAGATAAGAACGCCTTAGGTTATAGACTCGGTAGCCCAGTGGGTAGAACAATGGACTCGGAGGCGAGAGACCCAGGTTCGATTCCCAGGGCGGGCGTGTACCAATGACTGTTTAATAAGTTATGTACATTTATGTAGTTACAGTAGCAATACCACTTGCTAACTAAGAGAGAAAACATCGTGACAAAACCTGAGTGTCTAAGGTGTTGAAATATCTCAGCGCATGAAACTGTCAATCCGCGTTGGACACGCGTGGTAATTTAGCCTATACTCTCTTTCTCTCTCTCTCTCTCTCTCTCTTTCTCTCTGAGAGAAGGCCTGTGCCCTGCAGTGGGACCTTTATAGGCTACAAAAAATTTCCTAAGGATAGAGAAAAGCTGAGTGTCAAAAGTATTCTGCTATTGGCTAACTAACTTTTTCTTAGAGAAGGTCTATGCCTTGTATTGGGTTACATCCCAAATACATGTGATTGTATAAATTGTGTTATTGAAAATACTTTGCATCCAAAATTCTATTTTTCTCTTTCGATAAACAATTTGACCACGTCCAATAAGCAAATTTTAAATTTCTCAATAATTTTTACACAATCTTGAATCTGGGCGGGGTCAATTTGTATGAAACATAATATATAAGTAATATTGAAAATGTTTTCTTTTTATTTAGAAAGATTTTAAGTTTTTCATTATTTCTTTAACTTGTTGTATAGTCAAGAATTAGTTTCAACAGTCAAAAGCTTATGTTTTTTTTCTGTTTTATAAGAGCGGTATTTGTTGGATATCAAATATTATGTAAATGGAATAGGCATTCTTCCATGTAGGACAGAGATAACTAAAAGCTACGACAATGCCAGAGCCCTTTCGGTCGCTTTGGCAACTAAGTTTTGCAAACAGTTTCGGGAGAACATTTTATCTTATTTTTGGGCAACTAGTTTTTTTCTTTTTTCGCGACCTAATGCGACTGGTTGGGAAAGAAAGTTGTTTTAAAAAAGCAAAAAAGTTATGTGATTATGTTACCATTTCTTGATACGCATCCTTAAGATAAGATACCTTAAGAATTGTATAAAATTGAAATGGTGTAAGGCTTCTACTCTACAGTGGGACGTAGGAATATAGGCTGCATTATATATATCATCATCAAACCCTGATAATTCGGAAGATACACATCTTAGAAAAAAAAATTAAAAAAAAGACACAAGTTATTTACAAACACTCATCAAGCAAGGTATCTCAGAAATTTCTGATTTCAAAACTAACCCTGTGTACTTATCCACTAAAGTAATACCCACGGTAAAGGTTTATCTAATGTTGTAATGTGTTAAAACTTTGGCCTTTGAGTTTACGTAAGAAATGGTTTATACTGCTTCAGCATTAACCAATCTGTTTTAGCAATCCGCGGTTCTGATGTACTCTCCATTAGTACCATGACTCACACTAGATGAGTTAAGGGACCACCATTACGCTGCAGTGTCTGTGAAATGTCCCAAAAATGTTTCCACTACACAATGGTGAAAATATTGTACAGTGTACCATTGTCTGTTTTAACAAAGGTTTAAATAGTTTAGAGTAGATTTAAATAGATTAAATTTACTCCCTTCAAAGGGGCCTAACTAACTGCACCTTCTTTGCGGTCAGGTAAACGCAGTCCCCGCCAAGAGAGCTTGACCTAAAACAGTTTCTTTGTTGGTCGAGTGCTGTTCCAACACACTTGCGTTGCAATTGGTGCAATGGAACAATACAGTGAGATGTGATTTGGTTAAAGTACATTTTGTCAATTTGGAAGTAATTTGGCACTACAATGTGGAAAATAAATATGTCTGAGAAAACCATTAAATCTGTTTTTAATAGAACATTACAAATGTATATTATTGGTTCGTTATTTTCATTTGTTTTTGCTAAAATTGTAAATACAGTATAGTCTGTTAGCCATTAGAATATATCTCGGGCTTTGGAGTAGGCTTCGGTTTTCGCCGAAAGCACACGAGTGTAATACTACTTCCTGCTCTGTATAAAACTTTTCTTCACTATTTTGAAAAGTTACGTAAAATAAAAGTGTCATATTAGTTCCGATATTTTTATAACATGAATATATCCGATTCTATCCGATAGTAGCCAAGGTATATTCTAAAAGCTAACCGACTGTACCGAGATATCACGTGGGTGCTTGCAACGACTTATCAATATTGATGGAGTGAAAGTGATCTCTCAGGATTGTGCCAAGTACAAGTCCCTGCTCTGCCTACCCCTCTGGGATACAGGTGTTACGTCATGTAATGTTTTGTAGACGTGTCGTTTCACGTCATGTCGTGCCATGCCATGCTGTACCGTGCTATACTAGGCTCGGCTAGGCTAGATATGTTATGCTATGCTATGCTTTTATGTGCTATGCTATGCTATACTATGCTATGCTTTGCTATGTTATGTTATGTAAATACAGCTTTCAAGTGAGCAAGCAGCAATTTCGTTTTTAGTTATAATTGTAATATATAAAACGGGTCTAATCGCGTCTACTAAATAAGTCTACCTGAGACCACGGCAACTGTAACTATGAAATACTATTTATGAATATAAATAATAATAATATAATAAATATTATATATTATGAAATACTAATTTTGTTTTTATTTCGTGAACCCAAATGCGGTCACATAAGCCCACATGATTTTATTTCATAATTTAAAGAGGAGCTGGGTTACTATTTTTCTACGTCAAAATCGTAGCGAACTTTATAAATCGCAGTCGTAGCACAGAGGAACTAAACATAAATTCAACTGAATAATTGTATTCAAAATTGGAATATCGATGAAATCTTGGTGACTGGTCGCGGAGGCCGCATTCACGACGCGATTCAATTGGGATGGGACATTAATTTCCTTCGTAAATACTCCTAGTATCGTAACCAGGTTAAGTTATTGCGACGAAAAAAAACGTAACTTCGAAAAGTCTAGCTATTTCACCAGCATCTCATAAGAGAGAAAGGCTTAGCGAGAGACTGGGTGCGTTACTGAGCGTAAGGGTTTCTCTGAATCGCAGTAAGTCCCTCCCTTTGAGACGTCCCTTTGTGCGGACTGTTTACCGCAAAATTGTGCTTCGAAAATTATCTCCAAGAATAAATCTTTTCCCCGGCCGAGGTGAGAAACTTTGAACGTGAAAAAATAAACGCGAACATATTTTTTCGCTTATTATTTTTACGTTAAGGATTTTTTTTGAGAGTCCCTGTCGCTTGAAAATATTCACTCCTCGCGGGATTATACGACGGGCAAAATTGACATTTCTTCAACGAATATACAACGAATAAATCCGAAGTTGAAAAACGGTAGGTATATTCACCAAGGCCACGATTCTGATAGTACATTACAGATACATGGTCGGGTCACGTGACGTTTTTTTCATACCATTGACGCCTAGAAGGTTCTATGTATGCGAGCGCGTAGACTTGAAGCAGCAACGAAATTAAATTGCCATTTTTATGCGATGGTCATTTTAGTGCAATGCATAAACAAAATCTAGGCCCAAGTTTAATTTCATTAAAAAAAAATATGATTCCTTTCGTGGTGGGTATACGTGGTAATTTAGCCCATACTCTGTCTCTCTCTGAGAAAAGGCTCGTGTCCTGCAGTGGGACGTTTATAGGATACATAAAAACACATTTCTAAAAACCTATTTAGAGGCTAAAAATTCCACCCGGGACCTCTGGCTAACCGTGCCAGCGCCAACCCAACCGAGCTAATAGGTGACTCACCGGCATCAGTGAAATTTCGAACCTCTTTACAATGTATTACGTACTAAAAGCATTACTTCTTTCGAGATCGGGGATCTGTTTCATAGAACTACAATGTATGATTGTAAAACTATTTGATATCCATTTCAAAGTCGATTGATCCACGTTAGGAAGTAGAAAGACTCAGGTACGCTACTAATGTACATCGGAATGTCATAATAAACTACGTATGAATAGTTTAATGAAACGCGGTCCTGACGGTTTCTCAAGGCTGGCGTTAAATTTTAATTTACAGCTTTGCCTTCATAATAAAGTAGTCCAGCCTCCATAAGTGACAAAAAGTACATATTGTGCGATAAAGTATACATTTACAAATAAGTAAACAATGAATAAAGTATTCGTCAGGTAAAATTCTGCGGGATTAAGCTTTATTCGTATAAATAACAATACCATCCATATTACAGTCTGTTAGCTTTTAGAATATACCTCGGCTACTATCGGATAGAATCGGATATACTCGTGTAATAGAAATATCGGTACTAATATGACACTTAATGACACTCGTGTGCTTTCGGCGAAAACCGAAGCCTTCTCTAGAGCCCGAGGTGTATTCTAAAAGCTAACAGAATGTAGTTGTCAAAATGAGGGATTTATGTCATTCAATATTCGATGTTGATTACATAAAATGTCTAACCCCCGGTTTCTCGTACACTAACAAGCTGTTAATCTACTGTTAACAGCTGTCAGTTGGGCAAAGTGCATACAAAAAAAACAACTGACAACTGTTAACAGTAGATTAACAGACTGTTAGTGTACGAGAAACCAGGGGTTAGTTTCTTTTGAATAATTTCCTATTGGACACTCTATACTTAAAAAACTGTTTCTTTAAAAAAGACGTGAACCTAACAAATCTATTTAAAATTACGCATTGTATGGTAAAGTTTCTCAAATCAAAATCCGTGGAGTAACCAACATTCTTCACTCAAATTAGGAACTGGCTGTTAGTAAGCAAGCATGCTTAGAATGCTAGATTCGAAAATTAAAACTCTTTCTAGTTGGTAGCGAAATAAAATTTCATAACGCAACACAACCTTTAACCTCAGTGAACGTTGCCAAATAAACCGCGTCGTAATTTTTTACGGTTTCGACCCTGAAAGTAACTGGGGGCGTTTAACAGACATTTAGTATAAGAAGTAATGAGAGAATTACAATTGCAAATTCCCTTATCATTTTCGGCGTAACCGACCTCGTAAACCGGGAGTGGGTCGTTGTTGTTTCTAAATCAACGGAGTCAGGGTGTTTTCGTTAAATTTGGCACCTTTATGGAAAGCGTAGCTGAAATTAAGCAGGCGAGCTTCTTTATTAATGCAGTATTTATCAGGGTGTCCTGCTTGGTGCATTGTCGTGACGAATGGTGAGTGTTGGTGGCGAAACGTGCTTGCTGGGGCCGGTCTCTGAATTGAGAATTTCACTAAGTTTATACTTAAGTAACATTCTGTCTCGATCTTTTCTCAGAAATTCGAAGAGACGGCACTACAGTTAACTGTTTATATAGCGAATTCTCAATTCAGAAACGTGCCTCTTGACTATTCACCACTCTCAGTTGTGAGGATACGACAAAAATAAAGAATGAGTTTTGAACCAGGATAAGTGACTGTGTTTTCTGTACGTAATACCGAGAGTATTGTAAAGAGGTTCGAAATTTCGCTGATGCCGGTGAGTCGCCCATTAGCTCACTTGGAAGAGCGCTGGCACGGACAGCCAGAGTTTGCAGGTTCGAAAACCGGCATGGGTGGAATTTTTAGCCTCTCAATAGGGTTTTAAAACTGTGTTTTGTTAAATATTGAAACTATACGTAATATATCGGAATAAAAAAACGTAATAACTAAAAAAATATACACACACACACAAACTCACACACATGCACACATATGGTAGAATCAAAATAAGATCAGTTAATCAAACCGCCTCGTGACATATCCGAGCCATACTTATGGGTCTGATATATCACGATCCTGGCACCGGTAATACTGCCGGTAATGCTAGCAGCATTACCGCGTTACCGTGCAAGGGAGATTCTTTGCATCAAAATGCTCAGAGCGGTAGTCTAAGCCACACTTCCTCAGACGACGCCCAGACGACAAAGTGATTGTTATGTATGAAAGTCAGTCAAGCCATTTCTAGTATTTGACAGTTACTGTCAAGCTAGATATAACTTGACCGACTTAACCATTGAAACCACACACTGCACACTCGAGTGCACATTATTGTTTGCTCCTTGATGATTTCACTTATTAGCCCGGTATAGGAAGGAAAGCAATTTGTTCTGAATCACCAAGAGCGTTTATTCCATACGTAAAAAGATCGTATGCCCCTGTGCCTAGCTAGGACACCCTGTGCTATGGTAACCGGGCTAGAATATCCCAAATATAGCCACATATGCAGACTGAGGCCATTTGAACAAGCATATGGTGGCCGTCAGAGGAAATCGAATCCAGGTGCTCCGGCATGATGCTTGAGCATGATGTATTTGACTAGGCCAACGAGACATTTTAATTTTTTTACTAAACCCGTACTCTCTCTGTAAGAAGGCCTGTGCCGTGTAGTGAGACGTATATTGGATAATATAATGGGATATTTTTAATTGCACATCAGAAAAGTAATCACCTATCAATTTCTTTCTATCATTTATATACATTTTTTACATCAAATAAATAATTTCACTACAAATAAAATTAATGTTGAACAAAGCTAGTACAGCAGGTAATTCGAAAATATACATCAGCACGACATTACTTTTATTCCCTAATGCGAAACAAATAAATTCCTGAAGGTACAAAACTACGACAATCTCATCTTAAATACTGACTGCACAGCAAATTACCCAGAGCGTGCGTTGATAATACTCATTTTCATAGCAAAATCCGAGCAGTATATATATCCTAATAAGGACATATACTGCTCGGATAGTTATTTCTCAGATGTAACTTGCTCATTATATTTGACTTATTTTTTAAGAGAACAATCTGTGATAACAAAAATTATAGGTGCGACCAAACGCGTAGCGTAGCGGAGCGCGAAAGAGCGTGGTAGGTTGAACATGAAAGACCGAAAACCATTGTAAATATTAACTGTGCGTTAATATAAAAGCTTTACTTTAAAATAAATAGCGGTACACCACGCATATAATTTGTAGTTTATTTAGTAATATTTTGAGTTAAGTATTTTTCTGTGCAATCAGTAAATTTGATAGGAATTTGGATTTTTGGATACAAAAATTGTTTTTTTTTATTTGCGTTTAAATACTACCCCTTATTAATATCTAGATAGATACATAAACATGTACACAATTACCAAAGTGTCCGTTCAAAAAAGGTTGCAGACTATTATCCGGCCTATCCAAAGCTTTCACATCAGCAGCGTAGCGCCTGTATTTCCGACTAACAAAAGCAACAAAAGACCCCCGGGGCCATACAAAGCGCTACGGCCGGGTGCGCGAAATGACGCGCGAGCCCCGCGACATGCAGTTGTAGGCGTTTGCTAATTAAACAAACTTTGTCGCGACACTTGTGTGCTGCATGCCGCGCGATGAAGTAGCGGCGGAGTGGCTGAAAGTTCGAGATTTCATTAGCGTACGTTTTTACTGCACTCTTTGTGATATTTGAGACGAATGGGAAAAAATTTTGGGAGTTTACGTCACTTATAAATAACGATCAGGATCAGATATCGTTTCGAGTTGGTTGAGCAACTATTTGGCAAATGAAAATTCATCATCATCAACCCATTCCCCCAGGTCCCCACGGAGGGGCACGGGTCTCTTCCCTGAGGAAGGTATAGGCCACACTCCACTACGGGGGCGAAGTCTGGATGGGTAAACTAACGCTAATGGCATTTTTCCGAGCGATTTCGTGCTTTGCAAGGCACGTTAAGTGGTGCCGGCTGTCGTCGATAGATGGCAGTCGTTTAGCCATGTCAGAGGTCTTATGGCCTTATGGTTTGATAACCTCTGACAGTAAGGCCCGGCACTTTCTTACAAACCTCCGCCAACCCGGACTTGGCCCCCGTGGTGAAGTATGCCTGCGATGAAGCCTTAACCTTCCTGCGATGCAGGAAGAGACCCGTGCCCCAGCAGTAGCGATATACAAGGGTTGATATCGATATCCACTCCACTCTAGCTCAACCGAGGAAAACAGTATTCTAAAAAGTATTAAATTTCCTCCAATCGAGCAAGTTTCTCATTCGAGTCGAGGAATCAACTGTAATCAGCTAAGGTACCTCAGGACCTATCTTAAAGTCTCCTCGAGAAAGAAATACTTATAAAGAAATTCTTGACATACCTTAGCCATGACATCGCTATTGCTGACAAAAAAAAAGTTCTCACTGGAGTTACACAACAGATTATATTGATTGTACTCATTCGAGTACACTCCAAGTACTGACTGGTAATACTAACTCAAGGAAATGCCTCCACTTCTCCTCGACTCCACCTCCGTTGAGTATTGAGTCGAGGAGACTTTGAGGAACGTCTTGGAATACGGGTGTTAGTCTGAAAGAAATCACTATGCATGCAACTCTGCTTGCAACTCGGCCCTGTTCTCGGAAGTCGGTTAGAATTTCGCACTGGGTCGACGCGGGGTATTCTAATTCAAACTTTTTCCCGCTCCTCTGTAAAAACCGGCCAATTACGCGGCGGGAGGGCCCATTTGTCACAGTTCGCAAAAAGTGCGGCCGCCCTCAACCTGTCATTCCGTCTGTCACGGACCTACGTCAAAAGCCCGATGACAGACTGAGCGTATTTATAACCTTCCGTCGTCGTCCGGGATAGGGAAAATAAGGTTATATTCTTCCGACGGACGGACGGACGGGTGAGCTAACAACTAGCACGAAATAGGCAATATTTGGTTAGCACACCTACATACTGCCTCATGTCTGTATCCCGTAGGGGTAGGCAGAGGCCAGGGACTGCCACTTGCCACGATCCTGACAGATCACCTTCGCTTCATCAACGTTTTGTTAGTTTTATATTAAACGGGTCTCATCGCGATTATGTATTAAAATTTAGGTAAAATGTAATTACCTTAATTCCCGACGTTTCGGCAGCGTTGCAGTGGTCGTGGTCACGGGTACAATTATCGTGGGTAGTCACTTTTAGTTTTACGCTGCTGGCCGACACACAACACTTATCCGTGAAAATTTAGTTAAGTTATATTAGTATAAAAATACATGACATAATTATGTAAGAATTTATGTAACCAGCTTATCATTATATAATGTAGTCATGTGAAGCATAGTGAGATCCTGCCTAATAATATTTCGTATCATTTTGCGATAAGGAGTTTTATAATGCTTGAACGCAGTGTAAATGTTGTTTTCGAAAAAAGGTGATTTTTGTAACAGCTCTCGACGAATAAACAAGTTCTCGGTAGATAGATAAGAAGTTTTAGCTTTGTAAATGATATTGAGGAACAATTAGATTAAGTGAATAAATTAACTTGTTTTGAACTGTTCATTATTGTTACCACCACTTTTCTCTAAATTTGAAACATTTTTGTTTGAACATTATAAGACATTGAATATTCTGAGGCAGGTTGCTGGCAGTGACTGGATAAGTGTGGCCGGGCATAGCACTGGCCAGAACAATAGTGGCCTGCCTTGAGGGAGGCATACAGTGAACGAGGTCCTATGGGCTGATTGATTACAATAGGAAGTTACTAGAGTTACTAACATACAGCTATGTTAGTAACGTTAGTAAGAACCATTGTTAGTAACATTTTGAGCGGATTCTTTAATTAAATGTTTTATTATTATTAGCTAGAGCTTAGCAAAATCCCTATAAACATGTTATATTGTAACTACTATAGTAGGTTGAATTGTTATTCAGCCTACTATAGTAGTTCCAATTGGTAGAATAGTTCTTTGGAAACGTGAATAGTTCGAACTCGTAAAGACGATTCCGAGTCATAGTTGAAATTTTGTTCTTAGAAGACAACACCTTGAATTTCTAGTTTGAGCGCCGCTAGCACTATATCCATTCTACCTACTAGAGTGTAGAATTGGATCCCGTAAATTCGGTTGACGCTAGGAAATTGTATTTTTCGGATGAATGATTTAGACAGAACTAAATGATGGATTAATAAAAATAAATTATTTCTATTATACACACTAATAGTCTTAACGACAGATAATTTATGGGATACGGAGATTATACTTAGGATTAAGAAAAACTTAATTTACCGATTTCCGAATCGTTAATATACCTACTTTATTGCACACGAAAAACACAAAACAAGGAATAAAATTTTAAAAAATACATGTACAAATGCGAGCTTATCTCTGTGAGAGATTTCTTTTAGCAAACCGCAGTATTTTTTTATTTAATTTTATATGACTCAAAACGAAGGACAATTTTACTATGCTTGCACAATTTTTCTTAAAGCATACTCATACTAGTAAATATTATAATGCACAAATTAACGTGGTTTTCTATTGTTATTATCAAAGTCGACTGAGGAGAATCGATAAAAACCCTTGTATGTCCCCACTGCCGGGGCACGGGTCGCAGTATAGAGGATAATAAACATACTTAATGTTTTATTTTATTTGATAGGAAAAGAGCGAAAAAGTGGAAAAGATAAAGAGCGGCGGTAGCCCAGTGGGTAGAACCACGCAGAACAATGAACTCGGAAGCCAGAGACCCAGGTTTGACTCCCAGTGCGGGCATGCACCAATGATGCACCACCGCTCGCTAACAGTGAGGAAGGAAAACATCGTGAGGAAACCTGAGTGTCTGAGGTGTTCAAAAAGCTCAGCGCTTGAAATTCCCAATCCGCAGGGGGCACGCATGGTAATTAAGCCCATACTCCCTCTCTGAGGGAAGACCTGTTACCTGCAGTGGGATGTTTATATGCTCATGAAAAAAAAATTGGCTTGTAAAGTCTTCAACCGGCTTCAAAAAAGAAGGAGGTTATCAAGTCGACGGTTATATTACTTGTAAACAGCACAATTCCGTCTTTCTCTATTGCAAACTAACAAAATTAAAATTTAAAAAAAAACATTTGTTCCGTCCGTCATGTCCGTAATATTATTTTCTAGTGATTTTGTTTTCATATTTGTAAAGAGTATACATAAAAGTATATATACTATTACAACAGATCGAAAGAGAATGACGACGTCATTCGGGATCTTAATATTCATTCATTAGGCTTAGTGACCCAAAAATGAAGCTTTAAATTCGAAAACAGTACGGACAATGTAAACTCGTGTCATGAGTTTACATAATTAAGTTTCCTTTAAAAAGTGTATGCGTTTCATCAGTTTTACAATGTCAACATTTACTCTTGAAAAGCTTTTGCTTTTGCGCAGTATTATCCGTGTTTATCTACACAGGTTTTATTAACGCCAAATTATGAGTTTAATTATGCCACGACCCCAGTGTTACTTATAAATTTACCGTATAATCTGAAACGAATTTTTAAAAACATATTTAGAGGCTAAAAATTTCACCCATGCCGGGATTCGAACCCGCAACCTCTGGCTATCCGTGCCAGCGCTCTACCAATTGAGCCAATGGGCGACTCACCGGCATCAGTGAAATTTCGAACCTCTTTACACTATTCTCTGTATTACGTACAGGCAGCGACATCTGGCTTAAGCAAATTGCATCACTTACAGCCCCGACTACCTACTTTGCAGTGAGGTGTTGAGGTGTTACATCGGAACGATATCACTGTACCCACATGATTATACTGTTTTTATTTTTAATGCACTAACCCGTGCTAAGGACAAATTTAAAAACCTATTTAGAGGCTAAAAATTTCACCCATGCCGGGATTCGAACCCGCAACCTCTGGCTATCCGTGCCAGCGCTCTACCAATTGAGCCAATGGGCGACTCACCTTTAAATTTGTCCTTAGCACGGGTTAGTGCATTAAAAATAAAAATAGTACAATGGGTGAAATTTTTAGCCTCTAAATAGGTTTTTAAATTTGTCCTTAGCACGGGTTAAAAATAAAAATAGTATAATTATATTACTACAAAGTTTAAATTCACAAAGGTTATAAAGCAAAAGGGATTCCACATCCTATCACCTACTACTAATAAGATAGAATACGTGGTAGTTAGTAGTTAGACCTCAAATTTCATTTCATTTCATCTATTCAATGCAGTCATGAATAATTAAAAAATATACGGTAACTTAACTAATTAAGCATGGACCCTGTAAGGGTATGGCAGATTTACATGTTACATGGCGTCTACAATTGTAAAGCATGCATGTACTTTTCCCACTTAGCCTCATAATTGCGTACAATGCGCAGCAAGCGCTGAGGCATCAGATACTTGGGTTTTCTCGCGATGTTTTCCTTTACCGTTAGCGTCGCATTGGAATGAAATGAAAAGTTTGTATTTAAAGTAGCGCAGAAGCTTCGGCTTAATGAACGTTACAAGTCGAATTAGGTGTCCATTTTAAAATCTAGATCATTTAGAATTGCTACGATAGTTTCACAAATGTACGTAACTCAGAAAACAAAATCAGTGTTCATAAAATGAACTCTGATTTTGACGGCCTTGGTGGCGCAGCAGTTTGGCACGCTGACTGTAAAACCGAAGGTCTCGGGTTCGATCCCCGGCCGGGTAAAACTAGGAAACGAATTTTTCTAGTTTGTCTCGGGTCTTGGATGTTATCTATGTATTTTTAGTATTAAATCTATCATCGAGTTAGCACCTATAACACAAGTCATTTAGTTGTACTAAGCATAGGGCTAACTAGATCTGTGTAATATGTCCATGAAAAAAAAAAAATATTGTGTACAAGGTTTACCAAAATGAATAGCGTATCGCAAGGATTGGATATTGTATGTTTACAGCCTTTACAAAGTAGGTACAAAATATAATTGTTTGTTTTAGTGTGGAATAATGAGATTTTTATTTTTATTATAATAAATGTCTCTCTATGTTATTATTATTGCATGGAATCAGGTGTTACTTGGCGGAAATCCATAATAGCATTGAAATGTGAAAATTACTTTGCTGAATTCCGTCAAAAATCCCAGAAGCACCGTGCGGTTAGTTAATGCACCGCCCTCCCACCCACTTTTTCAAGCCAAAGCAACACACGAAATTCGAATTCGCATTAACTAACCGCATGGTGCTTCTGGGATTTTTTGGCGGAATCTAGCAAAGTAATGTTCACATTTTATTGATTTTATTATTATTATTGGTACTTGCCGGGATTCGAACCCACCACCACCCGTATAAGAAGCTGGCGTTATACTGCTCCGCTACCACCGTTCTGACAGAATACGTAAATAATATCTATAAGTTATAAGTATAACATATTTTAAACTTCCGCGACTTGAACACATAGTTAAAATATTTTCGGGGCTTAATCGCGCAATAATTTATTGCTATTTTACCTCGACGTTTCGACGACGTTACAGTCATCCTGGTCACGAGAAGACTAATGGCTGGCAATCAATTACTACGTGATTAAGCCCCGAAAATATTTTAACTAAATATCTATAAGTAGTATCAAATGTCGCAATTGGGCACGAAAAGCCCTTTTTCTTTGTGAATATTCAAACACAAGAAGAAAAATATTCAATCAAAGTCCAAAGTGGGTAACGTTTCGTCTGAGATGTAAATGAGATGTTCGACAAAAAGACACTGGATATATTGATCCAATTTGCCGACGAATCCGAAGTGAGTGTTGTATTTCTAGATAACACAATTCAAAGGTTGAGCTGGATATTGAAATTACATTTTCAGATTACTTCTGTGCTTCTATCAATTTCTTGGACATAAGCAGCCTTGAGTTAAGCAACAGCAGGCGCGATAACCAGGATGGGTGACCGTGCTGTGACTACCGCCAGTGGCATTTTTCCGAGCGCTTCCGTGCTACGCAAGGCAGATTAAGCCGTTGGTGCCGGCTGTGATGTAATGTCAGTCGTTAAGCCATGACAGGAAGACCCGCCACTGTCTTACAACCCTCCACCAACCCGGACATAGTCCCCGTGTTGGAGTATGGCCTAACCTTCCTGCGATGCAGGAAGACACCCGTGCCCCAGCAGTGGGGACATTCATGGGTTGATATCGATATTGATAGAACTCATGCATTGTACTGGCTTTAATTCTAGACATCATTGTCATCTAAATTATCCTTTATGTTATAGAAGCCCTTTTGGCACAAAGTGTGCTTAACACATTGACGCGTTTCAGGCAAGCTTAATATATCTTCAGGGATTGGCCACAAATGGACTATGACTAGGACACGTCATCATGCGAGTAAGGGCAACTAAGGGACCAGCATTGGGGAAATACAAGGGTTGATGTCGAAGCAGCCTATTTAAGGCCCTCTACAAAGCGTAGAGTCTCTCTCTCTTAGACAGAGTCTGTGGGCTTAATGACAACGCGTGACCACCGTGGGTTAACAAACGCTGGGATAAT
This sequence comes from Yponomeuta sedellus, assembly GCA_934045075.1. Classification (NCBI taxonomy): domain Eukaryota; kingdom Metazoa; phylum Arthropoda; class Insecta; order Lepidoptera; family Yponomeutidae; genus Yponomeuta; species Yponomeuta sedellus. The sequence goes on from OW203734.1 coordinate 14,122,895, forward strand.
TATGTCAACATCTTAATCAGATTTTCTCACGATATTTTGTTATGTTAATGCTATTGGCTTTGTTTGTTAACCTTATAGTGACTACATACTATTTTGGGTACGATGGGGCACTTGACTCAAACTTTGTATGGAGTGACATAGGTTGTATACCGTAAAATATAGAATAAATACGAATTTTCATTAAAACAAAACCCTAAAGTAATTTCTTTCGCAAAAATTACGAATACCAGGATTACTTCGTAATATTCTCAATAATGTGAGAAAACATGCGCTCTTAATAGAGCGCTTTTAAATATAGGCTTTTGTCGCGCGACTGTAGCGCTTCTAAGTCGCGCTGCAGCAGCGCGACTCGTAATCCATACATATAAGCAGCGTGACTGTAAAGCGCTACAGCCGCAGTAATGTGAAGGGATTCGCACGACAAAAACGCCTATATGTGAAATCACCCTAATGGTTGGTTTTTTTTTCTGTACCCTGAGCGTTCAAGAAGGCTAAAGACTTATTTTGTATTATACATAATGTTGTATTTTTGTTCAAGTTTACTTTATAAATAACTCTAACAAATTGGGTATATTCCTGTAAATGATAAATAAAAAAGATCTCAAACAATTGTTCTTGCTAGGTCCCCATTTACCTTCTGCCAGTGCTTACTGCGAGTTTTTAACTACTCGATCGCGTTAACGTAAACTCATATTTCTATGGCATTGAGGAAGCGCCACCTAGCGACAAGTATGGAAATTAAAATTGCTAAGTGCGAGTTGTAATGGTTTACGTTGAGAAGTGAACACGTTTACCAGGCAAAACACGAATAAACGCGAGTGCGAGTTGTACTGTGACAGCGTTTTGCCAGTTCGAACGGTTAACTTCCTCATACTCACTACTCAATGCTCGATTAACGCGGTAGTAAAGTTATTCCATTGGATCTGTTGAACTCGCACTAAGCACTCTGTACAAATTTGAGTTAAACCAAATGTTAAAGTTCTTGTGCCAATTTTTTTGTTCTAAGAGAACTCAATAAAATACGAATATCGGGTACTCTTCTCACGGTCTATTCAAAGTATTCAATCTTGACGAGCAAAGACTAATAGCGCAGAGATAATATGCCGGATTTTCCAATATAAATCCGGGTATCCGGATGGCCGCGATTTTATCTGATACCGTATTCAACCCATAAGGTTTTATATCGCCCATAAATCTCTGCGGTAAGTCGATGATATCAAGTAGTGAATTATCTGTCTACAGATATTACCCGAACTTTTTGTTCGTTAAATATAATTCAGGGGCCTTCGAAGGGCCTTAAATCTAGGTTTGTACAGAGTAGAAGGAGAGGGCGTCGGTAGCCCAGTGGGTAGGAGTAGGACAATGCATTCGACTCCCAAAACTCTATAATTTTGTTTTCTAAGTTATGTACTCGTACATAATATGCGAAGTTATGGAGCAACACTACACGTTAACAAATACTTCAGCGCTTGAAATTGCCAATCGGCGGTGGGCATGAGTGGTAATTAAGCCCCATACTTTCTCACTGAGAGAAGGACTGTGCTAAACAATAGGACTTTTAAAGAAGAGAAACAATAGTAAATTTACGATTTACGCGACAAACTCTGTCGTAATTTTTTTTCTTGTACTTGATTTAATTATTAGGCGTGATCGTTGCAAAGACGAACCGTTTTATAAGACCGTTTTGTGTTCCACGACGATAGGACCGTTTTACGTTTCATTCTAAAGCAGTGCCAGCGACTCTAAAACAGTGGCAGCGTTTGTTCGTCGCGAGACCAGTCCTTAGATTGTTTGACGCGGATATGTCCTTTAGTGCTATATTAATAGAGCCTAGAACGTAATGAGATCATTGCGACGTCGTCGTCGGCTCCTTGCTTGTTCCGTTCGTTTTGGTATATGATACAATAAAGTAATCTTTATGTCCATGAGAATACAGTCGAATATCGTGTAAAACAACTTATTTTTTCCGATGTTTCGTGATTTCGTCTCGTTCGCACTCGTTTGACCGTCCTCTGCGCCTTGCTCGTTCGCATACGATGAAACCAGTTGCGAATGAGGACCGTTTCGAGGACCTGTTTTCGTTCCAGAAAAAACGGTTGCGTTTCGTCGTCGAAAAATCGGACAACGACACAGTCCTATTAATTATTGAAGTATTTTAACGCATTGAGACGCAAACTAAGTGAGAGCTTACATTTACATTTTTATTAAGACGTGACCTCAGCAAAGTGTAAGCCAGTTAGTAGCTTTGACCTATCAACATCACGAATTACTTCAAGTCAATTTTTTTCTTGACTACGGCAATCAACTCTCTAATTTTCGATATGATATAAAAAATAAAATAAATAAAATTGTGAAGGAATATATTGCGACTAAACCTGTGTACCTAAGATATTCGCATATCACACTTATTAAATTGTCAACCCGCGGGAGAAGTATATCTCTGGGAGAAGGTTTGTGCCCTTAATTTAATTATATCATTAAGGCTGCATAATTGCAGAAGGTGAAAGAAGAGATAACCACTTAATCGTAATTACAAGATTTTAACAAGTTTTCAAAAGGGTAGTTTTAAATTATAAAACTATAGCAGAACAGGATATAGCATTATTTCCCCAATGATGGCACAACCTTGCGCTATGGCGCTCATTAGGGAAGGGCTACGTCCAGCAGTGGACTAATATATCCTGAAGAAGAAGTAGAACAAGGCCTAGATTGTGCTAATGGTTTGTCTTACAATGACAACCGTATTAACGAGCCGATTCAACTTCGTTGCTGCTTCAAGTCTACGCGCGCACATACATCGAACCTTCTATGCGTTTATGGTATGAAAAATACCCCACGTGACACGACCATGTATCTGTCATGGTATTATAATGCTCTCACAGATTCGAGGCCCTGAATCACAACTTGTGCGTTGCTCGAAACAAAACCTACCGGAAGTTCATTATATTCAAGTCACGATTTACACCATAATAATTGCTTTTATATTACTCGTATAAAAATACCTTTGGTTCTCGAAAATCTACAGACATGAATGCCCGACCAATAACTTCATTTTAATTTCGCATAAAAGAAGTCATATAAGAAGTATACCTACCCCTGAATGTAAATTTCCTTACCTAGTTGGTGCCTCACAAAGCGACGGCTGCGCTGTACGTTTAATTTTACACAGTTATATTCCGAGCTCTATTTACCACTTCAATTACGACCAGCTGTATATTTCATCAATTAGTTTGTGATTAACTTTATTCTCGTATTTATGAACGCAATAAGGGTTTCAATGCAATTAAATGCAAACAACCACTTTTGAGCAATCATGCCTTATTTCTTTACTTCCGAGAGTGTACTCTTGAATTCAAAAGCGGGAATAACCGGGAGTCTGGTTCCTAAGCAAGTATAAACCTTTTGTCGTTACATAAACGCACAGGTGTTTTAGGTATTCTTATCTCAAAATTTTCATTTTAATTATAAAAAAAATGTTTTAAAGCAAAACATTGTTATTTGCTGCCATTAGTAAACAAGTTGACCGTCCTAATAATAATAATAAAAAATCACTCTTTATTTAAGTAATTGTTCCAATTTCAATTAATTTAACCTTCCTTTTCTTCGTTGTATATCTATTTTCTCTCAAATCTTAGTACAAAGTATAGTATGCACCTTTTTATATAAATATCTAAATAACAAGGCTAAGGCAAGGAGCAATTTTATGTTTTATTTTAAGGTAAATTTCTACGAAATGTCTATGCCGCGCAGTGATGTACTGAAAGCAATATTGTCACTACCAGAAATATAAAAAACTTTACTTTTTTACCACGCTGAAAACTCAAACCTTTCAAACCAGCCCGTCAGTGTGGAACCATAATAATAATGATTATAGGTTTTAGGTTGAAAAAATAGGTTTTTAATATTATTATTTCGTTGATATAAATAACATAACATTTACATACAAGCACATACATTGCTTCTGGCCCCACACTAGGATACCCTGTGTCGTGGTTACCAGAAACAACGACATCACAAACATGTAAACAACCAAGACCTGGTCGTTTTTTTTTTTGGTTCCAGCCGGGATTCGAAGACAGACGCGCTACCGCTACGCCACAGAGGTCGATTTTAGCGAACATTGCCGTGCTTCGCAAGGCATTTTAAGCCGTTGGTGCCGGCTGTCATAAAATGGCAGTCGTTAAGTCATGTCAGAGTTCTTATAACTTCTGACAATAAGGCCCGCCACTGTCTTACATTCCTCCACCAACCCGGACTTGGAGGCTCCTTTGGTGGAGTACGGCCTAACCTTTTTGCGATACAGGAAGAGATCCGCGCCTCGTGGCCAAACAGAACGTATAAAGGGTTGATATAGAACATTGCCGACAACGGCAGAACATTATGCTTTAGTGAGCATGTATAGCCTTAACATAGCTGTTGTTAGATAACTAGCCACCTGCTGCTAAACGTTCCATGAGCAAAGAACAGAGATCATCAGCCCACCTCTGCCCACTGCTGGGTATGAATTTTTCCCCAACACGCCATCATTCCCGTTTGACCACATTGTAACATCATCCAAAGTATCGGACAGAGCAGAGCTCACTTCGTGTCAAATTAACTATAGCAGCGTCTGGTACGTAGATGTTTGCTAAAGATTTTTATAAAAATTTTCCTTTGTAATACCCAGCTCAATTCTGCTCTAGCATTTTACATTCCACGTTCGTTATAAGGAGTGCGCTGCTAAATTTCCTTTATAATAGAAAAAGTATTTGTGGCAGTAAATATGAAATACGACTATTTATGTATAAGACTCAAAGTCAGTCGACAAGGGTATTATGCTACTCATTTTATGTAATGGCAGCGCCGCTTTGGAACGATCTGTCGGTTTCAATAGGGTGCAGGTTTCCTTTCATAAAAAATCGTGACTTTCCTGTGGGTACATTAATTGCCAAATCGTGACGTTTTAGAGCTTCGACCAGGGAGCCAATTCTCAGTAGTAAAGAGTAGAAAATAAGTCGTATACGACTCTAAGGCTAAGACTTGGAATTCTACGCAAAAAGTCGAGCGACAGCCAAAATCTGTATTCTGAATGCTATGCTAGATTGAAGTCGAATGGCAGAATAAATGTCTAATGCGTCTGTCGAGTTCTTTTATCTTATTTTTATGTGACAAATGTCTAAACCTTCGAATATTTTGCGTCTACGCTTTTAATTCGCATGAGCGAGAATAGACCCCCAGGTGGGATGACGAGGTGCGAAAAACTGCCAGCAGATGCGGGATGCAAGCTGATGACAGGGCGCTATGGCACTCGTTAGGGCAGGGCTATGTCCAGTAGTGGCCTGGCCTATAGCCTGAAGAAGAAGAAGAAGAGCCACAAAACGCATGAGTCGCGTCGTTGTACTACCTATGCTGGACACTGTTTAGTAGAACTACTATTCATAGTTTACTATGCCAATTCGATGTACCATGCAAAGTCGATTAACACATTGATCCACAGTACCTCGAATCGTCATAATAAACCATAGATTGCTGTTTAATGAAACGTGGCCCTGAATCTATGTGTTCCTGTAGACCATCTATAAAATATAGTTAGAATATTTTCGGGGCTTAATCGCGTAGTAATTTATTGATATTTTACCTAGACGTTTCGACGACGTTACAGTCATCGTGGTCACGAAAAGACTGACGGCTGGTACCCGTTCGCATCTTCGGCTGATAAGGTTTCAGACTATTCTAACTATGTGTTCAAGTCGCGAAAGGTTAAAATATCTTAAAATATTTTTAAAATCATTAAAATTATTTTTTTAAATAATTATTTCGTCGTTTCTTTACTTTACAAATAACATAACATTTACATACAAGCACATACATTGCTTCTGGCCCCACATTAGGATACCCTGTGTCACGGGAACCAGAAACAACGACGTCACAAACATATAAACATCTGCACAAGACCTGGGGTTTTTTTTTGTCCCCAGCCGGGATTCGAACCCGGGACCTCTTGCACGGTAGACAGATGCGCTACCGCTACGCCACAGAGGTCGTCATATTTGATAGTAGCATTACCTATGTATGTAAGGATTTATATAAATTTAGAACTATAATTATTAAGTATAAATAAGTATATTTATATTCAAATTGGCATCCAGTTTCTGTTTTCCTGCGGCAACTCTCCATGTGCTGTTGTCAGGAAGAAATTTCTATTAGCAATAAAGCCGCCAAATGTACTGTACCTTTGTGAATACTTTATGTATTCTACGACATGTATTTTCTGGTGCACCTACATTAAAGGAAGAATTCTCCTTATCTTATAAGTATCGTGGTCTAGAAGCATCATGCAGTCCAGACCACTGTTTTAAAAACATCTTCCAATGCATTGGACAACGGTTTGGAGATATGACAATCAGGATCGTCGAACGCAATCGAATGTGATCTAGAAAAATAAGAAAATAAAAATATATTTATTTATTAAACAATTTTTTTTTTCAATAAGAAGTTACAAGGTTGAGATCTCCTCTTAAATGTACAACACCTGTGCCAAGAGATCCCGCTTTTCCACAACTATACATTTTGATGTTTAAAAACTTAAAGTTGTGTAATACATTTATTGTGTGTGTGCGTGTGTGTGGTGTGAAAATACATCCGAGTAATTTATGTTTGTCATATCTTTCTTTGGTGTAAAATTAAGTGATTTCTAATTATTACACACTAATACTTTGGCGTCAAATAGCCAATTACGATTACTTTGTGATTTTAAATTATTATTTATATTTCAAACTTACAGCTCGCTCTTGGACGGTTATTTCTGAAGGAATGTCGTTAACTCTGCGGTTAAACGCAAGATTGGTGAGATTAAACACGTTTCCATTTTACATTCAAATGGGAGCCCGAACACTCAGTCTGAACATTAATATCGGTTAGTCAACACTATTCTCTTTTTATTAGAGTTTCTTACCTGAAGTGTTCAAACAGTCCCATTTGATAATTATAATATAACTAAGACGAATCGTGACCTGCGTCTTGATTATTATATTACTTTTCACGTATATACTCGTATCTGTGTGCAAAAGCGTAATGTTAACTTCGTCGTTGTCAGGCTATACTAGTCCACTGCTGGACATAGCCCTCCCCTAAAGAGCGCCACGTTGTGCTATCATGGGGGGTAATGCCCATAATCCGGGTTGGAGATCGCAGTTCGGTGGAATTGTACTGCAGGGGGCGCTGCTGCCCACCCCCCGTTTGTGTCCGTTAGTCGCCTTTTACGACAGCCGCGGGAAGAATTGGGTTGGTGCTATTCTCTAGGCCGACACCACACAGCAGTTATGTTAACTTAGCTCTGTCGTATAGATATGTGGCGTAATATATATCACACATTGTGGATCCAGCATTTACCGCACTTATGCACACATACATTGTATACGTGTACGTATAAGTACATCTGTATGCAATTTTTTCAGACAACTGATGTTGTAGATTTGCTGTAGGAAAAGTGAGACGGGTAGTTGGAGAAATATTTTTAATGACAGAATCTATGCAGTAACTCAGTGGTATGTTCCACTATTCCACTAACTCCCTATATGCGGTTAGAAAGCTAATGAAAAGAATTAAAAAATTCTGAAATAAATTATTTAATATATTACAATGCATTTTACTTTCGGCGTTATTCTGTACCTTCTCATCATATTCTATACACATACGTAACCTAAATAAACATTTCGACAACAAAATTATAACCATTTAATTTGCGTGACAACCTCGCAATTGTGCTGCTTCGTATTGTCTAGTAAAATCTAATTTAAAGTTGAACAAGTGAATTGAATAAGCTTATAGAAAGTTTATTTGAATACTGAAACATTTCCCCCAGACAATATATGCACTAGAAGATTAACTCAGACCTTATTATTATCAACGTCACTAGATGAATATATTCCAATTGAGACAATTCGTCAAAAACTAAGTTGAATGATATCATTATCATCATCAGCCATTTGACGCGCACTGCAAGGCCTCCTTCAAATTTTCCAAGGTTCCTGGTCAAGTGCCACCCGCATCTAGCGACTCCCTGCTACCTTAACTAGATCATTCTGGTGAGGGGTCTGACCACACTGCGGTTGCCAGGTCAGAACTTTTTCTCCCCAATGGCCATCAGTTCTCCGGAAGGAGGAGGGAACAACATAGGTCTCCTACGAATTACTGGGCTGAGGAGGAGGAGTAGGAGGACGAGGAAAAGAAGAAGGAGGAGGAGAAGAAGGAAGCTAGAAGGACAAGGACGATAAGATAATATTGGTCTCCTATAAATGATTTGGCTGAGGTCTTCTTCAGCTTCCTGGAGTAGGAGGAGGAGGAGGGGGAAAAGAAGGAGGATACAACTTACGTCTTCTACAATTGATTGGGCTGAGGAGGAGGACAAGGAGGAGGAGACAATGTAGATCGCTGACAAATGATGAGGATGGGGAGGAGAAGGAAGAGGAGGAGGAGGAGACAGCGTAGATCGCCTACAAATGATTAGGATGAGGAGGAGAAGGAAGAGGAGGAGAAGGAGACAGCGTAGATCGCCGACAAATTATTAGGATGAGGAAGAAAAGGAAGAGGAGGAGAAGGAGACAGCGTAGATGGCCGACAAATGATAAGGATGAGGAGGAGAAGGAAGAGGAGGAGACAGCGTAGATCGCCTACAAATGATTAGGATGAGGAGGAGAAGGAAGAGGAGGAGGAAGAGACAACTTAGATCTCCTACAAACGATTGGGCTGATTGATCAAATTTAATATTTACTTTAGAATTGGAATTTAAAAATAAAGTAGGTTTTCAGAAACGAGCAAAAAAAAACTAACCATGATGTCACATATTTATTTGCACGTAAATTTTTCATCAGAGGTTAAAACTGTTCAATGTTAATTTCTTTGTCTTAATCCCAATGTACTACGTACAGACTTACTTTGCAAGTTTTTGATCGTTGAGGTGTTCACATACCTCTGCGTTTGAAATTGTCAGAAATTAAAAATTGCCGGTGGTGGGCAAATGTGGTAATTACGCCCAAACTCTCTCGCTAACAGAAGCCCTGCGCCCTACCCTGAGTAGAATATAAGCTACAAAGCTAAGCAAATACGGTAACTATGAAGTATACGTTTTGTATCAAAGTTAAACCCGACGTGAAGCGAGACAATACATCAAAAGTCATGTTAAAGTAAATAGAAAACTTGTAGAAGCGGCGCGCATTGTATCCTCATTTGCACTTTGTCAAAAGCACTTGCAAAATATTAAATGATGGTTGCAATTTGTATGGGGTGCAGTTGCAGCCGCTACCGTAACCACGTTAATATGTGACTGGCTTTAGCAATACAGTTATTGGATGATTTGAGCACCTACTCGTTTATACCAGCTATTAGCTAAGATTAGGTTAGGTAATTTCATTAGGTATTGCCAAATTAAACCTAGTTTGAATGAAGAATGTTAACAAATTTTGATTATTAGCATTCCATATTCTCTGTCAAAAATAAAAAAAATACTAGTAAAAGAATTACTTCGATACGTTAATTAGTTTCCGATTTAGAAGTAAATTAGTTGTAACCGTACGACGCGGGCCGCCGGTTACGCTGTAACCGGCGTAACGTCATCGCACAACACGCTTAGCCTGGCTCACTCAATCCGCTCGTAGTCGCGCGCCCGTGCCGTCGAAATTATACCTAAATAGTTACTTTTAAAAATGTCCAATTCAAATACTAAGAAATCATGTGTTGTGCCTAAATGTAAAAATACAACTACTAATTCGCCGGAAAAGTTATTTTTTATAGTTCCAAAAGACGTTAAAATGCGAAAAATATAGATATTTATAGAGTTTTAATAAAACCATATTACATTAGGATAATGATATTTTATTATTTAGTCAAAAATATTTTCCTTCCAAAACTTTACACATTTTTCAAAAAGGTTATCACAATATTTTTATTATAAACTACTTCATGCACATCAACATTCCTTGAGGTTTCAAAGTCAACGTGTACAATACAAAATAGGGCTTTACTTTTTCCGGTGATTTCCATTTGTGTTTGTATCTGAGCATAATATTTTTTGCCTACTTTACATTTACCATAATACGTAATAAATAAATGAAAGTAAAGTAAATAAAAGTGTTTGCCTTGGTTGAACACTTTACTTCTATAACGAAGTCCTCAGTAAGCCCGTCAGGCGAGGCATCTATCAGGCCATTCATTCTTTAAAAAAAGACCAGATTCCACTATCTTTATAAAGTGTATATTCGCGACTTCCTTTATGACATCATTTTCTATTATTTTTTCTTTTGATAGCACTCTTAGCAACACAGATAAGAAATATTCGCATATTGAGTCGATGAATGAAAACGTTCCCTTTCATTACGTTCGTTCAATAACCTAACAAAGGTGGAATACGCAGAAATCTAGTGGCTGCTTGTCAAAATTCAGGAGATTTTAGTCAATTCTACAAATAAAACAGTAGATCAGGAGACAACGCTTAAAATCAGAAAATCTCCTGATAAATTAGTAGCGGCCCGCGCTTCGCGTTGTGACATGACGTCACAAGCGGTCGTGTGACTGTTAGCGGGACTCGATATTTTTCGTAACTTTGAATGCCTATAAAATCAAAACTACTGGGTATTTTTGACTACAACAAAAAGTAGTGTATTTGTATACATACAGGCTTTATTGAGACAAGCATTTCAAGCGATTTGGCATACTTAGTAACATTCTTCATTGTAACGTTCATTAATCATAGTTTCTGCGCTATTTTGAATAAAATAACTTCATTTCATAAATGGAAATTTATTTACCATACGCGGAAACTTATTTTAAGCTTACATTAAGGATCTATACATACACATACACAACCTCACGCCTGTATCCCAGAGAGGAAGGCAGAGATCAGGGACTGCCACTTGCCACGATCCTGACAGATCACCTTCGCTTCATCAACGTTCATAAGTCGTTGCACGCAGACTCGTTGGTTCCGGCTACATTTTATCTTCCCCTTTGCTTAGATCTATTTAAGATCCATGTTTTTATAAGTAAGCTGCTAGTTTTCCAAATATAAATAAATATGTCAGCGGTTCGTTGACTTTAGCACAGTTTAGAAAATTAAACTACCAACAAACATACCAACATCAATCAGCTTCGCAAGGTAATTTTAAGATCTTTTACCGTTTTTAAAGAGATAAGAAAAAACTATATTTATATAATAATTTTAACATTTATTGTAATAAAATTAATATTGTATAACAACATTTTAAATAATTAAATAGAAAATATTTCATTTAGTCATAGAGGTTTTCTGGGAGAATTATTTTGATAATTTTTCGTAACAAGGACGCCAATTGGTAGCTCTAGTTGTTCTTAGTTTTTTGAGGTTTTAAATGGATTTCTAGCATAAGGAGATTACGGATCTCAAAGATTAAATTTTCAAAGGCAAAATCTAACTTTGATTTAGAAACATATTAAAAAGTTTTGAAAAAAAATGGGGATTTTTTTATTACGGTGATTTTCTTAAGCAATATGAAGAAAAAATTAAAAAAATGCTATAGCTCAAGGTCTTGTGGAGAACTCAATTGTTCTTTTAGTCTATAACTCTTGGCTGTCCTCCTATGAGAGTTAATTAATAAATGCACTCTTATATATGTAAAATATTGCAAAATATTTTAAAAACCTATTTAGAGGCTAAAAATTCCACCCATGCCGGGACTCGAACCAGAATAGTCAGGTCTGTTCGAAGGGTAAAGTATTAATGATGAAAAATGAGGGAAATCGAATAATGTGTGACGTACATAATTTAAATATTTGAAAATGATAGATTATAGAAAAAGAAATAAAAATGGTGCGAAGATGTTTGCACCGTTACACACTAACTCATTTGTTTAGCAAGTATATTTCTAGTTGGGCAAATATCAAACATGATATCACTATTTCTAAACAAAGAAGAACCATCGTTAGTAAAATCAAAAGAAATATATTTTTTACAGTCTTTCATTTAACTTCAATTCAATTCAAAAATTCTTTATTGCACAAAAAAGGTAGTTTTTACAAAGGCGAGCTTAATACTAATGAGTATTTTCTTCCACTTAACCTTGGGTTATGTGGATAATGGAAGGGGGTAGTGTAATAAAATATTCACATGTTATATTTAGTTACCTGTAAACATAATTATGACAAACCTATCTCTAAAAAGGAGATGGGCGGCTCATCTTCTTCCTGAGAGAAGATAAATGATGAAGTCGCAACCTTCTGCGCATCAGGAGATGTACTTAGGTTGGAGAAAAATTGTGTCTTAGTGGTTGTGTGTCCTCGTATATTCCATGAAGTGAGAAATAGTATTCAATTCAATTCAATTTAATTTATTTCAACGTAAAGAATTTACATTCTGTTTGCTTAATGTCAAAGTACAATGTAACATGAAAGTGAAAGCCGCCGCCTTCGGGCAGTAATGTAGTGGAGAAAAAGGCAGCGGAAAAAAAAACTCCACTCTGACCATCTTTTCTCAAGTCCTCTTAAATCTAATACATTAGATACCACCTATACGCGTAAGATTCCATGATTGCCATTAATAATTTCAAATGTTAAGGCATTATTAGATATATTTCTTTTACATAGGCCGTGAAAACATGACAAGTGCTGCGGCCAGACACACGAACAGCACTCGTTCACGAGCATAACGCAGAGGTCAGCCATCATCAGTCTCAACCATTTTGAAGGGAGATAGATGACCCGGCCACCACGCCATCATTCGAATGACCTTTAGCAAACCTGCAGATTAAGTTTTTGTCAGTTGTAGAATGTATGATATATTTACTAATATCGTAACGTAATATTGTAACGTCTGTACAAACTTAAAATATGACATACATAACTAACACTGGATTGCAGTGATTCGGTTGCTACATTATAAAATATTTATTTAATAACTATGATTTACTCGTTGTGGAATTGGTCTACTGCCAAGGGCTTACATCATTTATAAAGTCATCTATTCTATAATAGGCCTTTTTACACAGCGCCTTTTTAATGAAATTTTTAAATTTGCTTTCAGGCAGGGATGGAATATGTTCTGGAATTTTATTGTAAAAACGTACACTTAGTCCTACAAAAGATGCATTTACCTTGGCTAATCTGAATTTAGATAAAGCAACTTTGTTTCTGTTTCTAGTGTTTACGTTATGGATATCTCTGTTTAATTTAAATGTTGTTAAGTTTTTTTGGTACCTACATTATGTTATCGAATATATATTGGCCAGCCATCGGTAGAATTCCGATTTCCTTGAAAATATCTTAGCGATTGCCTGGTAGGTAAATTGTAGATAGCTCTAACAGCCCTTTTTTGTAGAATAAAAACTGTTTCTATATCTGCCGCACGCCCCCATAGTAACAAACCATATGATATAATACTGTGAAAATAACTGAAATATACAAGCCTCGCAGTTGACACATCGTTAGTTGCCTAATTTTTCTACCTGCAAATGCGGCTGAACTTAACCTACCCGCTAGATTTTTTATGTGTGGACCCCATTGCAGTTTCGACTCTATTGTAATACCTAAAAACACCGTGGGCTCTACTAAGTCTAGTCTGTCACCAGCTATAATTAAACTTGTGTCCACTTTTTTACATTGGGCAATGAAAACTTTATAAATTTTGTCTTTTTCGCATTCAACATGAGATAGTTTACAGTAAACCAGTTTAACACTTTAGAAAGGGCGTTGTTTACATCGTCTAGCTTAGATTGACCTCTCTTGATTTTAAAAATTAGAAAAGTATCGTCTGCAAACAATACTATTTGTGACAATTTCTCAATTAGGTAGGGCAGATCATTTACATATACTAAGAAGAGGAAAGGCCCCAAAATAGAACCTGAGGAACTCCCATTTTAACATCAGATCCAGAAAACTTAACCCTATTTATGTCAACTTTCTGAACTCTGTTTGCTAAATATGATTGAAGAAGACCTAGAGATCCATTACTGAGACCGTATCTGTTCAATTTACAAAGGAGCGTTTTATGGTCTACACTATCAAAAGCTTTAGAAAGGTTACAGAAAACCCCGATAGCATCCTGCGCCTCCTCCCACGCATCAAAGATGTGATTCATTAATGCCACTCCTGCGTCGGTCGTTGAACGACCCTTAGTGAAACCGAATTGTTTTTTTATGGAAGAGTTTATTTAAACTAAAGTGTGTCAACAATTGGGCATTTGCTTACATTCTATGATAAGGTCTGACTAAACCTTGAAATTTGATATGCTTGTTTAATTCTTAGAAAAGTGACTACACAAAAATTATACATTTTACCTAACGTTGCAGCCATGTTAGTATACTTAGGAGCGTACTCCTCAACAGTAGTACCACAGACTTAAAACTTTTCATAAATTTAATTCAGATAGCTAAAAATTACAAATTCACACGTTATCAACCCTTGTATGTCCCCACTGCTGGGGCACGGGTCTCTTCCTGCATCGCAGGAAGGTTAGGCCATTCTCCACCACGGGGGCCAAGTCCGGGTTGGTGGAGGATTGTAAGACAATGGCGGGCCTTACTGTCAGAAGTTATCAAGCCGCCCATAAGGCCTCTGATATGGCTTAACGACTGCCATTATATGACAGCCGGCATCAACGGCTTAACGTGCCTTGCGAAGCACGGAAGCGCTCGGAAAAATGCCACTTGCAGTAGTCACGGGACGCTCACCCATCCTGTACCTGACCGCGCCTGTTGTTGCTTAACCAAGTGATTGATTCCAATCACTCGGTTCGCCTAGGCCACGACCGCTTCACACAGCGTCTCATTGTTAGAGCATTTCTCAAAGATGGTAAACATGAAGCTTTGCAAACCGAACATGACTTTCTGCCGTTCATAATGCATTACCATCTCTAAAGCGTATTTTTAGTTTTTCACCTCTACCCCTTTTCTCTTTCGACATTAGTCGGAGTACTGTTTTACAGGCAAAGGCTAAATAATAGTAAGCAATAAATGAAAAGTTTGAAAGAAGATCTCCTTGTTTGCCTGCATTACGCAATGTCGAATTATCTCACATTATGAGCTTGGTACGGAGTTTTGATGCAATCAGTTTTCAGCACAATTCCCATTAGGAAAGTATATCGTGATTCTCGGGAAAACATAAATATCCAGATGGTCTGATTAACGAAGTCTAGCAAAAGATCAGTTCGTGCAATATTAATTAACTTTAACTTTTAATAGAGCTTAAATAGAACTCCATTAAAACCCAAAAATAATACACAGTCATTTCTTGAATTATTTTGAAAAGAGAATTTATAAACTTTTACGTTCATGTTTTCGTCACAAACGTACCCTATATATAATAATACAGACGCCCGCGTTTTATTGAATTCATGTGAAACGTGCTAGGTCTTACAATTTCGTAAACAGCGAAGGTATCGATATTGATCAGTCCGCCTCAATACCGCGGAACGTCAGCTAACGTCTTGTATTTTGCGCTAGAAAAAATTGCCACTTTACGTGAGTAAAGTCAATAAGCGAGAAGCAATCACGTACCATGCGTAAGTCATGTTTATTTACTTTTATTGTAACTGAAAACAAAAATGACTCAGGTGATGCCAGATTTTTACGTAAAATTTTCCCTAAAAGTGGTGAAATCTATTTTATGTATGTGTGATCTTGTTCCTTTGTTTTATAGTTAGGTACCAAACAAGGTACTTTGTAACAATAAAACATAAACAGAGTAGCTTGAGCAACCTGATTATAGTTCACGCTTGTTAACGTCGTTTTTTTTTCGACCGTTCAAGATAAGATAAGAATATTCTTTGTAAAATACTATGGGCAACAAAAAGTCCAAAGTATTTTACATTATATACACAGCAGGAATAGAATAGCATAATGTTATTTATTATATTATATATATTATATTATATTATATTATATTATATTATATTATATTATATTATATTATATTATATTATATTATATTATATTATATTATATTATATTATATTATATTATATTATATTATATTATATTATATTATATTATATTATATTATATTATATTATATTATATTATATTATATTATATTATATTATATTATATTATATTATATTATATTATATTATATTATATTATATTATATTATATTATATTATATTATATTATATTATATTATATTATATTATATTATATTATATTATATTATATTATATTATATTATATTATATTATATTATATTATATTATATTATATTATAGTGCTACTCAAATGTCGCGATAAGATTTCAAAATTTTGTGTGAAAGAATGTGATGTCGGTATAAGATATTTAGATTATTCTGATGGTTTTAAAAAAAGTCGGTAAATTGGCGATTTATCTGGCAATCCTCTTGAGTAGGAAACTACGTCGGCCTTTTTTTACTTCTGTAGCTTTAGGATTTTATTGACGCTACGACTTTCGGAAAGAAAAGTTTTTGGCTTTAGCATCTTAATGAAGGAACTTCATTAACTTACATATTGAAAAGGGTTGGGCGGCTAACGTCGGGCGGCCTTGCTCTAAAGTAAAATCGTTATTTCTATTTTTATTAACTTTGCATGTCCCCACTGCTGAAGCAAGGGTCTCTTCTTGTATCGCAGGAAGGTTAGGCCATACTCCACCACGGGGCCAAGTTCGGGTTGGTGGAGGATTGTAAGACAGTGGCGAGTCTTACTGTCAGAAATTATTAACCCGCTCATAATGCCTCTGTGGCTTTGGTTTTGGAGAGCAGAGTGGTGTTCCGGATTCGTAATATTGAAATTATTTTCAATAAATATTTGTTAAGGAAATATAGAAATTGATATCTAAAAAATTGCCATCCAAACTATTAAAATATTATTATAGGCTTATCTACTTATAACAATGTAAAATCATCTTTAAATTGGAGAGGGTTTTCTCAGAGTATTAGATATTTATATTAAGACCCAGACTTGTTCAATTTATCGAAAACTAAATGTTTTTGATAATTATAATGAGATAAGTGAAATCATATTTTAAAATCATGATAATAAATTCATGTTTCAACAATTATATTATCTACAATAAGATTTCTCAAGATATATGAAGAGTTCCCACCGACTCGTTTTAGAAAATGTATTAGGCATACTCTAGCATTAAAGATTATTTCAAAGACCAAGATGTCTTGTATTTAAATAACGTTAACGGGGACGAGTATGTCGGGTGCATTGTAACTTTAAGTCGAAAACTCTGTTAAGTAATTGTATGGAATCAGGCGTTACTTTGCAGAAATCCATTATAGCATTCGTCCTGACGACGACCTACTAATCTACTGCTGGACATAGCCCTCCCCTAAAGAGCGCCACGTTGTGCAATCATAGGGGGTAATGCCGATAATCCCCTCGCTGGGCATGCGGATTAGGGTTCGCAGCTTGGTGGAATTGTACTGCAGGGGGCGCTGCTACCCATCCCCCGGTTTGTGTCCCTTAGTCGCCTTTTACGACACCCGCGGGAAGAATTGGGTTAGTGCTATTCTCTAGGCTGACACCACACAGCAGATTATAGCATTAAAATGTGAAAAATACATTGCTAGATTCCGCCAAAAATCCCACAAGCACCATGCGGTTAGTTAATGCACCGCCCTCCCTCCCACTTTTTCAAGCAGAATCAAGACACGAACACACTTGTGAGCCTGAGGAAGCCTCGTATTAGAGGCGAAACGCATCGCGCATTTTCTCACACAAGTATTGGTGTCGGTGGTGGTGTATTCGTGTCTTGCTTCTGCTTGAAAAATTGGGACGGAGGGCGGTGCATTAACTAACCGCATGGTGCTTGTGGGATTTTTGGCGGAATTTAACAAAGTAATTTTCACATTTTAATCGTCTTAAGTAAGTTAAAACCTGTTTTGAAATAATAATAGTAGAGTTTTTTGTTAGATTCTTCTTTCCATAATCTATTAATTGTGAAACTAACAGCTTTCACATTGATTATGTAAACATTTTGTATGTGTGGTAACAATAAGTAAATAAAAAAATAATTTACAAGACTATGACTACTGTTACAGGCGTGGGTGGGTGTTGCCGACCGGCCAATAAACCTTTTTTAAGTATTTTACTCATATATTATGTCTATTTTTTTTAATGATTCGCGATACTTATACATACTTATATATTAAACGGGTCAAATCTATCCGAGACCACGGCAACTGTAACGCTGCCGAAACGTCGGGAAATAAGGTAATTACGTTTTACCTAATAAATGAACGCGATTTGACCCGTTTAATATATAACTATGTCTATTTTTAAAAAAGGGGACATGGCCAATGCAAAACAAGAAAAAGAAGGATTAAAAATTCTTAAAGTTATTCGCGTTTTACTCAATTTTTACCTACGTTCGTTTCAGTGCGGTTAAACAATCAGCTCGTACACGTCCACTGCTATAGCAGTGGCTGCAAACACAGATGGAATATTATTCCCTCGTTATAAAAAAATTAACGTTACGAATTCATTACGTAGTGAAGAGATTTGAACATGTTGGTTCAATTTGAATAAGCCAATGCAATTAGATCCTTGATTTTCATAGAATTAAGGTTTTAAAAAAAATACTCAAAAATGGTTATGCTACAAAAGAGCCAAAAGAAATAAAAAATTTAGTCATCGAATTGATAACCCCTCTGGTTTTTGAGTTCTGTTCAAAAATTAACAGTTTTTTATCCTTTTTTGGAAATGATAAACTCTTAATAACATTAGACCTAAAACGACAGAGGATAATTGTACAAATAAAAATACCTTGACTCCCTCAGGGAATCGAATCCGCAGACTCTGGCATGGCAGTCAAGCGTATTACCGCTAGATTATTGTTGTAGTCAGTACTTGGCTATTGTATTAACACACTGTTTTATTCGAAAATATACTGATTACTCGTATTATCGCTCAGCTTGGCCAATCCATGTAATCAATGTTTCAAATGTATAAGAACGTTCCATCCATTAATAAATAAAAGCAAACTTCATAAAAGAAAAGCTTTCTTGTAACATTACAAAACTCGCAGGATACCGATACCGCATCAGACTCTAATGTCACTTTGATTCCACGCTAGGGGACCATTCGCCTGACATTAGAGAGGATAAAATGGAGACAGTTTGGAGTAAAGTTTTGCGGGAAATGTTGGGCGGTGCTTAAAATCATAATAAGCTGAGGATATAAAAGTATAATGAAGTGACTAGAATAAATAAATGTTCTTGCGTTAGAAATAACAATGAAATGTTTGAACATATGGAGCGAATGAAGGATGAGCTCGTGGCCAAGTCGAACTGAGTGATTGGAATCAATCATTCGAGTTTAGCAACAACAGGCGCGGTCAGGTGCAGGATGGGTGACCATCCCCTGAATACCGCTAGTGGCATTTTTCCGAGCGCTTCGTGCTTTGCAAGGTACATTAAGCCGTTGGTGCCGGCTGTCATGTAATGGAAGTCGTTTAGCCATGTCAGAGGCCTTACGGGGGGCTTGATAATTTCTGACAGTAAGACCCGCCACTGTCTTACAATGCTCCACCAACCCGGACTTGGCCCACATGTAATGGTAGTCGTTAAGCCATGTCAGAGGCCTTATGGGCGGCTTGATAACTTCCGACAGTAAGGCCCGCCACTGTCTTACAATCCTCCACCAACCCGGACTTGGCCCCCGTGGTGGAGTATGGCCTAACCTTCCTGCGATGCAGGAAGAGACCCGTGCCCCAGCAGTGGGGACATGCAAGGGTTGCTACCGTACCGAAGGAAAATCTATTGACGAAAGAAAAATATATCGAGCAAATGAAGATGGAAGCATTGGCAAGTGTTGTCTCGAGTTAAATAGGGGAATAGCCAAGAGCAAGATAAAAAGTACCCGAAACAAAGGTCTCTCTCGATGGCGGCAAATGGCAAACTTTGGTCTCTGTCTACCCCTCCGGGATGTATGCGTATGTTTATGTAACGTAATATAAAAGTACGAAAAATAAGGGAAGAAAAGCCTAATGGCAAAAATAGGAAAGATAATGTTAAAAAAATGTTTTTAAATAATTAAAAAACATTCTGGTAATTTTTGTTTTCGTCTTGTTACTAATGAGGGATACAAACCGAGGGGTGGGCAGCAGCACCCCTTGCAGTACAATTCCACCAAACTGCTATCCCCAACCCGCATGCCCAGCGTGGGTATTATGGGCACTACCCCCCAATGATGGCACAACCTTACGCTCATTAGGGAAGAGCTATGTCCAGCAGTGGACTAATATAGCCTGAAGAAAAAGAATGTCTTTAAGTTTTGTTATTAATAACAATTTTCAACGATATCCTATAGCCCTGATATTCAGCAAAGTCTGTATTCTTGCTTATCGTTTGACTGCCTCGTTGGTTGCGAAGACTGAGGTCGTGTGTTCAATTCCTACTGGGGGCTGCGTATATTTGTATAAGTGGTTGCCAGTCTGGGTGTGTTTTCATGTTTGTGACGTCCTTGCCTGGTTATCATAGTACCTACAGGATATTCTAGTTTGGGGCCAGAGCAAGCGATTGTGTTGTCTGGAAGTTATTATTGCTATTATGACGACCTCTGTGGCGTAGCTGTAGGGCGTCTGCCTACTATGCAAGAGGTCCCGGGTTCGAATCCCGGCTGGGGACAAAAAAAGCACAGGTCTTGGATGTTTACATGATTATGATGTCGTTGTTTCTGGTTCCCACGACACAGGGTATCCTAGTATGGGGCCAGAAGCAATGTATGTGCTTGGATGTAAATGCTATGTTAATGTTATGTTATTATCTTACAAGAAACAATGTTATTAAATAAATGAGAGAAAATTTACAGCACCGATACCGACTAAAAGAAAAATAAAAAAGTAGGTATCTTCGAACTAACAAAGTAACTACTCGTATGTAATCCAGTCAAATAATTTAGGTGCTTTGGAAATGCATTTGTAGGCTTAGGTGTTGTACGTATGATACTCGTATAATTGCATGTACGTATTGTTGTTGCCGGCTGTCATATAATGGCAGTCGTTAAGCCATGTCAGAGGCCTTATGGGCGGCTTGATAACTTTTGACAGTAAGGCCGCCACTGTCTTACAATCCTCCACCAACCCGGACTTGGCCCCCGTGGCGGAGTATGGGCTAACCTTCCTGCGATGCAGGAAGAGACCCGTGCCCCAGCAGTGGGGACATACAAGGGTTGATAAAGATAACGAATGAACGTATTGTATCGTACACGTAGGTTTTGATCTGTTCGACATTAAATAGCAAATCCAGGCGTCTGGCCGAGCTATCTCTAAGGCGAGTGCTATATTAATACGTACTTACATTCTTACGTTTTCAGTATATTAAGTAGGTAAGCATGATTGCTGAGAAAAGACTCACATAATAATATAAATGATCTCTAAATAGACAATGAATTTTTAATATTTGACCTTAACGGTTTTGGTGGTATTGGCGTGTGGTTGTGACGTTTTGTATTGTGTTTTTTTTAATTGAATTTTCGTCCTATAAAAGATTAACAAAAAGCCCAATGCAATCGAAAATTTGCAAAAGCTGTGCTGTAATTTGTTAATATGCACGGAGGAGTTGATATTGTTTTCATAATTAAGAAGTTTTATACATATTGAAAGTTGATCGTATTGACCAATAGGTCACTCCCAATTTTCGGATGCATATGAAAATGTTGTTACACCGTGCATAAGAAAACTTGCGTGACAAAGTAGGGATTTTCTGTTTATACTATCGTCAAAGCTACTTGGTGATAGAATATAAACAACGATTCACATGCCAAAAGTAAATACAAAGAGGACGGCGACGTATTTTATTTGACTAAAACCCTTTTGTACAAATACAATAGTTAAGCCGGAGTGGCCCGAAAAGGAAAATCTTTTTGCACCCTTTATTCCGTACGAGACGGAAATATTTACAGCAACAGTTTGACTCAAAACTTAGTGGATCGATGCACTTATAGTTATTTACGGGTAGTTAATTTTATTTAAGATTGTAATGTACATTGTTCGATTTTTTATTATTCATCAATTATTATTGTCTTTACTTTAATGGAAAAAAAAATTCTTTAGAACGAAAAAAGCATCTATAAATATTGCCTCGGTTCTCTTTAAGCATAATCTTGATTTTTGTTATAAAATTATTTAGATTTATAAAAAAAAACATTTTAGAATGAATGAAAAATCATAGAAAATGAATATTTAGAAATAAAGAAATGCAGTATGACAAAAAATACTTTCGTGGCATACTTTCGTAACTGGATTCAATTGAAAATCGGGACTATATTTTTGGGCGTTATTTTGCTCGTATGAATTTAGTGGTGCTGATCATTAACTATAATAGTATCGACACAACAGAATATAATTGAAATATATTTAGTTCATACTAACTACATATCTCCATTTCATGTAAAAATGGGTTCTTGATTACCACAACATTATAAAAGGGAAAAATTCCTAATTCTTTGATAGTAGCATTTTTATCATTCATATATTACGTTATATTTCATTAAAAATGTAAATAAATACATAAAATAAATAAATAACTATATAAGCTATGGCAGAGTGACGGTGTTGATAAGTCAAGTAAATATAGATAGTAAAGAAGATATGGCATCAAGCCTTTCTATGTCCCCACTGCTGGGCCACGGGTATCGCAGAAGGTTAGGCCATACTCCAACACGGGTGTTAAACCCGGGTTGGTGGAGGATTGTAAGACATTTGCGGGCTTTACGCTCAGAAGTTATCAAGCCGCCCATAGCGTCTGCCATTACATGACAGCCGGCACCAAAGGCTTAACGTGCTTTGCGAAGCAGGGATGCGCTTGGTAACAAATCCACTAGCGGTAGTCACGGGATGGTCACCCATCGAGCACCTGACCGAGCCTGTTGTTGCTTAACTTTAGTGATTGACTCGTTCCCACCAGACCACGAGCGCTTCAGAGATATAACAAATTCAATGTTGAAGTTATGGCTCTGCAGTATTTATTTAGCCCGAGATAACATGCTTTTCAATCCCCTTTCACATTATCCATATGCTAATCTTAGGTCAACGTTTTATCATGTTTAAATGGATTAGAGACAATGGATGGTTATTTATTTGTCTACTTTGTGTTAAGAAAAGTCGTTTTTCTCCCTTTTTGCCTTTTTCGTTTAAAATGGACATCGTGGGAACAAAAGGCTTTTGTAAAAAGAAGAAATACTTAATTACAAGAATACTCGCTCAATTCTCTGATTGTTGTAGGGCAGAGGCTTCCAAACTTTTATAGTCACGGCCCACCCATTAGTATTAGTAGTATTTTGCCTTGCCATATTTGTCTGAGGAATTCACACACCACAGCGCTTGAAATTGCCATCAGCTTTGAGCACGCGTAATAATTCCGTTTTTTTTGAAATTTTAGTATAGTTTATTTAATTATTTGTTTACTTTTAGTAAAGTATAATAATTTATATATTCATTTTAATATAGTTTATGTGGTAAGTTACTAAGGTAACTTTCAACTCATTAAGGACGACTTTACTTTCATGCTATTAAATCTCACTTTTATTTCTTCCTAGTTTCATATAAATACGCATTTGTAGTTTCTTACGAGGTACATTGCGTAGCAGAGTCAATTTGATTATCTGTGGCTTTATCAACTTTGGAATGCACATAGAATTTAGTAAAACATAAATTGTAGTTCTATGAAACAAGGCCCAGGGGTTTTGCCTCCACCAGTGTCGTAACAACTAGTCACAGAAAATAAAAAAACAGAATGGTAGTTAAAGTAATAAGTTATTTCATTTAAATCTGTAATTGGCCATGTTATTTATCGTAAATGTTACGTTTTTTAAATTAAATTTTTTTTGTTACTGATCTCGCTGTAGATTTCCCTGTCATTAAATAAATTAACAAAATCCAATAATAATCAAAATAGGAACAATTGAAAAAGCAGCAAGGGTTGTCTGGAAGAAATTACTTTTAGTAATAAGACCGCCAATTGTACCCTAATCTGTATCTTATTATTTTCTAAATTGTAATTCCTGGTGTGCAATAAAGTATTTTCATTTTATTTAATTTCAAGGCATTTCATTATGATCGTTTGTAATGTCCTTGCCCGGTTAAAGTAGCACAAGGCATCCTATTGGACCAGGACAAGTGATCATGTGGTTTTGAGTTATTTAATTTTAATTATTTTGTTAGATATTTTTTCTTCCATTTCCGTACTTCTATATACAAATTTCAAACTAGAGGACCTTACGTAAAATATCTACGCATAAGTGGTTGTCCGGGGTTGGAATACTGACAAATGCTAATGACTTTGTTTTCTTGTTCTTCTTTTTCAGGCTACATTAGTCCACTGCTAGACATAGCCCTCCCCTAATGAGCGCCATAGCGCAAGGTTGTGCCATCATTGGGGGGTAATGCCCATAATCCCCACGCTGGGCATGCGGGTTGGGGATCGCAGTTTGGTGGAATTGTACTGCAGGGGGCGCTGCTACCCAACTCCCGGTTTGTGTGCCTAAGTCGCCTTTTGCGACAGCCGCGGACAGAATTTGGGTTGGTGCTATTCTCTAGGCCGAGACCACACAGCACTTTTTTTTGTAAATACGTATTTCTGGTGCACAGACAACGTTCTGTAATGAGCTGTTAATTAGCCAATGTGCATACTAAAAATCACCAGACTGCTGTTAACACTATATTAACATATTGTTCGTGTGAGAGAAAATGCGGGCTATTTGCGTACATTTGTAAATTTCTTAATACTAAAAGCAAATTTTGAAGAAAACCACCATAAAAACCACCAAGTTTTCGTTATACCTCCTGCGGTTGACTGGTAGAAAATGCTTATGGCATTAAGTTCGCCGCATTGTACAATTTTATGGTGCAATAAAGTATTATTAATAATAATAATAATAATAAAAACCTTGAGTTTGAATTCCAAAACACCAATCTACAATTAGCAAAGACATAAATCCATATACCTAACATTATGCATTCACATATTTTTACTATCACTGATTAGCAACAACATCCTGATA
The DNA here is from genome assembly GCA_934045075.1 of Yponomeuta sedellus. Lineage (NCBI taxonomy): Eukaryota > Metazoa > Arthropoda > Insecta > Lepidoptera > Yponomeutidae > Yponomeuta > Yponomeuta sedellus. Next base: position 14,147,860 of record OW203734.1, read on the forward strand.
AAGTTGTTAATTTATAATATTTCCTAGTAATAGAAGTGACAAGAATTGAGAAAGGAATGTTTCGTTGGTTTGGACATGTGGAGAGGATGAAGGAAGAAAGATTGGCGAAACAAATATATATTGCGAATGTGAGTGGAAAGGCTGGTAAAGGACGTCCAAGGCGGACATACATCGACCAAATAGGGGATGTATTAGCAAAAGGAAAGATAAGACATACATTCATACATACATACATACATACATACATACATACATACATACATACATACATACATACATACATACATACATACATACATACATACATACATACATACATACATACATACATACATACATACATACATACATACATACATACATACATACATACATACATACATACATACATACATACATACATACATACATACATACATACATACATACATACATACATACATAACCTTACGCCTCCTGTATCCCAGAGGGGTAGGCGTGTATGTTGTTTGTAATAGCTATATCCGCAAACCTCCACCAAAATTTAGCTCATTTAATAGAACTAATAACTAAATTCTCTTGCTCAACTAGTTAGAATAGTTTCACAATAATTAATTGTTTAGCACAACTTCAAGATGGCGGTCAGCAAACCGTCCGAAGCAGTTAACAAGTCGTCGTTCCAATGCGGTAAACGCTTAATATTGTACATACTTAAGTAGCCTGTTTACGTTCCACTGCGGCACACAAGATTTTCTTTCAGAGAGAGACAGAGAAAGAGATTATGTCTCTATTGAGTACCACGTCACACAATTTGTATTTCCTGCGAAATTTCCTTTCGCAGTTAGCGAGCTCTTTTGATAATAATGCATAAATGTATCGTTATCGTTATCAACCCTTGTATGTCCCCACTGCTGGGGCAGGGTTTTCTTCCTGCATCGCAGGAAGGTTAGGCCATACTCCACCATGGCGGCCAAGTCCGGGTTGGCGGAGCATTGTAAGACAGTGGCGGGCCTTACTGTCAGAAGTTATTAAGCAGCCTGACATGGCTTAAAGACTGCCATTACCAACGGCTTAACGTGCCTTGCGAAGCACGGAAGCGCTCGGAAAAATGCCACTAGCGGTAGTCAGGGTACAGTCACCCATCCTGCACCAGACCGCGCCTGTTGTTGCTTAACTCAAGTGATTGATTCTAATCACTCTTAGAGCGCTTCCATAAATGTATTACATTTATGGAAGCGCTTTAAGAGTGATTGATATACTATATCAAATAAGAAAACTGTTAGAAAGAAATTTCTTTGAATACTTATATTGGGATCCTATAGTCTTTATTGTCACTGAAATGCAGTAGGACAACGTACGAGTGCGAGTACGTAATAGTACATTACACAAGGGTGGTAATACAAAGAAAGGCCGAGATCGCAGAAGTTTGCGGCCCGAGCTGCAAGCGAGCGACTTAAATATGCGATCGAGAGCTTTCTTTATTACCTCCCCTATTGTGCACATCTTTTTATGTCTACACTTGGCCAGAAAGCGGCTTTTTCCGTACGCGCAGCGTGCGGAAAAAGCCACTTTATTGCCAGGTGTGGCATAAATATTTAGACGTTAAAATATAAACTTCTCAGTTCTGATGCTAAAAAAACTACAATGGTTTTCAGTTGCTATTTTCAAGGCAGGATTGAGGAGATACTCGTAAAGTAACGTTTTAGAATGTAATATATTATCATCATCATCGTAGTTAGCTAGTGTCAGTCCACTGCTGGACGTAAGCATCCCCTAAGAAACACCACTGATCTTTGGCTCTCCTCTTCCAGTTAAATATTATATACTTTCGGTATATTATGCCACATCGTAAGAAAACATCTATACTATTATGAAAAGTAGCCATACTGGTGTACATAGCATTGAAAAAGAAACAAAATTTAGAAAAAAAAGAATAAGTCTATATGATGTAACAACGTCTTCGTATACATCGGACAAAATAGGGAGTTCTAAGCATCAATACGAATAACATTTAACATTTACTTCGAAATAGATAAACACTTCTCGAATAGACGACATCTGTGGCGTAGCGGTAGCGCCTAGCATGCAAGAGGTCCCGGGTTCGAATCCCGGCTGGGAACAAAAAAAAAGCCCAGGTCTTGGATGTTTACATGTTTGTGATGTCGTTGTTTCTGGTTCCCACGACACAGTGTATCCTAGTGTGGGACCAGAAGCATTGTTTGTATTGATGAGTAATACAACCATTTTCGGATAATCGTGGGTATTTTATTGTACTCTGTATAGACCCGACATTGGCCTGTCTAAATATTTGAATACAATATCGCCTCTACGTTGGTCCACATTTGGGAGATATTGGACACACAAATCACATAATTTTGCTAGATATATTGGAGCCTTTGATTTATTTTATAGCTTCGGACTCTACACAGCAGTCGATTGTTCGTACGTGTTCAAAATCGGCTTCAAATGTACCGGAACTTTTATGTAAGCCAATGAAATATATCTTCACTTAGCCTAATAGCTTCTCAAGATCTGGAAATGTTCTGTGGTAAATAGGTATCAGAATTTTCAAGACGATTTGATTGTTTCCATAAATATGTAATAGGCCTCGTGTTAGTAACCCGTTAGTTACCCTACGTCATACGTTACCAAGATGAGGTCAATTATATACAGTTGAGTATCGGGTAGTCGGTTCGGTTTCGCTGTACTGAGGTAGTAGCCTAGTAAGTAGGACAACGGACTCGGAAGCGAGACACCCAGATTCGATTCTCAGTGCGAGCATGTACCTACGACTTCGTTTATTTTCATATTGTTTATTTTCTTTTATACATTTCATCTGTGACTCTGCAATGCTATAAACTAACTGTAAAGGAAAACATCGTGAGGAAACCCACGGCTTAGTTGATCCGCAGGTACTTGTCTTATCTTTTTCTGTGGGCTAAGCCGTCAGGATAGTGCTGGTGCTGGGCAAGCCTCATCATCATCATCATCAATCCATTATATCCCCACTGAGGGGCATGGGTCTCTTTCCTGAAGAAGGTATAGGCATACACCAAAACGGGAGCCAAGCCCGGATTGGTGGAGGGTTGCAAGACTTGTTACTGTCTGAAGTTTTCAAGCCGTCCTAAGGCTTCTGACTTGGCTTAACGACTGCCATCTATCGACGGCAGCCAGTACCAACTGCTTAACGTACCTTATGAAGCACAGAACCGCTCGGAAAAATGCCACTAGCGTTAGTCATAGACGGTCACCCATCCATGCACTGAACGCACCCTATATTGCTTAACCTTCGTGATTGTTTAGGATCACTCAGGCAGCCAAGGCTACTAGCGATTCTGGGGAAGCCTACTCCATACAAAATAGTGTCCCAGGCACTGCAGCGTCCGAGTGTTCCCTTCACAGGCAAGGCCTAGTGTGGAAGCCATGAACATCACAGAAATATTAATTACTGTCCATAATATATTTAATAATAAGTAGGTACCTAATAACATTTCAGATACTTATTTGAATACACTCTCTTTCTATTTAAATTCTTTACGTAAACTATTATTACGTTAAATGGCATCCACAACTCAGGCTAAGCCTAGTGTCGGAGCCAACGACCTAACATATTTGTAATTACTTTTCTATTAATAAATACTTTTTACTTTTACTTATCTTATGTGAGTGAAGATGCCACTGGACGCTGTATAAAACATCTAATTACGTGCAGTACTACAAATCATAAAAGTCCCTTCGGGAATCTACGTTCGCGCAGACTAGGAAGAAGTGTAACGAAAGTACCCGAAGCGATAAGTACATTCAACATGATCTTTAACCGATACGGGTTAAGGTGCAGAATTGACTGCCGCAGTAGCGCTACCTATTTTGCTCACGCTAAAACTAATAGTCACCTGCATCGATGACGTTGAATCAACCAATAGCAACAAAGGCGCGCGGCCTGCCATAAAATGAAACTATCTGATTGGCCGATCAACTTGCCGCACATCCAAAATCTGGTCATCTGCGCAGGTACATCCGCGAGACTTATTTCTTGTGTAGCACTGTAAATAATTTCATCTAGTAGTTTAGTAGGTTCACTGACACTGCTAGTATTTGAAGAGATACAACCCCGAATTGGTTTAATGCTATGATGTACGGTTATCCACGGTAGGCTTATAAAGGACTAACTACCTATATAACAATGAGGCCGCAAGATGTGGATTGTGGACGCAACACCAACTAAAATTAGTACATTACTGCAGCGGCCAGCACAGTAGGCATTGAGGGACGAACGTGTAAATGTGAGCCGAGGCAAAGCAGAGGTACACATACGTAAGTATTTTTTCTCAAATAATGTGCGGAAATCGAAACTACGTAGGATGTACCTAGGCAGAAACTTTTTTATTTTAAATACAAAATTCTTCTTAGAATTAATGACACGAATGACTTTTTTTAAACACCTTTCTATTTGGAAGCCAGTTCAAAATTTAAATGAAACCTTTTTGATAAGTTACTTCCCTGTTTGCCATGTTTCGGAGTAAAAGATCGTTCGATTTTTTAATTACACGACAAATATGAGTTTCTTTTTTAATTTATTTGGCAGTTACAACTCTACTGATATGGATTTTCATACAATTTTTGGCCGGCCGCTGCTGGCATGTATTTGGCCAGTACAACAATTTCGGTTTATCTCGTAGGTCGAAATAATGCTCAAATTTCGAAGCCTGTTCGAAGAAAATCATAAATAGCTTTTTTAATGCAGCGTTTATACGTCTTCCTACAAGAACTAGGCCTTCTTATAGACAGATTATGGGCTTAATTACCTCGCGTACAAAAAAAACCTAAGCGGCCAAAAGAACCGACACAGATCCAGACTTTTATTGCACTTGTTTAGTGGGTATGTGCCACCCGTACAGAAGTGGACATATTACACAGATCTCGTTAGCCCTATACTAAGTAGGTACAACCAAATGACTTGTGTTATAGGTGCTAACTCGACGATAGATTAAATACAATAAATAATAGGTACATTGCTTTGCTTTTAACATAAGTTTTGATTTAACGCATGGTGAAAATGCAGAAGAAGTATTTTAATGTCTCTCCATCAAGACCGTTAATATTTATCTTCGTAAACACGTTTCAGTAGCCTTTTGAGCTCATGCATATTCATGGTTATTGAGCAGCGATCAATTTAAATGCCTGCCGGTATTATGCAGTGGGAAACTGGGAACCAAAGGATATACACCCGGAACTTTACACAACCTGTTTACATATTCATATTATTGTCTGAGCCTTATAATATAAAGCGATTTATTGAACCACTATAATATACCTACTATATCCACTGGGTGGCAGCCCATCGGGAAAAAACAATGGACTCTGAAGCGAGAGACCCAGGTTCGATTCCCAATGTAGGCATGTACCCAATTACTTTCTTTTCTAAGTTATGTGCATTTGTGAAGTTATAGGAGCAATACCACTCGCTGACGTTCATATATCGCACTTTTTTCCATCTAGTAGGTAACCAAATCTCTTTGCTTTAACTATAAAACTCCTATGATACGATAACCAGATAAAAATAAAACAAACACGAGAAATACTCTGATTAGAGCAATTTTCGCAAATTGAAGTAGTGGGAATGAAAGCCACGAAATACAACAAAGTATAGATGCAAATGAGCCCCGAAACAATATTCTAGTGTAAGAGAAAAACAGAGATTAAAGGCAAAAAAAGGAAATAATAAAAGTGTCGTTTAATTTTGGCCTTATATTTTATCGTATCACATAGAACAAAATGCATTACTACATCTTACTGTTTTTGATTACAAGATATGTACTTTAGGAAGAATGTATTGTATTGAGCATAGTTAGTTCGACCTGAGATTTCCGCACTTAGCCTCATAATTGGGTCATTTCACGTTGCAAGCGCAGAGGTACATTAAAGCTTCAGACACTAGGGTTTCCTTACGATGTTTTCATTCGTATTCAGCCAGTGGTATTGCTACTATAATTTAATAAATGTACATAACTTAGAAAACAAATTACAAGCCGGGGTTCAAACCCACGACCTCCAGATTGAGAAACCTTTTATTGTACATTTTGTGGTCTACTAGTTCTAGTTAGACCTGAGATTTCCGCTTTTAGCTTCATAGTTAGGCCTTTGTACGAAGCAAGCGCTAATGTGTGTAAATAATTCGCACTCTAGGGTGTCCTCACGATGTTTTCCTTTACGGTTAGTGATATTAGTACTACAACTTTACAAATGTACCTAACAATGGAAAACAAAGTTGTGTGATGTAACGGAATTTGAACTCACGTCCTCCCAAATGTAAGGAAGACATACTACGGGTGCCCCTCTTTGGGCCAGTTATTGAATTGAGAATTCCGCTAAGTAAATAGGTAACTGTAGTTTTGTCTCAGAAAAGAGCGTGACAGAACGTTACCTAAGTATTTACTCAGTAAATTTTTTATTGAGAAACTGGACCTTTACGTGGTCTATATCTAAAACGTACTTCAATACACACGTATAAAAATCGTAAGAATAAAGTAACTCAAATATTCCCCAGCATACATAACTCAAATTGTTTTCTCAGTTCAAAAAAGGCCACACAGAGTGAATGAACCCGCTTAAAACCATTCAGGAACGTATGAATATAAGGCAGGATTTAGCAAACAGGCGCTCGGGTGCGAAATTAAGACACGACCTTACGTAATCCAAGCCTTCTTGACTATCGAAGCGACTCAGTCTCGCGTCTCGACTGTTTGAAAAGCAAATTCATTACTCCAGCCACTTGGTTCATTCCATATTCAACCATAATATAATTGTGTCAAAGTGAAGGTTTTTTCGTTCCTAATATTTCCATACGAAATTGCGCACTTCTACTCCCTGGCATCTTATTTTTCAAACAATCCAAAGGTTTTCTGAACACATTAGGTTGACCGCTGACCACACTTTTAGTGTAATAAAAACATTTGTTAGTGTAAGAAATAAATAAATAAAATCCCAAAGCCCAATTTAGGAGCTTGCACTGGATATATGTGTATATATTTAGAGCAAACTCAATATATTTAGTGTAACGTTTATAATATGTAATTCCACAATAATTAAATGTACCTATGCAAGTAACAATATAAATACAATGTAAATTACACACCTACTTAATCTCACTTGGTCTTTTGTTTGTAAAGTAAGCATAAAGTTATTGTTTTGTTGATTCTCGTGACTGTCACCTTAGGTCTTGACAGAATACCAGCGTTACGGGAAAACTCGTAACACATGCTGGGTCAGATACCCATTTATTGACATGACACACAGTTTTGCTTTCGTATAAACTTTTAGTTATGTGTCTAATGTATTTCTTTGATTGGTTATTCTGTGTTAAAATTATTCTGTGTTTTGTGTGTAATAAATAAACCATTTCTATTCTATTCTAACGGCCGAATACTCAAACGTCAGTCAAATCGATCACTTAGTTGAAGGGCATTCAAATTTGAACATCCTGTTCAAACAATTTCAGACCGTGATCAGCTCAGAAGCCGTCAAATAAATAACAAGTCTGTTTTCATTGAGAAAATATTTAAACTTAGGTACGTAGTGTATCCGCTTTACGCAGAATTTGTTCGATCAATTTTAAGTTTCGTGATGAAATACGAAGCTTTTTTATAAAAATACAGTAAATCACAATATGATTTATGAAACAAACTTAAATTATTGTACTAAATATTAGCGTTATTATGCCAGTAGCATAATAACGCAGGGTTATTAAAATTTGGTCCACTGACTGCATGAATCTATTAAGCCTTGTAAGTGGTTAGATTGTATGTCCAAAGACGGACACTTCCGATAGCCGTAACCACGCATGGAAGTTTGTTTCATTATAGGTAATACTCGAAAGCATTTAACTTTGCCTCATATCTTCGAGGCACATTAGGCTCTTCTTCATCCAAAAAATAGCATAATGATGATAAGGACATTGTTTTTCACTTAAGTTCACTGATTATTGAAACTTATTTACGATTTGAAGGACCTCGCGACCACTTTCAATTGTAACGCCTACTCAACTCGATTTGACAGCCTATTTGACAGCTAAATCGCGCTAAGTTGCGTTCGAGTATACGAATTTTTCGCTGAGTGATGTTTAACTGCCAGTTATTTTGTGTTCCACTTAAATTTAACTGAAGCTTTTAACTAACATTTGTGTATACGAATTTTGTGTTTAACGGCTTGTCAATTCTTTAAGATGCCTTTAAATATTAGAATGACGTTTGAGTATTCGGCCGTAAGTGTATTAATTCACTCCTCACAAAATAGTACCAAACTGTAAATACAGTTTGTTGGTACATTTAAACAAGGGTCACTTTGTTGCCTTTCTGTCCATCTGTTATCCATTAGAAACAATGTGTTTTTTTTTTCTAATAGTGCAATTAAGTGTTCTCTATCTATACAACTCACAGAGCACTACTACTTTACTCATCTGTCCTACACAATCTACTCCTTTGTTCCAAATCCTTAGATAGAGAATACTTCATTTTAATGATAATGACAATGCCTTTTTTCAAACAAAACATGCACATACAGAACATTGCAGAAGCCTCCTTTTAAGTAAATATTTACCTGTACTAGGAGGCTTCGCTCTTTCTACACAAAAATCTATTAAGTGTGCTTAATACATTTATATTTGTAGCATAAATACCTATGTTACACTAATTAAGACAGATATAAAATGTTATCGAATTATTATACTTGTGTTGTACACCTATAAAAAAAAACCATGTCCCAGGCACTACAGCGTCAGAGTGGTCCCTTCACCCATCTAGTGTGAGTGAAGATACCACTGGACGCTGTATAAATCATCTCATTAAGTAGATGCAAAAGGCCAATATTATTGTACATAGGCAAACGATTTCCTTAATTTAAAATATAAAAGCATGCTTTCATTCTATTATATTAAATTTATTGGGATACATTGCAAAAGAAACTTTATTGTTCATAAAAATGGCAATTACAAAGGTATTTCTTAACCTAATAATACAGACCGCGGCCTCATCACTAAGAGTGACAAGGCCGTAGGGCGCGAATCCTACTTGCACTTATCAGTTTTTTGTAATAAGACGTATCTGTTCACCAACCACCTACAACCTGTATTGTACTGGATATTTTTGTAAATATTTTGTTTATAGTTTTCTAGTGGATCTTATCTATGCTTCACTGGTTAGCAGAAGGCAGAAGACCCATTCCTGTGTTGGGCAATGCTCTACCAGTTGATCAAAAAGACTAAGAGGTAGCCACGCCGTCTACTCCTCTATCGGATACGCCCGTTGTCCGAAGCGTAAACTAATAAATTGAAATTAATGGACGTAGATCCATGAATATTTAAGAATGATAAAGGAAAGTGGAAAACATGCCTCTTTTATTTTACTTAGCGTCTTTTTACAAATTTAGATAGATAGATAGAGAACATATTGTATGAATTCAGGCGTTACTTTGCGGAAATCCATTAATAGCATTAAATTGTCAAACTTACTTTGCTGAATTCCGCCGAAAATCCCACAAGCACCATGCGGTTAGTTAATGCTCCGCCCTCCCTCTCACTTTTTAAGCAGAAGCAAGACACGAACACACCACCACCGACACCAACACTTGTGTGAGAAAATACGCGACGCGTTTCGCCTCTAACACGAGGCATCCTCAGGCTCACAACTGACTTGCACTTAGTATATTCGTGTCTTGCTTCTGCTTGAAAAAGTGATAGGGAGAGCGGTGCATTAACTAACCGCACGGTGCTTCTGGGATTTTTGGCGGAATTTAGCAAAGTAATTTCTCATTTTAAAGCTATTATGGATTTCCACAAAGTAACGCCCGATTCCATACAATAACAAAAAGAAAGGTCTACTAAAACAATCAGATGCTATCACGATACCTGTAACATCAATAACCGATCCGTCCATAGCACCACCGAGAGATTGATTGCGGCGGTCCCAATTTGACGGTAGGCATTCGGTAGGAATGAGAAAATAATGTCGTTAACACCGAATGGCTCCATTACACGAGGAAAAGAGTCTCTATTACAAGCAGTTACATAGTTATTTATTCTCCCAAGATACTACTGACAGCTTAGCAAAGTACAGAAAGTTAGATTGAGGTGCAAAACGTAGAAATTTAAGTTCTAAGATAAAGTATGTATGAAATCAGGCGTTCATAATAGCATTAAGATGTAAAAATTATAAAAACCTATTTAGAGGCTAAAAAATCCCCCCATGCCGGGATTCGAACCCGCGACCTCTGGCTATCCGTGCCATGGCTTTTAAAACGTCTTTTAAAATTGTCCTTAGCACGGGTTAGTGCATTAAAAATAAAAATAGTATAATCACGTGAAAATTAGTTTGCTAAATTCCGCCAAAAATCCCACAAGTCCCATGCGGTTAGTGCACCGCCCTCTTTCCCACTTTATCAAACAGAAGCAAGACACTAACACACCAGACACCAATCGCGTTTTTTTTCACATGTTCACAAAGCAAATAAAGTACGCACTATTTTAGTTTATTTCCCATTAAATAAAATAATTGATTAGATTAGAACTCTTTCTTGTACACACCAGAAAACAAAATACATAAAAAGACTTTCGTATCTAAGTATACCAAATACATACGTATACAATTGGCGGTCTTATCGCTAAAAGCGATCTCTTCCAGACAACCTCGGGATAGACAGAACTAAAAAATGAAGAGGGAAAGCTTATTGAATAAAGTTAATTTTATTTTCCCGTTATTTTTACTTTCCCAATCTTAATATAAATACGAAACTACACCATATCTAATCTTAAATTGCCTCGATGGTGTAGCGGTTAACACGCTTGACTACTGAAACAGAGGTCCCGTGATATGATATTCAGACAAGAACAACACAAACATGAACTTTGAGTTTCAGGGCTCCTAGTAGAAATTGATGCATAGCGTTCAGTCGACAGCATTTCGACCCTTACATGTGACGAGGCCTTATATTATAATTATCGCAATCATCATCAGCCATTCGACACTATTTACAGGACATTGGCCTTTCTCATGGTTTTCCTAGCTTCACGGTCTTTTGCCGTCCTCATCCAGTGATCTCTATCTCCGATTACATCTCCGCCACCATAACCAGGTCAGGAAGACAATCTGATGGAGGGCCTGCCCATGTTACGCTGCCACGCTGCCCACGCTCTTCTCCAAGAGAGAGATAGAAAGTACGGGCTTAATTTCCACGCGTGCCCACCGCGGATTGCCAATTTCAAGCGCTGAGGTAATTGAACGCCTCAGACATTGAGGTTTTCCCACGATGTTTTTCTTCACTGTTAGAGAGTGGTATTGCTACTATAACATCAAATTTGTATATAACTTCGAAAGCTAAGTTATTGGTGCATACACGCACCGGGAATCGAGTCCGAGACCATTGTCAGGGCGGTTAACCCAGTGGGTATTTTGTCGATATCCATGTCAATCCTTATCTGTCCCCACTGCTGGGCACGGCCCTCTTTTTGCAACGCTGGAAGGTTACGCCATACTCCACGGGGGCCAAGTCCGGGTAGGTTGAAGTTCGTAAGACAGTGGTGAGCCTTATTCTCAGAAGTTATCACGCTGCCAATAAGGCCTATGACATGGCTTCAGAGTCGAACCCACGACTTTCGTTTAGCTACTGAAGCGTGTTACCGTTATGTTAACGAGCCAGCAGAGATATATTGTTTCACTGCGGTTATTAAAAAAAAAACATCAACTTTACTAAAACCTTATACATCAACTAAAGTATTTTTAATCACTCACGATGAAATAACGCCACAAAGCAATCTCGGGAATTAGGGTAATTAAATTTTACTTAGTACATTATTGTTATACTCGTAACCAGTTTAATATACATTTAACTTCATCGACTAAACAGTATCTAGTCTAGTATTTTCTAAGGTTAACACGAGCTGTAGACATAATTAAAACTGTTTTTATACGGATTTATGCTCGTTTATTACATTTTTACAATTTTCCAACGTTTCGGCACTTTTTCAGGTGCCGTGGTCCCGGATGACAGTCATCCGGGACCACGGCACCTGAAAAAGTGCCGAAACGTTGGAAAATTGTAAAAATGTAATAAACGAGCATAAATCCGTATAAAAACAGTTTTAATCAGTATCTAGTCGTTAATCTTGAGGTCGATTGAGGCTTGTACAAAGTGGAATTCTAATGTTGATTTTCTTGCACATAAATATATTTTAATAGATATAATAAAAAAAGAAAAATTGCAGGCAGATGCTGGATGCGGCAAGCTGAAGACAGGGCGCTATGGCGCTCTAATAAGAGGAGGGCTATGACTACCAGTGGACTAGTATGGCCTGATGATGATGGTAATGATGATGATACAACAATAAAAAATATACTTATCAACCAATAAACTCGTAATGAAGTCTACAACAATGTAATGATGCGCAACGCTGAGTCAACTGCCTCTTGTGACCATTTAGACATACCACAAACTAAATCTTTCGTTCCGTCATTTGTGTATTTAATTTTCTTTCTATTGTTGTTCACATTAATTAAGTCTATATATTTTGTTTCTGTGATGAAATTAAATAAAATCAATCTAATTTCAACGTAAAGAATTAACACACCTACTGTTTGCTGAATGTCAATGTACAATGCAAAATGTAAGCCGCTGCCTTCAGTCGCTATTATAGTGGAGAAAAAGTCAGCGAGAAAAAAAATCCTCCACTCTGAACATATTTTCTCATGCCATACTAAATCTAATACTGACGACCTCTGTGGCTACCTACTATGCAAGAGGTCCCGGGTTCGAATCCCGGCTAGGGGTAAAAAAAAACCAGGTCTTGGATGTTTGTGATGTCGTTGTTTCTGGTTCCCACGACACAGGGTATCCTAGTGTGGGGCCAGAAGCAATGTTATGTGCCTGTATGTAAATATTATGTTATGTAATACGTCAGTTGCCACCTATACGTATGATAAAGTTTTATGATTGCCATCAATAACTTTAGACGCCAAAGCATTAATGAATTGTCTTACAAAAGTAAGGAAAACATAAATGTTGCGGCATACCGCAGGGGTCAGCCATGATCAGTCTCAACCGTTTAGGAGGGAGATAGATGACTAGGCCACCATACCACCAATCGAATGACATTTAGCAAACCTAAAGATTCAGATGTGCCTTGTCGTTATAATAAATTTCTTTCTTTTTCTTCCTAGTTCGCACATTGAATAACACATATGCCAATTACCCAATAATTTTGCCACCTCCGATCATCCGATGTTTATTTTGTATTTCAGTACGTTGAGTCGGTAAGCAAACGTTTAAACTAGCCTGTCATAAATACTCAACGTGTTTTGAAATTTTACAGCAAAACAAACCAAATACATAGGTTCGCCTAGCTATTAATCGCTTCCAGTAGAGGACCGCAAAAACCCAGAGAACTGTTTGCGACAGTTTTATGAACTATTACCGTGATTTATTGTAACAATTTTTGATTCCGCGGCTTTGGCGGTATAACTTACAAACTGGAGCTAGGACAACAGGAAAACATTTCCCTTCATTTTTCATTTCGGCCGCCGCTGAAGTACGTCGAGCGTGAACGTTATTCTTTTTCAAAATGTTACCTTACTACACGCCATTTTTAAATGGCCAGTTTCACATTTTATACATACCTACTTTAAATGTAAATTTTGTAAATAGAATCCATTTTGCTGTTCTTTAGGCAAGCCAGAGCAAGTATTAAAAAACGTGCAGCGCTAGATAAACTGTGAAATATTAAAAATAGCAGTATTTTAAGCTCACAATATCAATCAATCAACCCATACTCGTCCACTGCAAATACAGGTACTTCCCATTGCAGGTCTTCTCTGGGAACTGGATTTCATTCGAAAATAAATAAAGTTTTACTTACGATTTCTGTTTCGCTAATTTGCTGATCTATTTGCATTTAAAATAAATAAGGATTACAGAAACAAAACCTACCTAATTTTCCAGCAACTGAATTATTTTTCGAACCTCACAACTTGATATATCCCTGTCTGCATATTTACTAACTCAGGAGAGAAATCAGGTAAATGTTTAAAAGTATGCCAACGGACGGCCTAGATTTACATTTGAAATGCGGGGGTCATGGTTTTATTACCTTTTTTGGGAAGGTAATCCGAGAAGCGTATCAACAGATGCGGCAACGGGACACGCCCAATATTAGATATTCTACGTAATTCTTTTTTTTTTATTTACATACAGGCACATACATGGCCCCACACTAGGATACACTGTGTCGTGGGAACCTGACACAACGACATCACAAACATGTAAACATCCAAGACCTGGGTTTTTTTTCCCAGCCGGGATTCGAACCCGGGACCTATTCGGTAGGTAGTATATTCTTTTTCTAACACAACTGAAATTCACAAATACATTTGGTGCACGTTGTAGAGGTAAATAAAAGTCGTAACATTACTAGGCCCATGAATTTGCATGACTTCTGTTTTAATCATTTAGAGGTGTTCTATATTTGTTGATAAATTTATCACATTTAAATTATAGTTTTTAGTATCGCGTAATTCTCAATTACATATTTTTCCTTTCATGGGACAAGATAGATTAATTTGATTGTTTAGAGCACAATCTGCTCTAACCGCTTTTCTCCAGCTCACTAAGTTTTTATCATCATTATTATGTCTTCCAAACCCAATGCCTTTACAGAGCAGCATTTAGTTTATTATCGTATTGACGTTTGCATTCACGCTACCGGGAAGCATATCCCGACGCCCGCCTCGCCCCTATTTCGGATTTATTTGTGGTGATCCCTCAACTGCTTTTTTGCCGTGAAAATTGTGTTTAGTGCTTGCTGAGATTCTTGAAGATTACTCTGACTTTAATTTAATGTTGGAAACATTTCAACGTATTTCGTTGGAGATGCTATTAGTGCGTATTTTTTTAACTTTGCGTCAGTATTATTATTATTATTTATTTAGTAATCCAACAAGTACTTAAATGTATAAAATACACTAAGTATAAATTTATAGGTTTAGCTTAAATTGTGTAAATAGAACAGAAAACGGAACTCGTAACTACTTATAAGCTATTCATAACAAGTACCAGTACTTGACAATTTACTTTTATCTAATCCAATTAAATTGTTATTAAATGTTACTAGGAATAAGGATTTTATTATTTTGATGATTAGCTACCAGATCATAAATTGTTTTCTATTCAGAAAACAATTTACACGTTTTCATTTTTGTCTGTTTCAATTTAGTTGTGATCTCGGCCGATTCTAAAATGTGGACGCGGATGACTTACCACTTTTCAGACTTGTCATTAGTCATCCCGTTCTATAATATAACATAACATTTACATACAGGCACATACATTGCTTCTGGCCGTGGGAACCAGAAACAACGACATCACAAACATGTAAGCATCGAAGACCTGGGGTTTTTTTTGTTCCCAGCCGGGATTCGAACCCGGGACCTCTTGCATGGTAGGCAGACGCCTTAATCAGAGTTATATTCTTTTTAATGCACTAACCCGTGCTTAGGACATTTTTTTTTAAACTTACGTAATACAGAGAGTATTGTGAAGAGTTTCGAAATTTCACTGACTGACGCCGGTAGTCGCCCATTGGCTCAGTTGGAAGAGCGCTGGCACGGTTAGCCAGAGGTCGCGGGTTCGAGTCCCGGAATGGGTGGAATTTTTAGCCTCTAAATAGGTTTTTTAATCCGAGTTTTCAACTTTAAAATTTGCTAGTGGTCAAATTGGACCGATAGAGTAGATTGGTAGAGAAAAAATTTAGAGAATCATTTAATATAGCATTTATTATACATATTACAGGGTAACCCCTAAAATGTGCAATTTTGTAACACGACACTAAGAGTCTGGTTCTATATCAACTCTTGTTTTATGGGTATTATTAGAAATGTTAGGGCTTACAGAATTTCTTTAAATTGTAATGCTATGAAAGAAACAAATACCATTAGTTATTTTTGGTAACCTAACCTAACACAAATATGTTTGTGATGATGTAAAAGTTTGTCTAGATTGTCTGAAAGTCCGAATAGATTGGAAAAGTTTTATTGCGATCGTCATGTCATTTGTAAATTAAACCAAACTGCGTTTGTTTGCGAATTGTACCGCGCAGCAAAAAGTTAAGCCTAAATTTTAAAAGAATGTTTAATATCATAATCATAAACCATGTTTAAAAAGTACTAGAACCTAATCATAAAATAGAAATCATAGAGATTTGAACCTAAATAGCAAAATCTTGTTACAGCTTATCGTTCGATTATTCTTCATGTTAACGAACAGGCCCTAGATTTTATTAATGCAATGTAATACAATGAAAATGACACGTGGCGATTTTATTTCATTCCTGCTTTAAGTCTAAGCCCGCACACGTATCAAACCATCTATGCGCCAATGGTAAAAAAAACACGTCACGTGACCCGTCCATTTATCATTGTAGTGTAATGCACTACAATAAGGCCCAGGTAGTTTTATTTTGTGCTGCGGTTCAAGAGGTTTACTCTTATGCTGCGTCTGTTATGCCAAGAAAAATGCAAACTAAGATCCCGATATTAGTTCCTTTTTACACCCGAAGCCGAGTTTGCTATGCAAACGAGTTCGAGTTTGCTCGCCGGTTCCGACTATGGTCTTTATCTAACGCTGATGCTCCAAAGCTAAAAGCAAGGCTTTTATATTTGGTTTACAATTTCGTATGCAAATTGTTGAGTTCGCATTTGTAAGTGCTCGAAAGCGAATTAAAGGCTTCCCGCTTCATAAAATCTTAGGAGTTCGCGCCGGCGCCGGCGTACGCGGAAGGCGAAATTAAAGTCGTCCTACCTAGTTTGTTCTCGTCGTGCGTTTACATTCAGCTATTTGTCGAACTTTTCGAAACGTAGCAATCATTGTCACTCTTAGTTTTCGCGTTTTCGTTAACTTTATTATGGCACTTGAGTAAGTGTCCAACGTTCCAACCAAATGTTTTACGAAGGGGCCATGTTAAAAGCATGGTATCATGGCATCAACACTTTGTACGTCCCAACTCTCTTCCTCTATTAAATTGAATTTAAAACCTATTTAGAGGCTAAAAATTCCACCCATGCCGGGATTCAAACCCGCGACCTCTGGTTATCCGTGCCAGCGCTCTTCCAACTGAGCTAGCCAAAGGTCGCGGGGTCGAATCCTAGCATGGGTGGAATTTTTAGCCTCTAAATAGGTTTTCAAAATTGTCCTAAGCACGGGTTAGAGCATTAAAAATAATATAAATTGAATAAAGTAAAATTAGTTACAAATGTCAAATTTCAATGTCACTGTTGGCAATATGGCGTTCCGCGACACAAATTTCATTCTTGATGACCATCCCATCGATGTTAACCCTTGTATGTCCCCACTGCTGGGGCACGGGTCTCTTACTGCATCACAGAAAGGTTAGGCCTTACTCCACCACGGGGGACAAATCCGAGTTGGTGAAGGATTGTAAGACAGTGGCCGGCCTTTCAGTCAGAAGTTATGAATAAGGTCTCTGACATGACGCTGTATAAATAATTTTATTGCGTGCAAACGCATTCTGGCATACCCAAGTCTCGCTACCATACATTAATTTTGATATAAATTTTTGCAGGTGCTTAAACACAACCTTTTAGAAATCACCTTCCTCTCGAGCCTGCCCTCACTTCCGTTGCAGGGGCATGATGCAAGCCCGATGTTACATGCTAACCTCGAATGAAACTGCCGCGTAGGTATTCAAATGAGTTTTCTTATTAACATTTAATATTAATGTTTAGAGTTTAACTCTCTTTATTAGTGGCGAATTGCTCGGGTACACCGTTCTAACTTTCTTGACAGTCACCAATTTAATAAAGATGTGTTATTAGATAATTTCATGATTTATTTCCTTGTACGTCTAAGACATGATTTTAAGTATTCGTTTGTCGATGCAAAACGGTCATATTATAGATAGATAGAATATTCCTTGTTGCATGTACACAACGGATTATTATTTTTCGGTAACCGACTTACTTTTGTTAGGATTTTTGTACAAAACATTAATAGTAGGTAAAATTATCTTAAAATATCTTCTTTCCCTCAAGTATTCAGAAACAGAAGCCCTTTTCACTATCCTAAAATAAAACTAACAACAAAATGACAATACAACAATCACACACAAATAAGGTCTATAATTAAAAATATAAGTAAGCTAAACACGTAGTCACAGCGTTCAACCACACCTATCAATACTTTCCCCCATAAACACACACACATAGACATACACACACACACCCTCACACACACACACACACACACACACACACACACACACAACTAAACAGGTCTGTTCTAAACTTAATTAAATTTTTCATACTTTAAAATTATTTTAAATAACGAAAGCACCTATAATCATATTATATTTGTAATAGTTAAAAACAGTGTTAATCGCACCATTAGGGAAGGACTGACTCCTAAGATACAGGATACCCTAGTTTAGGAGTCAGGACGCTACGAAGTATTATAAGAAAGCTGTGTACACATATTGAAAGTTACATTGTATGTTTTGTCAATAAATTAATTACTTACTTACTTACTTACTTACTTACTTACTTACTTACTTACTTACTTACTTACTTACTTACTTACTTACTTACTTACTTACTTACTTACTTACTTACTTACTTACTTACTTACTTACTTACTTACTTACTTACTTACTTACTTACTTACTTACTTACTTACTTACTTACTTACTTACTTACTTACTTACTTACTTACTTACTTACTTACTTACTTACTTACTTACTTACTTACTTACTTACTTACTTACTTACTTACTTACTTACTTACTTACTTACTTACTTACTTACTTACTTACTTACTTACTTACTTACTTACTTACTTACTTACTTACTTACTTACTTACTTACTTACTTACTTACTTACTTACTTACTTACTTACTTACTTACTTACTTACTTACTTACTTACTTACTTACTTACTTACTTACTTACTTACTTACTTACTTACTTACTTACTTACTTACTTACTTACTAATTAATAATTGTAGCAAATGGCAAACGGCAAGTGTATTTGCCTCTCTTGTCTCTTCAACGTATCTTCTTGTCTCTACCAGGAACCCTAAAAGGATGTGATTTGTTTCCATAGTGTAACTGAATGGAGCTTATTCCAATTCAATTTTAAGTCATCTGACATTTAGTTTTATTTAAATATCTGACTGATGGAAGTCAGTTATTATTTCGTTCGTTTAATAAATTGCCTGCGGTCGTGACAAAACAGGTTATCAGTCTGAGACTGTGCCCTAAATAAGTTTAAATTAATGCCTTAGCGCATCATCTATCACTTGGACAGGGGGCGCTCTCGGGGAGAGACGCTGGCGTGACGTCACCAATGTCTTCACTCCACAGAGAGGTACGAAAGATGCGCTCCGTGTGATTTTCACTGCATGCCGCCATTGGTCTTGTGGTGTCACTTTGAAAACCGTGTCATGGTTTCGATTCTCAATAAGGTCTGCTATATGTGTGTATTATCTGTTAGCTTTTAGAATATACCGCGGGGTTTAGAGTAGGCTTCGGTTTTCGCCAATTTTCGCCGGTTTTCGTACTGATGGTGGAGTTCTGATTTCGAAATTAAGTGTCATATAAGTTCCGATTTCGAAATAAAGTGTCATATTTTGTATAATAAAGTATTAATAGATAGCTTGAAGAGAGACGTAACATACTGTGACGTTTTAAAAACCTATTTAGAGGCTAAAAATTCCGCCCATGCCAGTACTCGAACCCGCGACCTCTGGCTAACATAATATGTCACAATACCTACATATAGTCTGTTAGCTTTTAGAATATACCACGGCTATATTCTAAAAACTAACAGACTATATGTAGGTATTGTGACGATCTACTTATTAAAATGCTGAATTAAAGCAATACTTTCTTCTTATTATCTCTTTTTATCGAAACCCTAGCCTAGCTGCGGGACTCAATACACTAACGCGTAATCAGAACGTAACGATTTGCTGTAAAACAATTCAAACTTAATTGGACGGCTGAGCCGCATAAAGAATGTTTCAGTATGTAGGTATATTATTATTTTGTGAACCAAGTGAGCCTAAGGATAGAAAAAAAGCCAGCCATCTTAGTCCAGCAGACTTTCTAGGCCCTTTTATTTAACCGCAGAGATGTCTTCACTTCATGCCCTAAGGGCGCGTTCTCACAATATAACTCATGTTAGCGCGGGCAGCGTCAGGCAAAGCGTCATCGGAAGATCCCTGGATTAGGTCCTTAATGTTAGAGGTATTCGTACAAGGAAATGTGGGAAGACAGACTAATTTATGCAAAATAGGCTTTTGTAGGTGAAATAAAGAGTAGTTACAAACCTATAGCCTCTTATCCCGTGGAGGTAAAATTTACTCCGAATCTATGTAGATTTGAAAAAAAAAAACATTTATCCAAATAATTAGGAAGATAATTATTTGACCTGGAACATTAAGTTTTCCAGATCTCTTACTTTAGGTCCATCGGTTGTGAATTAAATAAGTTACATATGATGTCCTTAGTATAAAAGAAATGACTTTTAGTGATAACACCGCCGTCTGTACTCTTAGGTTAAGAAATATCTGTGTAATTTCCATTATTATGTACCTACTATAAAGTGTTTTGCGTCTATCTATCTATAGAACACCAGGGCTAGAAGGATATTTCTTAGTTAATTTTTTTCAAGTATCCGCCATAAGTTTACTAGTCACTTCAGAACATTACGTAAATTTATAAACAATGTTTGTTTAAAATGTTACATAACGCCAATCCGCTGTGGGCCCTTACTGCCTATCTGAGAAAAAAACCTTTGTTCTGCAGTGGAACGTGTAAGGACTACATGAAAAAGAACGTTATGCAAGGTGTCGCAAATCCCTATCTTCTTTTTCTTTTGGTTGGCTATCTATTTAGCCCCGTGATGTTGCGGCTTGGAACACTTCTAGGTTTCTCGTGTTGAAACACTCATGATTTTGGATCCACGATGTTTTTCTGCGGCCAAGTCTCCTTGTCCCTGAATTTTTACTTTGCACAATGAGTTGCAGCAGATTGTAATTCTGACTACGCATGATATGACCAAAGTATATGGTTTGGTCATATCTGACCAAAGGTTTTTCCGTTTCATGGTTTTAAGAGCTCTAATATTTTGTTCATTCATTGCAAAACCGTGTCTTACATACTCTGTCTATCCCTTAGCTGAGGTCTATCCATGATATTTTCAGCATTATTCCATATAGCCACATTTCGAACGCTTCTAAGCTTTCACTTAGAGTCTGGGTTAGAGTCCAGGCTTCTACTCCATATAGGAAGACTGAAAATGTGTAGCACCGCACCCTTATATAAGTT
Organism: Yponomeuta sedellus; assembly: GCA_934045075.1. Lineage (NCBI taxonomy): Eukaryota > Metazoa > Arthropoda > Insecta > Lepidoptera > Yponomeutidae > Yponomeuta > Yponomeuta sedellus. Next base: position 14,169,219 of record OW203734.1, read on the forward strand.
TCTGTACGATATCAAGCTTTGTATGCCCCCACTGCTGGGGCACGGGTCTCTTCCTGCATCGCAGGAAGGTTAGGCCATACCGGTCACCAACCCACCAACCCGGACTTGGCCCCCTTGGTGGTGCCAAGTCCGGGTTGGTGGAGGTTTGTAAGACAGTGGCGGGTCTTACTGTCAAAAGTTATCAAGCCGCCCATAAGGCTTCTGACATGGCTTAACGACGGCCATTACGTGATAATTGTCACCAACGGCTTTAACGTGCCTTGCGAAGCACGGGTCTCTATATGAATTCTAAAATGGGGGATGAATTAGCCATGCTGGAATACTCGTATAAAGAGCTCATAACAGATTTCACCGCTGGGCATATAATGGGTATTCAATAGTGTATTTATAGTGTAGTTATAATTATTTAAGCTCAGTGAAGGAGATAAAAACATTTCTTCGTAGATAAGACCAAGTCATAAGTGTCACGAAGTCAGTTTTTTCCAATCTAAAAATGTTCTACGCAAAGTAATTGGCTACTTAGCGGGGACCCCTAAAAGTGTGTGAGCGAGAAAATTTTATTTATGGAGCGCCATGTTTAATGACATCATTACAAAATATTATCTGCGACTTCACATTTTCGCGCGCGCAGCTATCTAATCAAGAAAATGTGTTTTGCGCTGGCACAAACCCGTGTAAGGAAAATTACAATATTAAGTAAATATTACGTGCCTTCTTACGTTTTCTTTACATTTTAATTCCATATCGAGCTCTATCGAGTTACCCGACGATACGTTTCACTTGATAGCATAAGCTTAGTAGACATTTTTAAGTTCGTTTTTAACATTCCTAAGAAGGCAATTTTACGACTAACTTACTAAGACAGGATAAGGATTTTCTTGAATATAATTATCGTGTATTAACATATGTTTTAAAGAGTATCTTAGTCTATTGGGATTTTGACGTAGACTCCAACGTGTGCCCCTAACATAGTAAAGGCTTTTGTTTTTTAGGATGCCTTATACCTTTGCCAATGCCTTCTGTTTACGTGACCTAAAAAGAACTTAACTTTTTGATGAAGTACTAAACAACAATACTTATTTATAGTTATGACAGACGTAAAACACATACGTCATTATTTTTGAAGAATTCATCGCAAAATGTTTTATTAGTGCGGGTTGTCCAGCATCTAGTAAAAGTTAAAGTTTTCCCGATACATGAAACGGGCGAAACATTAACTAAATTTCATTAGTATCGCCACTAATTGTCCACACAGTAAAAAATATCTAGACCTAGTCCCAAACTAGGATATCTTGTACTATGGTAACCAGGCAAGGACGTCACAGACATGAAAATTGGGTGTATTTTCATGTCTGTGACGGCCTTGCCAATTGTACAAATGTAATTTGTAAGCGGCCCTCAGTAGTAATCGAACCTACGACCTTTGTCTTGCCAGCCAGGCGCCTTAGCGGCTAGGCTAACGAGGCAGTCAAGATGTACATTTTTAAGTCTCCTATGTGATTTCTGGCATACAAAGATAGTTAGATTGGGAACACTTTACATACTCGTATAACAAAAAACTCAGAAAAATATATTTTATCTTTAAATGTATTTTTCCGAGTAAGATAATACGAGTATATTTTGTTCGGAGCCATCAGTGCGCATATTTGACTTGCTCTGAGAGTAACTTTTATTACAAGTATTTTCTCTGGTGGATATTTTTCAAATTGCATCACAGTTTGAAATTGGGAGTCTTTGCAAAATTTACTGAGCAATTTCTTTGCAACCCACCGTTTATGCTGCAAGCTTTGTCAACCCTAACAGCGTATTTAATGAGAAAGTCATTCCGTCATTATTTTTGATACACGTAGGGCCGGTTTCTGAATTGAGATTTTCACTAATTACCTAATTACATAAGTATCGTCCTGTCTCGCTCTTTGCTGAGAAATTTGACGACACAGAACTACAGTTAAGTATTTACTCAGCGAAATCCTCAATTCAGAAACTGGCATATAAGCTACCAAGCTGCGCAGTTTAATTAGTCAAACCATTGAGCAATACGTATTTACTATGTCAAAGTAATACATGGTCCCAAAATTAATCGGGGATTAAGACAAATTGTGCGGATCAGGCCCTACCTTCGCAGACAAACGATTATATTACTTGAACTTAGCTAGACTGATTTGCCGTGATGAAAATAAACATCACATCGCCTTTAAGCTTATATTCTTAAGGGTCTTTTCCATTTCACTGTCAAACGGAGATAGGTTTGCTGATTCACGTGGTAAATGTGGCGAGGTTAAGGACATTATGAGCTAAGTTTGGGATATTTATGCTCTAGATTGAGTTGTGAAATTTGTAAGACAATGGTCAAATATGTTTTAGAGATGCTAAAAGTTTGTTATTAACATTAAAGTACCCCTTGTCATTGATTATATATCAAATGGGTCTAATCGCGAATATTTATTATGTAAAAGCAGCGGCTTAAATTTTCAAAACCTTTTAGAGGCTAAAACTTCCACCCATGCCAGGATTCAAACCCGCGACCTCTGGCTATCCGTGCCAGCGCTCATCAAACTGAGCTAATGGGTGACTCACCGGCATCAGTGAAATTTCGAACCTCTCTACAATAATCTCTGTATTACGTCCAGGAAGCGACATCTGGCTTAAATTTTACTTTGAACATTGACATTCATCAAAAATATGAATTACTTACGTTGAAATAAAATTTATTTGCTTTGGGAACAGACAAAAACATAATAATTATAACTTCCACAATCCACACTGAAATGACTAGGTCCCATACCATACATAATGTAAGGCAAACACACTATCTTTTTGAGCGCCGTCGTAGTCATACAAAAATACTTTCAAGCACAAAGATGATGACTATTCAAATATACGTAGGTATATATTAATTTGCACAAGAAGCAGACTAGATTACGCAATCAGTAGAGCGTCGAATAATACGAGCAAGTGAAAATCTAGCATTCCAGAAATTAAACGAATTAGAAACCTTGTAGACAATTCGGGATCTAGTTCAAAATTTTGTTTCTGAACGGGTTCGGCCCAAACTAAACTTCTACTGACAGTTAAATTATACATTCATGAAAATAATGCTTTCGGGTACGTTTTGACGACAGGGAATTAGTGTTTTTGACTTACTTTAAACGGTAATATTGGTATATTCATCGTACTATTTTAGAACTCTAAAGCGGAGCATACAGTTCTCGATCTCGAGGCATCGGTACTATGGGGATTGACCTTTGTTTTAATTTTTGGTTTTTATTTTCGCGCTGTATTTATCTGTGAATTGTTAGTATCAGTACCATTCGCTAAGGGTAGGTGAACTGCTCACTTCCTTCCATAGTAACACTCCCTTTATTTACACCCATACATTTCATTGTCTCTCTCCGAGAGAAGTACAGGTTGTATTAATAATACATTACACAACTAGGGTGGTAATACAAAGAAAGGCCGAGATCGCAGAAGTTTGCGGCCCGAGCTGCAAGCGAGGGACGTAAATATGCGATCGAGAGCTTTCTTTATTACCTCCCGTGTTGTGTACAGCTTTTTATGTCTACACCTGGCCAGAAAGCGGCTTTTTCCGTACGCGCAGCGTGCGGAAAAAACCACTTTATTGTATTATGACATTATAAACAAATAACATAAACATAGACTCACACCTGTAGGACTGTATCCTACAGGTGTGAGTCTGTGTTACTGCAACGGCAACTTTACTGGTAGACCCTGATCTTTACCTGTGTAAAGATCAGGGTCTACCAGTAAAGTTGCCATGATCCTAACAGATTTTTATCGCTACATCAACATCCATTCGTAGCATACACGCTCGCTGCGTCGCTTGTTGTGTATTTATGTTGTTGTGTTCTGTACCTATCTGTCGCCGTCATGACTCGATGAGGAGGACATCATCATCATCATATTTTTTTAAAGTAAATAAGCTCTCAAATACTCAAATCAGTATACATACGAGTTCAGGCCCATTTTCAAGTCAGCAACAGCGTTAAACTGAAAGCTTGATGACTGTACACACACATATTTACACCGCACTCAGAGCGACATGAATACATTTGAATAAATCTTACGAGGCTGTGCCTAAGCCTCTTTGCGACAGTGCAGGATTGCCTAACTAATGTTATCATCGGTCCCGATGAATATAGTCATTATATAATTTGGAAACTTTAAGGCGATTCGGTAAGCGATTTGCAATTTAGTTTCGGTACTAATCTCAAAACATCTATGGTACTTCTTCATGATATTCGAGGTACAAAATCCATAGTCGTTGAACACTCTATTTTTTCTTCGATTTTTTGCTGTTTAACTTACTTCAAATAAAAAAAAAAATACATTTAGATACATTTTACGTTTCTATTATAGCAGTGTTTTTCTGACTACCGCTTTCTATCACAGCGGCAAAATAACTATAAGGTTTTGTTTATAGGTTTATAATATAGAGGATCTTGTTTTTTACAAACGATATATTAATAAGTTTTTTACCAATAAACTTAAGATTGCAACATAATTATTGTGTTCAAGTTTGGCAAAAGCAAGTTGCCTGGAATACTTTGTCGCGCCGTAAACAAGCCCTCCTTGTCACTTCTTCAGGCAAACGAAGGAGAAAACATCCGAAAATCACTGAGAAAAGATATACACTACAATAGCCGATTGACACTAACTAAACTGAATTAGAAGCTGCCTCTGAAGTGAAATTTATGTGTATTTGAAGCTTTGTGTATTTATGAAAATATAAATTATCTCGGTTGTAATTGTAATAAGACCGCCAATTGTACTTCGATCTAAGAAACTATTTTGTTATTCTCCCTTCTAGTGCAAAAAGCGTTCTCGGTTTATAAGTTCGTCTTTGTGTGAATAGACTGAAGACGAAGAAATTCATTTGTATTTAGCGCTGAGAGTAAGATTTAAGTAAAACTCTATTAAAATGTAGACTACTATAAGCCAGGCGACGAAATGGAAATTCGCGATTAGGTCAAGAAATTAAGGTGAACAAAGCAAAGCGATTTCCCAAAGGAATCCCGCGGAAACGTGTCAAGAATCCCTTTTGTAAACAAACGGTGGCTTGTAAGTGAACAATGCAATTCGGCGCGCGACTCGTAATAGCACTTAGCAAGTCGACACTGAACAAAATAGACGTAAATACTGTACAAAAGGATCTACCACAAGAATGCCAAACTGCCAAGAATTGCAAACCAAATTTGAAAATTTCACTGATGCCGTGAGTCGCCCATTGGCTCAATTGGTAGAACGCTGGTACGGATATCCAGAGGTTGCGGGTTCGAATCCCGGCATGGGTGAAATTTTTAGCCTCTAAATAGGTTTTCAAATTTGAAAAGTTGGGGATTTTGAATTTGGAGATTTTTGAAAATATTCTTATGTATTTTGGAAGAATCCTGGCTACCCATAGCACAGGGAATCCTAGTTCGGGAGCCAGTAACTACTTTTTGTAACCGTTTTACAATAAAGTTTTTGTCATTTTCATTTCATTTTCATTCTCTCCAAAATGATTTTGTGGTAGTAACCTAGTTTTACTTGTAACGTTTCATCATCTTGCCCATTATTTAAATTTCCATCATTTATTTAAATCCAAATTTAAATTTCAACTCCAAAATTTATAAATTTAATTAAATATTTTATTTTATTTATGTATGGCTCTCACTAACATATTTAGTTTTATACTGAGTGTCATATTTACTAACAACCTATGGATATTTATCCGAAATAAAGAAATACAATACAATACAATACAATTATGTTCCCACCTAGGAGCACGGATCTCTGCCCTGAGGAAGGTAAAGGCCATACTCCACCACGGGGGCCAAGTCCGGGTTGGTGGAGGCTTGCAAGACTAGTAGCTGGTCTTACTGTGAGAATTTTTCAAACCGCCCTAAGGCCCGTAATGTTTATTTATTTATTTAAAGGGATTAGGGACGGATTGTTAACTTCTGACCGCAAGTGTATTACAATCCTCCACCAACCCGGACTTGGCCCCCAAGGTGGAGAATGGCCTAGCCTTCCTTTGATGTAGGAAGAGACCCGTGCACCAGCAGAATAGACGGGTCGGGACGGGATATAACAAGGGTTGATATCCATCGATTTATTTACAATACCCATAGCTGCACTAGTTAATTAATATAAACGCAGTAACAAATACAATTTTTCTTAAGCCAATTACGCTCTTATTTTATATTAACCTTTATAGAGTCACAGTTTCTGTGTTATTTTAAATAAAAACACTTTGAGTTTGATTGAAATTACTATTTTATTATTGCTTTTGCCTTTGCCCAGCAGTGGGACACAAAATGCATAATGGTCATTAGTCATCTTTTCTTCTTACCACCAATAACTTATTACTGCTTTTCTCCTATGCCAAGCCCTCGATCCCCTGAGAATGGATGTTTTCCCCTTGGGCGATAACGGAAACTTTATAACATTTACTTTTATGCAACGGCAAGCCAAAGCCATAGTAATTTTATTCAGTCCAGTAATTCATTATCAGTGCTTGTGTAGCTAACAAGTACCTACTACACCAGTACATCAGCCGTTCGCGATCAATTCGCGACTGGAAGAAACTCACGCGGCGCACTATCTTATATTTTCATGCCCCCTGCACACTGCGTCCCGCAAGATTTCCCCCTCGTGCGCCGCGTGAGTTTCCTTCAGTCGCGAATTGATATCGCGAACGGCTGACGTACTGGTGCTGTACGTACTTGGTAACTACACTTGTATTTGCTCCAAATAAATAACATAAAAAAATTATAATACATAACATAACGTAACCGCACGCCTGTAGCCCAGATATGTAAGCAAAGACTAGTGCAGACCTTGGTGTCTAAAAAACCTATTTAGAGGCTAAAAATTTCACCCATGCCGGGATTCGAACCCGCAATCTCTGGCTATCCGTACCAGCGCTCTACCAATTGAGCCAATGGGCGACTCACGGCATCAGTAAAATTTTTAAAAAATTTTTAGCCTCTAAATAGGTTTTTAAATTTGTTCCTTAGCACGGGTTAGTGCATTAAAAATAAAAATAGTGTAACCTTGGTGTCTGCTTAGTAGCGTCCACATGCTACGATCCTAGCAGATGAATATAGATATAATTCAACCATTTCTTTACATATTTCGTTCGTTAATTCTTTCTTTCTTTATGGCGGTTAAGACTTTTTTCTGGCTTTCTGAACTATTTTGTTTTCGCGTGAACACCAAATGCGATTGTTTCCGCGGCGCATTGCAAGAACGTGCATTTAACTGAAATGGTAAGGGTTTATGTTGTACACTTCTTTGTAAGCTAAGGATTATAAAACGCCGAATTTGTAAGAGAAATTGTTTCAGCTCGTAAGTAAAATCTGTCGAAATCTGTAACCAGTTTCATAACGCGACAATTTTAGTTAAAAGAATAAGAATAAAATTAATTTTAAAGAAGTAACATATTAAGACACGTTAGTTATATTAGATTTAAGTTTGCAAAAAAAACGAGTTAGCGTTGGTTGCCAAATTAAGTTAGAACCTGTGTTTCAACAAACAGCGCCTTCCCCATAGACAACAATCCTAAAAAATGCAGTAAACCTCAACCATATTTTTAAATGACCCAGCCAACGGTACCCATACTATAGCAGACATAATTAAGCCTAGACTCCAAACCTTCTCATATACCCCATATTTCTTAACTACAGTAACCATTCGTCGATGCGACGATAAGTGTTTGAAATGTTAAGTTTCAAATAAAACTGTTTTGTTTTTGCGACGTTTATTGAAAAGAAATGAAAAGGTTTTATTTAATGTAGCGCATAAACTGCGGCTTTATGAAAATGACAAGTCAATCTTAGATGTCCAGTTAAAAATCATTTTGAAGAAAATCATCATGCATAATTTTGGAGAAAAAATGGACAAACTCCAAATATTGCACTGATTATTTTTTGTTGTTTGTTACTCTTATTTATTTTTCCTTCTGTTTAAAACGGCTTCCATTTTTATGGACCACAATATACATTTTATTTAAAAAAATATCACACGGGAATTTAAAAAAAATATTTACACGTGAAATTCAAACTCAAACTGAAAACATTAGAAAAGAAAATTAACACTTTAACGCCCAATCAGTATAAAAAATAATTTTATGTTAACAATAATGTTGTCAGTATTTTTGTAAAATTGCGAAAAAAAATACAGTTGGCTGCCGCAATTCAATGCGTCTCGCCAAGTCGTGATGAACACCGATTTGATAGAGACACAACGGCCATCAGGGCCCCTATCAAAAACATATAACATTTTTTTCTGTCGCGTATTCGTCGAAACGATGAAGGTTAGGTGTCTTGAGTCAATTCATAACATAAACTTCCACCTGACGGCCTTTGTGGTCCAGCGGTAGTGCATCTTTCTACCATGCGAGGGGTCCCGGGTTTGAACCCCGGCTGGGGACAAAAAAAAAACCCTCAGGTCTTGGATCTTTACATGTTTGTGATGTCGCTGTTTATGGTTCCCACGACACAGGGTATCCTAGTGTGGGGCCAGAACCAATGTATGTGCCTATATGTAAATGTTGTGTTGTGATGTGCTGTATCCCGGGACTTGGCACTTGGCACTTAGCACGATCGTGACATGTCACCTTCGCTCCCTCAATGTTCATTAGTCGTTTTAGCATGCACGCCAGTTTCGGCTTCTTTTATCTTGCCCTTTGCAATATTCATCTTCTACTATCATTAGTCAAAGACCAAAACTATTCTATAATTATACTATAAAAAGACGAGAAAAAATCTCAATTGTGCGTTGGGAAGGCACTCTAATAACGTTTATTTTTGGAGTGTCTTTAATTTAAGCTCAGAACATCAGAACATGAGCTACCTATAATTTACAAATGGGAAGACAGTCTATAACACAGTTTAAGGGAAGAATAATTAAAAAAATATCTGGACTCTGTTTAAAAGAGCTAATTAATCAACACAATATTTGGGCTCCGTCGCAGTAGGGTAAAAAGCACGATTTGAAGTTAAAACAAAAATATTAACAACTAGCTGGTGCCCGTGACTTCGTCTGCGCAGGAAACTGGGTGGATTTTTTCCTACTTACTTGACGCTTACCGTCATGTTTTGGACAATTCAAACAATATATTTATGAATTGTCCTAGTCTGTCTTATTCTGATGTTTAAGTAGTTTCATTAAAATACATTCAGTAGTTTTTACATGAAAGAGTAACAAACATCCATCCATCCGTACTTAAAAACTTTCGCTTTTATAATATTAATAGGATTGCAAGTTTATTACTAATTGAAGTTTTGTGAAACAGAGCACCAGACACGGAATTTATAAAAATCATTTAAAGTTTGCAGTGGAGCTATGACATTTCTTTTAATTTTCTTTGTCTTAGCTGTGATAAAGAGTGTCATTTGCACCCTGCAATTATTCTCAGAAATTAATTCAAACATTTTTCACTGGATAGGGAACTTTCCATGAGACTGTTGTTTCAAGTAAATTAAAAAATACTGTAGCTTAACAGTTTTACCCGAAATTAAATCGAGTGACTTGTGATGGATAATTAGAACACCCGTTTGCCAGAATTATTCAAATGTATTCATATGTGCGGCCTCTATGAAAATAAGGGTCGTCTGAATTGCACGTTTTTGGTCGAAAACTTCGCCACTTACGAGTAGCAGATTAGAGAGGATTTATGGACGGGCGACTTTGGGAATACGGAGTTATTAATGACAATAGATTCTGAGATGTATTCCTATTACAATAGCTCCCATAACTTTAAGAAAGGATTCCATTCAGGATCTTAGTTATTATTTCTTTGAAATTATTGTCAGAGGTCTGTTGAACCATTAAAATTCCTCGAGCATCGCAGGGCGGGGAATACCAAGCAAAAGTTCTAGTCGCTTATTTAGGTCAGCAAAGGAGTAGGCCGCTACTTTCCTATTATATATTAGTTTTTTGTTTATGATCTAAGTTCATAACTATATTAGTAAGTATACGTAACTTATATCTATTATTAAAACTTGGAGACTTCTATTTATTTTATTTACATATAATCGACGCTAATGCTCTAAAAAGTGCAATCACGACAAAAAGACTGTAATTGCTACTGGCATGCAATCTGCTTAATGAATAAGGATACAACTTGATTAAGTTATTTTGCGGTAGATCTTTAGGGAAGAAAGGTTGATCGTGCTCTTTCACTATAAAGGGAAATTTCCTGCTAGGCAGATCGTATGCTTGAGGACGACCGGTCCAACTGATCATAATCGGATGTTATATTTATGGTATGTCATGTGTAGCACTTTGATGTAGCACTACAAAAACCCCAAAAGCGATGCACTGTTCCTGCATCGCTTTTGGGGTTTTTGTAGTGCGCTGAGGTCACATATGCTCGCCACAGATCCAAACACGAAATTATAGCTGCAGGTTTCCATAGTTCGAGATCTTCCCAGTCAAAAAAATTATGAACACCGTAGTATGAACAGAATTAAGAATAAACGAAGTAAGCGTGAACGGTGCAAAACTCTTTACATCATTTTTTTATCATTCCTTAATTATGTCTATCATTTTCAAAATGTAAAATTACGTCACCCGTTTTTGAGATTTCCTTAGTTTATGGCATTTTTTCTACTTCACATTTCAACTAGACCGCACTACATAAATACGTCCGTCCTTTACCGGCTTATTCTATATTCTATCAAGTAATTTTCTGTTTATTGTTGTAAATAAAACATACAGTCGAAGTCGTTCCAGTTTTATTATTTATAAAACGTTTAACAACTACACAAGCATCTAGTAAAATAAAGTTTTGTATATATATTCACTGAAAGGCTTATAGTAGTGCTAAGTGATATATAGGATCACTGTCAAATAATATTACTGACACTTGTTGATATTTTGCATAATTTAATATACTAGCATAATTAAAAAAATGCTGAAAGCCATTCTATCATCAGAAACGGACGGTAATTTACAGAGCAAGGCGATTGGGTAAGCGATATGCAATTAGTATCGATAGGTACTAATCTCAGAACGTCTTCGGGATGTTCACTTATTTGGGATGTGCCGGTTGCTATTACAAAATCCATAGTTTTTGGACACACAATTTTTTCTACGATGACAACTGTTTAACTTATTTCAAAAAAGGAAAAAAAACCTCATTGAGACATATTTTAACTTTCTGTCATAGCAGTGTTTTGCTGTGATCTACCGCTATCTATCATAGCGGCAAAAAACTACAGGGTTTTGTTTCAAGTTTATAATATAGAGCATCTTGTTGATATTCCGCATAAATAAAAAAATGCTGAAAGCGTTTCTATCAGCAGAAATAGCTGATAATTTACAGAGCAACAATTTAAGCGATTCACGCCAGGTGCATGCGCCATCCGCAGCTTTACTGCACTAAATCTCGGGCTTAGTTCAACATAACGAGGCCGGCATTTTGAAGACACTGTTTATTGCTTTGTGGAGTTATTGTTCATAATTGACTTATTAAAGCAATAATGGTTGCTGATTGTTGACGTATTTCAGTTTGGTAGATTTCATTATTGTTTCATAGGATACGCGGTCAAATACCTTAGCAGATATTTTTAATTACGGATTGATAGTATTTATTTAGTCAATTACACAAATAAATGTAACACTAAGTAAAAATTAATACATCCACAGAATGTTCGCCACGAATAAATTTTTGTTATGATTGAAGTTTGTTCTGTAATTGTAATGAAACTAGTTGTCAGTCAAATAAGAAACCGGTCAATTGTAAGTCGGCGCACCGATGCATTTCCGTACATTTTTTTTGTTTTTTCCGAGCTTTTCCCAAACTTCAGACTATTTTTTTCATAATTTAATTACCAACATTTCAGATGTTTTCCGTATTTGTAGTAAAAGACGATATTACTTACTAAATTTCATTGTGCTAGTCTATCAATTTTGATTCCCTCGCGAGTTGAAATATACGCGTTTTTTGCGGCATCATCATCGACTTATTATGTGCCCACCGAAGAGGCACGGACCTCTTTCTTGAGGAAGGTATAGGAAATACTCCTCAATACATTTTTGGAATAGCATTCTATTTATTTAGGGAATATTTGATGAAAAGTTAATTTTAAATGCCTTAATTAAAACTGTTTTTACACGGATTTATGCTCGTTTATTACATTTTTACAATTTTCCAACGTTTTGGCACTTTTTCATGTTTTAAATGCCTTAGTTAAGATAAGATAAGAATATTCTTTATTGTATACCGGAAAATTGATACAGAACAGCAGATACAGAAGATAAGATACAATTGGCGGCCTTATTGCTAATAGCAATTTCTTCCAGGCAACCTCAGTTAACCTAATAATAATAATATTGGCCTTTTTGCATCTACTTAATGAGATGATTTATACAGCGTCCAGTGGTATCTTCACTCACACTAGATGGGTGAAGGGACCACTCCGACGCTGTAGTGCCTGGGTCATGGTTTTATAGATGGTGTAGGCTTGCCCAGCACCTATACCATCCAGACAGCTTAGTCGGCCTAGCCCACAGGAAAGACTAGTCAATACGTGCGGAGCCAACCAAGCCGCGGGTTTCCTCACGATGTTTTCCTTCACCGTTAGCGTGTGGTATTGTGGTATTGTGGTATTGCAGTTAACCTACCTAACAATTAATTTGTTATCTAATAATATTTGTTTAAAATGTAACTTAATTATTTATTGAGAATTTGATGTATTGCTTACCTGATTAAATTTAGGTATAAAAAAACAGCAATGTAAAGCAATTTGAACGAATGTTGTTAATATTATTCTAAATTGTAATCTGTACAAATATTAATTTATTGTAATCAAAATTCGTAAACTCATTTTCAAGATTCGCAAATTAAGTTAATTAGAATTTCGATTTACTAATTAAATTTTTACTGAACACACAATTTTTTGAAAGTTGTATACTCCTGTAAAGGTGTTTCACACTGAATTGTACATTAGAATAAGTAGTTTTTAAATGAAATGTGAAAATACTGTTGGAGTAGCTAATAAATAATAATAATACTCTACCACGGCGGCCAAGTCTGTATTGGTCACTACCACAAGGCTTGCGAGACTAGTGGCAGGTCTTATTGTCAGAAGTTTTGAAGCCGCCCTAAGGCCTCTGACTTGGCTTAACGACTGTCGTCTATCGACGGCAGCACCAACTGCTTAACGTGCCTTGCGAAGCACAGAACCGCTCGAAAAAATGCCACCAGCGTTAGTCATAGACGGTTCCCCATCCATGACTGAAATGAAATGAAATGAAATGAAATGAAAAGGTTTTATTCGAAGTAGCACAGAAACTGCGGCTTAATGAACGTTACAATTCAAACTAGGTGTCCATTTCAAAAAATAGTTCATTTTGGAGAAAAAATGGACTGAAAAACTCCAAACTTAGTCTTTTCAAAGTTCTTAATTAACATAGCTTACACAATTATTATAAAACATAGAACTCATACATTGTACTGGCTTCAATTCCAGACCTCATTGTCATCCAAATAATCCTTTATGTTATAGTAGCCTTTTTGGCACAAAGTGTACTCAACATATTTTTTGAACCGCGATTCGGGCAAGCTAATATATTATCTTCAGGGATTTTATTATAGAAGCGTAAACAATGCCCCATGAAGGATTTATTAACCTTTGCCAGCCTAAATAGTGGGAACAAAAGTTCATTTTTATTTCTAGTATTTACATTGTGTTGGCTATATACCTAAAGTTTTAAAGTTACTGATATTTTTCCTAACGTACATAATGTTTTCATATATATACTGACTGGCAACTGTCAGGAAGTTAGTTTCTTTAAAGAAATCTCGAATCTCTACTACCCAGCCTATAAATGTATCTGATCGCTCTCTTCTGCAAGACGAAGATGGTCTCATTGTCTGCTGCCCGTCCCCACAGTAGTATGCCATAGGACATAAGACTATGGAAGTAACTGAACCGCCCTAGGTTGCTTAACCTTCAAGATCGTTTAAGATCACTTAGGCAATCGGAGCTAAGAGCGATTTTGCAGCCGTAACTTATTTGCTTTAACTTAGAAATTCGACTTTGTCATTACTTCAAGGGATTGTAGACCTGAGATTATGTGATGTAGACAATTTCTTTTGTTCATTTTTGCTACAAAATGATCCAGGTTTTAAAATGGACACATAGTTTGACTTATAACGTTCATTAACTCGCAGTTTTTGTGCTATATTGAATAAAATGTTTTTGATTTTGGTACACGTACAATGTTCCGAAATTATTTATGCATCAATCTCAAGTAATAATTACCGCGGGTAGACAACAGAAATAAATGTTCTCAAAACCGCGGTGGGCACGGGAGGTAATTAAGCTCATGCTCTGTCTTCAAAAGAAGACTTGTGCCCTGCAGACGTATAGGGTCTACGTAAAAAAAGGAAAAATAATGAATTGTTTGCACTTAAGTACCTATAAGGGCCGACCTCGTGATACAAGCATTTTAGCTGTCAACAGCAGTATTTATTCTCTAGCTCAAACTATTATTCAAAGGTGGAATTGTAGTCCGAGCTTCCAAAGTGAGGCAACAAATTGGTAGTCGAATTTACATGTTGAGTATTGCACTTTTAATGAGAATGTGCGCGAAGGTTACTTACTACATACGCTTAGGCACACACATGTTACGTTATGTATGCGTCTCGCCTGGATATTAAACGGAATTTTGTTCGACATTGCCTTTGCGTCATACGTGTGTGGCGTGTGTGCTTTAGGCATTCCGATCACCGGGCTCAAGATCGAACAGCTTTAAAAGCAGCGATGAATCAAACAAGCTGAACTAGTCACGGTCACGTCCGTCAGCCATGCAGTTACAATGATAAAGAAGAAGATTCCGATCACGGTATAGTGATCGGCGGATAACCTGAACAAACACTAAAGCACTCGCGATAAGTTTGACTCGTAAGAGTCAACATATATTTTTAAATATTTTTTATCTATTTATTTTCTATTATTATTCAGGAAACCAACCAGCTTTACAATGAAACATACTTCTTATAATAGACAATCTTAATAGCAAATTATAGGTTACCTCAGAAGATACAATGTACTGAGTTATTCCGTTAAAAAAAACTAATTCACAAAACCGGATCAACACAACTTACATAATTACTTATATAACAATACTAAATTGTGATTCTAAACAACACCATTTCCTCATGTTAATAGAGATATATAGATAGATAGAGAACTTTGTTGTACATAAAAATGGAAATTACACAGATATTTCTTAACCTAAGAGTACAAACTGCGGCCTTATCACAAAAAAAAAATAGGTTATGTGTTTGTTGTTGTGTTTCTAAATATTTTTTTATTTTGAGTAAGCGCAAAAGACAAAAGAAACCTTTGACGCATTCCACTTCGCCCGCTACCGAGACCCAAATTATACCCACGCGAAGTCAAATTCAAATGCTCGAGTTATTTGTCTGGCACTATAACGTGACTTTGACTTAGTGTGTACGCATTCCGGTTCTCATTCTTAGGCTTTAATTAAGTCATATTTGATATCAACCTTTGTATCTCCCCACCGCACAGGCACGGGTCTCTTTCTGCATCGCAGCAAGGTTAGGCCATACTCCACCATCGGGACCAGGTCCGGGTTGGTGAAGGTTGGTGAACCAAAAACATAAGCTGTCAAGTATTTTATAATTTTTGTTTTAAGTATATCCGTGGGTTCAGTTCAGTGGATAAACACTGACAAAAAAAAAATTTCTCAAATCAATCACTTGATTACACTATTTTTATTTTTAATGCACTAACCCGTGCTAAGGAACAAATTTAAAAAGCTATTTAGAGGCTAAAAATTTCACCCATGCCGGGATTCGAACCCGCAACCTCTGGCTATCCGTACCAGCGCTCTACCAATTGAGCCAATGGGCGACTCACGGCATCAGTGAAATTTCGAACCTCTTTACAATATTCTCTGTATTACGTACAGGCAGCGACATCTGACTTAAGCAAATTGCATTACTTACAGCCCCGACTACCTACTTTGCAGTTAGGTTTTAACATCGGAACGATATCACTGTACCCACATGATTACACTATTTTTAATGCACTAACCCGTGCTAAGGAACAAATTTATCGCCCATTGGCTCAATTGCTAGAGCGCTGGTACGGATAGCCAGAGGTTGCGGGTTCGAATCCCGGCATCGGTGAAATTTTTAGCCTCAACAACAGGCGCAACAACAGGCGCGGTACGGGCGGTACGGTGAGCGTCCCGCGACTACCGCTAGTGGCATTTTTCCGAGCGCTTCCGTGCTTCGCATGGCACATTAAGCCGTTGGTGCCGGCTGTCATATAATGGCACTCGTTAAGCCATGTCAGAGGCCTTGATAACTTCTGACAGTAAGGCCCGCCACTGTCTTACAATCCTCCACCAACACGGACTTGGCAACCGTGGTGGAGTATGGCCTAACCTTCCTGCGAGGCAGGAAGAGACCCGTGCCCCAGCAGTGGGGACATACAAGGGTTGATAACGTAACGTAACATACATTGCTTCTGGCCCCACACTAGGATACCCTGTGTCGTGGGAACCAGAAACAACGACATCACAAACATGTAAACATCCAAGACCTGCGGACTTAAACAAAAATTTGAAAATACTCGACAGCGACATATTTAATTTGAGTGCAAAGTTTCCAATCAAATATTACGTCAAATAATACTTGTATTTACGTCGGGAAAAATCTAGTGCTTGACATGAAAATCCCGTTGCTCAGTCGACGGCAGTATTATACAATGAGGGATTTACTCCTATCCATCCATATCCATATTCATAAGTCACTATGTGCTTACACGAGAGTACTGGGAATCGAGAGTTTGCGCTTCAATAATCTCGACGCCCCGAGAAATATTGTTTGCTTTTTCTTGTTTAAAACTTTCCAAGGAGGGAATATTTTCTTTGTTTTATCTGAAGAGTTGCAGTTGACAATTACAGGTTCGTTTTAATAACCATCTCCATAAATTCATCCGCTACGCTTAAGTTTTTCTTTCTTTTTATTTATTTTGTCCACTTATATCTATCTTTACAGGCTGCGCCTAGTACAACATAGCAGTATCTACCTACATACATTTGTAAACTCAGGCCTGTAGCCCCGGAGAGGCAGAGATCATAACTAGTTAGTTCAACAACAGCTAGTGATGTATGATATTAGGCGCTGGTGTATGTCATACAGTATTTTATAATAGTACAGATTGGCAAGTGTATTGATAAGTATAGTTGACGACCTCGGTGGCGTAGCGGTAGCGCGTCTGCCTACCATGCACGAGGTCCCGGGTTCGAATCCCGGCTGGGAACAAAAAAAAAACCAGGTCTTGGATGTTTACGTGTTTGTGATGTCGTTGTTTCTGGTTACCACGACACAGGGTATCCTAGTGTGGGGCCAGAAGCAATGTGCTTGTATGTAAATGTTATGTTAGTGTAATAGTTGCCACGGTAAATTTAACTTTATCACTTAGAAATAAACTCCTAAACTAATGAAAAATGCTTATTACTCATACCTGGTTGATGCTCTTTGAATGGATATGCTGACGACTGTGACTATTTCAAGAGCCACATAGATGACATCTATTTGGGAGAAGTAAACCTCAATATTTTTAGTGGATTTCTTAATTGACTTTACTGCAAGGACATCACAGCTTAGAATACAAGTCCGAAATTTGAACACCTGAAAAAAATTGACCCCTACATCTATAGTATTAGTAATATAAACCCGCTAACGTTAATGACCTCTGTGGCGCAGCGGTAGCGCATCTGCCTACCTTGCAATAGGTCCCGAGTTGGAACCCCGGCTGGGGACAAAAAAAAACCCTAACTCTGAGATCTTTACATGATTGTGATGTAGTTGTTTCTGGTTCCTACGACACAGGGTATCTTAGTGTGGAGCAAGAAGCATTACATGTGCCTGTATGTAAGTGTAATGTTATGTTAAAATAAATCATGGTGTGAAACCCGAGTGTTCGATTTGTTCACACATTTCATCGCTTGGATCGCGTATCCACGGTAGGCACGCTTACTAAAGCGTGTCGTGTCTGTTCGTCCGCACCCATTTGGTGAGCGTCGTTTCGGTGTCCGCTCCGGAAATATTTAAATTTAAAATAGTTGTAATAGCTTTTTTGGAGTGAAACTTATACGTCCGTGTAGTTAATAGTACGCCTGAGCGATCTATTCGGTTACTGTGCGCGAAGTGTAAGAGAATCACTGTCATCAAGCCGTTACATTGTTTATTTGTTCATAATATAAACAAAGGAGTCACTGGCCGGCAACGTTGGCTAGACGCGGTTGCGAGGTCGGTCATCGACCCGAGCACATCGCCCCATCCTTGTCATAACCGGCTTGTATCTGCTGTGCATCGTGTTTGCTTCGTGTCACCTCGGATATCATCGGCTCATCGGTCCGTTCGACGATCTACAAATATCTGTGTGAGTCACCGCTGTGCATTATCGGCTGGCTTGCTTGCTTTGCTTGGCGCAATGTCTACTAAACCAACCGCTTCGCCTATTGCGCTGACAGCTGTTGCAGCTGCGTTGTGCTATGCCTGCAGCACGCCGCTTGACGATGAGGAGGAGGAGGCACTGTCTTGTAAGGTCACTGGATGTATAAATCGCTTCCATTCCGCTTGTGTTGGTGCGGCAAAGTTAGCGGAGGAAGAAAGGGGTGATTGGGTTTGTCCTAAATGCCGCTGCGGAGTGAGAAAGGGAGGCGACTATTCTCATACTCCAGTAGGTGCTTCGAAGATCAGAGCTGCAAATGTCACTCTAAGGAAAAAAATCAGTCCCAAGAGTTCCAAAGAGACCTCCGCTTCAGAAGTACAACATTTTCAGAGCCTGGAGTTCTTAGAGGTCACGTCGGAGATTAGGCAGGTTAGAGATGAGATGGCAAGCTTAAAAGTGATGTTGGGTAACATGACATCTGCTCTCGCACAATACGATCGTAAGCTAGACTTGCTCAACAGTAGACTAGCTGTGCTGCAGACACCGCCACAGCAGGTGGACATCATGGCAGACTCCTTCTGCCCAGCTGGTAATGCAAGCTATGCCACGGTCGTGGCCTCGCCGCCCCCTATGCGTCATGCTGTTGAAACGGGTGATCCTTCTTTGAATCTGGTGAGCGAGGGAGCCAGGAAAATCACAGCACCGCAGGACCATAAGACCTCAAAAGTCTACCAAAACAAACATAAGCGACCAGTCTCTATAAGGTGCACAGGCAATCCTACCACCACCTCTTTAAAAGCCGTTGAACGGCGTAAGTACATACACCTGTGGAATATGGTGTCTGGTCTCGAGGAGATAAAAGATCATTTGAAAGGGCTGTGCCCAACAGCTGAATGTGTTGTAAATGAGCTGAAGGCAAAAGGCGACTACAAGTCTTATAAGATAGGAGTTCCAGAGGCACACTTCGACAGGTGTTTTGTGGCTGAGGCCTGGCCTGAAAACGCAAGGCTAAAAACCTGGATACCTTTTCGTGCACAAAGACCTAATGCTTCAGAGTCACAACACATCAACTTGTTATAACAATATAGATATTTTTTATCAAAACGTGCGAGGCCTAAGAACAAAAACAACCCAGTTTCTATGTTTAGTTGAATCGTCAGAAGCGGATTTAATTGCCATTACGGAATCAGGCTGTAACGATTCCATACATAATGCCGAAATTGTCCCATCGGGCTTTCATATCCTGCGATGTGACCGGACAGATGGTCGAAAACAGGGTGGAGTCTTGTTGGTGGCCGCACCGCGATTCGAATTACGCCGTATATCTATTCCCGGTGACGTCAAACTGGATAATTGTGAGTTCGAGTTAATCTTGGCGACTGTTCACTTAAAAAATAGGTTTTTGTTTGCTTCTTGTGTTGCTTATATTCCGCCTAATGCTAATAAAAGTAGCTATATGATTTTGTTTCATTTAATTGAATTATTTAGTGTCAAATACAAGGGCAACTGTATAGTGTTAGGAGATTTTAATATTTATTCGTGTAACAGCAATGTAACTAATTATTTTGAATACTTTATGTGTTATTGTGAATTCATTCAGAGAAACGACATACAAAACTGTACTGGCCGTCAGCTTGATCTGGTGTTGGTGGGCGCGGGAGTGCGCGGCGCAGTGGGCGTGCGCGCGGCCGACGACGGACTGCGGCCGGTGGATGCATACCACCCGCCGCTAGCCGTCAGTGTGGCTGCGGCCGCCAGTCGCGACGCCCGTAGAAAAAGTAGCCACTCAGAGGATGAGGTTCCACTAACGTACGATAAAGCATGGAATTTTAGAAAGGCCGACCTCAATGCTCTGTACTATTCGATTGGAAATATAGACTGGAGTGAAATGTATTCCATTACGGAGCCTGAAGAGGTTTTGAATTTTTTCTATGAAACTATTAATTCATGTATTGATGACTGTGTTCCAAGTAAAATGCGAAAGCCTGTAAACTCTCGGTACTCTTACCCTGAGTGGTACACGGCAGATATTATTCGCGACATCAAATTAAAATACAGACTCCACGTACGGTATAAGGCGAGTAAATCGCCTACTGATTATGAAGCGTTCAGATGTTGTAGGGCTAGGGTGAAAGCGGCGACTGCCCTGGCGCATGACGAGTATCGCGATCGAGTACAAAATCATCTTGCGAAAGACCCGAAAGCATTCTGGTCGTATATAAAATCTAAAAATCAGAATACTTGTAGGCAGAAGCTTATTAAGGAGGGAAGAACATTGACTGATCGGGAATGTGCAATGGAATTCGCAACTTATTTTCATTCCGTGTATAGTCGTGATCCCGCGCTGTTAGATTCCGAGGCGGCGAGTGCGGCCGGCGGCGGGGCGACCGGAGCGCGCGTCCATATCGCTAGCCTCGAGTCGGCGGAAGTCAGCTATGCGCTGGCGCGGCTGGGAGCAAAAACATCAGCGGGGCCGGATGGAATTCCACCATTTATTTTTAAAGATTGCCGTACGGTACTTGCGGACCCGTTATTACATATTTTTAATATATGCCTCAAGGCGGTAACTTTTCCCGAGCGGTGGAAACTAACTCGAGTAGTGCCTGTGCCGAAGGGGCGTGGGGGTCCGGAGACGAGCGACTATAGGCCCGTGGCAGTTTTGTCCACCCCAGCCAAGGTGTTCGAAGCTGCTATACACCACTCCTTACATCTACAAGTGAGTCCACATTTGTCTGAGGCGCAATACGGCTTCCGACCCGCACGCAGCACCACAGGCAATTTGCTTCACCTCATGACTCGCGTTATACCAGCAGTGGACGCCGGTGGACAAGTAGATGTTGCCTATTTTGATTTTAAAAAGGCCTTTGATACCGTCGACAACGACATCTTACTTACGAAGTTGGCACGCGCAGGTTGCACCCCCCCTACGCTTGGTTTCTTTTCGGACTATTTACGGGGCAGGCGACAGTATGTTGACTGCGCCGGACATAGGTCTGAACCGTATTACACCAGGTCTGGCGTTAGCCAAGGAAGTAATTTGGGACCCTTGGAGTTTATCCTGATGGTAAACGATCTTCCTGAAGCGGTGACGCATTCTACTTGCTTGCTTTTTGCGGATGATCTCAAGTTAGTGAGAGAGATTGAGGATGAGTCGGATTGTCAGGCATTGCAGTCTGATATAGACAGAGTAGTGGCCTGGAGCAATGAGAACCGGCTTTTCTTCAACGTGACTAAGTGTCAGATCATCTCTTTTAGCCGCAAACGCTCGCCGCTTCTGCATCAGTACCAAGTGGACGGCACTCCTTTACAGCGCGTGGAAGAAGTAAGAGATCTAGGTGTTCGACTTACTGCAGATTTAACGTTTCGTAAACATATCGTTAACGTTTGTAAGAAGGCATTCAGGAACCTAGGGTTCGTGATGCGTCAGTCGCGAGAGTTTACGAACATATCCGCCATACGCGCCCTTTACGAAGCCATTGTAAAAAGTCACCTCGAATGTAACTCAGTCATCTGGAGTCCACATGAGAAAAAATATAGGCTCATGCTGGAACGTATCCAAAACAAATTTGTGAGGTTTATTTACTTAAAATTGTACGGAGTTTATCCTTTTTATCCTTTAATGTATCCTACTTTGTTCTTATTAGGCATGGTGGGTTATAACCAGCTGGAAGTGAGAAGGGAGTTGGCCTTAGCTACCTATGTGCTTAAATTATTGCGTGGTGTGCAGTGCAACCCAGGCGTGCTGCAGATGGTAAGCCTATCCGTGCCTGACCGCTATGTGTGGCGCAGACGGCGCGTCGATCTGCTGGCGGTGCCGCGCGCGCGCACTAACCTGCTGCGGGACGCGCCTCTCACCCGAGCTATTCGCACTTTGAACTGTGTCTCAGAAAGTACTGACCTGTTTTGTTGCTCTCTGAATGAATTCACAAAAAATGCGCTTTTTATTTTATGCTATAACTTGAATTTGCGTAAATCAAATTTTTATGAGTGATTCCATCCATTTTAAAGCTTTTATTGACATACATTTATATTGTTTTTAATTAGCAATTGTATCGAATGTTTTACTTCAATTTTTTTTGACATTGTGATTTAATTTAAATTTTATTGGAATTGAATTTATTTTTATCTATATTTAATTTTTGCTTCTCATGTTTGATGTATTTGATTTGATTTAATTTCATTTGCTATTGGAAATCAATGTGGCTACAAGCTATTATTTATATTAATTTGTTATCTTACGTGATTCCATCCATTTTACCCATTGTCAAGTGTTTTTATTGACATCCCTTTATATTGTTTTTATTATTATTTGTATCTAATATTCTAATTATTATTGACATTTAACTTATTATGATTTAATTTAAAATTCATTGGAATTCAATGTATTTTTATCAATTTTTTTTTTATTTTTGCTTAGCATGTTTAATTTATTTGATTAGGATTCAATTTAATTTTCTATTAGAAATCAATGTGTCTGCGAACTATTATCTATATTACTCAGCTACCGCAATAGGATCTCCTGTAATGATAGCTGTAAGTTATGGTAATAAATAAATAAAAAAAAAATAAAAATAAAAAAAAATAAAGATACCTTTCACATAATTACAATTAATTTTAGCTTTTGCGTAGTAAAAATAAGGCGACCGGCCGGGAAATGAGCGAGCCGCCGGCTCTCTTAAAAGAGGGGTCGTTATCTTCGAGTCTGCTTGAAGAAAACAATCAAGCGCTAACAAAGGGTCACAAAAGAGTAAAGGAGTCAACTGTAACCTTTTTAATGCAAACACTTCATTAAATGTTAAAGGAACGTGATTGTCATTTTATTCTGATTGATAAGTTTCAACTTGGCTGCTTGTTTAAGTTTTAAAGGAAACGACATGTTTAAGGTATGTGCCACCCCTACATACTTGTATAACAATAATGGTTTGAGAAGGAAAGACCAGGGGGGCGAGTCTCTAAAAAGCAATAGTTGTTCAATAGAAACATATTAGTCCGGTAATAGTCGTTTCATTCACACTAACGGTAGTCTAATAACCAAACGCGTTGCAGTGGTATAACCCGTGACCGATCCGATCTTCGTGAGAGATGCCTATTTAATTTGCGCGGGTTAAACCCCTGGTATGACTTTGTAGTGCCATTGTTTTGTAGACTACCAAATTGAGGCAAATAACAACCATTATCGTGCTTATATCATTCTATTGAAAAACTATCTAAATGTTAGACTCTAGGGCCAGGGCAGTAACAGGGAGCCGGGTAGCGGTCAGTAGGTAGATCAGCAGCCCTATAGTCGGACGACGTGGTCGGCACCGAGCCCGTGGATGCAAATGGCGGGAGACGGCGGAGGATGGTGTGGTGGAGAAAAACCCATATCCAGTTGTGGGCAGAAATGGGCTGATGATGATTCTCCTAATTAAATAAATAAAAAAAAATGTTTATTTAAAAATTCAGGAATACAGTTATGAATCAATTGCAACTCCCACACTAGGCACAGCCTGTGCCGTGGAAGTCTGGTAGGATACGCAAAATCATAATTAGCAGCGGTTGACGGTGCGAAACAACATCTATGGCACTTGAGTTAAAGTCAGAACAGCTAATTTAAGAATTATCGGAGGTGAATGCACAAAATGAAGACCTTCGTAAGCAACTGCAGGCACTCGAGTCTATGTAGTCGTCGCATGGGAACAAAACGAAGATTGAGGTACAAAGTATTTTAATTACCTATACACAATCGTATAAAGTAACTTCCACCCAACACAATCACTTGTCCTGGCCCCAAACCAGGATAATTTCTAATAGACAGACCCTTTTAATCAAAGAAAATAACATTTAACAGGAATTAGAAAAAGATCTCAAGGAAGAGAAGTGCGTGCGAACAATATTCATCGTTCCTTTTTATGATGTTTACTAGACGGCGTAACCAGTTCGTGAGTTAAGTCATAGAAAAAGGAGGTTTGTACTGTGTAATCTAATCTTACATTAATTAACCTACTTCTACACGATTTTTTTAATTATATTTTGTTAATTGGAAATAAAACTGATTAGTAAATGCCACTTAGAAGCGTCTATGGTAAACTTTAATCTAATCCAATCTCTAACATAAAGGGTGACTTTGCAGCAAAGATGTTAAGGTTGACATACTGTCGACTATACTAAAGTTTTTTTTAATAGCACAGTTTTTAAATAGTTTTTACACCTGCCATTTCGCAATAAGGAGCAAATAAAGACTGTTTTTCAATGAAAAAGTCAATTCGATAAAGATCGTTTCTTATGATGTGAAAAAGGGATGAAAAGAAAGAGCGTTATCTCATTTAAATTTCAAACAGAGAATGAAATGACAAATGGTACGATAATAACGAAAAATGAAAAGTCGGTAGTGCAGCGTGAATTAACGATCTTTGCTTCTCGGCAAGCTCAGCTAACATTGCCTTTAGGGATCCGCTAATACTTTATTTACAATGAATGAAAATATTTTCAAAGCACCTTTGTCTGAGGCAGTTACGTAGCTCAGGAATGACGACTTTAAAAAATAAAAGTACTGTTTCTAGGATAGCCAGTGAACGCGTAACAAAAAATTCTCCGTGGTATTGGTAAATGTTTATATTCTTTTTAATGCACTAACCCGTGCTAAGTAGCGCAATTTTAAAAACATATTTAGAGGCTAAGAATACCACCCATGCCGGGACTCGAACCCGCTTTTGTACGTGATACAGAGAGTATTGTAAAGAGGCTCGAAAATTTCACTGATGCCGGTAAGTCGCCCATTAGCGCTGGCGTGGTTTGCCAGAGGTCGCGGGTTCGAGTCCCGGCATGGGCGGATTTTTTTGCCTCTAAATCGGTTTTTAATATTGGTAAATGTGTTAATTAAAAAACATATTAGCGACTGTGAGAGAAAATTAATTACACTATTTTTATTTTTAATGCACTAACCCGTGCTAAGGAACAAATTTAAAAACCTATTTAGAGGCTAAAAATTTCACCCATGCCGGGATTCGGGTGATATCGTTCCGATGTTAAACCTAACTGCAAAGTAGGTAGTCGGGGCTGTAAGTAATGCAATTTGCTTAAGTCAGATGTCGCTGCCTGTACGTAATACAGAGAATATTGTAAAGAGGTTCGAAATTTCACTGATGCCGTGAGTCGCCCATTGGCTCAATTGGTAGAGCGCTGGTACGGATAGCCAGAGGTTGCGGGTTCGAATCCCGGCATGGGTGAAATTTTTAGCCTCTAAATAGGTTTTTAAAAGAGAAAATTAATGTTTTGCATGTTTAGTAAACTTTTTTTAAAAACCTATTTAGAGGCTAAAAATTCCACCCATGCCGGGATTCGTAACCGTGTAAGTATTGTCGACATTTTCTCCTTTTCTTTCCATGAAAATGCTTATATGCTGCAGAAGGGAATAATAAAAGCCTGTTCAGCTAACACTAAAGGGTCTCCCCGTTTGTATATCAATAACTGGTGAAATTTGTAGGTTAATTTGCTGCAAGCGGTAGTCAGCTAAGTTCAAGGGGAACTGAACACTGTTTGACCTCAGGTGGTCAATGTTGTGGTCGAAACGATGACGCAATGAGCCAAGACCCAGATAGCGGAAATACAATAGATTCTTGCCTGAATGGTGCGAGATGGCTACAGGCTTCAAAAAGAGTGGAGGCCTCTTCTACCTCACAAAAAAAACCTCCATGATTTGATTTATCCATCCCGTAGGGTCATCTTGGCCATCTCAAATGCCTCTTATTTGCTACCCGACCGACCGAAAGATATCCACATTATTTTATCAATCCATCGCGTAGCGCCATCTTGCTCTACGTCTTGAAATTAGGAAAGATGACGGTAGTCGAATCATTTCAATTAAAAATCTTTATCGTGATTGCGGGCACCGTAAGCAGTTGGACTTAAGCTAGTGGTCTTAGGAAAATAAATACGGACTTAAGCCAATACGCCCAGTAAAAAATACAGGTAGCACTTTAAGCAGCATCAGACAACCGAGTAGGTCAAACAAAATAAAAATTTCGAAAAAGGAAAGGCCTGGTGCGGAACCCTTTGCATTTGCAAGTGAAACTTGCGCTGAATAACTTACTTTTCTCTTTATCTCTTCTGCCTGCAATGATTTCCCATGGGTTGTGTGGCATTTGTCACAATCTGCTTATGCTTTACATTAAACTATGTTTGAATTTAGTTTTTACTGTTGATATTTAATAGTCGTTACGTAGTTAAACTCGCCTTTGAAGGTGTTATTTCTTACGTAATGTCCTGTTAAATGTTGCATGTGAAATAAAGAATATATTTATTGGGGCGTTGATACCTATATTGATGTGAAAACTATAGACCGTGGGTCAGTTACACTCATGTTACCAAAATGAGAACAATTAAGAGGTTCATATTATCTAAAAACAAATGTTTCTAAACAATGTTTAAATGTCAGTCACAAACTTGGATGGTCTAGCGACAGAAAAAAATGAATTGACATTGAAATGTCTTATAACACCAACCCATGGTGCATCGCGAAAATCAAATATACAATTTACTAAAAACCAGCACAAAAAACTTAACCGCAGACCAGGAGAAGTTCTTTCAAACAAATTATAGTACTGTTTTACGCAGGCCTCCTCCAGATTAGCCTAGTTGTCTTTATCTCTAGCTGAAAATATTTTATATTAAAATATATTTGTATTTTATATACAACTACAATAAATACAACAAATATACAACTACAAAAAATTTACCTATTGCTTATTACTCTGAAGTGCAAAGTAGTACTCGTGTATTCTACTTACTACTCATGTATTACTAGAGTTGCTTCCTCACGACGCGACGGTATATCTTCTTATTATTATAGCTGGTCTGTTTTCTCTTTGTTTTATGTATCTACCTAACCAATATTAGCCGTTTATCGTTTACGCTAACCACCTTAGTTATCAGCGTTTAAAAAATATTTTTTTTTATATCCTACAATATCACTTCTAGTTCATATTTACTATGCTATACTACTGTTAGTATATATTTTAGAATAGTTCCTTGCACGTTGCTGAACTATATCTAGGCGTTGATAACTTATGGGTACACAAAACTAATCTGCCTCACTGTGCAATGAATTTAGTATTGTTCCTAAAGAAGAGGACTATTTCAGTAAACCAAATGCTTCAACGTACATAGTATTCTCTTTACCAAAGTGACACTTTGTCTGCAACGTGTTGGTTAATCGCCGTTGAGAATATCATTAATAGGTTTCGTGAATCGGTAAACTTTTACCGATTCACGAAACCTATTAATGATATTCTCAACGGCCACCTTATGCCACCTTGCTTTACCGCACAATAAAGAGCGCTTTTGAGTCAACATTTTGTATATGGGTTCAAAGATGCCATTTTTTTCTAGTCCTAAATTCTGTGTATGTATTGTAGTGCAATGACGATTGCATGCATGATCACGTACACTTCAATTTATTGCTGCTTCAAGTCTACGCGCTGAAACATATCGCACCTTTTAGGAGTCTATGGAATCAAAAAAACATGATAATATGATAAGACTATATATATGTAATTGAACAAACTATATTGCACTAATTAGAGGCAAAAGTAGTGTGACGGCGCAAAGCGTTTTGTTTTTCTCAAATGTAAGAACTTGAAAAATACTGGAGAAACCCGACTTTTGACATTTAAAATTCTTTTAAAACTTCATATAAAAATAAAATTCGCGTCGTCATACTACCTAAACGGGTAGGAATAGAATTCCTTCTCACCCGGTTCCTACCACGGGCGTTGGGTAGTGGCGTGTGGCAATTAATTTGCATTCTAGAGCGTCGGCCTGTGTCAGGCGCACGTGGCCATTCCCTCGAGGGCCCGTAAGTAGTACATGGAAACCGTTCGCTACATAATACCCCCTTGCTCAATTTTCCTTTGGCGGATTTCATGTGAAAATGATGGGTTCCACTTATCATTATGACAGACTATATAACTGACCCGTGTCACGAATCATGCATTTTTGAGATACGTTTGTATGTTTCATGTTTATTATTTTTTCCGCACAAAGTTAATTACTTACAGAGTTTGTTGTGGAGAAAACATTAGACAGTATGTTTATGACACATTACTACACAATATGATCTAAAAACGAAAGATAAAATGTACCAAAAGACATGTTTTAATTTTCTGTACAGAAATTTTCGCTCGACCAACATGTGATGACGAAATTCCTAAAAATTTAGACTAAGGTTGCTTTTATTTAATAAACATTTTTCTTTAATAATTGTTCTTATATATTTTTAGGGTTCCGTACCTCAAAAGGAAAAAACGGAACCCTTATAGGATCACTTTGTTGTCCGTCTGTCCGTCCGTCCGTCCGTCTGTCAAGACCCTTTTTCTCAGGAACGCGTGGAGGTATGAAGCTGAAATTTATATCAATTACTCAAGTCTACTGTCCCTTAAAGCTGTGAAAAAATCAAACTTCTAAACCAACGCAATCAAAAGATACAGCCGTTTATGCCGCAAATTTTCGACACTTGCAAGGGAATCACAACCTACAGGGTGCTTCCCGTGAACTCAGAATCTTGAAATTTGGTACGAAGCAACGTCTTATAGCATAGATAAAGGAAAAATTACGAAAACCATAAATTTTTAGTTACATCACATAATATATTTTTTTTTAATAATTTTAAACTTACTACCCATTTCCTCATAAACGCGTAGAGGTATTAAATTGAAATTCATACCAAATACTCAGGTCTATAATACAGGTTTGTACGGAACCCTCGGTGCGCGAGTCTGACTCGCACTTGGCCGGTTTTTTTTTTGTTTCAGTTGCATAATCTCTTGGAAACTTATTAATTTCTATACCAAAACTGTAGTTTTTGCGAAAACTCCAAATGTGACCCAATTTTGTCTTGGAATATTTTAAAATACGAAATGTACCTTCCTATACCTTGTTAGGCGGTTTAGGCTCAGTTTCTATACTTGACATAGAAACTGAAAAAAACTATAGTATTTTCTAAGGTTAACACGAGCACTACACCTAATAAAACTATTTTTATACGGATTTTATTATGTCTAGGGCTCGTGTTAACCTTAGAAAATACTATACCGACCAGTAAAGACTGGAAATAGCCAACAAAATAAAGACGCCTGTCACCTCAGTCATCCGAGACCACGGCACCTGAAAAAGTACCGAAACGTCGGAAAATTGTAAAAAATTTAATAAACGACTAAAATCCATATAAAAACAGTTTTATTATGAAAAAACTACTAAATAACCAACACATCAATTAATAATATTTTTTTATTGTCTCCTGAAACGTTATGTCTGTGACAAATGTGGGGTTTTAGAAATCACAGATTCATTTAAAAAACTTGTTAAACAGGTATACTGTGAAAGCAATGAAGAGTTATTAATTTTAATATTGAACAGATTAAGATATACATGCTGCTGAAAGCAAAATAAAAATTAAAAGGAATGAACGTGAACGGCAGTCAAAGTTTTTCTCCTGGGAGTGCTGTTTTAAAAACAGCACTTTTATAAATGCATAATAAATTAATAAGAGCTCGAGTATCAAACTTAAGACTGGCTCTGATAGTTTGCTTCATGAAGTTTAAATTAAATTATGATTTCATAGTTCAGCGTTCGTATAATATTTTCCGCAATTAATGGAGATGCTTTATAAAACATTTATATAGGTTTCAGTAGATTTAAAGGTTGAGACACAGATGATGTTTTTTTAACGATAGTTTATTGAACGGTTTTTCTAAATAGTTTATTGAACGGATGTAGAGATAAGGCTGTAATTAAATTAGTGTGATTGTTCCGAATTTACAACGTGAGATTTTTTTTACGTAGCCTTTAAACTTCCCCCTATAGGACACAGGGGGAAGTTTGTATTTTCAGAGAGAGAAAGAGAGAGAATATGGGCAAATGAGTGAAGAATTTCAAGCACTGAGGTATGTGAATATCTCATACAGGTTTCGTCGAGAGGCGCTCGTGGCCTAGTCAAACCGAGTGATTGGAATCAATCACTCGAGTTAAGCAACAACAGGTGCGGTCAGGTGCGAGATGCGTGACCGTCCCGTTACTACCGCTAGTGGTATTTTTCCGAGCGCTTCCGTGCTTCGGAAGGCACGCTAAGCCGTGGGTGTCAGCTGTCATGTAATGGCAGTCGTTAAGCCATGTCAGAGGCCTTATGGGCGGCTTGATAACTTCTGTCAGTAAGGCCCGCCACTGTCTTAAAACCCTCCACCAATCCAGACTTGGTCCCCGTGGTGGAGTCTGGCTTAACCTTCCTGCAACGCAGGAAGAGACCCGTGCCCCAGCAGTGGGGGCATACAGGGTTGAAATCATACAGGTTTCGTCACGATGTAGACTAGTCCAGTGGGTAGAACAATGGACTCGGAAGCGAGATACTCAGGTTTGATTTTCAGTGCAGACATATACCGATGTCCATATTTCAATTTATAATCAATATTTTTAAGTTCGTGTAATATAATTAGTCTATAAATTTAATTTTAATTTCAATTACTAATAATCAATATTATTGACTTTATATAAAATAATTGGTTTACCTATTTTGGAACGTAACTTCATAATTCACTTTTGTAATTTTGCCGAGGGTAGTAAACTAACAGTTAATGCTTTCAAAAAAACGCCTGTCACCTCAGTCATCCGAGACCACGGCACCTGAAGAAGTGCCGAAACGTAGGAAAATTGTAAATTAATAATAAAACTAGTGAAATCCGTATAAAAACAGTTTTAATTATTTACCACTGAGTTTGTTTTTTACGTTATGTAGGGGAGAGTGGGGGAAACGCAAACGCGGGGTAATCCCGAATTCAATGGTTCTAATGTGTTAGGAAGAGATAACCATATTTTACTCGGCGGCATTTCGGAGACTACGCAACCACTAGTACTAGTCAACAAAACAGGAGACGCGGACGTATGTACTTATCAAAGTATGCATTTTTCAATATTTTGCATGTTTTTGATGTAGTTTTTTTGGTAATTTCAAGTTCGTGTTGCTTTATTTCTATCTACAGTAGTAATTCCACTTTTACATAGTGAAATACTCACATATTAATCAGCTAAATGACAATGACACAATCGGTAAAATAAATATGACCTAATGTTTTTTTTTTATTTTATTGTTTTCAATCCAGCGGGGTAAAGAGGAACGCTCCATGTCGGGTAATCTCAAACGTTCGGCATTACCCCACTCCTTTTTGTTGGTTGTCTGTTTATCTTTTTTTATAATTTTTTCAGATACCTCATTACAAACGTCATTACAAAAGAAAAAACAAAGCGAAGATCGATTGATGCTCGAAAGATCTCACAAACTCTAAAGATGATATTAAAACCAAAACCTCAGCATGGGCATGGCATTAGAGACTTATAATGTTCCAAGATCATTGAATTGCCTGTTATATCTCTGAAAATATCAAAACTCACTATCACGAAAACATAAACTATATAAGGAAAGCAGAACAGAAACGAAACCAAAAAGAGCTGAAGCAGAAGAAATCACGGTAAAACAAGAAAAAATGGCAAAAAAACATGTCAAATATAACTGGAATGTAGTGATAAAAAAACCTTTAAACAAAAATATTAAAAGAGTATTAAAGAATTTTGAAAAAATAAAAGTCTTTAGTGACGCTAGTCCAAATACAAAAGAATAAATAGAAGGCGAAAAGGAAAATACTACTTTTGTATTTTTTTGTAGTGATAAAATATATAGCTCCCTCTTGAACAGAGGCTGGATTATGTCTAGGTGTGTAAAAAATGAGTTCACGAGAATTATACTGAAGGATAGTCAACATCGTTAGGTTATAAATGTAATTACTGTCATTATTAATATTAGTACGTAATTACCCCATATGGTGTTCGGGTTTACCCGACTATTGTCGGGTAAAGCCGAACACTAAAGGTTTTGTTTTTTTTCCATTCAATCACATTTTATCAAAAAAAGATGAATGTTAATGAGTGTATTCGGTAGCTAGATAAGTAAGCTATAGAATTATCAAATAAAGAAACTTTGTGAACGAATTCCACTGTTTTATTTAAGTTTTCCCTTAGGTGTTCGTGTTTCCCCCACTTTCCCCTACATTTGTGAACTTAAAATAGCAATACCACTCGCTAACGGTGAAGAAAAACGTAAGATTATCTGCCATAAAATCCTTTTTCATGACTCCAATTAGAAAGTCAATGTTTACTGAATGTCTGCGTCTCACGTAAAACAAACTGTGGGTGATAAGTTACGTGTGAGACAATATATGAAATCTTGCTGATGAATAATTTATCAAGCACTTCGTTTGCCCCCTAATTTCCATCTAGAACTTTGCTGTCGATTTTTGCTCACGCGAAAGCAATTCAAACCCGGAAGCGCTGTATCCAACCCGGAGGTTATTTATGCAAACGGTGGGAAATTTCAGCGAATAAAGATGTATGTTTTTGGAGATCGTGCTTAAACTATTTAGACCTCTGTGCCCTATGAATGCCGAATGAGCCAAGGTGCCTGGAAAGGAAATATAACTTCTCTCTTTTATATTACGTGATCTACTGGTGACTGAATATGTAGAGGTAATTTGGAAAGTTCCAACTGTAAATATGTTGTAAAAATATACCTTGAGGAATATTCTATCGTGGTATGTATAATACTTATCATTATACTTAACAGTTAGACACTTTTCGGTAAAGCATATTTCTCTTAAGAACTATAATGCCGCCAGCCTTCGTGGTACTCTGCCACCCGACAGCGATCTGGCTCAAATATTTTATTTAAATTAAAACATTTTAGGATTAGTTAAAAATGTATAATAATATCTAGTGTAAGTAATGAAATATCTATATATGGTACTACATTTCTTTAGTAGAACTAAAATTTCATGTATAGGTAAATTTAGAAATGTAGAGCAAAGCTATTATATATGTAAGCAATAGATATATTTGAGTATTTATGAACTAGCCATAACTTAGCAGTGGAAGTGTAATGTACAGGATAAGTTTTTGTGACGGTACAGTAAGGGCATCGACTTTGCTGCCTTTTGTAAAAATATAATAGAAGTAATAAAAGAACGTAATTATATAGAAGAATTGTGTATTCTCTGATATTTTGTGAATGAAGTTCTCATCACAATTGTAATATTATAGCCCCTAAAATATTGTTATCCATTTTAGTTAGACCTTATAATGTAAGTGGGCTGCCTAAGCTTACACTTAGTTTAAACACCAAACATTATTGTAATTAAAACGCTCTGTACCAAAAAGTTAAAGTTTAGTCTTAGAAGAAATACAAAGTAGCAAATATGTAATTCAAATCCAGTTCATAAACTTTCCTAAAACGTACCTCTTAGTAAAAGAAAAAATACATTTATTTGCAACAACAGCCGCGTACACAAAAATTTACTGAAACTGAAATAAAATAACAAAAAGATTATAGATATTTACAAATTTATTTCAAAATAATTTTAAGAAAATGGTTGAGGTGTGTTTGCTGCTGAAAAAAGTAACTAACTTAGCGATGTGCTAAGGGTTTGAGCCCTCAACGCTGATTTTTACCTGTCCTTGACCATCCTCGTGCGGTTCACTCACCTTCATACTCTACGCGATGTCCCTGTAATAAATTCAGTGTTTAATTTAATAATCAAGTTTTTTTCAGAGGCTAATACTTCATTTTGGCTCAGGGGTAGAATTAAAAAAAACCCCTTAGAAGTTATTTTGAATTTTCGAGGAATATTCTCAACAAATTGTACCTACATCTCTAAGCCTACTGGTTTAGTCTGCGCTATATCTGTCTATCATTCAGTCAGTTACTAAGATAGAAGAATGAGTGACGTTTGACTGGCGTGAATTTTCTCTAAAATACTGACACAATTTGAAGGCTGCCTTTGATGGATCATAGCAGGTTGTGTTGGGAAAACAATTATGTCACAACCATCTTAAGGGTTTCAATCCCAAAGATGTTTTTGACATGTGTCTTCCCAAGAAAAAAAATAATAGTGTAACGGTGCAAACCTGTTTAGACTATTTTCTAATATTTAAAAATTCTAATAAAAAAAAATCTGTCGGTTAATGGGCTACGTCATTTACACATGACATGCAGAATTGCAATTAAACTTATCTAGTACTAGCTTTCGCCCGCGATTCCGTCCGCGTGTACTTCAGTTTTTGCAATCCCTTAAGGGTTAAATTTAAAAAAAAATGGCGAATTGTTCGATCAATTGTGTTGAAGAGTATTTATTTTAATTTTCAAGAAAATTACACAACATTCTTTATACCTCCCATACAATTTTTGGCAACCTTTATCGCCCCCTAAGGGGTAGAATTTAAATAAATCCGGTTTAATTCCTTGCCTACACGATATGTAGACCCTATGTGCAAAATTTCAGCTTCCTAGGTCCAACGGCTTGGGCTGGGCGTTGATGAGTGAGTCAGTCAGTCAGGACTTTGAATTTTATTTATATAGATAGAATGATTAAATTCTAGATACGCTCTCCGTTTGTATCTTTTAAACTTACTAGTTAAGTTTTATTGCAATTCAGCGTATCGTGTGTAAATTGCATATTAACATTAACCGACGCACCGTTACAATACTTTTACTAAAAATAATCGGAAATGTATACTTTTAATATTTGTTATTCCAATTAGGAAATCTTCATTTCTGCGAACGAAGTTGCGGGAAAAAGCTAATGTAATATGTTTTTTTACTACCAGGTCCTAAACTCTGCGTAGATAATGATGTAGTAATAATAAGCTAAATCAAACGGAAATAATTCAATAAGGTCATATTTCGCTATATCCGGTTAAAAAGCCACATTAATTATTCGAGCGATAACATCAAACATTCTTTTATTCAATTTTAGAAATCAGCTTGACACTAAGTAGATGGTATCTTCTTGAAAAATAGAAAAAAAAAATGCTCCTTAGTTCAAAAGGCGAACTCCATTTACTGTTTGACCTTTTAAAATCAACTTTCCATTCCAATAATCAGTCGAAAAACAATCAGATTAACTCGATCCCATTGAGATTCATAATGAAACTGAAAAATTCAAATCGTGTACCGACCTCCGCCGGATTTAGTCTAAACTCAATTATGTTGTTCCTTTTTTGCGTGTTGTAATCTACCAACGCTCTTTTTTATCTTGATCAGGGACTCCGACACGAATCACGGCTTCTCTTAAGACAGCCGTGCAATTAGTGTGAAGAGTTACAAAACTACAGGTTGAGCTTCTGATACTTTTAATTCTGGTATCTCCTTCACGCTGTGATCGCTTGTCTTGATTTCTGGAAGGATTTACTTGAAAACAATGTATCATTGGCGAAAACGAGGCCTGCTGAACATTGCCCCTACTCTAGAGTGCTGTTTTAGGAAAACCAAGAACAACTTCATCCATATCAATAGTATGCCTGTACAAAAGGTAATCGAATTGAAGTATCTTCGCTAAGTACGAATAAGATATAATAAAAGGAATTTATTCAAATAACCATAAATGTAATTGCACAGATGGTCATCAAATTAGATGTTGATGTCATTTACAATATCAAAGCAAGGATGCTGTGATATTCACAATATTTTCGAGCTCCGAAAATACGGCAGGAAGCCTTATTAGGAAGCCGAAGTATTGAGAAAGGAAACAGTACAAACAATGTTTGAGAGCTGGTTCCCAGAAATAAGTTTGGGCCGAAAATGTTGCTGAATTATATAACGTATATTCTGATTTTTTACTACCACTTAATAATTTATTGAAAACATAAATAATTAAGCTTGCAATATAA
This sequence comes from Yponomeuta sedellus, assembly GCA_934045075.1. NCBI lineage: Eukaryota > Metazoa > Arthropoda > Insecta > Lepidoptera > Yponomeutidae > Yponomeuta > Yponomeuta sedellus. The sequence goes on from OW203734.1 coordinate 14,205,413, forward strand.
ATTTTGTGCTGCCACATTCATAATTATGTGTAGGGTTGCCCAACGTACGTTAGACAACTCAAATATTTTTCTTCAGACTGTAAGTTCATTTTGTCTTGTTTCAAATACTAATACAGGACTTCGAGGCCCAGTATGATGTCCGAATGCAAAATGCGTGTTGGCAGACTACTACTACGTTTAAACAATTGCGTCGTATGTGACATGGTAGCTTTTTGAGAGAGACCACGGTAGCTGGGATAAGCTTGCTGTAGACAGGGGCGCCAGAAGAGAAGAAGTTCTGAGCGGCCGCAAGACCTCTGATAAAAATGGTGTTCAGCACTAGCGGAAAAAGAGTCAGGAAGCATAAAATCTAAAAATTCCACTCATGCCGGGATTCGAACCCGCGACCTCTGGCTTTCCGTTCCAGCGCTCTTTCCAACTGAGCTAGTGAGCGTCTCACCGGCATCAGTGAAATTTCGAACCTCTTTACAATATTCTCTGTATTACGTACAGGCAGCGACATCTGGCTGAAACAATTTGCATCACTTGCAGCCCCAAGTACCTACTTTGCAGTTAGGTTTTACATCGGAATGATATCGCTGTACGCACATGATTATATTATTTTAATGCACTAACCCGTGCTAAGACCAATTTTAAAAACCTATTTAGAGGCTAAAAATTCCACCCACGCCGGGATTTGAACCCGCGACCTCTGGCTATCCTTGCCAGCGCTCTTTCCAACTAAGCTAATGGGCAACTTAAAATCTATTCTAAGCCGATTCCGAACTCTTCCTTTATGAGTCCTTCATGCCTACATGCCGCACGAGAATCAAACTTTTTAACACTTTGAAAAAGTGTCACGCTCTTACGCACTGCTTAAATCATCCGTAAAGAATGCTAAGACCTATGATGATGATGATAATAGTCTTAGACATTTAGTCCGGATCTACTCACGGGTGTTGTTATATCCGAAGAGTCCGGAGAATCGGAGCGAAACCTGGTCGGACTCTTCCGATATAACAACACCCGTAAGTAGATCCTGACTAAAAGTCTACAATGTGTTGTGCTTACGAAAGTTTTAGTTCAAAAATTATAATAGTCCTTAGTCTGAATTATTACTGATGTGGACGAAATGTATTAGATCTTAGAGGAGTAATTTGTAGTGTTTTCTATCAATTGCTCTATATATCTAATGTAACAAATCACTGAAGCTTAATTAAGCATAGATATTTATTTTGAGAAAGAGGTTAATGTGCAATTAACACAATTCATCTGTTAGAACTCAAAAGTAGTTTTTAATACGAGATCGTTTTATATCCGAAGCCTTATTATGAACCGAACTCGACTGAATGATCGATTTTCTACCTGAGCGACACTCTCATTCTATTTCTTTCAAAGATAATATGACTGATGCAGTCATTATGTAATCAAATTCTACTTAAGTTACTTCCTAGTCTCAGAATGAGAATGATGGACCTAAGGCCAATAGTTATCAACCCTTGTATGTCCCCACTGCATGGGACTCTTACTGCATCGCAGGAAGGTTAGGCCACACTCCACCACGGAGGCCAGGTCCGGGTTGGTGGAGGATTGTAAGACAGTGGCGGGCCTTACTGTCGGATGTTATGAAGCTGCCCATAAGGCCTTTGACATGGCTTAACGACTGCCATTACATGACAGACGGCACCAACGGCTTAACGTGCCTTGCGAAGCACGGAAGCGCTCGGAAAAATGGCACTAGTGGTAGTCACGGGACGATCACCCATCCTGCACCTGACCGCGCCTGTTGTAGCTTAGCTCAAGTTATTGATTCCAACCACTCGGTCCGCCTAGGCCACGACCGCTTCGTAAGGCGAATAATGGACGCAAATACTTTGACCCCTAGGTTAATCTTTTGTATATTCCAGGGTGCATCATCAACCCATTACGTCCCCACCGCGGGGCACGGATCTCTTCCCTAAGGAAGGTATATGCCATACACCACCACGGGGGCCAAGTCCGGATTACGAGTAGTAGAGTTTTGCAAGACTAGTTTCTGGTTTTACTATCAGAAGTTATAAAGCCACCCATAAGGCCTCTGACATAGCTTAACGACTGTCATTACAAGACAGCCAGCACCAGCGGCTTAACGTGCCTTGCGAAGCACGGATGCCGAAGCGGAAAAAATATACCTATATCGTAGTAAAGTTGACGTGTCAGCAGTTTTCTCACTATTTATAAGTATAATTAAAACTGTTTTTATACGGATTTCACTCGTTTATTATATTTTTTTTACTATTTTTTTACTATTTTACGACGTTTCAGCACTTTTACAGATGCCGTGGTCTCGGATGACTGAGGTGACAGGCGTTTTTTTGAAAGCATCAACTGTTAGTTTACTACCCTTGGCAAAAATTACAAAAGTTAACTATGAAGTTACGTTTCAAAATAGGTAGGTTAAATCAATTAGTTTATATAAAGTCAACAATATTGATTATTAGTAATTGAAGTTAAAATTAAATTTAAATTTATAAAACAATTATTTTACATGAACTTAAAAACATTGATTATCAATTGAAATTAAAATTAAGTCTACAGGCACACTTTTAGCAAGTGGGTCTCATGCACTTAAGCACTGGTTCCCATGCTGCCAATATGTTCCAACCACGATCTCTATTGAAATTTGGATGCCGGCGCATCTCTATTGTATATTTTTAATGATGGCTCGTGTTAACCTTGGAAAATACTATACTTATAAATAGTTAATTTTTTATGTCGTTCAAGTTTCCATCATAGAGCTCTACGAGTTACTTCGCCTCTTAAATAGGGATAAGGGATCTTACCTTTATGCTCTCAGTAGAGTTAAAAGCTGTCAAAACCACTTCGGCTGGACCTTGAGGGCATCCACCCGAAGATTGTGCTTATCTCAGATCAGCGAAAAAGCTGTTACCTTAGAAAGATACTTACAAAGCACTTTGTTTTTGTACAAAATAGATAGCAGACCCTATTTACGTTAGATTCCTTCCTATTACAGAAAATGGGATTCGACCGCAAAATTGTGAAAGCGCAAACACTATGTTTTACTATACAGGGTGTCTCATTCAAATCGGTCAGTATGGGAAAGTCTGAAACTATAAGACATACGAAGATCTGTCCTGAGGAACCATGTCATCGATTTTAATAACAAGAAAAACTGCATTCATACATTTAAAAAAACATCTGTACTCCGTTCGGTAATCGAACCCGGTTGTTTTGAAAAAAAAAACCTACACTACTTCTATTTAGATATCGATTGTGTAGGTCAAGCAGCACATGTCTGTATGAAACATGATGTCTAAAATGAATAAAATGCATTGATCACATATATATATATGAACAATGCATTTTATTCATTTTAGACATCATGTTCATGTTCATATATATATATATATATATATATATATATGAACATGAACGTGAACATGAACTTTGTTTATATATGTGGTAGGTGTTATCAACCCTTGTATGTCCCCAAGCTGGGGCACGGGTCTCTTCCTGCATTGCACGAAGGTTAGGCCATACTCCACCACGGGGGCCAAGTCCGGGTTTGTGGAGAATGGTAAGACATTGGCAGGCCTTACTGTCAGAAGTTATCCAGAGACAGCCGGCACCAACGGCTTAAGTTGCCTTGCAAAGCACGTAAGCGCTTGCAAAAATGCCACTAGAGGTAGTCACGGGACGGTCACCCATCCTGCACCTGACCACGCCAGTTGTTGCTTAATTCAAGTGATTGATTCCAATCACTCGGTTCGCTTATGCAACGAACGCTTTCGACCGCTTCCGATGTGGTAGGTAAATAATACAATATGCACAGTCGACCCTTTTGGCATTTCCGGAGTATTTCCGTTGGGCTGTGAACACATATTTTTAGCATTATTTTCATTATAACATAGTATCAAAGTACAGGTAGGTATGAGCCACTTACATAACATTTACTCATTTACGACTGAATAATTTTATTTTCTTTCCGTTTTGCGACTGACGAAGCTAGTGTTTTAGTAAATGGACCAATAAATTGCTAATCATTGAATAATATTTAAAAGTAGTTGTAGTAATACATAGAAAAAGGATTTTTCAAGACGTAAAAATTGGCTATTTAGTGGCGTGCTGGTCCCAACACTTATGTATGGTACGTATGGTAGCCAGACTTGGATGTGACAAAAGAAGCAAGAAAGTAGGATTAATGCAGTAGAAATGAGGTCCTTGATAAGTTTGTGTAGTGTTACTTTGAATGACAGGATACGCCATAGTCTGATTAGAGAACGTAGTGGACTGAAAGAGGATGTAGTGACTAGAATTGAGAAAGGAATGTTGCGTTGGTTTGGGCATGTGGAGAGGATGAAGGAAGAAAGATTGACGAAACAAATATATATTGCGAATATGAGTGGAAGGGCTGGTAAGGGACGTCCCAGACTGACATACATCAACCAAATAGGGGATGTATTAGCAAAGGGAAAGATAAAAAGTACCCGGAACCGGCGTGCGTGCATGCAACGACTTATGAACTTTGATGAAGCGAAGGTGATTTGTCAGGATCGTGGCAAGTGGCAGTCCCTAGTCTCTGGCTACCGGTCTGGGATATGTAAATAAGAATAAAAAGACTAAAATATAGCTCCGAGAACTGAGGAGCAAAAAAGTTAACCGAGAACCAGACCACGCAGCGGATGGTCTGACGACCTGGTTACAGTGGTGGGGAATCAGTCAATACATAGGCTGCTACTTATGTATGCGGAATCTGGGATTCTAATAATTTTAAACGCAATTTCTGACCTCCATGGTCAAATTCGTTCTTTTTTTAAATACTGGCCACTAATATTTTTCTCCTATATACGTTAGTGTTTTGTATTTGTTGGGTTTAAAATGTCATATCGCTGAAAAAATGGAACTCACTCCTGAAAATATTCGTGCTATGATTTATTACGATTTTCGACGTGGTTTATCGCAACAACAGTGCGTATATCAATTAACTTCAACTTTTGGTGGTGAAGCTCCATCAAAAACGACTGTGTATCACTGGTTTAGTGAGTTTAATCGCGGGCGCAGTAAGCTCACGGACGAAGTTAAAGAAGGTCACCCGAAATCGGTGGTTGTGCCAAAAAATATTGAAGCTGTGCAAAAACTAATAATGTTGCGAGATAGACGCTATTCTGGGCATATGTATGACGAGCCCTCATAGGATATTACATGAACATTTGTCTGTAAAAAAAATTTGTTCGCGTTGGATCCCGCACAACTTAACTCAGGATCAAAAAATATGCACGCGTCGAATGGTGCAAGAAAACCTTAAAAAAATTCAACGGAGGCGACTCAAAATCTGTTTATAATATCTACACAGTTGACGAATCCTGGATCTACGCGTACAATCCCGAAACTGAACAACAGTGAACAGTTTTGGTGTTTCAAAATGAGCCGAACCCTACGAAAGTGGCTCGTGCAAAAAGCACTATAAAGCAAATGGTGGCCTGCTTTTTTGGTATAAATGGCCATGTGACTACAATATCACGGGAATCGCAGAACGGTTAAATCGGAGTGGTAAACGACCATTTGTTTGCCGGAAGTATTTGAAGAAATACGCCAAAAGAACCAGCGACGCAGAATCATACTTTACCATGACAATGCCAGCTGTCATACATCTCAGGAAACAAAAAGTACATTTTTGGATGGTCAATAAATAGAATTGATGGGTCATCCACTGTAGAGCCCTGATTTGGCTCCCAATGATTTCTATTTATTCCAAATGTAAAGAATAAATTACGTGGTCAACGATCTTCGACCCGTGAAGATGCCGTAGATGCGTTCAAACAGCATGTTTTGGAGATACCTCAATCAGAGTGGAAAAAGTGTTTTACAAATTGGTTTCATCGAATGCAAAAGTGCATCGATCATAGTGGACAATACTTTGAAAAACAATAAAAGCATATTTAGCCATATACATTTGTTTATTTTTTCTATTCCGCATACATAAGTAGCAGCCCTCGTATGAACGGCACAGGTTCGGGAAGCTTGAAATACCATGAGTAAGGCCGATGTTCTGGAGTCGGCATCAAATGGCTGATGATGATGATGAAGTGAGACGTATGGTGGCGAAGATATAATATTAGATGCGTGCATTAGCCAGCCAAAATAGTATCGCAGCATACATTTAGATGACGGAAAATGATGTAGTCAACAGTAGTTCAAACTTTAAATTGTAGTAACTATTCACTCGATTTGCAGGCGACTGCTATTGACTGTATCTATCAAAAAGTCTACGTTATTGTGGTAATTGCAACAGAAATTATATCAAAATAGTATATCTGTAATAATCTGTTTAATATATCTAGTCCAGTTAGAAAAAAAGAAGCTTCAATCAATATTTATTCCTACAAGTAGTTATTTCATGTCACCCAGGATGAAATGAAAATTCTAAGTTATATTGGAATAAACAAGTGGACAAACATACATACATAAATCATGAAAATGTTACACACATTTTTCGTGTGAGCAATCGTGTGAAGAAATTCTTCAATAGTGGCGATTTATATGAATCCTTTTATTTTTGTACCGTTTTTGCTACAAAAAGTTCAATATGATCATAAAATTATACAAAATAACTATAAGAACTTCATCTCCGACGTCAAATGTCGCATAAAGATAGACAGCATATATACCATTCATTCATCATACTCATTTGAATTGCTCAGCGGCGTGAAGCGCTTCATCTAAATCCCTAAGAGGAGGAGGAATCTGCTGAATTATTCACAAAAAACCCTTTTTAGTTAGTGTAGGTTTTATTGTTTATTTATAGGTACACCTAATCATAATATACACTCTTTAGTCGGTAAAGAACCCAAAAGACATATTTCGTGCAAAAGGAAACAAAAATTTAGGAACCTAACAACAATGCAAAATGATTCTCTCTTTTTGCATGAAGTTAGAGACGTTAAATTAGAGAATAACATTGTAAATAATTCTATATTCAAGTAAGTAATGACTATTGGCTTTGCTATTAGATTTACTTTGTTATATAGGGTATAACAAGATTCCCAAATTTATTCGAAAATGGTGAGGGATAAAGGGAAGCGGAGAGGTACAACTCGTCAATACGTACAAAAAAAACCATGTTTATAACTTCAATTCCAAGAAGTAAAAAGAAAATTCGGATGCTTCATACAAAAGGTGCCTTTGACGCATACAATTTGGCTCCAAACACGTGACTCTCCTATTATGAAATACCTTTTTGCGGATAAATATAGAATCTTGCTACATTCTGTACAAGTGATAACACGAAAATAATGAAGTTACTGTTGTATCGATAAGTTATTTATTTATAGCCTTATTTACTGTACAATGGTTTTAGATACATGATATTGTTAAAAATTTAAATAGTTTCACCTACCTCAACATTAAGATAGATTTAAGAATACTTCTGTTACGATTATTAAATAAAATTTATTGGATATAATAATGTTATGTACAAATTCTACATAGTAACAAAATATTATTAAGTGTTTCACCAAAATATGTAAACTTATATATAATTATATGTTAGTTAAAAAAACTCAATACATAAATCCAGTTCACTATCTTTTGTTTTGCCATGCAATTACTTGGTCCTCAACATTAATAAATTCTAAAGAATTAACAATAGTTACATAATATTTTTTACATTAAACACAGCTCAAACACAAACAGAAACTTACAATCTCAAAAAAGTACACATTTTCGTGAAACAACCTTACGAAATACGTAACTAATATGTACTTAGTCAGAAATTTTACTCAATTCTTATTACTAATCACAGATTTCAAATTTTTATCTTCCAGTAGAATCCTTAAATCATTAGACAACAACTAAAGAATTATTTGCTCTTTACGATTTCATATTACTTTTGTTTCAATATCAATCCGTTCCCATGAGCAAACTGCCTTAAATTACTTTCAACCGATTTTTCTGTCCCCATTGACAGAAAAAAGTGGTTTGCTTTGTAGGAGGCTTGTGTCCAGCAGTGGACGAATATGAGCAAATTGTGTTAGAAAACTACTCATGTTGTTAGTTGTTAAACATTCCGAGCCCTATCTCTGATAGATTACGGTCTGTAACGTCCCCTTATCTTTGACAAAGAGCCTTTGAAATAGGGCCACTGAAATTTAAGGATCAAATTATTAATTGCTATAATTTAAATCACAAGCATTGTGCTTGAATTGATCGCTTTCTTATCTCTGTGTTGGAACTATCGCTCCTAGCTTTAGATGAGGATACACCATTAAGGTATAGCAATTAAGAAGTCATTACCGAGCTAACTGATGCTGATTGCCCAGGGTATTCAGCCCCGTTTTATAAATTTACAATAGTAATAAAAATAAAACATCTGCGTAACACGATTATTTATACAGCGTCCAGTGGCACCTTCACTCACATTAGATGTGTGAAGAAAGCACTCGGACGTTGCAGTACATTGATTTTTGTTTTGATGAAGTATTCTGAAAAATACAATTAGTAATATAAACCTAAAATTGTCAGTGATTTTCACTCCACAGACCAAAAGACCAGGTTTGGCGAAAGTAGCGTCTGAATTTATTACTAATTGTAGTTTTATGAAACAGCTAGCTCCCTGTTTGAGGTTTTAACATGAGCCATAAGAATCAGGCGATGACGGATAATAGAATTTTAATACATCATCAAATTATATCATTCATAAAAAGTAAAATATTGTTTAAATTTAAAACCAAGTAACGCTAGATGAGTAAATAATAAACCCATGTTTCTGACTAATCATCATACAGTCGTGATTTTATGTACATTTGTAGCAACAAATAAAACTGCCTTGAATAAGGTTACCATAGACGGTTATGGTATATTTACTCGTAATCAGCAAAATTATAACTTCTCTTTGCCAGTCCCATTCGCAGTACGACAAAGCGACAGAGGTTCATGCCGTAATGAGATCAAAGATTACAATCGCCTTCCCATCCTGGCACGAAACAATTCCACGTAACAATTTAAAACCCAATTATCCTAAAGCAAATGGATAGATAATGAGGGCCTTAAATTCGTTCCTTAGATAAAAATTAGCATCAGCGGCGTTATTGAGGCTAGAATTAAATTCGAGGACTCCCAGAACAAGGCGCCTTTATTCCATGTGTCGTGATGGACTGCTGCTTGATTCTCGCCAGCTAGAAAAAATACAAGAGTTTAGTATCATCAGTGATCAGAAGCCTAATTATGCGCAATAAATTTTGACGAAATCCTAAGGTTTTCCATAGCGATTGGTTCGGATTTGACAGTGAGACGATTGGAATCCCTCAGGATTTGGTGAGCGTAACTTTGAAGCTTAAGCGGAGATTAACCGGTTTTACATTGCACGATAACCGTAAGTGCCTTTTCACATGCAGCCGGCCGCTGCTGTCCTCTCGCCAGCCGGTGGTTGTGCATGTGAAGACTGTCATTGGATCTCCTACATTACTACTTTACCCGGCCCGGCGACCGGACGGCGGCCGGTTGCATGTGAAAAGGCACTAACAACGTATGTTCGATAGTAACGACATGTTCGCAAAACTGCGAGAGGTTTTTTACTCAGCTATTCTTCAGAGTCTAAAGACAAGGGTTTTCAACTAGTGCGTCCTGCCTTAAAGCTGAATATAGACACTGACGGCTGGACTAGTCCACCGATTTAAAGTTGGTGAGTGGTTATAGAATGAGCTATGCTCGCAGTCTCTTTGATGGGTCACTTCAGGAATGACCCACCAAAGAACTTATGTGAGTGACTTATTCTATAAGATTAGCAAGCTAAAGTTTGATTGATTGGCCTTTTTGCATCTACGTAATGAGATGATTTATACAGCGGCCAGTGGTATCTTCACGCACACTGGATGGGTGAAGGGACCACTCCGACGCTGTAGTGCCTGAAACATGGTTTTATAGCTGAAGTGGCAATGTGCTATTCACATACGCCAAAAAAACTGACGGTGGATAAAGCGCAAAGGTTCTCCAGCACACTGGCAAATGGAGCATAGATTCCCCATCAGCCCTACTTGGTTTAGTATTGTGGTTATACGAGAAGTGCAGTGTCAATAGTAATAGCAACTAGTAACAACATTTCAAGTGTAAACGAACTCGCGCTGAAGATCCCAAACTGAATGAAAAAATAAACAGGATTCGAATCTCGAAACGTCAGAAACGAAGATACAAGTAGTTACTGACAAATATTCGCGATTAGACGCGTTCAGAAGAAGAAGAAGAAGACTTGTTCAATACATAACGATGTATGAGCGTCACCAGTCATTTAGAAATACTGTAATTTTTATTTTGCATTACTTCCGTCCTGTATTGTTAGTTTTTGTGAAGTCATTTAGGGTAACGAAAAATATACATACTGGACTAGCTATTATTTTCAAAATTAGCGCCATAATTATGTATCTAAATCTTGGTTACTATGGCTTCTTAATAGACGTCGAACAAATTATAGAACACCCTCTAGATGAGATTGGTAGTACATGATACAAAAACATAACCCTGCCTTTAACGCAATCGGGTAAAAAGACTGTAGTCAAGCGTTCTAACTTCTAGTAATGTTGTCAGTGTACAACATTTTAATATCAAACATGACATCGTAGACCTTTCAAAGCAAAGGAAGTAATATTCCCCAGGTTTATTAAATACTATGTACATCAAAGGAGTAGAATGCAAAAAGATCTCATAACTTAAGACAAGTATGTTCGTATATTACTTCCGTATTACTCACTTAAATGATTGCATACTTTTATTACATGCCTACGGATCCATAAGGCTTGAATGTGCTATTAAAAGGCGAGGAATGGGAAACATGCGTGAAAAATGTTTTCAGAGAGGCCACAGAACAGAGTCGATTGATAAGCATAAACCTTCTTATAGATAAATACACGTGGATAGTTTTTCCTCAAGACTTCTTCTTCTTCTTCTTCAGGCTGTATTAGTCCACTGCTGGACATAACCCTCCCCTAATGAGCGCCATAGCGCCCTGTCTTCAGCTTGCCCCATCCAGCATCTACCGGCAGTTTTTCGCAGATCGTCATCCCACCTGGTTGGAGAGCGTCATATACTAAGACTTATACTATTCTTAATATTACCTAGCGAAAAGTCACTGTGGTTAAGAAACAAGGCTTATAAATTGGGCTCAAACTATGACGTTCAACATAATGTAAAAAACGTTTATTATTAGCTTCGTAAATTATGATGCATTCGTCGAAACGACAAAAGTAAGGTATCTAGGGTTAACATAGTAACTTCCGAATTGAAATATTTTGTTTTTTTTTTTTATTTACTTAGATTTATATAATAAAGGTCTTGACTTTACTGGTTGAACTTTGTGGGACTTAGTTTAACTAAGGAATTTTTAACAGACAAATTCACACTTAGTTTCATGCCAGAAGCTAGGACAAGACGTTAAGATTGGTCAATGTTTACCGTCGTTTATTAAATATGGAAGTTATTCCCCACCTCTCTTTATTTAATATTCCAGCAGCTGCAGCTGACAATACGAACTAATTTAACTAAATTTTACTGAAACTGCAGTTTATCAATTTCATAATTTCGATTTTGTTTAAGCCTATGAACGAAAATAACATTATGTTAAATGTGTTCCAATAACAGTATTTGGAGTTGCAACTTGTGGAGTACTTTCGCCACGTTCACATTGAACGATTGACTGATACCAATTAATTTTAATGCAAAGAAGTGGCTTCTAGATTATTGTTTTTATATGTTTGAAAGAGTTCATGGAGTATGATATTGAATAATTTTATTGTGTAGCTAAGTGTGCCGCTATTGTTCGAGACGCAGCTATTTAGTTTTTAAAACGGTCTTATATAGTTAAGGATTTTTATTTAAATGCTATTACAGTTCTAATTTGTTACTGTTTCCATCATACATGTAAAAATATGTAAAGGATGGATGAATGTGAGTACACCTGTTAAGGTAAGATTTGGTGAATCTTACGGTTTTCCGATTGATGAGTAGCGCTTTCACTTTTGGATAAACAATATGGAGTTCTGTCACAATCTGTACAAGGTTCAAAGTTGCTTAAAGCATATCGACTTCTGCGATGAACTAGCGGTATCACGTCTGATTACCATGCCGGCGGTCGCAGGTTCTATTCCCACTGGGGGCCGCCGTACATATGGCCTGAGTGTGGGTGTATTTCAATTTCCATTGGTTGTGATGTCCTTTCCTTGTTACTATAGCACAGCGTACCCTAGTTTAGGACCAGGGCTTGTGTTGTGTGGAAGTTATTTATCAGTAGCGTAAAAGTTAAGTTTAACTTACCAATCAGAACATGTACATTTACTAAAGCCATAGAGTGGTTCTGCAAGTGACACGTATACGTCCCGCTATCGTTTTGTGACGCTGAGGCGACGCTGATTGTAGCGCTGAAAAAAATGGACAATTAGATTCAAGAATAAACTTGTGTGATGAAACGTATCATCATCATCATGAGCTGCCACTGCTACCCATTGCTGGGGATAGGCCTTTCCTTCAAATTCCTAATATCTCACGATCCAATGCCAGCCACATCCACGGACCCAACGCCGACCCACTATATCTGCTGGTCAGCCCACTGACCGTCGTTCTGGCCCTAGCTTCTGTTAATGCGTTTTAGTACAGTAACAATTGCATGATTTCATTTCATTGCTGTTTTAAATGTAAGTCTAAATATAAATCTTCTTGGCGCCAATGGTATAATAAACACGTCACGTGACCCGTACATTTTCTGTCATTGTAGTGTAACGCACTAACAGAATTAAGTTGCTGATCTCGGCCGCCACCCTGTGATAAAATGACATGTATAGAGTGTTTAAACCCCCTAACAAGGTCAAGGTTCACCTGAGATTTCCATTGTACGTATGTTAATACCTGAGATATTAAGGTTTTTTCACAATGCTTTCCTTCATGTTAGCGAGTTGTATTGCTACCTACAACTAGAACTTGAGAAATGTATATAAGCAACTTAGGGAACAAGTTTATTGGTATATGCCGGAATTCAACCCACGACCTCCCTAATATGAAGCCGGTTTTCTACCGCTAAGCTACCTACGCTATAATAACAATTATTATAACTATGTATCAGCATCACGACTCAATAACACGACTCATCACAAAAAACCAAACCAAGAAATCATGTTATTTAAAATTACACTGAAACAGTGACTTATTGAACGTTACATACAATAATGTATGTCAAAATTAATGCAAATCATATAAAATTTAAGAAGTATTTCGGTATTCACTTTGTTCATGGACTGGACAAATATAAAGTAAAAGAGTCACGTTAGATTTGATCTAATTTCATGTAGTTAAATTATCAAAGAACAAAGTGAGTTCATGCCAAATTTTGAAGGCTTAGTGAAGCAATGCTTAGGAGAAATTCCTGTAAAAAAAGTTAGGTTTGATTATTTTATGAGTGGAGCAAAAATAACTTATAGTCTTGAGCATTACTTCTGTTAAAAGATTTGTAAGGCCAAAATTTCTGTTTAATAATTATATTTCCAATTCCAGTATTCAGTCAGTATTAGATAGATCGTAACATTTTACATAAATATTCTCATAATACTCCACCCACCAGCGACACTCATGTGAATAATAACAGATTGTTTTCAGAAGAAACAAAAGCTTCGCTCGTAATAATATTCTCGGAATCTGAAAAACATTGATTTCAAGACAAGCCCAATTCGGGCTCTCTAATATTACCAACTGTATAACAATAAAAAGGCTCATGGCAGACGAATTTGATTATTGAAGCTTTGAAATTCCTGAAGCTATATTAATATATATTAAGTTTGACTGAAACGCAGTTCTGAAAATGTCTAAACTACACTTTGTGCAAAAAGGGCTACTCGTAGGTACCATTATATTAAGGATCATTTAGATAAGAATGATGTCTGGAATTAAAGTGTATGTCATAATTAAAATGCATGAGTTTTGTAAAAAATATGTAAACTCTGTAAATTAAGGACTATGAAAAGACTAACTTTGGAGTTTTTTTGTCCATATTTTCTTCAAAATTATCTAGATTTTGAAATTGACACCTACTTTGACTTGTTATGTTCATTGAGCTGCAGTTTTTGCGCTATTTTGAATAAAACCTTTTCATTTCATTTCATGTCAAGTTCAGTAAAAAAAAAAGGCTTCAATCGATTTATCCCCATTAGTAGTTATTTCATGTTACCCAGGATGAAATGAAAATTCTAAGTTATAGTGGAATAAACAAGTACACAAACATACATACATGGATCGTGAAAATGTTACACTCATTTCTTGTTCGAGTAATCGTCTGAAGAAAGTCTTCAATAGTGGCGATTTATTTGAATAAAACCTTTTCATTTCATTCCATTGAAATATTGATTCAATGTTTGGAGTATAGTTTCTTCTTTTGCTTGTTGGAGCTGACGATTTTTAATTGTAACAGTTATTTAGTTATTTAAGTACCTATCAAATTCTGGTCGGTAACCAAAAAATTGGGTTTACCTGAATTAGGTACTATTAATGTAGCAAAACATATTTTTCAGATCAAACCCTAGTTTGTGCCTATCTTTCCATAATATAGGTACATGCGTGAGTTTATATATGTATGTATGCATGAGATTAATTTTTTTCTTAGCATGTCGATGGTAATAGTATATTTCATTACGAGTGCGGAAAGCCTGTCATTACATTACATAACAAAGAGTTACGAACAGTCGGAACACGAAATGACGGTTCCGCACGTATACTGAACAACTATTTTTAATACAGTTGTGACAAAATAAAATAGAGTTTTTTTTTAAAAATGGCGCCAACGCCAACCGTAAAAGAATATAAGCAGAGATTTTTTTCACCCATTCTGGGTAGGCAAAGGGATATTGCCTACCCATACAGCAAAGTCTTCAGTAGATTTTTATTATTAATATTAAATGAAATTTCATGAGATGGAATTAAATGAACCGTAGGTAACCTAATTGAATCAAATCATTAAATCTGATCTTGATACAAATTAGTAGGTTCTCCTTAGATATATTTGCATGAATCATAAAAACTTCTATGAATTTTTTTTTCTTTTTAATAGACATTATTTTACAGTTGGGAAAGAGAACGCACGAGTTCGGAAAAAGAAAAGAAAAAGCTCGAATACCTATGTAATAGCCCACATCCCGAACGCAATACGCCACTTTTTGAGCAACTGTATTAAAAAATAATTTTCATCAAAGTCTTTACAAATAGTTACGGCCTACAACTTTGTGACAATGACTGCTTTATCACGTGCACTCATTATGTCCTCCTGAGATTTACAATTTTGCTTTAGTAAGTTACAAAATCTCACCTCACGTTTCGCCACGTGACTCCGTCCACCAATTCCTTCCCTTGCTTCTGCCACGCCAATCCGTACACGTTGTTGACGATAGGCGCTAGCGTCGTCGACGGAACCCTAGTCGACGTCACCATCGTTGAAGTCGGCTCCTTCTTTGTGGTCGTACTTATGCTAACTGTCGAAGTTATAGTCGTGGTCTCCACACTCCAACTCTTATTCATTACTAGATCTATCCTATTAAATACTGTGCTCATTTTTGTGGTCAACTCTGTGGTTGTACTAGTCGGCGGAGTTGTGGGAGGGCGTCTTGTGGTGGTAGGTTTGGTGGGTGCGTACGATTTTATGTAGTCTTCTGATATGACACAGGCCAGACTTATTGAGCTGCCGGACTTGTAGAATCTGTCCTTCATCTCGTGTGTCTCGTCGCCGTTTATTGTGAGGATTGGAGCTGAAAATTACACCAAATTGTAATAAACTGTATTCGTTATGAGTACTATAAAAATAAAGCATGGAATACTATTTAAAAACCTATTTAGAGGCTAAAAATTTCACCAATGCCGGGATTCGAACCCGCAACCTCTGGCTATCCGTACCAGCGCTCTACCAATTGAGCCAATGGGCGACTCACGGCATCAGTGAAATTTCGAACCTCTTTACAATATTCTCTGTATTACGTACAGGCAGCGACATCTGACTTAAGCAAATTGCATTACTTACAGCCCCGACTACCTACTTTGCAGTTAGGTTTAACATCGGAACGATATCACTGTACTCCCATGATTACACTATTTTTATTTTTAATGCACTAACCCGTGCTAATTTGCTTAAGTCAGATGTCGCTGCCTGTACGTAATACAGAGAATATTGTAAAGAGGTTCGAAATTTCACTGATGCCGTGAGTCGCCCATTGGCTCAATTGGTAGAGCGCTGGTACGGATAGCCAGAGGTTGCGGGTTCGAATCCCGGCATTGGTGAAATTTTTAGCCTCTAAATAGGTTTTTAAATTTGTTTCTTAGCACGGGTTAGTGCATTAAAAATAAAAATAGTGTAAGCATGGAATACTGTAAACCACTCCCGAAAATTTTAAAATTGAACTTATTTTAACGTCATTTGAATGGCAAAAGGTAATAATGGTGAAAAGCCAGTTGTCGGTAATCATGCCGTTAATCTCTTAAGAAAATGTGAGGACCCTAATGTGGGACGCAACATGCAGTCACTTCGGCGTTGACTTATGTCAAGGTCATCTCCTTAAGAGCATTGAGTGCTAAAGGTATCAAGCAGCGTGAGTAAAAATCTCTAGCTTTGAGTATTTGTGCCATTTAGTGTCGAAACATCACGACCGTGGAGCCCGAGGCACGGCAGTTCTTCACAAAACTATAGTCGTAACCCATAGACACGATTATCGATCAATCGGACAAGGATATCTCGCTACTTAACCAGGTAACATAGCCAGCAAAATAGAGACCCATCCCCAAGGAAGCGGTGATTTAGGTGCAGTAGTATTTTAGTACTTTAGTTAAGGTATATTGTTTTCTATTCTTGCATTACAGTTATTATCCAAATAAAATACAAAAAGGTATAATTTATCTTTCGATACATTTTAAAACTCTCAATTTTTACTCTTTTTACCTATTTGAGATCTAAAAATGAAGAAGGAGAAAAGTGAAATAGAAATTTTAATTAAGTACACCTGAAAAGAACATGAAACACATGATTTTTCTGATATAATTGACGGATAAATTTTATCAATACAAAAGCGAACATTTAAAACTATTTTACTTCTTCCGAAATTATGCAATTGTGGATAATTCGAAATTTCATTCAAGTGAAAAACAAATTGAATAGTATACAAAAATTGGTCGTGGATTACCGCCTGAAGTAAAGCTAAATAATAAAATGTAATACAGTGAAAGAAGGCCAACTTTTCGTGATGCCGGACAATCAAGCCATCATTTACAAAGCCGCATTTCCGGCCAAAATAAAACATAAGCAGAGCCAATATGTTAATACCAAACGCCTTGATCCCGAATCTTAATAATCCGACCGCACATACAAAATCAATACTTACGCAACACAGTCAAATTGGCTAATATAGCCCGGGGCGGGTGAGTTGATATTTGGCACATGTAGAGACAGGCGTCGGATTTCCTCACGGGGTTTATGCTAAGCCTCCAGTTATTAGGGTACTGGAACTTGACGGCGATACGATTGTCGCCCGCGTGAGGGTCGCGGGCCACCGTCAACAGCTCCGCGGAGTCAGCGTTTCGTCGAAGCCACATCACCTGCGATAATAAAGTTTATTGACGGATATTTGCTGAGGGAAGGGAGAAAAATTCGTGTGTTAGATATTAGAGTCGTAATACTGAGGAATTGTTTGGAGAACGAATACGCTCGTAGAATGTGGGTACGTTACGATCTGTGGGCGTTCAATTGTGCTACGCCGTATGCTACGTGCATGCTACGATGCTACGTCGTAGCACAAAATATTTCGTTTAAATAATAATATGTTATGCATTGATGCTTAACCTTTAGCTACTGATGTGGATTTAATTTCATTTAAACACTGACGTGGGGGCCTCAGAGTCCCGTGTATATATATATGCTTATATTTAAAAATCTTTGGGTTTTTTAGGGTTTAGTGCTTAATAATTAGCTTAAGTGGATATATTTAAATAAAATAAAATGATTTTTGTATGATGTATTTGTTTATAATTAACTATTATTTCAAACTTTAGAAAACGCTTAGCATTTTTGGACAAAAATCACAAGAGGTCTTATATCACAAAGTTAAAAATATTAAAAAAATCAACAAATTAACTTTTAATCTTAATTTTAAATAGTCTTTCTGGTAAATGGCACATAAGAAATTATAATACAATAATAGGAACGAAAAATAACAGTCTTCAAATTATTGTGAATTACACACAGTCTGGGCAAACTTGCTTTGCACATTGAAGGCATACATGTTTTTTTACATGCATAACATGTGTGTGTAGATTTTTTTTGAAGCTTCGAAAGACGTGTGTGGCACCTTCTTCTTTTTTTAGATTGTTCGTCGTCAACTTCTTGACGGTCAGGTGCAGGCGTATCCTTTCCCAGCACACGTGCCAAACTCTAACGTAGCTCACGTGGTCTGTTCTTCCGGAACATTGTCAACCTGTTCTTCGGGTTCCGACGCACTGTGCACTGTGACTCATGCTCGTGAAGCTCCGGTATAAAGGTGATATCAATATCTTCGGCCTCCGAACCGCTAAAGTCTTCACGATCTATCCACATCACGGCTATCGCAAAATCGTTGTTCCCTGGCACTACGGTCCTTCTATTTTTAGCTACATGTTCGTTATTATTATTACCAAGAGACCGTTTTCTCCCGGATGACGTTCTGGGCTCCATATTATAAAAGTTTTCAAACTGTTTAAAAAAAAAGTTTACTGCACAAAAAAGCCGATAACTAAATCGATACAATTCACAAAAAAGTTACATAAATACTGAGGTGGGGTCTAAGAGGCCCACAAGAAATTTCAAAATGAATTTACTTACCGAAATTGCGCGCGCAAACAGGTGCACTGCTGTTGACCGCCTCGGTGCAACCTAACTCGAAGGTACTAGAAGCTACGCATATGCCGTGCGCGGAGGAAGGGAGTAAATCACAATTTTAGTTTTCTTGAGACCTGAGAGGCCCCCACGTCAGTAGTTATAGGTTAATTCAAAACTTTTCACCGCTCAGTTTACTTAACTTTTGCTTTTAAAAAATAATAGCCTATTTATAAACGAATTCAAGAACGTGGTGTGTATTTTTATTTAATGAAGCCTGTTCTAGCAAGCTTATTTCGTTAATTAAAAACAAAACAGAAGGCAAAATTTGTTTTTTGCCTCGAACTTAACCGTAGTTTGACTTACCGTTTTTGCAAAAACTCTTATAATTTATCACCCGTCTGCGGGGCCAAGAAGCTGGCTAAATAACGAATTTGGCTAAGTAAGTATGTGTGTTTGTGTATGTGTGTGCATCTGTATGTACGTACGTAAGTACATGTTAATATGAGTGAATGTACTTACGAGTGTGTATTTAAATATGCATAATTTTCGTTTAAATATTACCATTTCCAAGAAAACTTTTGGATGTTAGATCAGATAGTATATCGGATTGTGGCTATGTATATAATATATATACTTCCGTGCTTCGCAAGGCCCGTTAAGCCGTTGGTGCCGGCTGTCATATAAGGGCAGTCGTTAAGCCATGTCAGAGGCCTTATAGACGGCCTGAAAACTTCTGACAGTAAGGCCCGCCACTGTGTTACAATCCTCCACCAACCCGGAATTGGCCCCCGTGGTGGAGTATGGCTTAACCTTCCTGCGATACAGGAAGAGACCCGTGCCCCAACAATGTTAATGTGAGTGTTTAATTACGTATGAATACGAGTTGAGAATTACGAGTGTGTATTTAAATATGCATAATTTCCGTCTAAATATTACCATTTCCGAGAAAATGTATGGTTGTTAGATCAGAGAATTTTACAGATTGTTGCTACACAATATCAACTATTACACAATATCAAATTTGGATCTATTAACATCTACCGATCGTCACACTCGTGACTTTTCCGGTCTGTGGTCGCTGCTCGAGAAATACTCTGAAGCTGACATTGTCTGGGTCTTGAGACATAAATTGTACGTCTAGTCAATTTTGCTCACACTGGTGAGAGACAACGTACGTTGAGTTACCGGGTGAGTTGGTACATCTATCTCTTCATGTTTGACCTTAGTTCAGCAATGGCGATGCTTAGCAAACAAACTGAAGTCGAAAATTTACGTCTTTACCAGAATAAATCAAGTTATTCTATTCAAGCACATAGATTATTCAACGGTCATAATTCACACATTTGATTTATTTATTTAGGTACATAATCAGGGTACGAAATTAAAGTTTAACATAACAAGTCTGCTGTGCACCCAATGGAATGTATACATCATTCGAGATTAAATATAACAACACTAAAAAAATACTTAAAACTAAGGAACACAAACTAAAATGATTAAAGCTTGATTAAATTTCTTCTTTTTTTTAAAGACCTATTAGAGGCTAAAAAATCTACCCATGCTGGGATTCGAACTCGTGACCTCTGGCTATCAGCGTACCATGCCAGCGCTCTTTCCAAGTTTCGAACCTCTTTACAATATTCTCTGTATTACGTACTTTCGTCTTTGAGACAACTTATGCAGCGTCCAGTGGCAACTTTCCTCACATTAATGGTGAAGGGACCACTCGGACGCTGTAGTGCGTGGGACATTGTTTTTTAGATTGAGTAGGGTTTTCCAGCACCTTCACTATTCTGACAGCATAGTCGGCGTAACCCACAGGAAAAACAATTCAATACGTGCGGAGTTCACCAAGCCGCGGGTTTCCTGACACTGCTTTCCTGCACCGTTAGCCTGTGATAGTACTACTAAAAATTTTTCAATAAAGGTAACTTTGAAAATATATAGTCATAAGTATATGCCCAGACTAAGAATCGAACCTGGATCTCCCGCTTCTAAATCTAGCTAGCACCGCATTTTTATATGGACTACCGCAGAAACTGTATGCGAAACAAAAAAGTTTTCTGTCTCTTGTGTAAAGTTAAGAAGCATTACTTGTGTGGTATTGTTTGCTAAGCGACGATATAGATAGATAGGTAAAATATTCTTTATTGTACACCAGAGCACATGATATACGGTATGTAAAGATACAGAGATACAGATACCCGGACTCGGCCCCTATGGCGGAGTATGGCCTAACCTTCTTGCGATGCAGCTTCTTGCTTCTTGCGGTGCCCCAGCAAAGGGGATATACAAGGGTTGATATCGAAAGATGCAGAGTACAATTGGCGGCCTACAGAGATAAGATAAGATAAGATAAGATAAGAAAAGAATATTCTTTAATGTACACCAGGAAAAAACAAACAAAAAATAATTACAAAGATACAGTACAATTGGCGGCCTTATTGCTTAGAGAAATTTCTTCCAGACAACCTACGATGGAGAGATACGATGGCGTATAAATACAGAGTAATTTTTCTAGCACTTTCTATCTACCTCACCTATTATGGGTGTCATAGAGACTTTTGATCCGTACAAACGATATTATTATTAAACCTATTTCGTATAGCTCTAGGTGCTTTGACCCAAATTATTAGCCTGTAAAATTTATCATTAGCCAGAGAAAATTACTAAATGCTACAATATATTGTTTCTTAATACCACTTTCTTGTAGCCTTAAACACGATTCATATAGCTCTAGTGGCTGTTACTCAAATTATTAGCCTGTATTCGAGTACCGTAAGAAAGTAAATTGGAGTCGCAAGTGCTGCCTGAATGGTCCGCCTTGCGAGAGAGAGTTATAAATATGTAGAGCTGATTGCGAACCTTTGTTAGTCAGAGAGGAAAAAGAAGCCTGAATTTTTTGTCACCAGCTAAATATACAATATGAAGTTTTAGATGATTGGTGAAAATAACACGCCACGTGGTTTTAGGGTTTCGTAGTTAGCAACCACGAAAACCTTACAAAAGCCACGACATGCGTCTGTCAGTCCTGTACTAGAAAGTTGATATTTGCCATATTGATATACTTAATGATTAAGTCGAAAAAACGGTAAGATACAATCTTATAAAAATATTTAAGGATACCTCCTCTACACCTAAATTAGAGATGCATGTCGCTTGCGCCATAGTGTATATAGGCAAAAAAACAATCTGAAACGTTAGATTATTCGTTTAAAAATATTGCAGGCAAGATTGACTCAGGAAGACTATGTTTCGATGTAACCCGTTTGCAAAATATTTATCTTTAAAGCAAATTGTAGCTTCAGGGAGTCCCCACGTTAAATGGTTCATTGCAAAAATAATTCACAGCAGTAGCACGTGTCATGAACTAAAAAGAAAATCTATTATGCCTAGAAAGGCTTTACAAGTTTATGATTAATTAAATAACACCCTAAAATTTATGAGAT
Organism: Yponomeuta sedellus; assembly: GCA_934045075.1. NCBI lineage: Eukaryota > Metazoa > Arthropoda > Insecta > Lepidoptera > Yponomeutidae > Yponomeuta > Yponomeuta sedellus. Next base: position 14,227,697 of record OW203734.1, read on the forward strand.
ATAGTTACACGAAGTCATGTAATAAAAGCTAGGTGAATGTGCGCCTGCGTCACAGGTTTCTTTCATTTCAGCTGCAACTGTATTTGACGGCGCTTCTATAAAAAAAATACTTAAAAAATGTTTAATAACAACTGCGTTATACAATAAACAATGTGCTTCACAGGAACGTTTTGGAATAGGTTTAGGAGTCACATACTCTTCTTCTATAGTATAAAAATGAATCGCTGAATGTATTGGTGATAGCAAATCTCGAGAGCAGCTGAACCGATTTCGCTAATCCTTTTTTAGAATAATCCTTGAAGTACGAGGATGGTTCTTACGGAGAGAAAAATAAAAAAAATTAAAGAATCGACTATTAGGCGGTACGAAGTTCACTGGGTCTCAGATAGTTTTTAATAGATATGTTACAGTCAAAACTCTTAAACGGTTAAACCTAGTTTTGACTGCTAAAATTAGTCAAAACTGGTTTTGACTGCAGAAAAATAAAATAAAATTCTTATATGTATCCAACAATGTCGAGTTGGTTTTCGGTCTTACATGTTCAACCTAACACGCTCCTTTGCGCTCCGCGCTTCGTCGCACCTATGTTTTTGCTGTCGCAGATTGAGCGATGCATCATTTTAGGTGTTTTTACCATTTGGTATTTCAAATATAAGCTTTGGACAAAAGTATTTTTGACTGATTTTAGCAGTCAAAACTAGTTTTGACCGTTTAAGAGTTTTGACTGTGACAGATACATCTTCGGACGTACCAATTTCTAATTATTGTGCATGAGGGATGTTTGCAACATGGATTGTGTGGGGACATCCCTATCCCAGTTGTTAAATTCATTGTCAAAAATAATTTTTTCGTTAGTTTATTAAGAAGTGATCCATAATGATCCATATAATGGCTGATGACAAAAAACCCCAAGCAGCGCATTATTTTTAATTATAATGTATGTATACCGTATTTTGGTGCTACACGCTTGTCCATAACAATGTATCTTGTAAAATCTACATACCGTGTTTGCTGACAAATAAAGACTTGAAACTTGACATACCGTCTTATCCTTCAGCATTCCTACTCTGCAGTTGAGTAGGGCCTCGGAGCCTACGTGGGCGGTGACTTGCGTCGCGCCCTCGGCCCCCTCGCCTTCGAAGTAGGGGCCCCAGTGACGCTCGTGGTGGTGGCTGGCCTGGTACGCGCCATAGCTCGTGTGACGGTCGTCTATCTTGTCTGTGGACAAAGTAATAATCATGGTGAGCGGCCAGCGTTCGTTTGGATCTACAGAGAGGATAAAGGAAGAAAGATTGACGAAATATGTCGAGAAACTGTAAATGAAAGTACGCTAAAGGGGCGTCATTTACCGGGACTATTTCGGATATATTTCGAACAAATAGGGAATGTATTAGCTAGGAGCAAGATAAAACGTACCCGATTCCTTGTCTTATAGTAACGACTATCTTTTACTATAAAGGAAGATCCCTCATCCTGGTCCAAACAAGGATTCCTTGTCCTTGTTTGGACTAGAACGAGGGATTGTGTTGTGTTAATTATTTAGAGATATTTCAAACTGAATATTAAAGAAGAAAGCTGCAAGATTGCAGGGCTATTAGGTAGTACCGAGATCGTTGTTAAACTATGGCGATTGTAAACTACTATTTATTTTGTACGGTTCATGGGTAAGAGCGACTTTTAATTCAACCAATGACTTTGTGTTTTAAGTTATGTATGTTTGTAAAAGTAGCAATACCACTCGCTGCAAGAAGGTTAGGCCATACTCCACCACGCAACGCAGGAAGAGACCCGTGCCCCAGTAGTGGGGACAAACAGGGTTGAAATCGAATACTACTCGCTAATGGTTAAGGAAAACATTATGAGTAAACCCAAGTGTCTGAAATGTTAAGATACCTCAGCGCTTGCCACGTACAATTCCCTAACTATCTAAGTGCTGATATCTCAACTTAAACTAACTAAAATGATTCAAAGAAAACATTGTAAAGAAACCCTATTAACTCAAGTGTTCATACTTCAGCGCTTGCTACGCACACTGGTCCAACTATGAGGCTATATAAGTGCGGAAATATCAGGTTGAGTTAATTAACATGGGCATAGGTGTTTCCTTGAAATCTCCGACCAAACACCCATGCCAACGGTAATCAGTCCGTGGAATACGCGCCAACTACGGAACAATCGTTAATCACCCTCCATGAACAAACGTGAGGTGTTGTCAGTGGCACCCTCCCACTTTATTAATAAGATGATGAATGAGCCCTTTTAATTTATTTCAACCCGGCGCTTCAAGTGCTAAACGTCATCATCATTAGGGACTAATTTATGGGTGGCTCGGTGTTATGTTTTCTGTTATGTTTGCTACCGCATTTTCGAATGTACAAATCGTAAATTTTACAGCTAAAACGATTTAAAAGAGTTTTAAGCGAGTTTGATTTTCGAAATTTGAGTTTGAAACGGTTTCTATACAATGACCTTAGTAAGGTTAATGTTGAACTGTTGAACTTCATGTAGCCTCTATACGAACGAATGAACGGGATAACGATTTGCGACAAACTGCCGGCAGATGCTGGATGCGGCAAGCTGAAGACAGGGCTCTATGGCGCTCATTAGGGGAGGGCTGTGTCCAGCAGTGGACTACATAGTATAGCCTGAAGAAGAAGAAGGAGGCATGGTCAGCCAGAGGTCGCGGGTTCGAGTCCCGGCACGGGTGGAATTTTTAGCCTCTAAATAGGGTTTTAAAAGAAGAAGATACGAACGGACGTTTCTATACCGTAAGGATAATGGTGAACTTTTTCTTTATGCAGCCTATATTTGTTCCACTGCAAGGCATAGGCGTTCTCTTATAGAGAGATGAAGAGAGAGAGAGAGAGAAAGTACGGGCTTAATAACCACACGCGCGCACTGCGGATTGGCATTTTTTTATCGCTGTGGTATAAACACGTCAGACATCAAGTTTCCTAATGATTTTCCTTTTCAGTTGGCGTGTAGCATTGCTACTACAACTTGACAAATGTAAGTAACTTAGTAAACAAATTTAAAAACCTATTTAGAGGCTAAAAATTTCACCCATGCCGGGACTCAAACCCGCGACCTCTGGCCAACCGTACTAGCGCTCTCCCAATTAAGCTAGTGGGCAAGTGCCGGCATCAGCGAAATATCGAACCTCTTTACTATATTCTCTGTATCATCTACAGGCGGCGACATCTGGCTGAAGTAATTTGCATCACTTGCAGCCCCGAGTACCTACTTTGCAGCTAGGTTTTTACATCGGAATGATATCGCTGTACCCACATGATTTTGTCCTTAGCACGGGTTAGTGCAAAGAAAAGAATATAATTTAGTAAACAAAGTTCATAACTTTGTCATTTGGCCGGGATTTGAGTCCAAGACTTCCTGAATGTGAGGCTGGCGTTCTACCCCTAGGCCGGTCACAACATTCAACCAGTTACGATGTTGAATTTTGTGAGTAATATCAGTTCAAATGTACAAAAACTACAATGACATCCACACGTCGCAATCACTCGTAGAGTCCCGAAATTAGGATAGAATAAAGTAGGATAGGGCAAGCTAGGATGACATGGTAATCAGCCCAGGACCTCACAAAATATAGAGCTCGAGTGTCTTCCAAGACTGAGGCCATTTGTACTACCAAAAGTGTCCCGGCCCCCAGCCGAAATTGTATCTAAAATCTAGCACGGTAGTCAAGCGTGTAGATTAGACAGAAGAGCAAAAACATATTTTAATGTAACATGCGGTATTAAATTATTTATCAGTTATTTTAAAACAGCCAGTGTTTGAGCTTCAAACGTTTAATGAGTTAAATGTTGGATTATCTCAAAATTAAAGAGATCACTTTCAGTGACACGCCTGTACTTTAAAGATAATTAATAAATATTCTCGTAACTTCTTTTGCGGTTTCCATTCATTTGTCACTTAGATTAAATGTGAAGCCTGTGTGTCCGGAAATGAAGTGCGAAGCAGAAAATATATAAAACCTTCGCAAATTGTGTCAGTAATTTCCCATATAAATTGGTTGGAAAATGGTGGCCAAATGGCAAAATGATGTCAGTAATTTCCCATATCATTTAGTTGGAAAAAACGAGGTAATATATATGAGGCCATTGCAGTCACCTGGGTGTTAATTAGAGAATAAAACAAAAATATAATGATGAGTTAATTGTAGCCGAAATCAACACAATAACTTTAACACGTTAAGGGCCGAAACCGAACCGCAATTTCGACAAATTTTACAAATTATATTGTATAAGCTCATATGATACAAAATAGTCAAAAACCGCGATTAAAATAAAAAAAATATTACTATCAAAAAATTACAAAATAGATGCTGTCATTCACCGGTGGCCACCACGGCGTACACCGATAGAAATATGAATTTTCTCCCCGCGGATCCGCGGGGGTCACGGTGCCGGCCACACAATAAATTGCGTAAATTGCTACAAAAATAATGTAGCTTCTTATGGCAGAAAGTTCGCTAAAAACAAGACTAAAAAGGTGATAAATTTTTGTCCACATTGCCCGGAAAACCCTTCTTTTTTGCACATCTTGCTTCAATGTGCTTTATCGTTGACATATTTTTTTAAATAATTGGTTGTTAAGACTGATTTCATAGATATGCCAAATACTCACGAGAAAATTTAAGTTGTTTGTAATTTTTTGAGTTGTTTTAAAATTTTTTTTCGATTGTTTAGTTTAGTTTTAATAAGTCCGAAAATAAGTCATTGACTAACGTACGATAAAACCTTTTTTAAAATATTTTCTTTTCTTCTTTTATTATAAACCGCATTTTGTTTACCTACTTAGATAAAAATCAACTATCTTTATACTCAGTGTCTAAACGAGCTAGTATGTGTAAACTGTTCGCTAGGGCCGCGCCGGGCACACTACGTATATTTTTGTACCGGCATGGCGTCCTCCAACGAAAAAATAGGGTTCGAGTATGAGCATGTTGCGGGGTCACCGGTAAAGCAAAACCTTTCCATTTCATTTCATTAAAAACAAAGAGAGTTGTGTCACATTATGGTATTTGGATGATGGGCATTACCCTTTATGATAGCACAACGTGGCGCTCTTTAGGGGAGGGCTATATCCAGCAGTGGACTAGTATAGCTTGAAGACGAGATGAAGACGATGGTATTCAAAGAAAGGTAAAGAGTTATTGTAATAATAAAAACATGTTTGTTTAAATAAGAATAGAGTTTTCTTAATATTACAGTGAAGCTGTACCTAAACTAAGATAGAGGCTTGCACAGCCTCTTTACGAGTACACTTCTCTCAGCTCTACTTAGTCGTTCTAATCCCTAGAGAACGCAAACACACCCGGGTTTTCTCAGGCTGGTTCTGTTAACAATTGGGTTTCAAAACGGCCACCTCTCCGCATGCGAGCTTCGAGATTGCCCAATACGCTATCTCCGCCCAAGTTGCCATAAAATACTGTCTATATGTAGGTGTAGAATACGTCACAAAAGTGAAGCGAAAAATGTCTATCGTGCTTGATAAGGCACGCTAAGCCTTTGGTGCCAGCTGTCATGGCAGTCGTTAAGTCATATCAGAGGCCTAATGGGTGGCTTGATAACTTCTGACTGTAAGGCTCGCCACTGTCTTACAATCCTCCACTAACCTGGACTTGGCCCCCGTGGTGGAGTATGGCCTAACCTTCCTCCGATGCAGGAAAAAACCCGTGCTCCAATGGTTGATATCTGCATCTAAAAGAAGACTTGTGCCCTGCAGTGGGACGTATATAGTTATACTACTTGAAAAAAGATAGTATTTTGTAGAACTTCAAAAAATTTTAAACAAGCAAAAAACTGGTTTTGCTTCCGCAGATTGTAAATTATAACAAGCCTATTATGATCACTCAAAACTCACAAAAAATTGCTGTTCTTAAGCATAAAGATGTTCTAGTCTCCCTTTATTGTAGAAAAACTATATTTCTCATTTACAAGACTGTCACTTTCAAGTTGTGTTATTAAAATAAACTACTTTTCAGAGCGTCATCAGGTAGAAAAAACAGCTGCCAGACAGTAAGATAATAGATATTTCTTGCTAAGTTTCCAACTAGACTATTTATAAATAGTAATGAAAGCCTTGAAAAAACAACGCACAAATGCTCACAAGAAAGAAACAAAAAGCAAAATAAATAAACATAGACGTGTTTTTTAAGCTAGTTCCAACAAATATACACATATAAAGCCGTATAAAGTGTTATTCTCAATTGTAGTACTGTGAAGGCTGTCTTTTTATTTTGCCCCGACAAAAGAAAACAAAGGCGGGCGGTAAAACAACAAAAAAAGAGATCAATTACGATAAAAGACTGTTTTAAGTAAAAACACACGTGGATCAGACGCAACCCACCTATGTACTGCGTTTGAAACGTGAAAAATGCCCAAGGCTCGGGAGGCTTAGTATAAAAATGAAGTCCTTCTTAAAATGCAAACGAGAGTAAATTTAGAAAGCAATTTACATTAAAAGTATATAAAATTACTGTCCAATAATAGAGAGAGACTATTTTAGGCGCGAAGTCCAATCTTGAATTAAAATTCAAGATTGCGGTCGGAAAAAATATATATAACCAATATTATCTGAGGTGTTCAAATACGCCAGTGCTTGAAATTGCCAAACGGTGGCCATGCGTGTTAGTTAAGGCCATATTCTCTCTCGTAGAGAAGGCCTGGGCCCTGCAGTGGGTTGTTTATAATCTACAAAAAAAAAATATTACAAATAGCATTGCTTGTTTTAAGTAACAATTTTTTTTTTGTGTAATTGCTACCTTTAGGTGGCATTGTTTTTGGAAATTTGCAACGATTGACTTTATTACAAAAACGTTTAAGAGAAGTAAGTTAAACAAAATGACTAGTAATAGTTCAAGGCCATGTATATTTTGTTAAGCCTGCTCCAAGTCACAATCGAAAAAAAACTATAGCCAAGCTTTTGGAAAAGCCGCTTCCTTCAATAAAATTGATTTATACTTAACCTCCTCAGTTATGTGCTCGAAAATAGAAATAGAACAATAGGAAATCATTGTTATTTTAAAGGTTAGGTTAGGTTCGAGGTAGCCTGGGGTGCGATGCCAGATTACCTTCCCGTGTGCCCTTCCGCTTCCGTTCCTACTGATTCATCTTGAACCAGTAGGAAGGGTAAGTGGCAAGGGCCGGTGCACCCTGGGCGCTGGTCAGTAACTTCTCTTTATGGGATCTTGCTGGCCAGCGGCGAAAAATCTGGCGGGAGGGGTCGCGTGGGCCCTGTTTCACTTTGTGGAGCGGGACCCAGGCGACCAACCGAATGAAGGACCGACTGGGGGGGGCGCCGCTGCGCGGAAGCGCGCGCGCCTCGTACCAGTCGGACCAGAGTGGCCGCCGGGACGCGGAGGGTCGGGGGACTCTCCGCGTCCATCACGGCGGGCCGGAAGGCGCCCTTGCGTGTTCCGAGGGTGCCTTCTGGCACGGAGGGGGCCCGCGCGGTCGCTCACCGCCTTCTCTGCTTTCAGAGAAGTGCTGGTGGGCGACGTGACGGGCCTCACGTGTGGGGCGTGTGGGGACCGGGACGCTTGGGCCCCCACGCGCCTCAACGAGGAGGTGCGCCGCCCTCCCCGTCTCATCGACCGGCTTGCGATGGGATGGAGGGGGCGGCGCGTTGGGGCGTATGGGGGCCGAGATCATACGCACTTGGCCCCTATGCGCTCCAACGAAGAGATGCGGCGTTTTCTAGCCCCGTCGTCGAGCACCGACGGGGCAAAAGCGCCGCCGAAGGAGTGCCCGAAAGGGCGCCCGCAGACGGGGTCGCGGAAGTGTGCGCAAGCGTTCCCGTGGCCCCGTCCTTTGCGGTGCGGAGGAACACCCCAGGAGTTTTAGTCGGTATACCGCCCTTTTCAGGGCGGGGAGTCCGACATAACCACTGTGCTCCCCCGAGCCGGTGGTACCCGTAAGTGGGGTTTCTCCTGGGTGAAAAAAAAAAAAAAGGTTCGAGGTAGCCTCTACAAGGTCTAAAACTTGGATATATATTGCGATCCTACAACCAAGCAACATAATTATTGTATATTCGATAACAACTCTTGTTCGTCCCCACTGCTGGGGCACGGGTCTCTACCTGCGTCGCAGGAAGATTATGACATATTCCACCACGTTGGCCAAGTCCGGGTTGGTGGAAGATTGTAAAACAGTGGCGGGCCTTGTTTATTACTTTACTTTCTAATTATATGAAAACCATTTATTTTCCGTCTTTTATTTTTACCTTTATTTTTCATCACAGACTGAACTACAGGTATATCATCTTTTTTATTTTTTTTAACTCCTTGGGAGGTAATAAAACTGTTTTTTCGCGGATTTTACTCGTTTATTTTACATTTTTACAATTTTCCGACGTTTCGGCATTTTCAAGTACCGTGGTCACCTTACCTTAAGCTTAGAAAATACTATCCTTGGGAGGTATCCAATTAATTGTTGTTAGGTGCTAATAATAAACTCTAAATGAATAGGCTATACGAGTAACATAGTCGACTAAGCAAGCATAAAATGATCGCAAGATTAAGTAACAGGGCACTTACGCGGTTACTAGTACTCATACATTTGGCCTCGCTTCAGATTTTGAAATAAATATAAGCAGTTATGAAATATTCAAGTCAACAGTTTTTTTGTAGCCTATCAACCTCCCACTGCAGGGCACGGGCTTTCTCTAAAAGAGAGAGAGAGAGTATCGTGTTAATTATCATGCGTGCCCACCGCGAATTAGCAATGGGGTATTTAAACACCTCAGACACAGGTTTCCTTACGATGTTTTCCTTCACAGTTAGCGAATATTATTGCTGCTTTGACTAACTATAGTTAGAAGAAGAAGAAAAACATTTATTATAGCCACAGTGCACACGCCACAGTAACAAAACAAACTTAAAACACAAACACTAAAGGTCACGGCGTGTCACTGCCGCTATAAACGGCAACTGACTCAGCCTATGCTGAAGGGCAAGCCTTCAGCGCTGATTTTCAGTCAGTGCCGTTACAGTCAGCGCTGAGTTACAGACTGCGGTGTGGTACAATCATGGGAAATACCGTACTGAATAGAATACTTATAATGTAATAAAGTTAGTTAGTCATAGCAGCGATAAGACACCAGGCTTGCAAGACTAGTGGCTGTTCTTACTGTCAGAAATTTTCAAGGGCCTTAGCCTCTGACTTGACTTAACGACTGCCAAGTATCGACGGCAGCCGGCACCAACTGCTTAACGTGCCTTCTGAGGTACGGAACCGCACAGAAAAATGCCACTATCGTTGGCCATAGACCGTCACCCATCCATGCACTGACCGCGCCCTATGTTGATCAGCCTTCGTTATTGTTTGAGATCACTCAGGCAGCCGGGCCTCATAGCGATTCGAAAAAAATGACACTTAACGAGAAAAGCCTCTGATTTATTCTCACTATTTACTGAATCTCCTAGTAGCATCCTCAAGATGAATTCGGCATAAGCGCATGTGGCGAAAAGCAATCAAGCGTACTTTCATGATGGTCATACTTCACGGTTGCTCATATTGAAAGGAGTCTTTTGAAAAACGAATCGTTTACTCACTCTGCAACGTTCGATCGGTCTTGTCTGATGCGGCCTCCCGCTCGATATTTTCCCGCAGTTGCTTTGTAATATTCCGGAATATCTCCCTCGAAAGTGCGAGGCCGTCTTTCTCCTCGCTTCGACGTCTTCGAACGCCATTTGCCCGATAATCTTCGTGGTACCGCAGGGGCTCTGCGTGAAAAAAGTAATTGGAAAAAAATTGACTCGCTCCTTCAGCATAATGTTAGCTTCGATAGTGATAAGTTGAATAGCGGTGGCTTAGGAGGGTAATGTGCGGATCGATAGTGAAGCAAAGCTGAGTGCTTTAAACTTCTTTTTTAATCTCCGCAAAGCTTTTACAGGGTCGCTGGGATTTGTGTTTGGTTAATTAACTAGAAATATTTCTTTCCAATTAGTTTTATCATGCTCAGTGCCTTGTAAATATAGGAATAAATCCGCGTTTTAAGGCCATTACATCTACGTGATGAATTGAATTATACAGCCAGTGGCACCCTCATTCACACTAGATGGGTGAAGGGACCACTCGGACGCTGCAGTGCCTGGGACATTGGTTTAGATGGAGTGCGCTTGCCCAGAACCTATACCATCCTGACAGCTTATAGGCCCAGGCTACAGGAAAGAAAAGTCATAAGGAAAACTTCGTGAGAAAACCCGTGTTTAGCAACGCACGTATTGCCATGTATTTTCTGTGCTTTTTGATGCCCCAAAAATAATGGAATGAATACATTGGTTTGGCTTCTAAAATACCTATGCACTACAATAGCTGTTTTTTCGGGGTTTGGTAGTCAAGAAGACTTTTAGTTTTGCTGTAATATTATATGTCACTTTTATTTTCTGTTTGGCCACGGCTTAACTCAACGAATATTTCTGGTAGTAGAAAGCTGAAATTTGGTACGCTGACAAAGCGGCGGAATAAAATCATATATTTATTTTTCATTTCGGTGTAAATTAGTAACGTTTTTTTCTCGTCTACCATGTGGTATTATTGAGTTGACTGTTGAAAAGTATGGTGGGTATGGTATAACATTTTTTTAATATTATAATACTATAATAGAATAACACTAAATGAGAAAGCGCAACTTTTTGTTAGACTCTCTCCCGTTTAAATACCTGTTTGTAAAAACGAAAACAAAATCAGAACAGTAGCACATAAAATCGAATTAAAAAATAAAATATCACAGCTAAGTTGTTTTCCCAAGTTTACTACAGTAAAGTCCATGTTACTACAGTAAACTATACACCGATTCCCTTAAACATTACTATAATGAACTACATTTAAACGTATAGGGGCGTTTGAGATGTGGCTGAACCGCCGGATGCTTAGAAATTCTTGAATTCAAAGAGTTCACCACTCTAATATTTCGCGTAGAATGAGAAAGAAGACTGTGATACTTAACACCTTATTTCAGACATTATAATGCGTACCAACAACTACAGTGTCCTTCAACTTATCCTACAATGAAGGATTCCAGGAAGAAGAAGACCTGGTAGACCAAATATATCATTACTACACAACCTGCGACAGTGGTTTCAACGGAACACCAGTTCTTTGTTTATATTCGATATCAACCCTTGTATATTCCCACTTCTAGGGCACGGGTGTTTTCCTGCATCGCAAGAAGGTTAGGCCACACTCCACCACCAATATTATATTATCTCCAATATTGTAACATTGAAAGCAAGTTGGCCGAATTGGTTGCCAACCTCCAGTAGGAGACGGCCATTGAAGAAGAAGAACAAGAAATTGTTAATTGTCTAAAAAGGAAGTTATTTTAATTGTATATATATATATATATATATATAACTTATATATATATATATATAAGTTACAATAGTTGACGTAGTTAATATAAGTTAAATAAAGTATTTTTACTTATTTGTGATCGGTATCGTTGTTTCTGGTTCCCACGACACAGGGTATCCTAAGATGGGGCAAAAACCGATGTATTTGCCTGTATGTAAATATTATGCTGTGTTATCTTACACCAATCAATAAACTCCTCCTTCTAAATCCGCATATTTAAAAGGCCTATTTTGTTTGATATTCCTTGCGTAATACTGGACGATTTGCGGCCAATTTGTTGCTTTTTTAAAGAGACAATTTATGCGTTCATATAAAGTTTACGTTTTGTTGGTAATTACAAAACACACAATGGCCATAAATTGCCATTTATTTCAGTTGTTTTGTGTAAACAAAACAGCACGATCTCAAAAACCAACCAAGAGCGATTCGCATTTGCGTAGGAGGATTTTGTACCACTACAGGGTATTGTCTGGAATTAAGGTTAGCAGCGCTCGTGGCCTAGTCAAGCCGAGTGATTGGATTCAATTACTTGAGTTAAGCAACAACTGGCGCGGTTAGGTGCGGGATGGGCGAACGTCCCGTGACTACCGCTCACTACTTTTTTCCGAGCGCTTGCCGTGCGTTACAAGGCACGTCAAGCCGTTGGTGTCGGCTGTCATGTAATGGCAGTCGTAAAGCCATCAGAGTCAGAGGCCTAATGAACGGCTTGATAACTTCTGGCTGTAAGGCCCACCACTGTCTTATAATCCTCCACCAACACAGACTTGGCTCCAGTGGTGGAGTATAGTATGGCCTAACCTTCCTGCGATGCTGGAAGAGACCCGGGCCCCACCAGTGGGAACTTCTATTCTTCTTTTCATTGAACGTTACACCTCTTGGCTCATGTTTTTATGTTTTATTTAATCCAATGAATTTAAAACCGATTAATTAACTAGCACATTGCTACTATTAGAACAAAATACTTATCCAAGCTTCTGTGCTCTAATCCAGATAAGAGCCCTTTATATGAGAAAATAGAAATAGAATGCTAAAAAAGGGGAAAAACCCCTACAGCTAGTGCATACATTGACATTGTCAATGTATGCACTAGCAATCTACCAATTTTTGATTGCCATACTAATTTTCGATAGTTTATTTTATTATATTAGGTTAAATAAACAATTAAACAATGAGTGGTAATAGCTACGACATGACAGTAACAAGTAAGTATTTAAATTGATTGTACCACCAGCATTGAGAAAATTCCCCGAAATGTACCGAAAATATATAGTTTACATTTTTCTCTAGTAAGTCATAGAAAAAAATTTACTTGCCATCGGTCCAAGAGATAGTTTGTTGTAAGGCAAACGGACAGACAGGGCGCTATGGCGCTCATTGGGGGAGGGCTGTGTCCAGCAGTGGACTAATATAGCCAGAAGAAGAAGAGGGAGAAGAAACGGGCAGACAGCTATTGTAGACATATGATACCGTGTGGCATACTTTGTTCATGGAACTTTAAAAACTAAAGGATTAAACGTATAGGTTTAGTTCTTCTTATTCGATCATCTCTCACTTGTGTTTATTTTAAACAGAACCATGGAACAAATCGATACTGGGTGCTGAGTGCAAAATTCGCAAAGGGATTTGAGTTAAGTACCGTAGACTCAGTTGTATATGAAACGGATCTAATCGGGGTTATTTATTAAGTAAAACGTAATTGCCTTAATTCCCGACGTTTCGGCAACATTGCAGCGGACGTGGTCACGTGTGGAATAAAATGGTGAGTACAAATCATTATTGTAGTAGGTGGTTTACTCTCGAGTCACTTTTAGTTTTTAGGAGCAAGCCGACATACAGCACTCACTACGTCCGCGTTCAGGTCCGGTGATATGGCGCGTCATTTGTATTGTACAGATAACGATGAGTTCTACGTGCCAATAACTTATCGCGATTGGACCAATTTAATGTATTACTTTTAGTGATAAGGCCATCGTCTGTATTCTTAGGTTAAGAATATCTGATTTCCATTTTATGTAGAATAAAGTGTTTTCTATCTATCTATATAACTATAAATGAGCATCGCTAATCACTAAGAAATACTACAATAGTCTTGTTTTGCGCAGCAACAATACCGGTTAAGGGGTCCACAAAAACAGTAATGGTAATCGGATATGGTAGCTCAATAAGAAAGAAGAAACTGGACAACGAAAAGGTACCACTGCAGGGCACATACCTCTTAGAAAGAGAGAGCTTATTCATTAATCTTCCAGTGCGGATAGGACGCAGGCACGCGATCAAAAACAAATAAACTCAAAACAAATTAAAACTTTGCGTTGTTTCTTCTCATTCCATTAAGCTACATAGTTTCATCTCTTAAATACAACGTTTATTCAAGTTCAGGCTAACAATTTGTAATACGACTTAAATTACTCAGCATTCGGAGTTGAGCAAAAACTTCTCTTCGGGATATCGCCAGAGTACCGTCTGTTTTGGGCGATAACAAATTCGGATAAGTTGATGTTCATTTACCCTTGAGAAAAGTTAGTTGTTACAGTTGTCGTAGCCTATTGCCTATTGGCGTGTTTTTATCTAAAATATTACTGATTCAATTGTATTTTGAAAGCTTGGTGGACTCGCTCCCCTGGTTTGGATTCATGGAAGACCTCTCCAGCTTGAAATTAAAGATACTCAATATTAATTGGTTCTTCTAAATAAACTTACTTTTCTGAAATAAAAACGACTATATATAATTACTCTAGGTACTTACTTAATGTCTAATGCTTTCGATCAAGCTTTAAAAAGGTCAACACTAAACTGATTTTACTTCAAAGAGCCTCAAAAAAACACTGAAAGTCTCTACACAAGGACGGATCAGAAAATCTCTCGTTGTTTTCCTTTACAGGTAGTCTCTCTAGCCTCTGGATAACAACAGAGTAATTGAAATACGGGAACACATTCGGGTTTCACTTGATCACATTTATCTTCATTTTTCGTTTATCGCCGTGATGCCGAAAAACTAGCCATTTGCGAGATCGCCTCCGCTCGTAAACTGAATTCGGTCAGGTGATAAAAACGATCATCAACAACTAACGGTTTGGCTCGAATATTTCGCTGCTTTGCACTAAAATGTTTATGATACAACTCGACAGAGAATGCTATTTGTTTAAAGTTTACCTTGTAATGTTTTTGACAGCCTGTTTCTGACAACAATACGGCAATATTGAGCTTCAATTGAAGAAGAAGAAATCATTTATTACATCAACAGAAAACACACCACATTCACCACAACATGAAATCTTCAACACGAAATCTACTGGGCGCTTCACGGACTGGAGGAGGAATATCAATCCAATACTTAGACGCCGCATATCTAAAGCTGCCACGGAATGCCATAGTTATTGTATGTGTTTGTTTCCGTCACAACTTCTTGAGAAGGAGGCTGACAAACATTGTACGAGACTAGCCAAGGAACGGATTAGTTAGTACCAGAAAAGCCGTATGTCCCACAGTAGGCTCAGTAATAGCATAATTATATAGATAGTCAGGTCTCTTAAAATTAGCTGAAATATTATTGCCATGTTAAATGTTTGTCTGATTTTTGCAAACTCATGAAATATAACTTTTTAGCACCCTTTGATTAGCACTTATTTGACGAACAATATTTTCTTAAAATAGAGGGAAATACGACAACTGGCATTTTAATGCTAATAAAAGTATTCTTAAATCAAATCGAGATGGGAAAACTGTCACTTGTTAATCTTTTAGGCTTCCGGTGTCGCTGCGTAGTGGACGCAACTGAGGTCACCTTATAAATAACAAACTGCCAGCCAGACAGTATTAAGCCAGCCAAAAGTTGATTGACAATCACATAAATCAGTAACAACATGACTTTTTGTGAACTTTGGCTGAGTAAAAGTCTGTTTCATCTTATAATTCAAGCACGTAGATGGTGTTTAGAGAACGAAACGTGACCTTGGCTGCGAAAACTTCGCAGGGAGATCAATAGTACCCGGATTAATTACCTGAAGCGACATGTAGGCAGCACAGAGCTACTGAGGCGAAGTAGAAGCCACTCCACCGCATATTAGCGGGCACATCACCGCCAATCGTCTTACGTCCCTTTCTCACCTGCAAACAAGCACATAACTTACATACATACATAAAACTTAGGAGCGGCCTTATGGGCGGTTTGATAACTTCTGACAGTAAGGCCCGCCACTGTCTTACAATCCTCCACCAACCCGGACTTGGCCCCCGTGGTGGAGAATGGCCTAACTTTCCTGCGATGCAGGAAGAGACCCGTAACATTAAAATAAATAAATAAATAAAAGATAAAGAAATAAATAAATATTATATAAATAAGCTAAGATAAGAATATTCTTTATTGTACACGAGGAAAAACATATTCGTATATATATATATATATATATATATACAAAAATATTCATGGACATATTACACAGATCTCGTAAGCTCCGTACTTAGTAGAACTAAGTAAATGACTTGGGCTACAGGTGCTAACTTGACGATAGATTTAATACAATAAAAACATAGATAACATCCAAGAACCGAGACCACCTAGAGAAGTTTATTTCCTAGTTTGACCCGGCCGGGGATCGAACCCGATACCTTCGGTGTTACAGTCAGCGTGCCAAACCGCTGCGCCACTGAGGCCGTGGGGCATTTATACAGCATATAAATGTCCCACAGCAGGGCACAGACGGACGGACGGACAAACAGAAGTACGGATAATAGAGTGATAATATACAAATATATAAGGGTTCCATTTTGCCTTTAAATAAACTTTGCCATTTCCAGAGAACAAAAAAGCCAAACGCGAGAGTCACAACTAAATCATCTTATCTTACTAGTATTTTAAATGTAAAAGTTACATTTAAAATACTAGTTTAAATGTAAACGCCGGAACTTGCGAATGGATTGGGATGAAATTCGGCACAGTGATAGATAGTCTGGAATAATACATAGGCTACTTTTTATCCCAGACCTATACATATCAAAATATCTTGACGATCGAAGTCGCGGACAGCAGCTAGTAATAAATAAAGTCGAATTAATCTCGCACTACTTCTCTCTGCTTACGTACTCATACTCGTACATAATTGAGCGCAGTCATAACGGACACAAATTGAGTTAGCGCAAACTTAGATTAAGAAAACGCTGGGTGTAAATATTTAATGTCGAGGATAAATTGGTTCCAACGTCTGTTGCTTATTTACGTGTGCGTTAAGGTTAGAGAGTTGTTAATAAATTGCTAGGAAAGTTTACCCATTACATAGTATATCAAATAGACGCGGCCCATTATCCATGGGCCTGTGAATCTATTAAATGGCGTGTCTGATTCGGTAATCGAAACATCGTTCGTTATCAACCCTTGTATGTCCCCACTGCTGGGATACGGGTCTCTTCCTAAATCGCAGAAAGGTTAGGCCATACTCCACCACGGGGGCCAAGTCCGGGTTGGTGGAGGATTGTAAGGCAGTGGCGGGCTTTACTGTCAGAAGTTATCAAGCCGCCCATAAGGCCTCTGACATAGCTTAACGACTGCCATTAGATGACAGCCGGCACCAACGGCTTAACGTGCCTGGCGAAGTACCTGACCGCGCCTGTTGTTGCTTAACCAAGTGATTGAGTCCAATCACTCGGTTCACCTAGGCCACGAGCGCTTCATCGTTACATATGTTTGTATAATATATATTTATAATAGGGGTTAAAGTGTGAAATTGCCGTTTTATTGCAATAGGTTCTTTGAATTGACATAGAATCTTCATGGTTTGAGGTTTTCGAATGAAACTTTTTTCAAATGGTTTCTATGATGTTCTTTTTTTTAAATATGTGAAACATTTGAATATCGACTTTCAGTTGTTTTTGTTATTCAATTTAGACAAGAAAGATGGATACTGCGAAAATTCGAGCGATTTTTGAATACGAGTTCCGACGCGGAACTAACGCGGCAGAAACAGCCCGCAATATCAATGCTGCGTTTGGAGAGGGGTCTACTAATGCCGTTAAACCATGCCGCTAATTCCTGGGGAGTTTGAATGGGATCGGCTTCCACTATTTCTCCTAATTCATCGTTATTCACCTGTGTGGGCGGTCTTCCTCGTGGCTCGTTCTTTAAGTCGAAATTTCCATCACGAAAACGTTTAAACCAAAATCGCATGGTGCGTTTATTAGTAGACCCCTCTCCAAACGCAGCATTGATATTGCGGGCTGTTTCTGCCGCGTTAGTTCCGCGTCGGAACTCGTATTCAAAAATCACTCGAATTTTCGCAGTATCCATCTTTCTTGTCTAAATTGAATAACAAAAACAATTGAAAGTCAATATTCAAATGTTGCACATTTTTTAAAAAAAGAACATCATAGAAACCATTTGAAAAAAGTTTCATTCGAAAACCTCAAACCATGAAGATTCTATGTCAATTCAAAGAACCTATTACAATAAAACGGCAATTTCATACTTTAACCCCTAATATTATATTTTATGTTTAACATATGGGTATGTTTTTATATTCCGTATTAGTTTTGTAATATTAGTATTTTTTTTTTCTGGTATGTTCAATGAAATGTTCTAATCTAATTTAACGCAATTAATAAAACATTCAACACTTCATAGAGTTGTAAGCTTTAAGTTTACTCGTTCGTCAGTCGGTAACCCGCACATACTTATAAGCTAAGAACCTTTGTAAACTCAAACTGACTATGTAATACACTTGAAGTAGAGAGTTGGCTGACAGAGATCGTATTTACAAAGCATTGTAGGTATTTAGTGTGAGACAGGCCTACAAAATTTGAAGAATTGATGATTGCCTGTCTCACTCTAATTTCAGATAATCTGAATAAACAAGGAGTCTTAGAATAAAGTTTAAAAGGCAGATGTTTCGGTGTACACGGAGAAAAAGATAATGTAATTCTTTCCTAATATTCTTCGATATCAACCCTTGTATATCCCCCACTGCTGGGGTACGGGTCTCTTCCTGCATCGCAGAAAGGTTAGGCCATTCTCAATCACGGGGGCCAAATCCGGGTTGGTGGAAGATTGTAAGACAGTGGCGGGCCTTACTGTCAGAAGTTATCAAGCCGCTCATAAGGCCTCTGACATGGCTTGACGACTGCCATTACATGACAGCCGGCACCAACGGCTTAACGTGGCTTGCGAAGCACGGAAGCGCTCAGAAAAATGCCACTAGCGGTAATCACGGAACGGTCACCCATCCTGCACCTGACCGCGTCTGTTGTTGCTTAAATCAAGTGATTGGTTCCAATCATTCGGTTCCGCTAGGCCACGAGCGCTTCGTCGAAAGTGGGTGTATTGAAGAAATAAGTTCGAATCTGAAAAGCATGTCGCGCTCCTTAATTACCCCAAGAGAATTTGTTGTCAAGTCTAACGTATTTAATTTCAGTCTGGACTTAAAATGCTTCGGCATTTTTATATGTGCGCCAAGTCGGATTACTTGCAGTTGATTTACCAGTTTAAACTAGCTTAATTATAGTTTTCTAATCACTACATGTCCATTTTAGGACTTGAGGTAGAGACTAGACTTGAATAGTAACTTGTAAACGATGAAGAAAAATTAGTGTGTAAGGTGGTCACACAGATATCTCGGCCTTTGGTGATGATAGGATAACTAAACCCTTACTCTCTTTCTGAGGGAAAGCCTCCTCGTGAGACTGCTTATAATAGTATTTTATTAATCTTTATTTAAAGAACTCAGTACACAAAAGAAAAGCAACCGTGCCATCCTAGTAATTCTATATACAGTTATACTTGTGACGAGTATAACTGTATATAGAATTCTCTATACCGCTAATAGTAGTTAATCGTATATATTAAACGAGTCTGATTGCGATTATTTGTTGGCTAAAACGTAGGTAACACTGCTTATAATATTCACATTATGTATGTGGTAGAACCGTACTGTCACAGTAAACGACTTCATTATATTTTTCTACATTATATTTTGCAATCAACTCATCTCAGATGGCATTCGCAACATTTTAAGTACACTGTGCCTTAATTAAACCACCCGAAATGTGTACCTATTGATTATGTTACAGAACAGAAGGTACGGAATTAAGCTTCTGATTTAAACAGGTCACGAATATTTTAATCGAATTTTCGTCAGAGTTTTAGAGCTGCCAATTTGTGGCCGACGCTGAATGCTGGCAGCTTTGTCAGTTGTTTTAATGAGCTAAAGGCCTCCTTTTGTTAGGCGCAGACAATATTTTTCTCTTTCACTCCATGTAGTTAAAGTGAACGAGCAATGTTTATACATGTCTATGAGATCATCGATACGACAGTTTTAAGACGAATAAGAAACGTTTGGGCATAAAAAGAATTTGTATCTGTATAGATCTACCCATGTTTCATTGTTTGCAACATTCTTACATATTTTGAGTGAATTAATATTTAATAAAAAGGGGTGGCGGTGTAGCGGCCAGCGTTCCAGCCTTCTCATTCGGAAGGTCGTGGGTATATATCCCGGCACGTATGTATACATGAAAATCAACTGCCAAATTTTTCGTTACCTCCTGCGGTTGACTGATAGAAAATGCTTATGGCATTAAGTTCGCCGCATTGTACAATTTTATGATGCAATAAAGTATTAATAATAATAAAAACCTGATTGTCGGAGTTGTTTACATTTCTTGGCGCTTGAAATCGCCAATCCACGGTGGGCACGCGTGGTGATAAAGCCCATACTCTCTTTCTAAGAGAAGGCCTATGGCGGGACGTATATAGTCTGCATTATTGAAATATTTAATTGTGATAGAGACTTAAGGCAAGATTTTTATGAATAAAAATGAATGATTTTTTTATGAATTCTATATACGTCCCATTGCGAGGCACCGGCTCAGCTCTCAGCCAGAACGAGGGTAGAAATAACAATAATTTACATTTTTAATTTCATTTAATAATCAGTATTTTTAAGTTCATGTAAAATAATTAGTTTATAAAATTAATTTTAACTTCAATTACTAAAAATCAATATTGTTGACTTTATATAAAATAATTGGTTTGCCTATTTCGGAACGTAACTTCATAATTAACTTTTGTAATTTTTGCCGAGGGTAGTAAACTAACCGTTAATGCTTTCTAAAAGACGCCCGTCGTCTCAGTCATCCGGGACCACGGCACCTGAAAAAGTGCCGAAACGTCGGAAAATTGTAAAAATGTAATAAACGAGCATTAATCCGTATAAAAACAGTTTTAATTATGGCACGTTTGCTACTATTTTTATTGTATATAACAAAATAATTCCGTAATAATTCCGTAGAATTCGGAAACCTAATTTAAATAGTATGTTTTTTATATCCATCCATAATATCATCCTACATTAAAACCGTAATCACTAAAAAATGCTTTACTGGTGATACTTATAACTTGTTACATATGTTCTACATACAAAGACTGCTCTTGAATACAAATCCCTCAAGATCTAGACAGGGTTAAAAATGAATGTGGCTTTACCTCGAGGAAAATAACATTCAAATCTCCATGTATATCTTTCTTTTCATCCATCAAAGAGATGTCACGACCTCAGTGGCTGACAGAAATCCCTCGAAAGTTATATAGCAAGTAAATTGTTTTTTTTTTGCAGATGGCATGTCATTGTGATTTAGTTACGCCAGAGTCATAGGCCGGGTGACGCTGAAAACAATTACGACTCTTTATTCAATCATTAAATATACTGTAATATACGTTCATACTTCGACGATATAGGGGATATATTTAGATATATTCATTTATCTCCTTTGATACTAAAATACAAAGATTATAAAACTGAAAACAAAACTCTTGTGGCAAACATTACGCATTGACCGAAAATAAAAATAAAAGTTTTATTACGATACAGGTCTTGTATGGACACCTGTATCGTAATATAACTTTTCAACACACTTGCTCGTAAAGTGACTCTTATAACACCGGTTTAAGAACCATAATGCTGTCCATTATACACGCGTCCGTAATAATATTACAGCACAAGTGCTGTAATGAATATAGTTTTAATTTTATCAACTACAGACAAATAATGACAGCAAAGAGTTTTCATATCTAAAAATAATAATTTAATTTATATTTTATGCACGTTAGTATCAAAATACGATAACTAAACATTTATTTTCATCAAATTGCAATCAAAATAAGAAAAAGATAGACATATCTAAAAGTATGATCACAATCTAAATTGTAATTCATAAATATCGATTTATAGGCTGTATGGAAGTTGTTACATTTGCCTACATTTGACAGCGCGCAAATTAAAAAAGTAAGCGCGCGCCATTTTCAATCTCAGTTCTCAAGAAATAAAACTTTTCATTGTTTATTGTGAAAATGTCGAGTTCGAGTACTGATACTGAAGAGGATATGGTTTTAACTCCGCAAGACATACTTAATGAGGCGCAAAATGCCAATGAAAGTTTGATACCCGAGAAATCTAGGGAAAAATATGTCGCAGCGTATGAAAATTTCCTAACATGGAAAACGGAAAAGAACGCGAACTCTTTTTCTGAGTCAGTATTTTTAGCGTACTTTAATCAATTATCAAAAAAGTACAAGCCAAGCTCGCTGTGGTGTATATATTCTATGTTGAAAACCATCACAAAGTTGAGAAATGGTATTGATATCAAGTTGTATTTTAACCTGACTGCATTTCTAAAGAGACGTTCAGATGGATATACTTGCAAGAAATCCAAAGTCTTAACAGCAAATAACGTTGAAAAGTTCCTTAATGAAGCTCCGGATAGTCAATATCTGGCAACAAAGGTTAGTTACTTAAATAACTTGCTTGTTTCACTTTAATTTAGGTACCTACCCATAATATTATTGTTTTTATGTTGTCTATCAGCATTTTTATAGTTACTAAGTACCCTTATCTTTCCAGGTGGCGTTAATATTTGGTATGAATGGTGCATGTAGACGCCAAGAACTAAAGAATGTTACCAATACGGACATAGAAGAACATGGGAAAATTTTTCTTGTCAAAATCCCTAACACAAAAAATAAGATTCCCAGGTCATTCACGATCGACGGCCCATTTTACAAAATAGTAAAGAAATACCAAGCTTTACGTTCAAAAAAAGCAAAAAATGACAGATTTTTTCTAAATTACCAAAAAGAGAAATGCACAGCGCAACCTATTGTAACACCCCACCCCGCGTAAAAATTACTTTAACCCACTTAAGAAGAAAATACGTGCAATAATAAAACACTCTAATGGCCAACTGTGATCGTCTAGTCTAATGAGAACCCTTCGTTGTGAACGTATTAGTAACCTAAGCTCTTTTAGGATATGAGATTGAGTAACGAGAGTGTGTTAGAGATCCGTTTAAATACATAAGCAGAATTTAAAGGAATGAACAGAAACCAAAGGTTAGCTTCAAGCAAATAAATATAAATGAAAACAGCAATCAAGCGAATGAAATAAGCGAAAGCAAGATATGATTTAGAATAAAATAAATAGATAACAAGTTAAGCTGACATTAAGTTAAAAGAAATAAAACTAAGATGAAATATGTAACTCTTACAAAACTACTTCTAAATAAATAAAATATAAAAGTACCAAATAAACCAAATGTCATACAGCAAACACGTGAGTGTTATAGTATAACGTCCCCTACCAAAAAGGCCGGTTAAGACAGACATTATTAGCCGACTATGTAGATAAGAATGGATTAATATGAGATGAGTACAATACTCGGTTATCTACTAGTCGATAGTGCTAATTATATCCGCCCTGGATGGGGTATGGCCACCACTACGTTATACTGTTAATATATACTTATAAATAATAAACTATGACAGACTAGAAATAAGAATAAGTACATTGATTCATTATCCCGAGTCTATTCCTCAAGTAGACATACATAATTACGCGAGAATTGGCAAAGCGACGTTCAGCAGTACAATGCATTGGCAGTCGACGAAAGTGAGAGAGATAGGTAGGTAACCAAATGCACAAAGTACGTTGGAAAAGACTTCACAGAAGCTTACCAACACTGAAACAATCTGGCCAAACTCACGCAACCATGAAATGCCACGATAGGAAAAATCAATCAACTAAAGAAAATACTAACGATAAAATCTGTACATATTCCCAAAATAAATATAATAACCTAACTACGTATATGCCTTAAGTATCACACACAATTAACGCAGGAATTGGCAAAGAGACGTCCAGCAGTACAATGCATTGGCAGAAGAGTGAGAGAGAGAGGTAGGTAACCAAATGCACAAAGTACGTTGGGAAAGACTTCATCGAAGCCTACCAACACTGAAACAATCTGGCCAAACCAACGCAACTATGAATGATACTAAAGCACAAGTCATCAGAAGGAAATAAATATAATAAACGCACAATAAGCATAATTAGGTATAAAAGTCTTAAGACCCAGGTCATTACACACAATTAACGTAAGAAACGGCAAAGGGATGTTCAGTAGTACAATGCATTGGCAGAAGAGTGTGAGTGAGGTAGGTAGACCAATGCACAAAGTACTTTGGAACAACTTCATCGAAGCTGACCAAACTGAAACATCTCAGCCGAACCCACGCAACCATGAAATAATGCCAAGAATTAAGCCAATATACCTACTACAAAAATAAGCCTTACTATTAAAAAGCCTATAGTGGCTTCTAACTACTCACTAACGTCCCATAACGTCCTTTCATTGCCTATCATAATCCGTAATTTGATAACCCTATATATTGGACACCCTATATCGCGACTATATTCAGACTATGCGTTCCTATATAGTATAATTATAATCTACTAACAAACGTAACATAATATAAACCGTAATTGGCCACCCTATATACTGGACACCCTATATTGCGTATATGCCGCCTATGTGTTCCCATTCAGTAGTAAGTACCTATATGCTCTATTACAAACGTAACATTCCTACATAACTTCGGTCGAGAAAAGTACGCACCTACCTACATAAACGCAAGAGTTGAATGACCCGAAGGTCACGAGTTAGACAGCTATTATAAAGGTACCGCATCGCTCTAAACCTATTCCTTAGTTCGATGGAAATGTCACTGTTAGATTAATATGCACAGAACCTCACACCTAGTGTTATCTAACAATCATTGATATTAAATATTGACAGAAGTTGTAAACAATACGTTTAGTAGGTACCAAATCAGAATTAAAATGCTATAATTTTCTAACGGGTTTAGACAGATTTACCTACCTTACCCTAATTTAATCGAGACATTAAACGTAACGCTTTTATCTACTTGATTTAATAGATTCAATAGGAAACATTGAGGAGACACCAATTCACTTCTTTGTTAATTTAAAATGATCCTAACAGACGAATAATGACCGCATAGGTGGGGAGCTGGGGAAATACTTACTCTCATCATTCAACTCTGGATACCCTGGAAGAAAAAGAGGAGCCTACCTAACATTCCCAGCCCAGTAAGCTAATGAATTTAACCACCAAACAAATTGTTTCAGCAAAGCAAACCCCATTTATATTTACTCGTGTGTATGTGTGAGTGCCTATGGTGTTTCCCTAGTCACAGCTATTACCTATCGCTATCCTCCCTAACTCCGGAAAACCTAACTGTTTCAAGTCATTAAATTCTTTTTAATGCACTAACTCGTGCTAAGCACTGACTTGACGCAGTTACCTTTCAGACTTTCTGGCCGGCCAGAGTGTGTAGCCTAGGGTGTGTATGCGTAAGTGGTTTATGGGATCGGTACCACTTACAGGGTAAGAATATACGGAATATAATACATAGATATGTTATGGGTGCAAAGTGCCAGAGGGCTGGAATCGTCTGTCACGCAGGGAAATAGCAGGGGGAAAATTGCTATACCACAAATGCTAGTGGAAGGAGATCTAACACCACATTCACAAGAAGCATTTTAACCCAATTTTCAAGCTAGATAATTAATATGAAATTATCTCAATTAAGTAATTAATTATGACATGTAATTATATAGGAAAATTGTTTTACAAATAAATTAAATTGGGCACACCTCCGGTGAAGGGATTCTTTAAACCTTTCAACCAAAGCAGACTCAGATTCAGCCGTAGCATAGTAAGCAGAGCTAGATATAGGAATTCCTCATTTAGTCTGTCAAATCAACTGTATAAGGCTACCAAGTGAATTCGCTCTAAATTCACACGTTTGTATGCGGAATTAAATATGATGCAAACCTCTGAAAGCTATGGCGCAGACATGTCATTGATAACCTCGTGTGCCTACATCGAGTCGAGTAGGTATTCGACAAAGGCTAGCCACACGGCCTATCCCTAACATGCCCTTGCCACCGAGAGTTTTGTTTTGCACACATTTATTTCCCCAAAAACGCTGTACTGTGGAGGAAAAGGGTTAGTTCACAATTTATTTCGCGGAAGCTACACTAATCATCACAAATGCTGAAAACCATATTTTACGCGGAAACCTTCTAGCTAATTGTACGGAATACTCACCAAAACCGTTCCTAACATTTACACTTTTTACTTTCAAATCTAATTCCCTAGCTCCGAAAGTACCTCTAAACCTGAGACTTCACACCAGGGCTGATACACTCGGAACGCAATGCCCACAGATGATGCTAGGTCACAAATCCAAAGCCACTTTCCTATTACCGAATTTAAATGCAATCGAAACTCCCCAGTTCTAATAAATTCACACAAAATGGCGAATTTTCCTACGAGCGGAATAGGTGTACGTACTATTAAATTTCCTGGTCCAGAATGCGTGCGCGCCGCTGGCGCCTCGGCCTTTTTATAGCCTCGCGAAACAACCCCGCGCGTCCAAAATGGCTCCGCTACCAATTCCGCTTTGTCTAACCCATCATAAAAACCTAATGACACCCGATTGGCCAGCTGAAATCCACCTCCATCTCGTTTCAGAACTTTAATGTTTTGATATTTTGTAAATTAATTTCCTGTGTCTTAATGTAATACATTATTTATTTTCTATTTATTTATCTCGATATTTCCTGTTTAATTGATTTGTCTACAATAATTTCTTCTTAACAATTTATTCCAACACACCACTGACCTGCGGCACAATGCTTACAGACAACTAACTAACTTCTGTTAATATAAAGGTTTAGCGTAATGTTTGTGTTAAAACATCCTTTCAATTTAGTACAGATTCACCTAGAAATACTCTACTTAGGCTACAATTGCGAATTGAATCGTTATAATCATTTTAGTAGGCGCCGCGGCAACCAGTGGCGCCCAAACCGGTATCGGCTAATCGGAGAACTACAATCCACCAATACAGCAATACTCTAAACTCACACACGCAACCCTGTATGAATACGAGAAGAAGCTGCGTTCAACAATATTTAATTATTACGGATGCCCTAAATGCTACATTTCAAAAGTGATGAATGATTCAATTCCTTTCCCGAACATTGAATAAATAGCTCTTAGCAGTTCGTGACTAAATATATTACGTGTCATGTTTCATTCCTATTTACGAGTAACAACTTTAGCTATCCCTCTAGCAACAATTATAAATAATTATACCATTCGCAAATATTATGGTATTAAGTTAATATACTTTGAAATTTTGATTTTATTGAAATAAATAACGTGACAAGACTATCGAAGGCATAGAGCCATGAAAGAAAACCAATAAACAATCAAAATAGAAATTACTACGTTGGACAAATTATGTTAAGAATAATAACTGTTATACAACAGAAACATACATTACAACATTAGTCCCATACTGTCCCAAGCGACGTGCATGGTTGTTTTAAAAAAGTTGAACGGAATCGAACCCGCGTACCGTCCGATCTTCGCACTACACCTACCAAATACGTGCGTCACTCGCCTAACTGTAGGTACGTGTCTCGGCAGTCGGCGCCGCCGGTTACTAACGCGGAACGGAATGAGACCATGTGGTTTCTTTTATAGACATTAAGTTTATGATTGATTATCATACGAGATTACGTATAGGTGATCTAGATATAAAAAGGGATATGAAGGGAATCATTGGAGTTCTTTTTCTTTTGTTTAAATCATTCAACCCCAACACTAGCCTAGATAGTTTAATATCCATTCTCAAATGAAACTAGATGTTTTTTTTTTAATTGATTAATTATGAGCTTTATTTATTTTGTTTTTTTGTGAATAAACCATTTTTTTACAGAGACAATATTACATCGATGTGATTAGTTTCCTTTCACGACAAGACACATTAATAACCTCTGAAAGCAGCCGTAAAGAACATTTAGTGATCTCAGTCTCGGCTAGATGGAGCTAGTAGTTATTTTGATTTATTGAGTTTTATTAAATTAATTGTTTAAGTGAATATATTACTTTTACAAAGTCTCTAATATTACATCGGTGCGTTATACATTAGTTTTCTTTCATGACAAGACATATTAAAAGCTTTTTAAAGAAATTGAAAGTAGGATTAAAGAAAGTTTAGTGAACCTATTCTCACCTAGATGGAGTTAGTAGTTATTTGATTGATTATAAGTTTTAGTAATTTTTATTGTTTAAGTGAATATAATACTTTTACCAAGTCTCTGATATTACATCGGTGTGTTATAAATTAGTTTCCCTTCATAACAATATGTATTATCGACATACTACAGAGTTTAAACGTAGCATTAATTATCGTTTTGTGATTCTATTCTCTCCTAGGTAGGGGCTAAATTGAATGTTTTAGAGATTATTCTTATTTATATCTTTAGTATATGGTTTTCTGTCTTCAAATCACTAACATAAAATAACTCAGTATACTTTGATAACCATAACATTACCTCAACACGGAATTTTACCTACTTGACTACTAGGTAAATAAATGCTTATAAAATCTACAAGCGCGTGCAAAAACAAGAAAGATATTGAAATTTGTTCTTATAATCTACTATTTTAATAGTGATAGCAATTAACATTTGATTTGAAAGCAGTTAAAGGGAATCTACTTCCCAGCCGCCGATAGCGCCGCGCCATCTATCTATTAGGATGAAATGCCGTGTCACAAGTGATAGGTAGCGGACGAGTTTTTTCCAATCGATAATCTATTAGTTGTGCGTTCGTCCACGGCAGATGTCGTTGTAACTTATTATTTTATTTTATCCCACTATTTATTCAGTCATCCCTAAATTCTTGTTGCACAATTTAATCTAGGTATAACAAACCCTGTTAGTAAACAAAATAATGTCTAGCTGTATTTCAGTCTTCGAATAGACTACTACATAGAGAATACTATTGCATATTTGTTTTGATTAAATGCAAATTGGCCCAGCGGCGATGGACGCCGATTTCCACCGGAAGGCCGCGGGATCAAACCCAGCCTCACTCAGCAAGCGGAATGTTTTTCTTTTCTTTTTATGACTAATAACGGAAACGTCGATTAGTACACAAACAAACCTCAACAAATCCCCAGAAAGCGTCCCCGCTACGAAACTTATTTGTTGTATTTATAGATTTATTGTAATGCCTAACTTGAATGATAAGGACCTTCTAACGACTAAAGTGCCTACCTACCTAATCAATCTCGTTAAATGAAGTTTCCGCGATTTTACTACGTAACCTATCTCGAACCAAACTCGCACAGAACACAATTCAAATTTATATTAACGATCGTGAGCACTTGTATGGACCTTGGTCCGTTACACTATTGGTATCAATAAATTTGGGACTATGCCAAAAGAAATCGCTCTTTATTTAGGGTTACCTAACCCTGACACTTACACTGGACACAGCTTCAGAAGAACCTCAGCAACACTTTTAGCTGATTCAGGAGCCAATGTGTTAACATTGAAGCGTCATGGCGGCTGGCGATCTAATGCTGTAGCAGAATCTTATGTGGAAGAGTCCATTGGAAATAAGAAAATCATAAGTGGCAAAATTACACAAGCAATCAGTTTGGAGCCAAAACCAAAGAAGTTGTGTCCTGAACCGCGTCCATCTACTTCGTCTGCCTACAATGCTTCCGAGCCTCTTTGTGAGGAAGTTGAAGAAACTGTAATTTCCTATGAAAATATTATATCGCCCACATTTACAGTTACACAAGAGCAGAACTACATTCCAGACGAAGCTATACATAATAGCATAACAAATACTGTTAAAATGCCAACAAAATGTGTAAGGTATAATTTTAGTAACTGTACTTTCAGCAATTGTTTTAATAACTAATAAATATATTTTTATTTTTATTTACCTGTGCTTGTTTTTTATTTTCCTCACAAGTGTGTTGAAAAACGTCGTATGACACTCGTGAGCATTGGTCATTACAGACTCGGTTCCATAACTGCTCTCGCCTTCGGCTCGAGCAGTAAACCCACCTCGTCTGTAATGACCAACTTAGCTCACTAGTGTCATAATGTACTATTTTAATCATAACCTATACAACCTCCAGCTGGATCAAAAAGGTTGAACCTCTACTTAAAAAATAAAAGGTTTCAATCAACGAGTCCGCGGCGACGCAACACGCATGCGCAATCGATGTTTGCGCCTTGGCGCCAACATTATACATTTTAAAAAACTTTCAATATTTAAAAAAAGTTTAGTTCTATTTAATACTATTTTATGTATTATAGAATGAGAGTAGATAAAGTAGTGTATGACACTGTACATAACTTGGTCTTATAACACTCGTATAAAAAGATAACACGAGTGTGTTATTGAGCGAGAAGTGAGCGTTCTCGTTTTTCTAAAACACACTCGTGTTATAAGAATCCTTATTATGCAACAGTATCATAAACTACTAAAATTAATTAAACGCGTCTAATCACGATTTTTTGTTCGGTAATAGTACATTACACAACTAGGGTGGTAATACAAAGAAAGGCCGAGATCGCAGAAGTTTGCGGCCCGAGCTGCAAGCGAGGGACGTAAATATGCGATCGAGAGCTTTCTTTATTACCTCCCGTGTTGTGTACATCTTTTTATGTCTACACTTGGCCAGAAAGCGGCTTTTTCCGTACGCGCAGCGTGCGAAAAAAGCCACTTTATTGCCAGGTGTGGCATAAAACGTAATTACCTTAATTCCGGCAGTTTCGACAGCGTTGCAGTTGCCGTGGTCACGGGTAGACTGAAGTGGCGAATATAGGCAAATTGTGGGGAGTCACTTTTAGATTTTCGCAGCGGGACGACACGCAACACTCACTACGTCCGCGGATAGGTCCGGAGATAAGGCGCGTGATTTGTATTTACTTAGCACTGAATTCCTCGTACGTGAAAGCCTGGAACCATCCTCTTTGTTGAAATTCTTGTGTCTTTAACTATGTATGAGTATCGCGAATCATTAGGAAATACTAGAGGATATATTAGCTAAGACACTAATTTCCCAAAACTTAAATATGAGCAGTGCACTCACTGCACACACACACACACACACACATACACACACACTGTATAGTTGTATACACACTGTGTATGCAGCGACTTATAGTTAATTACGCGAAAGAGGATTGTCAGGATCGTGATAAGTTAGCAACATTGGTATCTGTTGGCCCGTCCGGCATAAGGACTTGACATACATCATACATAACCTCACGCCTGTATCCCAGAGGGGTAGGCAGATACCAGGGACTGCCACTTGCCACGATCCTGACAGATCACCTTCGCTTCATCAACGTTCATAAATCGTTGCATGCACGCACGGAGGTTCCGGGTACTTTTTATAAGGATTTGACTTTATGTAAATACGTATTTTGTGACAAATCTTTCAAAATTACCTTCAACTTATTTGCAAAAAGGTTTCAGCTTCAACATCGACTTTTTTAAACCACTACGGTTAGATTCGTAAGTAGTTTATAAGCTGAAAAGTATTTTGTCTTTACGAAGAATCTTACATTGATCATAGAAAAAAGTGGTAAATATTTAATCAAACCGTTATTACTTTAAAGAAATAGTTGAGAGTAAATTATAATTAAGTCAATTAAAAAAGTATATATTTTTTAATTATAACGGAAGTCCTTGTTTTCATTGTAATTGTGTGGCTATATAAATAGTCGGAGCATGTTTCAACAGAAATGTGAAAATATAACTAGATACTTTTGTAATTTGTCGACAAACAGTTGAAAATTAGTCTTCCTATGCTGAGCACTATTATTAAGTATCAAACCTACTTTAGACGTAAGACGTTAGGCGAGTAATAAAGCGTATACAATAGGGGCTTCAACGGACCAAGAAGATACGATGAATTTACTCTTTACGGTTCAAATAATTTGTTTCCTGCCATCGCCGCCTGGTCTATAGACACACCACTTTCCAGTGTTCAAAGAAAAAGAGCGAAGAAAACGGTGGTTGGCAAGTCACAAATTTCTCAAATTAAATCTCTTTGAAAAGCGCTTATCGAGCTTATTGTGTGCGATCGTGCATCTGGAATCTTCTACGACCAAATTTAGTAAAGGGAAGGTAAAAGGGTAGCTTCCCACATAGTATTAGAATGTTATTTTTAATTTATTCAATGCAAATATTTTCTTGGAGTAAGACTAGCATTTATATTTTGATATTTATTTATTGTTCGTACATCAAGAAAAGTCTTTAATATCCATTTATTTAAATAAAGACCATAAAGCAATTGGCGACCTTACTATGCATTGCTATGCATAGTAATTTGTTCTAGACAATCATTAGAGTTCATGGGTTTGCTTCCCGCTTCACTACTGTACCAGATCAGTTTGAATACGTCTGCACGTATTTACCACAGCACAGGGTATCCTAGTTTGGGACCCGGACATGTGTTGTGTGGATGTTACTATTTATTGTGTGGATGTTACTATCTTTGTAGACTTTTAGTCCGGATTTACTTTGTTATATCGGAAAAGTCCGACCACGTTTCGCTCCGATTCGCAGAGCTTAATCATGGTGAGCAGAGACGGAGCTCGCGTCGTCGGTTGCTCGTCTACGTAGACGAGCAACCGACACAATGTGTTGTGCTTACGAAAGTTTTAGTTCAAAAAAATCTTTTTTTATTAATATCCTGTTTATTTAAGAGACCTTCAGGTCTAATTTTGTACACACATACTGAATAAAATAAAGAGATCTTGAACTGACTTGCATGACGTCCATCCTAAATATAAATGCAATGCATGGAGTTATTAAAGATAATATTATATTGAAATTATTACACTTTTAAGCTTCGAGTAAAACATTAGAAAAGTGAAGCAAATAAGTGTCCAGAAGATAAGATATGTATATTCTTTTTTTTACACCTGGAACAACACAAACATAAAATATTTAAAAAGATACAATACAAAAACCTATTTAGAGGCTAAAAATGCTAAAAATAGTATAATCATGTGGGTACAGTGATATCATTCCGATGTAAAAACCTAACTGCAAAGTAGGTAGTCGGGGCTGTAAGTGATGCAATTTACTTAAGCCAGATGTCGCTGCCTGTACGTAATACAGAGAATAGTGTAAAAAGGTTCGAAATTTCACTGATGCCGGTGAGTCGCCCATTAGCTCAGTTGGATAGAGCGCTGGCACGGATAGCCAGAGGTCGCGGGTTTGAATCCCGGCATGGGTAGAATTTTTAGCCTCTAAATAGGTTTTTAAAATGGTCCTTAGCACGGGTTTATTTTTTGTTTGGAACAATTTCTTAAGACAACGGACGATGGGGAGTTTCCGAAGGAAATGTGAGACGGGTAGTCGGTTGGTAATTGTTTTATGTAGTCCATAAAAGTCCCACTGCAGGGCACAAGTCTTCTCTGTGAAAGAGAGAGTGAGAGAGTATGAGGATACCTTTAAGTTTCTGTACGATTGGTGTCCCTCGAACCTTAAGGTGCCTGCGTACTACAAAACACAATAAACATAGGCTTTAATGCTGGCTCCCAGTTCGGTTGTAAACACCTTTGTTATTTCTGTCACTTGGGACCACCCGTGTCTTGTAAATAACCATAGCCAGGGCCAGTTAGGCTGCCACATTATCTTTTACGCTGAAAGTATAAAAACAAATGTCCGTGTAAATAAGTAAGGGGAAAACGTTTGGGAAAATGGCTTCAATGTTCTCTTAGGAGTTTCATCAAGGGTAACGAGTTATTCAAAAAATCATGCACGATCCTAAGCTATTATGGCGTAGTTTTCCGTAAATTTTAAAGATGATGTGGTGCTTCTGAAAGGATGATGAGAAAAAGTCACGAATTGGAAGTGAAATGCGTCACTCGTTTCAGAGAACTTTACCAGATCATTGAATTTTGAAATTATATAAATGGACTTTTATATTATGGTCATTGAATTTTAAAATTCAATGACCGTATAAAAGAAGTAAATTAGTAAGCACGTGCTGCGATACGATAGGTACCAACTTCTTTGAGTTATGATAATGGGAAGAAGTGTGTTAGGAGAAGAAGGGTGTTGTGGTGCAGAAACATCAGGAATTAATTGAATACAGCTAACCTAAACTTTCGTAAACACTACATTATTATCTTAAACCCGGATTCACATATTTGTGTAAAACTTGTTGAAGACTCATCATCATCATCAACCCATTATGTCCGGAATCCGGAATTTAAATCAAAATACACTATTTTCGTGGTCCTTAGGCCTCTAACAAACTATTCACGATGGGCACGCGTGGTTATTGAGGCCACTTTAAACTCATTCAACTTCACATAGTGAAATAAAATTTCATAATAAAATCTGACCTAAACAGTATCAATAAGGCACTAAAAGCGCATAATTTAGAAAGAATTAAATCTGAAATACGTATACTCGTACATGTTAGTATTGTAGAAGTCTCTTGTAGTCGGTGCCAAGTTATTATATGTATTATATACAGGGTGTCTCATTCAAATCGGTCAGTATGGGAAAGTCTGAAACTATAAGACATACGAAGATCTTAAAATCTTTATTTGATATTTAAGTGGTTAAATTTACATTCGTTGTCGTCGTCGTCGTCAGGCTATACAAGTCCACTGCTGGACAAAGCCCTCCCCTAAAGAGCGCCACGTTGTGCTATCATTGGGGGTAATGCCCATAATCGCCACGCTAGGCATGCGGGTTGGGGATCGCAGTTGGGTGGAATTGTGCTGCAGGGGTTGCTGCTGCCCACCCCCCGGTTTGTGTCCCTTAGTCGCCTTTTACGATACCCGCGGGAAGAATTGGGTTGGTGCTTTTCTCTAGGCCGACACCACACAGCAGATTTACATTCACTTTCAACTATTTAAAATAACAGAGGAGTTATGAATGAACAAGTAGGTGTCTGCTGCTAAAGATAGACTACCAAGTAGCCTATATCAATAGCGGCAGGCCCATTAAATGGAGGTGGTAATGCCTGGACTCGTCTACAAGTAAATAAATAATAGTAAGTAAATAAGTTTTGCCTCACATTATAATACCAGCTTCACCCTGTGAAGTTTACTGTCAATTTCAACTCTCGTTTCATCTATCTTCTTTATAACTCTATTTAAAATAAATCTCTATTTAACTTGGTCACGGTATTCACGCGTGAACGGGTGGACCCATTTCGCTTATTCTTTTTTTGTTGCTTTTCTTATTGCTAGGAGAAGGTAGGCATTGTTATGAAAAAAAAAAAGGTATAGATAAATTAGGACAATTTTTGTCGGGTCAGCTAGTACTGAATTAAAGTGTTTTCAAAGACTGAGTTTTCAAAAAGATATTTTTAATATCCAATCCAATAATATTAGGGGTTAAAGTATGAAATTGCCGTTTTATTGCAATAGATTCTTTGAATTGACATAGAATCTTCATGGATTGAGGTTTTCGAATGAAACTTTTTTCAAATGGTTTCTATGATGTTCTTTTTTTAAAAAATGTGAAACATTTGAATATCGACTTTCAATTGTTTTTTGTTATTCAATTTAGACAAGAAAGATGGATACGCGTTTCTTTCTGCAGATCAGTCAAATCATGAGGCACCCATTTTTTGTATTTTTTTTTTATTGATTTGACGTAAGTGAGTCAATATAACGTTAAACCATGC
The DNA here is from genome assembly GCA_934045075.1 of Yponomeuta sedellus. NCBI lineage: Eukaryota > Metazoa > Arthropoda > Insecta > Lepidoptera > Yponomeutidae > Yponomeuta > Yponomeuta sedellus. The sequence goes on from OW203734.1 coordinate 14,262,965, forward strand.
CGCTAATTCCTGGGTAGTTTGACTAGGATCGGCTTCCACTATCTCTCTTAATTCATCGTTATTCACCTGTGTGGGCGGTCTTCCTCGTGGCTCGTTCTTTAAGTCGAAATTTCCATCACGAAAGCGTTTAAACCAAAATCGCACGGTGCTTTCATTAGTAAACCCCTCTCCAAACGCAGCATTGATATTGCGGGCTGTTTCTGCCGCGTTAGTTCCGCGTTGGAACTCGTATTCAAAAATCACTCGAATTTTCGCAGTATCCATCTTTCTTGTCGAAGTTGAATAACAAAAACAATTGAAAGTCGATATTCAAATGTTTCACATTTTTAAAAAAAAAAAGAACATCATAGAAACCATTTGAAAAAAGTTTCATTCGAAAATCTTAAACCATGAAGATTCTATGTCAATTCAAAGAACCTATTGCAATAAAACGGCAATTTCATACTTTAACCCCAACTACTATACAATAAAAGTAAGTTATATAACTTACTTACATTGTATAGTATTAAGTTATATAACTTACATTGTATAGTATCATTGGATGAAGTGATTCAATGAACGGGATTCATAGGGATTCAATAGGGATCAATGAATTGATTACGTTTTATGTATCTATCTATATAGATACATAAAAATAAATCACTTCATTGAACACAACTCAACCAGAAAAACAATATTGTATACCATAATGTATTTTGCTTTTTCTTACAAAAGATCGTTGTTAATAGCAGTTTCGTTTGCTTCAAGCTCCTAAATATCTTTGCAAATGACAGACAAAGTAACAGGAAAATGCAACGAGCATGGCTTATCCGGGCAGGGTCGTCCATAAAAGTCCCACTGCAGGGCACAAGTCTTCTCTGTGAAAGAGAGAGTGAGAGAGTATGAGGATACCTTTAAGTTTCTGTACGATTGGTGTCCCTCGAACCTTAAGGTGCCTGCGTACTACAAAACACAATAAACATAGGCTTTAATGCTGGCTCCCAGTTCGGTTGTAAACACCTTTGTTATTTCTGTCACTTGGGACCACCCGTGTCTTGTAAATAACCATAGCCAGGGCCAGTTAGGCTGCCACATTATCTTTTACGCTGAAAGTATAAAAACAAATGTCCGTGTAAATAAGTAAGGGGAAAACGTTTGGGAAAATGGCTTCAATGTTCTCTTAGGAGTTTCATCAAGGGTAACGAGTTATTCAAAAAATCATGCACGATCCTAAGCTATTATGGCGTAGTTTTCCGTAAATTTTAAAGATGATGTGGTGCTTCTGAAAGGATGATGAGAAAAAGTCACGAATTGGAAGTGAAATGCGTCACTCGTTTCAGAGAACTTTACCAGATCATTGAATTTTGAAATTATATAAATGGACTTTTATATTATGGTCATTGAATTTTAAAATTCAATGACCGTATAAAAGAAGTAAATTAGTAAGCACGTGCTGCGATACGATAGGTACCAACTTCTTTGAGTTATGATAATGGGAAGAAGTGTGTTAGGAGAAGAAGGGTGTTGTGGTGCAGAAACATCAGGAATTAATTGAATACAGCTAACCTAAACTTTCGTAAACACTACATTATTATCTTAAACCCGGATTCACATATTTGTGTAAAACTTGTTGAAGACTCATCATCATCATCAACCCATTATGTCCGGAATCCGGAATTTAAATCAAAATACACTATTTTCGTGGTCCTTAGGCCTCTAACAAACTATTCACGATGGGCACGCGTGGTTATTGAGGCCACTTTAAACTCATTCAACTTCACATAGTGAAATAAAATTTCATAATAAAATCTGACCTAAACAGTATCAATAAGGCACTAAAAGCGCATAATTTAGAAAGAATTAAATCTGAAATACGTATACTCGTACATGTTAGTATTGTAGAAGTCTCTTGTAGTCGGTGCCAAGTTATTATATGTATTATATACAGGGTGTCTCATTCAAATCGGTCAGTATGGGAAAGTCTGAAACTATAAGACATACGAAGATCTGTTCTGAGGAACCATGTCATCGATTTTAATAACAAGAAAAACTGCATTCATACATATTAAAAAACATCTGTACTCCGTTCGGGAATCGAACCCGGTGGTTTTGAAAAAAAAACCTACACTATTTCTATTTAGATATCGATTGTGTAGGTCTTAAGCAGTAAATGTCTGTATGAAACATGATGTCTAAAATGAATAAAATGCATTGTTTTCACATACTTTTATTTATTTTAGTAGGTGCTCGAAGTGACCGCCGCCTTTTTCAATACAATATTCAACACGTTTAGGTAACGCTCTTAATCTTTAAATAAGTATCTACATACTTATTTTAAGTGGGCTTTTCAATTGATTTGGTGAGGTTGTGCGGCTACCAGTGGGAAACTATTCTCCTTACGCGCAGGTGTTCGTGCAAAATCTTGTGAACACTTTCTGAACCAATCTGCAGTGTATGCTGAATGTCTTCGTACGTAATTCGTCTGTTTTCTTGAATTAAATTTTTACTGCCAGTACACTTTCTTCGGTGACAGCCGTTGCAGGGCGACCACTCCTTTGTTCATCCCCCAAAGTAAGACGACCGCGTTTGAACTCGCTATACCAGCGGTAGATGGTTGCTTTTGAAGGACCTTCATCCATAAAAGCAATTCGAAGTCGATCAAATGACTCATCAGGTTTTAAGCCACATTTGAAATCGTAAAAAATCGTAGCACGAAAATGTTTTCGATGCAGATCATTTTTTTAATGAGACAAGAAAATTTGAATTGGCTCTCAAAAAAATGCGGAGGGAAATTTGAAAATTGAACAGTAGTATTTTTACTTTTAAATAGGTAATCGACATTTTCAAAACAATAAAATTACAAGTGGCCAGTGTCTGATACATAAAAGGCTGCATTATATATTATAAAAGTTGCACACTACGACTAATCCGTCATCTTTCGTGCCATACGCAAGTCCCTTTGAGCTCTTCCAAAGGATTTATGACGACCTCTGTGGCGCAGCGGTAGCGCATCTGCCTACCATGCGAGAGGTCCCGGATTCAAACCCCGGCTGGGGACAAAAAAAAACAGCTCTTGGATGTTTACATCTTTGTGATGACTTGTTTCTGGTTCCCACGACACAGGGTATCCTAGTGTGGGGCCAGAAACAATGTTTGTGCCTATATGTAAATGTTGAATTGGTAGTTTCGGGGTAGTTTCATTGCAACTGAATTCTCTTCATTCAAACTACAGTTCTTGGGCACACTACATTCAGTAAATGGAGTTCAATGAATTTAAAATCTTTATTTGATATTTAAGTGGTTAAATTTACATTCGTTGTCGTCGTCGTCGTCAGGCTATACAAGTCCACTGCTGGACAAAGCCCTCCCCTAAAGAGCGCCACGTTGTGCTATCATTGGGGGTAATGCCCATAATCGCCACGCTAGGCATGCGGGTTGGGGATCGCAGTTGGGTGGAATTGTGCTGCAGGGGTTGCTGCTGCCCACCCCCCGGTTTGTGTCCCTTAGTCGCCTTTTACGATACCCGCGGGAAGAATTGGGTTGGTGCTTTTCTCTAGGCCGACACCACACAGCAGATTTACATTCACTTTCAACTATTTAAAATAACAGAGGAGTTATGAATGAACAAGTAGGTGTCTGCTGCTAAAGATAGACTACCAAGTAGCCTATATCAATAGCGGCAGGCCCATTAAATGGAGGTGGTAATGCCTGGACTCGTCTACAAGTAAATAAATAATAGTAAGTAAATAAGTTTTGCCTCACATTATAATACCAGCTTCACCCTGTGAAGTTTACTGTCAATTTCAACTCTCGTTTCATCTATCTTCTTTATAACTCTATTTAAAATAAATCTCTATTTAACTTGGTCACGGTATTCACGCGTGAACGGGTGGACCCATTTCGCTTATTCTTTTTTTGTTGCTTTTCTTATTGCTAGGAGAAGGTAGGCATTGTTATGAAAAAAAAAAAGGTATAGATAAATTAGGACAATTTTTGTCGGGTCAGCTAGTACTGAATTAAAGTGTTTTCAAAGACTGAGTTTTCAAAAAGATATTTTTAATATCCAATCCAATAATATTAGGGGTTAAAGTATGAAATTGCCGTTTTATTGCAATAGATTCTTTGAATTGACATAGAATCTTCATGGATTGAGGTTTTCGAATGAAACTTTTTTCAAATGGTTTCTATGATGTTCTTTTTTTAAAAAATGTGAAACATTTGAATATCGACTTTCAATTGTTTTTTGTTATTCAATTTAGACAAGAAAGATGGATACGCGTTTCTTTCTGCAGATCAGTCAAATCATGAGGCACCCATTTTTTGTATTTTTTTTTTATTGATTTGACGTAAGTGAGTCAATATAACGTTAAACCATGCCGCTAATTCCTGGGTAGTTTGACTAGGATCGGCTTCCACTATCTCTCTTAATTCATCGTTATTCACCTGTGTGGGCGGTCTTCCTCGTGGCTCGTTCTTTAAGTCGAAATTTCCATCACGAAAGCGTTTAAACCAAAATCGCACGGTGCTTTCATTAGTAAACCCCTCTCCAAACGCAGCATTGATATTGCGGGCTGTTTCTGCCGCGTTAGTTCCGCGTTGGAACTCGTATTCAAAAATCACTCGAATTTTCGCAGTATCCATCTTTCTTGTCGAAGTTGAATAACAAAAACAATTGAAAGTCGATATTCAAATGTTTCACATTTTTAAAAAAAAAAAGAACATCATAGAAACCATTTGAAAAAAGTTTCATTCGAAAATCTTAAACCATGAAGATTCTATGTCAATTCAAAGAACCTATTGCAATAAAACGGCAATTTCATACTTTAACCCCAACTACTATACAATAAAAGTAAGTTATATAACTTACTTACATTGTATAGTATTAAGTTATATAACTTACATTGTATAGTATCATTGGATGAAGTGATTCAATGAACGGGATTCATAGGGATTCAATAGGGATCAATGAATTGATTACGTTTTATGTATCTATCTATATAGATACATAAAAATAAATCACTTCATTGAACACAACTCAACCAGAAAAACAATATTGTATACCATAATGTATTTTGCTTTTTCTTACAAAAGATCGTTGTTAATAGCAGTTTCGTTTGCTTCAAGCTCCTAAATATCTTTGCAAATGACAGACAAAGTAACAGGAAAATGCAACGAGCATGGCTTATCCGGGCAGGGTCCTAATAAATTAGTGAAACAATTTGCGCTGGTATGCTTTCATTGTTTTTGGTAAAAGAATTCTTTACCATGAAAATTGCCAAATGTTTTACAGCATCGTAATACGAGTACATCGATTGTTTGGTTAGTATCTACCTTACAGTGCGAGTTAGCAATATTTTGCTAACACAAATTGTATAACATATTTGTATATTTAAAAACCTATTTAGAGGCTAAAAATTTCACCCATGCCGGGATTCGAACCCGCAACCTCTGGCTATCCGTGCCAGCCAGAGGGTGCGGGTTCGAATCCCGGCATGGGTGAAATTTTTAGCCTCTAAATAGGTTTTTAAATTTGTCCTTAGCACGGGTTAGTGCATTAAAAATAAAAATATTATAATATTTGTATATATTCGTAAGAGTGTTTTTTATCATTATGTAAGATTTGTTTCTGTCATACTGCAATTTGACTAGGCCGGCGCCGACCATAAGACGCTCGCCCGATTTTTTTTTTTCAAGTTATGCTACTTTTTGTCCAGATATTATTTATTTATGTTCAAGTGAATAAATTTTGGGTGTTTTTTGCAGCTGCTTTGTTATCTTAACAAGCACTATAGTATCTAAACCACAGATTGTATGTTCCCCTATAAAAAACGTCAAAAGAATTCGGTCACCCTGTAGAAGCAAGTGCTTGACACATTGAGTAACAAACGTGTAATTTATTTCCATCCCATAAAGCTAGAACAATAGCCTCCTTAGGTGTTGTTATCCAAAATATTAATCTTCAAACTTATCCAATGAAACCTCCGTCGAAAGCCACACATAAAACTTTATATACGCGGCAGGGCAAGCGGTGAGCTTATTTTTTCTGCACTTTACCACGTTTCAATAATTATCTTAGTCACAATTCCATATGACTCAAATCTCGTAATCCCTAATTACCGACGAGGTGCAAACCTTTATCCTGTACAGTCTATTTATTCTTACTTGTCCAATTTAGTAAACAAGATTCTACCCTTAAACTGTGACTTTTAAGTCCAAAAGTGCCATATTTTCATAAATGAAGTAACCTGGAATACTCTTTTAGATAACACGCTGCCAATTTTATAAACATAGTTCATGATAGTTCTTGAATTTGCGAGTAATTGTCTAGTTTAGGCATCTAATCTCAAATTTAAGGTTAAAATCTTGTTTACTAAATTGGACAAGTAAGAATAAATAGACTGTAGTAGGACGTCTTTGTTAGGCCTTGACAAGAAAAAAGGAGGTAGGTCAGTGTCCAGCTACTTAGCCGTTGGTTTAAATTAAAACGTCCTAAGTAAACGTTAATTTTAAAGTCAAACTGAGCAATGTATTACGCGGCACCGGTGCCATCTAGCGGCACGAGTCAAGAGGTTCTGAGTAATGGCTACGTTGCTCTATTTAACGATATATAAATTAATTTTATTGAGACAGGGCGCTATGACCTCTGACGACGACGACCTCTGTGGCGTAGCGGTAGCGCGTCTGCCGACCATGCAAGAGGTCCCGGGTTCGAATCCCGACTAGAAACAAAAAAAAAACACCAGGTCTTGGATGTTTACATGTTTGTGATGTCGTTGTTTCTGGTTCAAGCCACCCATATGACATGGCTTAACGACTACCATTACATGACAGCTGCCTTGCGAAGCCAGGAAGCGCTCGGGATAAAATGTCACTAGCGGTAACCACGGGACGGCCACCCATCCTCACTTGGTTCGGCTAGGCCACGAGCGCTCCAATAATACAACACTCATATTATTAAAATAGTTTTTTGCTTTACTAAGTGATGAAGCAAAGGCGATCGGTCAGGATCGCGGCAAGTGGCAGTCCCTGGTCTTTGCTTAGCCTTCTGGAATACAGAGGTGAGTTTATACTTTTTTTATATAGCCTATAAACGTCCCAGGCATGGGTTTAATTACGACGCGTGCCCACTGCGGATTGGCAATTTCAAGCGCATAATAAGCGCTGCTTTTTTTGTTACGTTGATCCTAAGTAGCATTTTCTACCAGTGAACATTGGTTTGGGCGTAAAGTCTCGGTGGCTAGACAAAAATAGTAAAAGTCGGGGGTAGGAGGACAGTATTAAATAGATATTTCTTGAAGTCAAGTACATTTGTGAAGTAACAGTAGCAATACAAGTGGTATTATGTTACTTATCTGCTGTGTGGTGGCGGCCTAGAGAATAGCACTAACCCAATTCTTCCCGCGGGTGTCGTAATAGGCGACTAAGGGACACAAATTGAGGGGTGGGCAGCAGCGCCCCCTGCAGTATAATTCCACCGAACTGTGATCCCCAACTCGCATGCCCAGCATGGGGATTATGGGCATTACCCCCTATGATAGCACAAAGTGGCGCTCTTTAAGGGAGGCCTATGTCCATCAGTGGACTAGTATAGCCTGATGACGACGACGATAAGTGGTATTGCTACTGCTAATGGTAAAGGAAGACATAGTGAGGAGACGTGAACGTCTGAGGTTTTCAAATACCTAAGCGCTCAAAATTGCCAATCCGCGGTGGGCACGCGTGTAACTAAGCCCATACTCTCCCTTCTACGAGAAGGCCTGTGCCCTAAAATGGGACGTTTACAGGCTACAAAAAAAATCGTGAATGCCCACTTACCTAAGCACGAAGCTATCATCTGCACAAAAGAGCTTTACGGATACAATCGTACAACTACAAACAAGAGGTTTTCCGTTTTAGAGAGCTGTAGAGATTTCATTAACGGACCATTGTTTACTTAACTAGTTATAGTTGTTTAGTTTGCGTCTCTGTATCTTAATTTAATACTTCTCGGTTAGGTAAAGCTTGGGAATCAATTGTACAAACTTGAATACTGAACCAATAAACTCCTTACGCCAAAAGGATGTTGGCACTGATTACATGAAATAAAATAGGTTATAAGCTACACCATGATATTCTTATCTGTTGTGTAATGAAATTAAATAAAAATTAAATTAAAATTAAACTTGACTAAAGTTTTATAAGTTTCTTTATGCAACTTAAGCGTTAAAAACCTATTTAGAGGCAAAAAAATCCACCCATGCCGGGATTCGAACCCGCGACCTCTGGCTATCCGTGCCAGCGCTCTTTCCAACTGAGCTAATGGGCGACTCACCGGCATCAGTAAAATTTTGAACCTCTTTACAATATTTTCTGTATTACTTAAGCTTACAACTTAAGCTACCTATGTAAGTAGGTATCACTGTAGAGCACATTTAGAAAGTAAGAGTGTATTTTTCTCTCCATTTTGTGATAATATGCGCCGATAATAATTTACAATTTTAGTGGGCATACCAGTACCGGAGTAAATGAATGGTGAGTCCGCTAAAAAGATCTAAAACTAAAGACATGCCTACCGTGCAATGGGTCCCGGATTCGAGTCCCGGCTGAGGACATACGAGTTTCGTTAAGTTTAAGTAGGATACTGCTTTAGCTTTAAGTTTATTTGGCAGATAAATATCATTAAAAAGTGAAAATTACTTTGCTCAATTCCGCCAAAAACCCCACATGCACCATGCGGTTAGTTAATGCACAGCCCTCCCTCCCACTTTTTCAAGCAGAAGCAAGACACGAACACACCACCACCGACACCAATACTTGTGTGAGAAAATACGCTTAAAAGCGCTTAAAAATCACTCGAACTAAACAACAACAGGCACGGTCAGGAGCAAGATAAGTGACCGGCATTTTTCCGAGTACTTCCGTGCTTCGCGAGGCACGTCAAGCCGTTGGTGCCGGCTGCCATGTAATGGCCGTGTTAGAGGCCTTATGGGCGGCTTGATAACTTCTGAAAGTAACGTCAGCCTCTTTATCACAATCCTCCACCAACCCGGACTTGACCCCAGCGGTGGAGTAAGGCCCAAACTTCCTGCGATGCAGGAAGAGACCCGTGCCCCAGCAGTGGGCACGTACAAGGACTGATATCGACAGAACAGCCTTACGCAAGGCCTGTCATAGATTACGAGCATAGCGCACTCTTTTGACGTGTTCAATGAATGTCACAAATTAAACTGGGCGTCCATTTCAAATTCTAAATTATTTTGGAGGAAAAATGGATAAAAAGCTGCAAAGTTAGTTTTTTCAGTCTTTAATTAAAAGAGATAATCAACTTAGTTAATGTAGCGGGAGAGAGCAAAATCATGCAAGTTTTTATCTATTTTTCTATTTTTGCTGACGTTAAGGGATTGCTTTTAGCGATAAGACTGCCAACTGTATACTATGTAACTTAGAAAGTTCAGTTTTTTACGTACTCTCAAAATAGCAACAAGTATGAATCTAATGTAATTATTTCACGCACGCAAAACAGAGCATGCTGTAAAAGAATGACATAATTCATACACATAACTTTACTAAACAGTCCTATAATTAAACGTAAAAAACACCACAACGTTTTCCGGGCATTAAACGAAAACCTCCCAATTTCCTTGTTTACTATTAAATTTACAGCACCGCGCTAGTTTGTAAAGCAGTGTTATATGTGCTCAAAATGTCATTAGTAAGTAATTTGCATTTAAGATAGGCGAGGCAATAAGTAAATGACGACGTATCTTGTTCCATTTGTGTTCACAGACCTTACTTTATGTCTTCCGAGATGTAAGCTTAGCATTTGTGTGAGCTTGTTAGGAAGTGGGTGCGTAAGTAGTATTACGTTCCACTGCAGAGCATAGGCCTTCTTTCATAGAGAGAGAGAGAGAGACAGAGAGAGAGAGAGACAGAGAGAGAGAGAGAGATAGAGAATATGGCCTAATAATGACGCATCGACCAGATAGGGGATGTACTAGCAAAAGGAAAGATAAAAAGTACCCGGAACCGGCGTGCGTGCATGCAACAACTTATGAACGTTGATGAAGCGAAGGTGATCTGTCAGGATCGTGGCAAGTGGCAGTCCCTGGTCTCTGCCTATCCCTCTGGGATACAGGCGTGAGGTTATGTATGTATGTAATGACGCATGAATACCGCGGATTAGCGATTTCCAGCACTGAAGTAAGTAAATACCTCAGACACTCAAGTGTTCCTCACAATTTTTTTCTTCACAGTTAGGCAGCAGTATTGCTACTATGTGAAAATTTACAAAACAATTTAATGGAAAAGAAAAAGATAAAAGAACTTAACTATCAAGAATTGCGAATAAATTTTCTCTGCAAATAAAATTAAATCAAAGAAGTGCGTTCAAAATAACACACACGGAATTCACAAGTATGTGAATCCGAATTAGAAGCCTCTCTTTATAAGCAAATCTCATACATCATTCCTATAATAGATTTCCATACAAACGACACAGCAAATCGCATTAAATTTTTCCTAATACGTTTAGAAGATACAAATCGCGGATAGATCGAACTTATAAATATAATGAGAATAACGGATCAAAAAAGAAATTATAGAAAACTATTGAACCCGAGGCTAAATTATAAACTCATAAGACTTTTTTTCGAAGCGCTCGTGGCCTAATCGAACCAAGTGATTGGAATCAATCGCTTGAGTTAACCAACAATAGGCGCAGTCAGGTGCAGGATGGGTGACCGTCCCGTGACTACCGCTAGTGGCATTTTTCCGAGCGCTTCCGTGCTTCGCAAGGCACGTTAAGTCACTGGTGCCGGCTGTCATGTATTGACAGTCGTTAAGTCATGTCAGAGGCCTTATGGGCGGTTTGATAACTTCTGACAGTAAGGCCCGCCACTGTCTTACAATCCTCCACCAACCCAGACTTGGCCCACCATGGTGGAGTATGCCTAACCTATGCGTTGTAGGAAGATACCTGTGCCCCGGCAGTGGGGACATACAAAGTTTGGTATGATAGCGTTTTCTAGAAACTATTGTGAATTCTATAAAGTTATATATTAGACGGGTCTAATGGCGATAATTTATTAGGTGAAACGTAATTACCTTATCTTCCGACGTTTCGGCAGCGTTACAGTTGCCGTGGTCTCGTGTGGACTGAAGTGGCGAGTACAGTCAATTATTGTGGGTAGTCACTCGTCGGGAAATAATGGTAGTACATTCACCTCATAAATAATCGCGATTTGACCCGTTTAATATATAACTATGTATGAGTATCGCAAATCATTAAGAAATACTAAGACTATAAAAAATTATCTCCTATTCTTAGCACGACCAAACCTTTGGTTTTTTGTCCTCTGTACATATTGGCAAAGTTTTATTTCGTTTGTAAATGTCATTTGTAAATAAAAATTGTACTACTCGAATTTTATGTTCCCAGGTTCCTATGTTCCTTTGTTTCTATGCTACAAGGTTAGATTTACTGTGGGATCTCGTATATTAAGGAATCTCTATGAAACAGTTAAAATGAAGGTTTATTTTATCAAAGGGCCTTTTATAACTAAGTAGATTGGCTACTTATGAGATTGTTATGATTTTGTTTGAAGCCCTAAGCTTGAACTAGATAACATTGAACCTTAAAATATTCCTTTGATATATTAAGACCTTACGATTTTGATCTTAAATTTATTCATTCAATGTTTTCAGTTCAGTGTTCTACTGTCTCAAGTTCTTAGCATTTCAACTTGATACAATTTTTGATATTGTACGGAGTCGGTCGTTACTTTGCGGAAATCCATAATAGCATTAAAATGCGACAATTATGTTCCTAAATTCGGTGCTTCTGGGATTTTTGACGGAATTCAGCAAATGAATTTTCACATTTTAATACATTTTTTTAAATTAAATGACAATGTTTTATTCAAAGTGGCGCAGAAACAGCGGCATATAAATCATTTTGGAAAAAAAAATGGACAAAAAACTCCCTTAAGCTAGCAAAGATAGTATTGATGAAAATACACATTACACACATAACATTTAGGCACAGGCACATACATTGCTTCTGACCCCACACTAGGATACCCTGTGTCGTGGGAACCAGAAACAACGACATCACAAACATGTAAACATACAAGACCTGGGTTTTTTTTGTCCCCAGCCGGGATTCGAACCCGGGACCTCTTGCATGGTAAGCTGATGCGCTACTGCTACGCGAAAGAGGTCGTCATATAGAGGCGTTAGTTTATGTACATACGTACATAAACTCACGCCTCTATACTGGAGGGGTAGGTAGCAAAAGGGTCTGCCACTTACTACGATCCTGGCTGCCACTCTTTCGTTTCATCTCATCTTTATCTTTCGTTTGGAGATTATTTATTATTATGCCCTTAGCTAATATATCTGCATTCCATTCATTTACTAGACGTTGCATGCCCGCACTCCGGTTTTGGGTACCTTTATCTCGCCCTTTGCTAATGCATTCCCTATTTGGCCGAAGTATGTCCGCCTGGGATGGCCCTTACATTTCTCACATCAATTTTTCTTCTTATATACTCTCTTTATGTCTATTGAATAAACAAACCCAAAATTCCTTTCACAATTCTAGTCATTACATCCTCTGTCAGTCCACAACATTCTCAGATCAAACTATTGCGTATCTTGTCAATTAAAGTACCACCACACATTGTTCTCAAGGCCCTCATATTTACAACAAGATCCGAGTTACAATTTCATTAACACTACTTAGCCCCCTTCGTGCGTTACCTCCGCTTGTTTCGCGAGTCTGATGTTCCGTGAAGTCGAATATGAAATTATGCTACTCTCTACGCTTACCCGCCTGCCATTAAATAAACGATAGATATAAAGACAGATAATACATTTACTTGCATCTGCATACACACAAAATAACAGTAAAAATAAACGACGCAAGTGAAACAAAGCAAAATTTTACAGCAGTGAGACAAACAGAAATAACAACAAAAGTAAGCACCAATCAACATACAGTACAATGAAACAATTTGATGGTGTGCCTCTCAAATACATGATTCAGCACAATTTCTCTAGACGTAATATTGATTGATGATTGATATCAACCGCAATGCTGGGGCTCGGGTCTCTTCCTGCATCATGGGGAGGTTAGACCATACACGGGGGCCAAGTTCAGCTTGGTGAAGGATGGTGGGGCAGTGGCGGGCCTTACTGTCAGAAGTTATCAAGCCCATAAGGCCTCTGATACGGCTTAAAGACTGCCATTACATGACAGCCGGCCCAACGGCTTAAGATGGCTTGCGAAGCACGCAAGTGCTCAGAAAAATACCACTAATGGTAGTCACGGGATGATCATCCATCCAGTACCTGACCGCGCCTATTGTTGCTTAACCCAACTGATTGATTACAACCAGTCGGTTCCACTAGGACACTAGCGCGTTGACGAAATTATACTACTGATATTGTGATAAAGATAACGCAGAAAGAGGCTTGTTTTACTGCACTAATAGAGGCGTATTCACTGTAATGCCAACTTTGTAACGCTCCGTTGGTCTAGCGGTATCAAGTTTTTTTACCATGCCGGAGGTCGTAGGTTCGATTTCTTCTGGGGTCCGCCGTATGTTTGAACAAAAGGTCTCAGCCTAGGTGGATTTCCATTTGTGATGTCTGCCTGGCTATTACAGCCTAGTATCCTAGTTTGGGATTTACTTTATTTATGGAAATATGGCAGTTTTGGACTAAGAAGTCACAGTTTAAGGGTAGAATCTTGTTTAATAAATTGGACAAGTAAGAATAAATAGACTGTACGTAATTTTTTAATTTGGCATGTTTGATATCTGATTAAATATACCTATAGCTCATTTATCTGCCATGTCTGGCTTACCTACATATAAGTAGAAAAAAAACTGATAAAAAGTAAGAAGAAATTTTAAGAGCTTAGCTTAAGATAATATTTAGGTGCGTCAACTAATTACCATTCGACCAAACGTATCGTTCCACGAAACTCGGGCATTGATTTTAAAATAACATAAAAATGTATGTTCTTCATCCGTGTATGCCCGAAAAATAAGACACAAATCTTAGAGACTAAACAGAGAATTTCAAATATGGAGTACTTACGAAAGACCCGCTATATTATTTTCTTTATTTAGATCTTTCTTGAATTATATTTTTTGCAACTACTTTCTTATTTAATTTGGCTCTTTGGAGTACCTACCACTTCAAATTTCTCTTGAATAATTGCAAGAGAGCGGGACATTACGAAAAAAAAAGCTTTCGGTTGGATGAGAATGGCCGAGGACAAAAGGAAGTATTTCTTGAGAGAGGCCTAGTTACCGTGATTATTTATTACGATATGTCCCCTCCCCACTGCTGGGGCACGGGTCTTTTCCTGCATTACAGGAAGGTTAGGCTAAACTCCAGCACGGGGGCCAAGTCCGGGTTGGTGGAGGATTGTAAGACAGGAAGTTATCAAGCCGCCCATAAGCCCCAGCTTAGTCAGAACATGGCTTAACGACTGCCATGACAGCTGCCACCAACGGCTTAGTGTGCCTTGCGAAGCACGGAAGCGCTCGAAAAAATGCCACTAGCGGTAGCCTTGGGACGTTCACCCATCCTGCACCTGACCGCGCCTGTTGTTGCTTAACTCAAGTGATTGATTCCAATCACTCGATTCAATTAGGCCAAGAGCGCTTCGATTATTTATTAGGTAAAAGGTTATTACCTTATTTCCTCAGGTTTCGGAAGCGATACATTAATTGCCGTTTATTATATAACTTCGCGAATCATTAAGAAATACAAGAGGCCTAGTTAGTTAATTAGACAAGAGATTTCCGCACTACCTCACAGTCGGGCCATTGTACGTAGCAAGCGCTGAGGTACGTCAACACTTTCAGATACTAAGGTTTCCTCACGATGTTTTCCTTCACGGTTAGCGAGTGGTATTGCTACTATAACTTCACAAGTCTACATAACTTAGAAAACAAAGTCATTGGTACATGCTGGGATTTGAACCCACGACCGGGTTAATAAGCCGGCGTTCTAGCGCTTTGCTACCACCGTTCTTCCATCAGTTGACTGTTATGGGCTGATGGATGAAGGCTAGACTAATATTTTTATTCTATGCCGTCGTTACACGTTTGAAAAACGAAAAAAATGTGAAAAAGATTTACTCATATTTATTTTTCTTCTTCTTCTTCGGGTTATATTATGTAGTCCATTTATTTTTATGATCATGTTTTTTTACTGGAAATACAGAATTAAAGATTCTTTTATTGGTTGATAATTATGGGCTAAAGGATATTAGGCTACAATAGTCTTTTTATTCTACGGCGTAATTACACGTTTGTAAAAAGACAAACATGCAAAAGATTAAATTACCTACTCATATTTATTTTTAAAGTTATAATTATTTACTCGAAATACAGAATTAAAGATTGTTCATTATAATATAGTGTCGTAGATCAAATAGTGCCATGTGAGTTAGATATATTATTTTTCATTTGCTCAATAAAATCACAAATTATTTTATTTATCTCTGGCATTGAGAAAAAAATTTGTTTCAGTATAAATACTTCATTAAATATTTTATTTTATTTTTATTTAGCAGAGTTAATTATTTATTTTATTGAAACTCTTCGAGGAAAAAATACCGTTTAGCACTTAACAGAATATTTTCAAAAACAAATTTTCTAACACGGTGTTTCGTTATTTTGATTTAATTTGACACTGAAATACAGTAAATTATTAAAATCCGTTTTATACTCAACGGAATATTTTTTAAATTTTATATTCCAAAACTGTGTTTTTTTATTTAATAATAACAACCGTTATTTTGTGACACTGAAATACGGTAAATTATTAGCATTACCAAAACGTCAAAACAGCGAATCGAATGTGAGCACTTACATTTTTGCCGCAGATAGGACCGAAGTTATTTCCACTGAGAAATATCCAAAGAAGTGCACTTATTAAGAGACCACCACTGCACTAAACACGTCACTCTGGGCAGAGTTGGGGGTGTATTCCGGAGGGCGAAGGACGCACGGTCGACGCTGCCAACTCGACCGAGGGCTGCGGAATACTGAGCGTGGAACGAGAGCAAACTCATCGTGATCTCGCTTATCGTAGTGAGTGCGCTTCCCAAATTCGCTGCCCTCTTCAAGCGGAACCCCGGGTATGTGGGGCGTCTTCGTGAAAGGGAGTGGCTGTAGCAGGCTCTCGCAACAATAGTATGAGAGTAGTATAGTCGTAACGTCGACAGGCGACCGTCATTTGAATACGCAAACTGTGAAGGGAAACGGACGGCGACGGAAATGTTGTAGCTGGGATTCTTTTTGGGTTCCGCTTTGTGGATGTTATATGGCATTTTCGTAATTGGATACTAATCAGATTTGATGATTTAAGTAGTTTTCATGTTTCTTAGATGACACATTCCTTATATTCTTTTTTTTATGCACTAACCCGTGCTAAGGACAATTTTAAAAACCTATTTAAAGGCTAAGAGGTTCGAAATTTCACTGATGCCGATGAGTCGCCAATTAGTTCAGTTGGAAAGAGTGTTGGCACGGATAGCCAGAGGTCGCGGGTTCGAATCCCAGCATGGGTGGAATTTTTAGATACATTCCTACTAAGATAAAATATGAGTACTAAATATTACTGGAATCAATCCTCTGTAACGTTACGGCAAAATATATTTTTTTTATTTGTATTTGATTGCTTTTTATAGAAATCTGCCCTTGATTCCCAATCTCGTAATACTATTTGTATTACGAGATTGGGAATCGATTATGCTCGTGAGGTTAAAGGATAATAATGGTGAGCAAACCTGAGTTTCTGGGGTGTTACATACCTCAGCGCTTAAACTTGGTAATTCTTGGTGGGCATGTTTTGTAATCCCCAAATTCTTCCCGCGTGTGTCGTAAAAGGCGACTAAGGGACACAAACTGGAGGGTGGGCAGCAGCGCCCCCTGCAGTACAATTCCACCAAACTGCGATCCCCAGCCCGCATTCCCAGCGTGGGGATTATGGCCACTACCCCCCAATGATGGCACAACCGTGCGCTATGGCACTCATTAGGGGAGGGCTATGTTCAGCAGTGGACTAATATAGCCTGAAGAAGAAGAATAAGATGTGTTGTAATTAAGCACATACTCTCTTTCTGTGAGAAGGCGTGATGACACTGGCAGGCAGCAGTATTTCACACCTTTTAATATCCAGTGGATGCGTTACATTGTAAGTAATGAAAACCGGAAACTATGACGTGATTTTGGTCCCACACTCATTGTTGCATGTAACAGTTGGTCCAAAAAAATGTTTTATGATTTTATTCACGCTACAGTTTTTCAAGTATAAAGGATTTCAAACTTTTGCAGGAAGACAATTAATTTTTTCATGCCATGTGAATATTGAATGTCAGCAACAGAAATATCCCAATTGTTTTATTGCAATGGGGAGCTTGCGTTAAGCTTAGATTAATGTTTTATTGCTTTTATTTCATAGAAGACATAAAAACCTCTGAAGATTTTTTTTTTGATGATACATAAAAGTTTTTTGTTCGGACTTTAAGGGGTCCCAAAAAATCCGATAAAATCAAAATACTCTAATACAATCATTAAATTCAAATTAATGTTTTCGAGCCATAATGCGTCTAATAAAGCGTAGAGTTTTTTAAATATATTTGCAGTAAATTGCCCGCTGAGCCTCTTAGATGCATGATAATTATAATAATAATATTGGCCTTTTTGCATCTACTTAATGAGATGATTTATACAGCGTCCGGTGGCATCCTCACTCACACTAGATGGGTGAAGGGACCACTCCGACGCTGTAGTGCCTGGGACATGGTTTTTATAGATGGTGTAGGCTTGCCCAGCACCTATACCATCCTGACAGATTAGTCGGCCTAGCCCACAGGAAAGACTAGTCAATACGTGCGGAGCCAACCAAGCCGCGGGTTTCCTCACGATGTTTTCCTTCACCGTTAGCGTGTGGTATTGCGACTACAATTTCGCAAATGTACGTAACTTTGAAATTAAACAAAGTCATTGGTACATGCCCGCACCTGGGGATCGAACCTGGGGCTCTCGCTTGCCAGTCCATGGTTCTACCCATTGAGCTACCACCGCATCTAGATGCATGATACATGAGATATAATGCAACTTCGGAGACGAAACTCATATTATGTAGTAGGATTGTATATTATACGGCAAATTTTATTTTATATTGTGGTAAAAACTAATAGAACAAAAGTTTTAATACGTCAAGTTTCATCGAATTGCGCATTTTAGAAGTAACCCTATACACATCCACACTAACGAACGAAAGGTTGCTTTATATACTGACCTAAAATATCATACAGATACGTTATCGTCATCAACCCTTGTATGTCCCCACTGCTGGGGCACGGATCTCTTCCTGCATCGGAGGAAGGTTAGGCCATACTCCACCACGGGGGCCAAGTCCGGTTTGGTGGAGGATTGTAAGACAGTGGCGGGCCTTACTGTCAGAAGTTATCAAGCCGCCTCTGACATGGCTCAACGACTGCCATAACATGACAGCCAGCACCAACGGCTTAACGTGCCTTGTGAAACACGGAAGCGCTTAGAAAAATGCCACTAGCAGTAGTCACGAGACGGTCACCCATCCTGCACCTGACTGCGCATGTTGTTACTTAACTCAAGTGATTGATTCCAATCGCCTAGGCTACGTGCGCTTTATTACAGACATGATGGATTCTTACCTAGAGCTTTGACTTCGACTGTTAGAATATCCGTTTTATTCTAATGCGCATATTTGAATATTTTGGAGCCTAAACATAGTAATGAAAGTCTACTAATAAGTGTAAAGACGCCTTCAGAAAACTACAAAATGGTGATCTAGGGAGGAAATTAATAGTACATATGTATGTTACAATGTTATACAATTGGCGGTTTTATCGCTAAGAGCGAAGAGAGCAAGGTTGGGGTGTGTAACTGAGTAGGCATACTGAACGCGTGTAAAGGTGAGGTCAATGATTTTCAGTCCTACTCGAGTTACAGAGGCTTTTATAGATACTCAGGATTACATTGTTGATCTACTTTAATTCATTAATTACGAACAACTTTACTATTTAGGATTAAGCCCGCCAATTGTACAATCTTTACAGGTACAATAAAGAATTTAATAATAATAATAATAATAATAACTTTGACCAAGCCTAAAATCCTAGAAAGCTATTAGCTAGTTCGTACATAAGTGACTAGGCTGGCTAACGCAATTCAGCAAAACACTAAAACTAACTGTGTAATTCAATATAACTACCTTAACTTAAACTCAAACTGCACAGAATCGCTACTTGAAACTGAAAGGTGTTTGTAAATTTGCCTGAGTTGGAAGTTTTCCTTTGGACTTTTATAACAATGTTTTAGCATAATGCTTGTCCAAGCAACAAACTTTAATCCTCCGAGCGGCACTAGAACATATTAACTTAGCATGATACCAACGAGCGAATGAATTTAATGAATAGATCTAGTTACCTCTGTGAAAATACAGTGTAATAGTTGCGCGACACACATTACGAAGTAGTGGGTCCAGAAGATTTTGCGTCACGTATCTTATGCGTCCTTCCTTACTATGGCATTGACGCATAGTCTGTAATAAATACATAGGCTGCTACTTATGTATGCGGAATCTGGGATTCCAATAATTTTAAACGCAATGTCTGACCTCCATGGTCAAATTCGTCCTTTTTTTAAATACTGGCCGCAATTTTTTTTCTCTTCTATACGTTGGTGTTTTGTTTTTGTTGGGTTTAAAATGTCATATCGCTGAAAAAATGGAACTCACTCGTGACAATATTCGTGCTATGATTTATTACGATTTTTGACGTGGTTTAACGTAACAACAGTGCGTAGATCAATTAACTTCGACTTTTGGTGGTGAAGCTCCATCAAAAACGACTGTGTATCACTGGTTTAGTGAGTTTAATCGCGGGCGCAGTAAGCTCACGGACGAAGTTAAAGAAGGTCGCCCGAAATCGGTGGTTGTGCCACAAAATATTGAAGCTGTGCGAAAACTAATAATGCAAGACCGCCATGTAACGTATCGCGAGATAGAGGCTATTCTGGGCATATGTATGACGAGCATTCATAGGATATTACATGAACATTTATTTGTCTGTAAAAAAAATTTGTTCGCATTGGATCCCGCACAACTTAACTCAGGATCAAAAAGATGCTCGCGTCGAATGGTGCAAGAAAACCTTAAAAAAAATCAACGGAGGAGACTCAAAATCTGTTTATAATATCTACACAGTTGAAAAATCCTGGATATAGATCCAGCTTACGATCCCGAAACTAAACAACAATCAACAGTTTGGGTGTTTCAAAATGAGCCGAACCCTACGAAAGTGGTTCGTACAAAAAGCACTGTAAAGCAAATGGTGGCCTGCTTTTTTGGTATTAATGGCCATGTGGCTACAATACTACCTGAGAATCGCAGCACGGTTAATTCGGAGTGGTACACGACCATTTGTTTGCCGGAAGTATTTGAAGAAATACGCCAAAACAACCAGCGACGCAGAATCATACTTCACCATGACAATGCCAGCTGTCATACATCTCAGGAAACAACTACATTTTTGGATGGTCAAAAAATAAAATTGATGGGTCATCCACCGTACAGCCCTGATTTGGCTCCCAATGATTTCTATTTATTCCCAAATGTAAAGAATAAATTACGTGGTCAACTATTTTCGACCCGTGAAGATGCCGTAGATGCGTTCAAACAGCACGTTTTGGAGATACCTCAATCAGAGTGGAAAAAGTGTTTTACAAATTGGTTTCATCGAAAGCAAAAGTGCATCGATCATAGTGGAGAATACTTTGAAAAACAATAAAATCATATTTAGTCATACACATTTGTTTATTTTTTCTATTCCGCATACATAAGTAGCAGCCCTTGTAAATGATTGCACAATTCTAGGGTGGTCCAACTAAAGCACTTAAGCTGAAAACATTACACAAAGATTTTGCGTGAGGTGCCTTATACGTGTTTCACGCTAAGGCCAATTTTACAAATAGCTCATTTAACTCGAGTTAACCGGTTGAATCCATAATTTTGCATGCGGAATGATAACCCGAGTTGACGCAGGTGGGCCTTAGTCTGTTAAGTGTGATGCCATAACTCTAGGGTTGGCGGACCAAAGTATATAAGTTCAAGACACGCAAAATACTTTGGACCCTCTACGGTCCAGAAAATTTTGCGTAGCGTACTTTATGCGTGATTGCTTAGTACGGGGTTGACGCTTAGTCTGTTAAGTGTGATACCATAATTCTAGGGTGGACGGACTAAAGGTCATAAGTTCAAAACACGCAAAATCTTTTGTACTCTCTACGGTCCACAAGATTTTCCGTAGCATACCTTATGCGTGCTTGTTTGGTACATGTTTGACGCTTAGTCTGTTAAGTGTGATACCATAATTCTAGGGTTGACGGACTTAAGTTCATAACACGCAAAATCTTTTGGACCCTCTACGGTCCACAAGATTTTGCGTAGCGTAACTTATGCGAGCTTATTTGGTACGGGTTTGACGCTTAGTCTGTTAAGTGTGATACCATAATTCAAGGGTGGACGGACTCAAGTTCAAAACACGCAAAATCTTTTGGACCCTCTACGGTCACACTATTTCTTTTTTTTTTAATGCACTAACCCGTCCTAAGGAACAAATTTAAAAACCTATTTAGAGGCTAAAAATTTTACCCATGCCGGGATTCGAACCCGCAACCTCTGGCTATCCGTACCAGCGCTCTACCAATTGAGCCAATGTAAATGTAAACGTAATACAGAGAATATTGTAAAGAGGTTCGAAGTTTCACTGATGCCGTGAGTCGCCCATTGGCTCAATTGGTAAAGCGCTGGTACAGATAGCCAGAGGTTGCGGGTTCGAATCCCGGCATGGGTGAAATTTTTAGCATCTAAATAGGTTTTTAAATTTGTTCCCTCTTCGGTCCACAAGATTTTGCATAGCGTACCTTATGCGAACTTGTTTGGTACGAGCTTGACGCTTAGTTTTTTAAGTGTGATACCATAATTCTTGGGTTGACGGACTAAAGCACATGAGTTCAAAAAACAAAATCTTTTGGATCCTCTATGGTCCAGAAGATTTTGCATAGCGTACCTTATGCGTGCTTGCTTAATACGGGTATGACACATAGTCTGTAAAGTGTAATAGTTTTAGTGTGTGATACCATAATTAAAGGATTTACGGACTTAAACACATAATTCCAAAACATGCAAAATCATTTGGACTCTCTATGGTAAAATTATTGAGACAGTGAAAAAAAACTATATCTAAACTTTTTAGTTCATTCTGGATTTACTTATTTAAGCAAAATCTGGTCAGACTTTCTTGACCGAAAATCAATGTCTAGAATTAATACATAGTTATAATATACGTATATGAAACGGCAATTTATCGCGATTATTTATTATATGTTCATATTTATGTTATATCCACATCTGTGTTTTTGCACTTCCGCATGCCTGCCACTTGTTTATGAGCACCTCCTGCGGTTGACCGGTTGAAAGGTTGAAAATGCTTAAAGCATTGTCACCGCATTGCCATTGTAAACTATAAAGTGCAATAAAATTATTAATAATTATAGTACTCGTAATAGGTAAAACCTTTACCTTAATTCCCGACGTTGCGGTAACCCGGTAGACTAATTATCGCGATCAGACCCGCGAGCCCCGCGGGTCTGTTCGGTTATGTGGCGCTAGTCGAGCCGAGTGATTGTAATCTATCACTTGAGTTAAGCAATAACAGGCGCGGTCAGGTTCTGGATGGGTGACCATCCCGTAACTACTACTTGTGGGATTTTTCCGTTCCCCAATATTACTAAAAATTATAGTGTTTTACGTGACTAACCAAAGCAGAGCTTCTTTCCTGTTACGTTCTAGCATGTGGCTGTGAAACATACAGTTGCTGTCGGTTGCGGAGATTGAAGAGCAGATAGAGAAAGTTTCGCGGGGCTGAGCGTCAAAATGAGCACTGTATTCTAGTACATTTAAAAAGTTTCACAGCATAACTTTTATTTTACCATCCCCAGCCCGTATTTAAAAGTTATCATTGCTCTTTTAGGCAACCGCGGCCATGTTGCGTGCGGGGCTTTTTGTTTACATTATAAATCTGTGTGCATTCATGGTTTTTGTGCTCTTAAAATTACTATTTTTTTATTTGATTACGCCCAGCTGCTGTCGGTACGTGGATTGATCGATTCGAATATTTTTACCGATAGTATGAAAGTTATTTTATCAACGGCCAGCCGTAACTTGAAATATAAGAGATGCAAAATGTTTTAAAGGTTTGTTTGTTACGCTTTATTGCACAAAAATTAAGAAACAGAAAAATAACTTAAATAAGAGGTAAGTGTTGATGTACAAAGGCGGACTTATTTCAAAAGAAATTTCTGGTTACTATTGAGCACACTTATTCACTTTGGACGTTAGACAAGGAAGGGAAAAGTCAGCAAAAAACTAAACTACACAAGCACTGGGATATCTAAATTAATAAGATAAGAGTATTCTTTATTGTACACCAGGAAAAAAAAACATAAAATAATTATAAAGATTCAGTACAATTGGCGGCATTATTGCTAATAGTGTGTTACACTATTAATGTACTCCAACGATAGTGTATTAGACTAAATAGTCTAGTGCCAGTAAGCTAGCACTACGAATGGATAAATCTCATATTTCTTTTTTACTAATAGTTTTTTCAAAAAGTGTCAGTCTAATATCTCAAAAGTGTTAGTAATGATTTCAAACCCTTTTGCCGTAAAACAATTTTTGGCATAAATGCTATCTGGTCACATACATACATACATACATACATACATAAATACATACATACATACATACATACATACATACATACATACATACATACATACATACATACATACATACATACATACATACATACATACATACATACATACATACATACATACATACATACATACATACATACATACATACATACATACATACATACATACATACATACATACATACATACATACATACATACATACATACATACATACATACATACATACATACATAAGAACTAAACACATTACCCTCCTTTTGGGCTTTGCCGCAGTCGCGTAAAAAAGATATGATTTTTATGCATCCATGCCGCTAGTATTACTGCATGGAGGCCCTTAAAGGAATAAGTCAACAATATTAACAAAGCGCTCAGTCAAACAAACTAAAAGCATTCAAAGCTCCTCCCTTAATTGGACCACTCCTTATACAGTAACATATAATTATATGGACAACTAAACTTGCGCTTGTATCGCGAGGGGTAGATATAGACCAGGGCCTGGCACTAACTTCCGCGCAGACCAGTAACTTTCATTAATTACTTAGTGAGACCAAAGATAATTATAAAATGACAACTTTTAGAAGGTGATTATATTCTTTTTAATGCACTAGCCCGTGCTTAGAACAACAGTATTTTATTTAGAAGGTGATTAAAAAAACAGTTTACCTATCGCTAACCCCGGGGTTTTCGTACAAAAGTACGTCTTGTGGAAGGATTATTGGTTGATATTTCTTAAGTTATTACTATTATAATTAATATTTTTGCTGCACCTAAATTTTAAGAACAAAATCTTACAATGCGGCGGACTTCATGCCATAAGCATTTTCCAAGGGTTCATCTCAATAACTCCGCAGGAGGAGGAATTATTAAGATAAATACCCTTAAAGATTTATAAGAATACGACGTCTCCGAAGACCTCATAAAATATGCCTTTTCACCTACCTCTTCCCATAGATTACCATCCGAGAGAATAATCCTCTCTCTCTTAAAAAAAAACACGCATAATACATAAGCTGACCATTGTATTATATGCGCCTGCACTGCACCATAGCTTGATTGTATGGCAGTGTAATGGATTAAAACGGGTTGAATTTTGTCGCCGAATTTCAGTCGCACAATAAAAGTCAACTCGATTTGCAGCAACATTACGCTTCGGATGCAAGAGAATACAAATACTTCAAGAAGGATACATTATGAGTTATCCTATTAGCTTAGGCTATCACTCGGCGGCTTATATATATATATATATATATATATGCAAACAGAGACCCGTGCCTCAGCAGTGGGGACATACAAGGGTTGTAGTAAGGTAAGAGAAAAAAGATAAAGTTCTTTACACAATAAGTTTCAACATGTAGGCAGGACCCTACAGGTATAAAGGTTAACGTGCTCTAAACTATTCTGCAAATGGCTTAGACACAACTACGTTAGAACTCAACTTTATTCGAATTGCCACATCCGCGCCCAGTTTGAGTGTAGAGTCCAGTTTGTCTTATTTTCCGACTGAAATCATAATAGGATTAACTAAAGTTCAGTTCTCTAACGGCGAGGCCGGGTCTCTCTGCTGGACTGCTATTAAAACGTGCAATTTCAGAAACACGTTAATTGCAATCTCGTGGTTTAAAACAACATGTGTTCTAACTAATGATTCTGATTTTATAGTCAAGTCAATATTTTATTTAAATTACTTTAAGAAAATTTGGGTCGAACTTCCTGTTTTTTGTTTTGGAATCTTAGATGCCAGTAAATTGAACTATGTCCTTTCTACAGTACTTCAAGAAAGCAAAAAAGTCGCAGAATAAAATACAGAGCTCGAAAATGCTAGAATTAAAATCTTGAATTGATATTTTCTAGTGAACAACCAAAACAGTAGGTAAAGTACCGGTTGTAATATAATTGTTACTCTTACAAACCAATACATTATGTTTTAAACATGTTAGGCTAAAGTAGAAAGTAAATGAATACCTAGTATTTTTTTATAAAAAAGCTTTTACTTATTACTGTGCTTTGCAAGGCATGTCAAGCCGTTCGTGCCGGCTGTATTGGCAATCATTAAGCCATTTCAGGGGCCTTATGGGCGGTATGATAACTTCTGACAGTAAGGCCCACAACCCACCCTTTTTTTTTCACCCAGGAGAAACCCCATTACAGGTACCAAAGGCTCGGGGGAGCGCGGTGGTTATGTCGGACTCCCCGCCCTGAAAAGGGCGGTATACCGACTAAAACTCCTGGGGTGTTCCTCCGCACCGCAAAGGACGGGGTCACGGGAACGCTTACGCACACTACGCGACCCCGTCTGCGTGCGCCCTTGCGGGCACTCCTTCGGCGGCGTCCCTGCCCCATTGCAGCGCTTCATACGACGGGGCGAGGGAACACCGCATCTCCTCGTTGGAGCGTATAGGGGCGAAGTGCGACAGAAACTTGGCCCCCACACGCCCCAACGTGCCGCCCTCTGCATTCCATCGTTACTTGGTCCAACGGGACTAGAGGAAGGCGGCGCATCTCCTTGTTGGGGCGCATCGGGGCCAACTTATCCTCTCGGCCCCCACACGCCGCCCCACACGCGAGGCCCGTCGCGTCGCCCACCTGCGCTTCTCTGAAAGCAGAGAAGGCGGAGAGCGACCGCGCGGGCCCCCTCTGTGCTAAAAGGCACCCTCGGAACACGCAAGGGCGCCTTCCGGCCCGCCGTGATGGAGGCGGAGGGTCCCCCGACCCTCCGCGACCCGACGGCCACTCTGTTCCAACTGGTACGAGGTGCGCGCGCTTCCGCGCAGCGCCGCCCCCCCCCCCCCCCCAGTCGGTCCTTCAGTCAGTTGGTCGCTTGGGTCCCGCTCCACAAAGTGAAGCAGGGCCCACGCGACCCCTCCCGCCAGATTTTTTGCCGCTGGCCAGCAAGATGCCATAAAGAGAAGTTACTGACCAGCGCCCAGGGTGCACCGGCCCTTGCCACTTACCCTTCCCACTGGTTCAAGTTGAATCAGTAGGAACGGAAGCGGAAGGGTTCACGGGGAGGTAATCTGGCATCGCACCCCACCGAAGATTAACCTGGGCCAACCATATAAAGGCCTCCCTCTACAACCCTTTTTTTTTTTTTTTTTTTTTTTTTTTTTTTTTCACCCAGGAGAAACCCCAATTACGGGTACCACCGGCTCGGGGGAGCACAGTGGTTATGTCGGACTCCCCGCCCTGACAAGGGCGGTATACCGACTAAAACTCCTGGGGTGTTCCTCCGCACCGCAAAGGACGGGGCCACGGGGACGCTTGCGCACACTTCCGCGACCCCGTCTGCGGGCGCCCTTGCGGGCACTCCTCCGGGGGGATGGCTTTGTCCCCCCTACTCCGCTGAAGGCACTCCGGAACACGCAGAGCGCCTTCCAGCACGGGACCTCTTAGTCGAGCGGGGGGCCCCCCGACCCCCCGCCCGAAGGCCCCCGTTATGGCGGCAGACGGTCGGCATACGCCCGCCGTCTGCGCCCGGTTCTCCGACGGCGGAGAGGGAGCGCAAGGGGATCATCCTCTCGCGCCCTCTCCGCCGCCTCCTTCCTCGCCATGACGGCCTCGCAGAACGCGAGGACCGCCCCCCAGGCTCCCTCTACAACCCTCCACCAACCCAGACTTGACCTCCATGGTGGAGTATGGCCTAACCTTCAAACGATGCAGGAAGAGAGCGCTGCCCCTGAAGTGGGGACATACAAGGGTTGATATCGATTATACAAAATAAAACCTTAAAACTTTAAGTAAACAAATTCAATTAAAAACTATCCAACTGGTAGTGTGAAAGAACTAGTTTAGGAGCATGTAACACACTAGGTATACGTAGATAGTAACAACGGACCCGCTAAACTTTGCAAATTGCTCAAAATTATTCAGTGGCCAGACAACATTAGCGCGAGTTGCCTAAAAGGTTACATAATTGAGCCTCCGGCCTTTGCTAATTAGGGAATTTACTTAAGAGCCATGCTCTACGAGTCTACACTTTACTTCCTATCTTGGGCGTTTGCGCCGTGTTATTGAATAAGTCAATAAATAATTCGATATAGGTATTCTAGCAGAAATAAAGCGTGAAAACGGGATTTCTTCAGAATCTCTAAACAGTAATATCGTATTCATGTACCCTTAAACGTCCACTGGAGGGCACACTTCTCACAGAGAGAGAGTACGGGCTTAACTGCCACGCGTGCCCACCGCGGATTGCCATTTTCAAGCGCTGAATTATTTGAAAACCTCAGACACTCAGGTTTCCTCACAATGATTTCCTTCGACGTTAGCGAGCGGTATAGCTCTATAAATTCAAAACTGAAGGTACGTAACTTAGAAAACAAAGTCATTGGTATATTCTATATTGGTATATTATTATATTCAATTCAATTCATTTATTTCAAATATAAAAGTTCATATAGATTTGTTAGTAATCTTATTCTAGTGTTAGTACATATTGTTCTTTTAACCATAACTATAGGGCACTGTCATTGCTTGCCACTTGAAGACGGCAACAATGGTTTATGTAGGCACAATCTACCTTATCGGCGAGCATAGCCAGGATGGTGTTGCGACTGGCCCGCACCCTGCGCACGAGTGACGCGCCGCGCTTGCGCATTATCGCGTAAAAGTCGTCAGTGCGCGCGTCAGCGAACATGCCCGATGCGCTGCAATAGCGGGGCAGCCGCAACAACGCCCGGAGTGCATTGTTGTATTGCACGCGGAGAGCCCCAATCGATTTTCGCGTATAATTCATCCACAGGCAGCATGAGTAGAAAGAGGTACAATACGCTCTAAATAGCGTTAATTTAACTTCCCTTGAGCATCGTGAAAACCTGTGGGCTATCATGTTGGCTCTAACCGACAGGGCCCTCCGCTCCTTGTCTATGTCAGTGTCGTCTCTGAGGTCAGTGGTAAGCAAGTGCCCTAAGTATTTAAATTCATTAACTTTGAGTAAGGGGTACCCATTCAGTATAACCGGCGGTACTTCTAACATAGCATCCTTTGACCCGGCCTGAAAGACCATACACTGACTTTTCTTTACATTATACTGTAGGCCATGACTAGCTGCATATCTTTCACACGTGGCCAACAATTTTCTAAGACCGCAGATCGACGCACTCAGCAGCACCATGTCGTCCGCGTAGCTCAGGTTATTGACAGAGACTCCATCTATGTGACAACCGATATGCTGATTGCTGAGCTCGTTAATCAGCTCATTTACATAAAGATTAAACAATGCAGGGGAAGTCAATCCCCCCTGCCTTACCCCGCACTCCAATCTGTATGGCTCCGACATAGCCTCGGCCCATCTAACCTGATTGATCTGGTTTCCGTACCAATACTTAACGACATTTACGAGTTCAACCGGTAACTTTATATCTTCCAGTTTTGTCCACAGCTTATCGTAGGAAACCAGGTCAAACGCCCTAGACAGGTCGAGGAAGCATGCGTGAACAGACGTCCTCCGTTCATTGTAATACTTTATTGTACTCTTTAAACACAATATCGCGCTTTCTGTAGAAAGCCCGGGTCTAAACCCAAATTGGTTATCGTGTAACTGTAGATATTTTTGTAACTGAGTATCAAGTAAGCGATCAAATATCTTGGCAATAATAGTTGCAAGAGAAATAGGTCTGTAGTTAGCTGTATCTGCTAAATCTCCGCTTTTATTTTTTACTACAGGTACCACAATGGTCTTCATTAGCTCATTAGGCAAGTATGAATGGCTAACACAAACTGAAAACAAGACTGATAAAAGTCTTGAAATATGTGGGCCAGCAAATTGGAGGTGCTCAATGCTAAGCCCATCGTGACCAGGAGATTTTCCCCTACTTGTAGCTTGTATTGCTTTCGCGACATCTTCAGCATTAAATCGACATACCTCCTGGCACGACATTCCAACGCCGAGCACCGCCCGCGCTGGCCCCAGCGGCGATTTTACTATAAAATTGTTTTTAAATAATTCAGCAATACTCTTGGGGTTACATACACCCTCGACGCTCACAGGGAGGCCCGGTCGGTGATTGTGTTTTTTTGTTTTTTTCCAAAAACCTCGAAAGTCCTTTTTACAGTGATGCGAGGCCATGATATCCATTTTTATTTGATCTTGGTTGTTTTGACACCATTTTAGACGAGATTTGAATAATCTCCTGCTTGAAATCATGTCTTCGAATATAGGACCACTCGCTGGTTTCCATGGATATTATAATACTATGTTTTGTTAGTTTAAAATAGTTATAGGAACTTATTTTTGTGTAAGAAAATAAATAGGTACTTACATTGCTTAATATAGGTAGCTGTAAAATAACTAAATTAAGCCTTAAGTTATAAGAGCGCAACGCCAACAAACTGCGCTGCAGTTTGGCGAAATGTGTAAAACTAAAAATGTAAAGGCTATTTTTTGCTATTAATAAAAAAAAAATCCCGCACTGGGAATCGAACCTGGGTCTCTCGCTTCCGAGTTCATTGTTCTAACCACTGGAATACCGCCGCTAAAAAGTTCATGCTGTCATATTTATTTAACTTTATCTGGCAGGATACTCAAAAAAATCTTTTTTTCGTATTGAAACCTACGTTCCACCCACAAATGCAATTTTTTCAGTGTACATGACCTTTAAATTAGTTGGTGAATCACCAATTGAATCAAGCTTGGCATCACGTAGGTGCTGTGGATTTTTTACGTACCCTACACACATCCCGCTTTATGGCATAAGCATTCGCTCGTAGAGATGAGAGATTATGAAGTGGAAATGGTTGCTAGTGAAATGGGGAGTCTCCTCACCACACAAGTACTCACTTAAGTGCGTATTAATGCGGTACCGGTTTGTATTGTTAATGTATTGTTGACGACCTCTGTGGCGTAGCGGTAGCACATCTGCCTACCATGAAAGAGGTCCCGGGTTCGAATCCCGGCTGGGGAAAAAAGCCCAGGTTTTTGATGTTTACATGTTTGTGATGTCGTTGTTTCTGGTTCCCACGACACAGGGTATCCTAAAGTGGGGCCAGAGGCAATGTATGTGCTTGTATGTAAATGTTATGTTATAATGTATACCTTGTTTAGTTTTAAATACAAAAGCGACACCGTTTATCACTTCAAAAAACTCAGGACTTCTTTGAGTACTCGTATATGTTTGTCTTTCCCATCCCTATAGACTATTGTGCAGTGAATGAAGAATAAATGAGATTACAGGAAAAGATAGACGCATACGTAATAATAAATAATCGCAGAAAAGTATGACGGTGAAGCCAAGCCTTCTACGGCCCAGACATTAAGCAAATTTTTAACACAAATGTCTTACCAAAAACGTTCTTCATTTTTGCCCTTGCTAAGTAAAAAGTTTATACCTAAAGAAAATTTGTTTGAAATGTCGGAATAGCGACGGTACCTCTCCGTGTTTACAAGTACAAGTTAGGTACTAGTACTTGTAACTGATGACAGGAAAAGATCGAGGCTTGCGTAGTAATAAATAGGGCCAAAAAGTATGAAAGAAGCAAAGCCTTCTACAGCGCAGACAATAAGTATATTTTTAACAAGAATGTCTCAGCAAAAATGTTCTTCATTTTTGCCCTTACGAAGTAAAAAGTTTATGCCTCTAGAAAATTCGAAAATGTCGGAATAGCGACGGTACCTCTCCGTGTTCACAAGTACAAGTTAGGTACTAGTACTTGTAGCTGATGACAGGAAAAGATCGAGGCTTGCGTAGTAATAAATAGGGCCAAAAAGTATGAAAGAAGCCAAGCCTTCTAGCGCAGACAATAAGTATATTTTTAACAAGAATGTCTCAGCAAAAACGTTCTTCATTTTTGCCCTTACTAAAGCTTTATGCCTCTAGAAAATTTGTTTGAAATGTCGTAATAGCGACGGTACCTCTTCCATGTTTACTAGTAAAAGTTGTACTTATGCTTGTAGCTGCTGACAGGAAAAGATCGAGGCTTGCGTGATAATAAAAAATATGAAAGAATAGTATTTCTTAATGATTCGCAATACTCATACATAGTTATATATAAAACGGGTCTAATCGCGATTATTTATTAGGTAAAATGTATTTACCTCATTTCCCGACGTTTAACCAGCGTAACAGTTTCCGTGGTCTCTGGTAAATAATCGCGATTAGACCCGTTTAATTTATAACTAAGTATGAAAGAAGCCAAGCCTTCATCGGCCCAGACAATAAGTATATTTTTAACAATAAACGGTTTTATCCTGATTCAAGTAGCACCACTGGATAGAATTACACAAACCATCGGTACTTTTTAACGACTTTCTAGCTATTTTACCAACGATCGCGATTATTATAGCCGATTTGTCCGTGAAGCGGTTGAAATTAAGAAACACAAAAATTTTAATCGGGAATGTAGTTATACTATTTTTATTTTTAATGCACTAACCCGTGCTAAGGAACAAATTTAAAAACCTATTTAGAGGCTAAAGATTTCACCCATGCCGGGATTCGAACCCGCAACCTCTGGCTATCCGGGAATGTGGTTTCAAATTGTCGCAAACGTGGGATCCGGTCATCAAGATGTGTTCGAGTGGAAAAAAGTTGCATGGCTTATCGTCCGACATTGTCAGGGTAGTGTGTCGCAACACTAATAGTGCTTTGTGCTTTGTGCTGATTGAGGGTAGTCTGAAACCTTGTCAGCCAAAGATACGAACGGGTGCCAGCCATCAGTCTTCTCGTGACCACGATGACTGTAACGTTGTCGAAACGTTGAGGTAAAATAGCAATAAATTACTACGCGATTAAGCCCCGAAAATATTCTAACTATGTGTACAAGTCGCGAAAGCTTAAAATATGTAATAATGTCTTCATTCATTTTTGCTCTTACTTAATAAAAAGTTTATTCCTCAAGAAAAATTGTTTGAAATGTTGGAAAAGCGACGCTACCTCTTCCGTGTTCACAAGTACCTACCATGGATCATCAGCGAATGAGAGCTCCCGTTGCAAACAAACAAAAAGCACCGTCGCGACGGTCGTTTGCTAACGGCATTATATTCGTATCTCGTCTGCCATTCCGTTTGGAATCCAGCCCGACAAGGACCATCAATCTTGTTGATTTGGATGCTACCATCAACATCAGGCGTAACTGCGCAGGCTCTCTACATTTTGTTCATTTTTAGCTCGCGGAATCGGATTTCCTCAGTACCATTTCACGTTTGGAGCCCGCTTTTTGACGTCATCATAAATCCGTCGGTTCGCGCTCTGATGTTTAACTGATGCAGAATGCTCGTCCGATAACCTTTGATGAACCTTGTTGGGGTAGATTTAAGGGTTCCCTTGATCTTTACGAACTGTGATCGAGGATCGAGAAGCGTATATAATGTGAAATAAATCAGTTAATTAATAACTCGCATGTATATTTTTAGCCACAAAGAAATTATTTGCCCTCTCTACGGGGTTGTTCAGGCAGGGTGTATTATCCTTGATGGGTGTCGGGCCTTTATAATAAGGGGCTCGATATGAGGAAGAATGCATGCCCTTCTAAATAGTAAAAAGTTCAAGAGTACTTTTAGTGCATTTTAAGTTAAATTGAAATGCACTGAAAACATACATTATTTAAAATAATACGATGTTATTCTTGTTAGTTATATTGCCTTATTCAGAAGTTAGCTTTCTCTGAATAACTCTACTTTCTTTTTCTCCAATTCGTCGTAAGCGTTGTACAATCTAATCGTTGTACAGTTACTTAAAATACTTCAATGTTACTTAAGATGCTGTTACTACTCATTGTACGATTGTTTGTTTCATCATCAACCCATTATGTCCCAACCAAGGGGCACGGGTCTCTTCCCTAAGGAAGGTATAGACCAAACTCCACTACGGGGGCCAAATCCGGGTTGGTTGTTTACTCTAATATAATAAAATTAAGAAAGGTTTATTGCGATGTTCATCTGGCGTGCATATATTAATTTAACATTTGTAGAACCATTGATTTTCTGCGCGCTATGTTGGAAATAGGTCAAGGGAATAAATAAGATATGGCGTCTGTCCGCCGCTAAAAGTCTGCACCGTACATCTAAGGATTCTTTCCAGGACATTTGCGGGCGACGGGAGCAACGCTCAGCCAAAACTTGACTCAAACTAAATGCATTTACGACACATTGCCAATTTTTAGTCACCGGTTACATTTTTTCATTAATGTCTTTGGTGAAAATAACAACACGCATAATATTACAAGAAACTTTTATACTGGTAGTTTCACCTTAAGAAATATTTTTTTATTTTTATTAAAATTCCTTTTTATTTAAAATTGTAAAATTTTAAATAAAAAGGAATTTAAAAGTACAAATAAATGTGAACTTAATGCTAAAACATGATCTTCCAGTTAACGTTGTTGTTGTAGCGATTTTAATAGACGGCGTAATGCTCGTATAGCTATTTATAATAGACAGCTTAAAAATAAAACGTATTACATTATTTTTATAGATTTATGGTATACAGTCATTTTTAAAATCAGGGGATTCATTTGTGAGAGAGAATGAGTCTTAACCGCAATGCGTGCCCGACTGTGAAGAAAAACATCGTAAGGAAACCTGAGTGTCTGAGGTGTTCGAATACCTCAGCGCTTAAAATTGCCGATTCGCGGTAAGCACGCGCTGTAATTAAGCCCACAGTCCGTCTGAGAGAAGCCTGCGCCCTGCACTGGGACGTTTATAAGCTTCTCAAAAAATTGTGCATTTTGAGCTGAAGTTTCCAATAAACATGAATAAATACAGGGAAAATCTATCACAAAAAAACGTACGACTAACCCCGTATCGATTTCGTTCCCAATAAACCGACACGCGCTACAGTAATTTTTCTCACCTCATGCTACGAACAGACGACAGCACGTCACCTTTACACGTGTACCACTCTACTCAGTTACATTACGGCCGATTTTGCAACAAAAATACAGAGGTCGGACTGCTGTCAACTGTACGATCCCATTACTTTAATGTCAGACACAGGGTGACTCGTCAAAAATAAATTTTCGTCTCCCGTCGGCGCGTAGTATAAGTGGTGAGCGTGTGTGAGACACCCCCGGAAGATAATGTTCCCGATAAGCGTATGCTCGGCGAAGGTAGAGGAAGTAGGATGTGGTATGTGAAATTGTGAGATACCAGCTTGAAAAATGTCCCTCGTAGTATAGGTCGGTCGAATCATGCATCAATCGGAGTGCTTAGTGCGAGTTTTTTAACTACTCGATCGCGTTAACGTAAACTCATATTTCTATGGCATCGAGGAAGCGCCACCTAGCGACCAGTATGGAAATTAAAATTGCTGAGTGCGATTTGTAATGGTTTACGTTGAGAACTGAACACGTTTACCAGCCAAAACACGAATAAACGCGAGTGCGAGTTGTACTGTCACAGCGTTTTGCCAGTTCGAACGGTTGACTCACTCATACTCACTACTCAATGCTCGATTAACGCGGTAGTAAAGTTATTCGATTGGATCTGTCAAACTCGCACTAAGCACTCGGAAACAATCACGTCACATCACACTTCACACTAATATTACATACATACATAACCTCACGCCTGTATCCCAGAGGGGTAGGCAGAGACCTGGGACTGCCACTTGCCACGATCCTGACAGATCACCTTCGCTTCATCAACGTTCGTAAGTCGTTGCATGCACGCACGCCGGTTCCGGGTACTTTTTATCTTCCCCTTTGCTAATACATCCCCTATTTGGTCGATGTATGTTCGCCTGGGACGTCCCTTACTAGCCCTTACACTCATATTTCCAATATATAAAGTCGAAAATTAGTGAGTGTGTATGTTTGTTACTTCTTCGAGTCTAACGGCTGGAGCGATTTTAATATGATCTGGTATGGAGTTAGCTGACACCCTGGATTAACACATAGGCTTTGTTTAGTTGCAGGAAAATATCTTATTCCCATGGGAAAATCAATAATCCGCGGGTAACACCGCGGGGCACAGCTAGTCTGTTAATATTATTTCTAATATTGTTCTGCTGTTGTTTGTGTTTTACTTATGAATGAATGAAAATTTATCGAGTTTAATACTAGATAGTATTTTCTTCCAACTAACACACATTGACGCGAAATGGAAGGGGTAGTGCCAGAAAAATAATACGAGTATAAAGCTGTGAATGATTACAAAAACTAGATTAACTACTTACATATTACAAATATACTCGTAGTATACATACTTGTATAAAGTATTACGAAAAATATAAACTTTGGTCCTTTGAATGTGTTCATTTTGTTAAATTATGTTTTTATGTATAATATTAATGTTTCTATCAATGTAAATTATTTGTACGTATCTGTTGATAATTTAATTTATTTACATTGTTATTGAGCGTGTAATCATATAGGTACCTCTGAAATTATCATTTTGTATGTTTGGTTGTACGTATACTACACTATTTTTATTTTTAATGCACTAACCCGTGCTAAGGAACAAATTTAAAAACCTATTTAGAGGCTCCCGCTCGAACCCGCAACCTCTGGCTATCCGTACCAGCGCTCTACCAATTGAGCCAATGGGCGACTCACGGCATCAGTGAAATTTCGAACCTCTTTACAATATTCTCTGTATTACGTACAGGCAGCGACATCTGACTTGTACGTAATACAGAGAATATTGTAAAGAGGTTCGAAATTTCACTGATGCCGTGAGTCGCCCATTGGCTCAATTGGTAGAGCGCTGGTACGGATAGCCAGAGGTTGCGGGTTCGAATCCCGGCATGGGTGAAATTTTTAGCCTAATAAAAAGGTTTTTAAATTTGTACGTATACTACCTTCTCTAGTCTAATGTACTAGTCCAGTTAATCCAAAGGTTGTTTGGAAGGTATCACGTTTAGTGGTAAGACCGCCTTTTGTTCTCTTAGGTTAAGAAATATCTGTGGAACATCCCTTTTTATGTACAATAAAGTGTTCTCTATCTCTATCTGTCTATGCCTCGGCAATTTACGAAACATATTTTTATAACAAGGACGCGTCCTCGGTGCTGTAGTGTTGTTTAAACTCATTTTATATAACTTGCACACATTTTATACTTAGTAACCATATGCGAAAACTTATTTTTAGCTTATAGTTAGTCATTAAGAACTGTCCATGTTTATGTAAGCTGCATGTTTCCCAAAAAGAAATAAATAATATTATAAATAACACCAATTTTGTTAAAAACCTATTTAGAGGCTAAAAATTTCACCCATGCCGGGATTCGAACCCGCAACCTCTGGCTATCCGTGCCAGCGCTCTACCAATTGAGCCAATGGGCGACTCACGGCATCAGTGAAATTTCGAACCTCTTTACACTATTCTCTGTATTACGTACAGGCAGCGACATCTGACATAAGCAAATTGCATTACTTACAGCCCCGACTACCTACTTTGCAGTTAGGTTTAACATCGGAACGATATCACTGTACCCACATGATTATACTATTTTTATTTTTAATGCACTAACCCGTGCTAAGGAACAAATTTAAAAACCTATACCAATTTTGTTACATCGTATACACTACACATACGTATTTTTACCGCTATTGTCTCAGAAGCGTCTGACGGGATTACGACGGGCCGGCTGAAAGTTCCAATTGTATCATCTATACTCTACTTAATTTAGTACCTACCTGCCCACTATAACTTTGTTCACCAAATGGGATTGTAAACAGGGTACTACAAGCATAAAAATATGACCCAAAAAGCAAGTTTTGCAACAGCCATTTATATTTTGTTTAATGATTCGGAAATCAAATGATAATAATAATATTGGCCTTTTTGCATCTACTCAATGAGATGATTTATACAGCGTCCAGTGGTATCTTCACTCACACTAGATGGGTGAAGGGACCATTCCGACGCTGTAGTGCCTGGGTCATGGTTTTATAGATGGTGTAGGCTTGCCCAGCACCTATACCATCCTGACAGCTTAGTCGGCCTAGCCCACAGGAAAGACTAGTCAATACGTGCGGAGCCAACCAAGCCGCGGGTTTCCTCACGATGTTTTCCTTCACCGTTAGCGTGTGGTATTGCGATTACAATTTCGCAAATGTACGTAACTTTGAAATTAAACAAAGTCATTGGTACATGCCCGCACTCGGGATCGAACCTGGGGCTCTCACTTGCCAGTCTATGGTTCTACCCACTGAGCTACCACCGCTGTCATTTGTTTCGGTCGTAGTCTTTGATTCGGAAATCAAATGATAGGGTGACAGCGAAATCAGTAATAAAATACTTAACATTTAAGACTTATAACATGACTAATTACAGATTTCCACGAAATTACTTATAAATGTTCATTATCTTTAGGGTAGAGAGTATTGTGTGTTATAAATGTTTTTGTAAAACAATTAAACTTTAACTTATCAAATGTTTGAAATAATGAAAAAATATTCAATAGCAGAAAAAAACAATGTCTCATGGTGTGTGTGTATGTATGTATGTATGTATGTATGTATGTATGTATGTATGTATGTATGTATGTATGTATGTATGTATGTATGTATGTATGTATGTATGTATGTATGTATGTATGTATGTATGTATGTATGTATGTATGTATGTATGTATGTATGTATGTATGTATGTATGTATGTATGTATGTATGTATGTATGTATGTATGTATGTATGTGTGTTAATATGTGTACATGAATGTGTGTGGTGTGTATCTTGGTGGGTCTTTACTGTGTACAGCCCTACCACACACTGGGGGTCAGTTGATCCTATATATAGCTTATAGGATCAACTATGTTTTGTTTACGAACTATGTTTTGTTTTTATATTAAAGTGTGCAGTTCTTTACTGGGTACTTATATCCAAGTGCTTCATTGCTATAACAATACATTATCCCTACTGCGCATGTATACTGAGAAGTGTGAATCTGAACAGCTGCTACAAAGGTCGCTAAGCTCATGAAATTGGTAGCGTAGACGTCTGGATCATAAGAAATTCACGAGCGCAAGGGTCTGTGTGTAAAACAAAAGTGTGAGACCAAGTGATTGAGGCAGGGTCTGGTGTGGTGTCAGGGTAGGCGAGACGCTCATTTATCTTGGCAGTGACGATCACCGCTTGGACCGGTTTCATTGCGGACGATAACCGTAATGACACGACATTATTGGATAGTATTTCTTAATGATTCGCGTTACTCATACATAGTTATGTATTAAACGGGTCTAATCGCGATTATTTATTAGGTAAAACGTAATAACCTTAATTCCCGACGTTTCAAAGGCTGCTGTTGCCGTGGTTACGGGTAAACGGGTAAAAACTTCACTTTTAGTTTGTGTTTTAATATTACCTTAATTCCCGACGTTTCGGCGACTTTGCATTTGCCGTGGTTACGAGTAAACTAAAAGTGAAGTTTTTACCCGTTTTTACATTGTTAGTTTACCCGTAACTACGGCAACTGCAATGCCTTTGAAACGTCGGGAATTAAGGTTATTACGTTTTACCTAATAAATAATCGGGATTAGTGCCGTTTAATGTATATATTTTCATACATTTACTAATAATAATAAATATTCATGTGCATATTACATAGATCTCGTTAGCCCCGTACTAAATACCTACAACTAAATGACTTTATAGGCGCTAACTCGACGATAAATTTAATACAAAAAATACATAGATGACATCCAAGACCCGAAACCAACTAGAAAAATTCGTTTCTCAGTTTGACCCGTCCGGGGCTCGAACTCGAGACCTTCGGTGTTAGTTAGTTAGTTAGTTAGTTAGACCTGAGATTTCCGCACTTAGCCTCATAGTTGGGCCATTGTACGTAGCAAGCGCTGAGGTACGCTAGCACCCTAGACACTAGGGTTTCCTTACGGTGTTTTCCTTCACCGTCAGCGAGTAGTATTGCTACTATAATTTCACAAATGCACATAACTTAGAAAACAAAGTCATTGGTACATGCCGGGGATCGAACCCTCGACCTCCCGATTGAGAAGCTGGCGTTCTACACCGCTCCGCTACCACCGCTCTGAGACCTTCGGTGTTACAATCAGCGTGCCAAACCACTACACCAAGGAGGCCGTCCAAACTACTAAGGCCGTTGTTTGAACGGTGCACTCTTCTAATGTTGTCGTCCGATGTGAAACCGTTCCTTTTTGACGGTTAATCTATCGGCATTTGATAGGCATTTAGGTTTACGGTGATGTCAAGTTAAATGAAGGTATTTACCTGTCTGGACTTTTTCCAGATTCAAGGTCGATGTCTAAGTTCCGGTATTATGTCAATTTCACACCACGGTACGCTTATACGGGGTTTCGTGACGAAACTTGCTGATCGACATCTGTGGCAAGCACACGCACTTCATTACGTTGTGGACACGGAACGTAGTGAGTATTATATGTAGGCCCGCTGCGAAAAACGTAAATGAATTGATGATAGACTGCCATTTTCCCTTACTTCGAACTCGCCACATCAAACTACCCGAGACAACGGTTACTGCAACGTCGGAAATAAATCTGCATCGTAAAAAATAAACATTCTTAAGTGTTGTTTGTGTTTGGTCCTGGCAATGTTATTACGGCAGAACTTTGTGCACCTCATGATAAGGGGTAGATTTCTTGAATTTCAATCTTAGCGATAAGCGTCAGAGCCGTTCCAAGCAACTTAAACGTTTTACTGTCCAGATGTAGGTACACATCTTACTAACATATTTTATTTGAACTTTTTGTATCTACGTAATGAGATGACTTATATAGCGTCCAGTGGCACCTTCACTCACACTAGATGGGTGAAGGGACCACTTCGGCGCTGTAGTGCCTGGGACATGGTTTTTATAGATGGTGTAGGCTTGCCCAACACCTATACCATCCTGACAGCTTAGTCGGCCTAGCCCACAGGAAAGACTACGTCAATACGTGCGGAGCCAACCAAGCCGCGGGTTTCCTCACGATATTTTCCTTCACCGTTAGCGTGTGGTATTGAGACTACAAATTCGCAATGTACGTAACATTGAAATGAAACAAAGTAATTGGTACACGCCCGCACTCGGGATCGAACCTGGGGCTCTCGCTTGCCAGTCTATGGTTCTACCCACTGAGCTACTACCGCTTCCGCTAATATATTACTAATATTATAAATGTGGAAGTTGGTATGTATGGTTGTTACTCGTTTAGGCCAAAACGGCTGTATGGATCGGGATGAAATGAGATAGATTACAGTCTGGAAAAGCACTGGACTAGTTTTTCCCAGAAAAACATAGAATAAAATTATATGAATATAGAATATATCAAAATTTCTTTGGAAAAAAAGTCGTGGGTAGCATTTAGGACTATAATAAATTAAATCAACCTATGTTTTAATATTAGGCTAGTCAACTATTACTAATTAAGTTAACAGTATTTTCATATTATCAAAAAGAGTTCTATAGAAAAAAGTCTTTACCGCTGCCGTTGGAGAGAGTTCCCAGGACATTGGCAGCATTTCGTCTCTGAATGGCCAGGCTAATTTGCTGGCTGCGTAACTTGATGTAATCCATTCCTATCCATGCTATTTTGCGTTTACCTTGTCTCGACTATAAACGGTTTGAGGAACGCGTATTCAAGGCGAACGAAACCCTCTAGCCCAAAGTGCAGAAAGCCGAGTTCACCGAGATGTTTCATAAAATATTCCGTGTCGCGAAACCACAGCTGGCCAAAACTTCCGGCGTAAATGTCAACGGCTGATTGGAAAATGTGAAATATGTTGATTGAAAGGGAAAACACGGTTACGGTTGAGGCGCCGGGAGTAAGGGTAACTTAATAAATGGTTGTCGAATCTTAGCTTAAAAACCTATTTAGAGGCTAAAAATTTCACCCATGCCGGGATTCGAACCCGCAACCTCTGGCTATCCGTGCCAGCGCTCTACCAATTGAGCCAATGGGCGACTCACGGCATCAGTGAAATTTCGAACCTCTTTACATCTTTAAAGAGGTTCGAAAT
This sequence comes from Yponomeuta sedellus, assembly GCA_934045075.1. Lineage (NCBI taxonomy): Eukaryota > Metazoa > Arthropoda > Insecta > Lepidoptera > Yponomeutidae > Yponomeuta > Yponomeuta sedellus. The sequence continues at coordinate 14,304,649 of OW203734.1, forward strand.
TTCACTGATGCCGTGAGTCGCCCATTGGCTCAATTGGTAGAGCGCTGGCACGGATAGCCAGAGGTTGCGGGTTCGAATCCCGGCATGGGTGAAATTTTTAGCCTCTAAATAGGTTTTTAAATTTGTTCCTTAGCACGGGTTAGTGCATTAAAAATAAAAATGGTAGAATCTTAGCTTATTAATTTACTTCTGGGACTACTTGCTTATTTGTCGGAAGAGTCCGAGAGTATAAAAAGACTTTAAAAGCGAGTCCAGCACTTGCTTTTACAGGCTGTGTTTGTCAGTTACCTATATTTCAATATACATACCTTCTTAAAAAAAAAGTTTATGTCTCAATCAATTTGCCCGTGATTATACACTGTTGGGTATCGACACCATGATATTGATGTACTTAGATTAATTAAAATAAGAGTTTTTAAATTACACTACAATATATTTTTGTGAACGACATAGTAAAATCATAGTACATAGTACAAATTATAAAGTAACTATTGTTTATTATAATTGTATTGCTGTGGATGTTTGTTGAGTAAATAAAAAAAAAATATTTATATTTACTTGTCCAATTATTTTAACAAGAATATAACCTCAAAATTAACATCTGATGCCAAAACTATATTTTCTCGCGCGTTAATGAACATTGTTTATACAATTGGCAGCGTCGTATCTAAAATTATGTCCCAGGAATATGGCAGTTATATGGAAGTTATGGGAATATGGCAGTTAAAGTTCGACTAACAGTCGAACTTTAAGGTAGAATCTTGTTTATATTCTTTTTAAAGCGCTAACCTGTGCTAAATTAGCACGGTTAGCCAGAGGTCGCGGGTTCGATTCCCGGCATGGGTGGAATTTTTAGCCTCTAAATAGGTTTTTAAAATCTTGTTTACTAAAATGGACAAGTAAAGATATATAGACTGTATATAAAGAGCTCAATCATAGTGAGTAGAGGAGCTCGTATCGTTGGTTGCTCGTCTCTGCTCGTCGAAGAAATAAGTTGCAGTTCTTACAAAGGTTTTATTTTAGTAATTTCAGCTCTATTGACTTAAGTCCAAATTAACTTACTTGATTTTTTGTCCGAAGCGCCCGATCACTGCTAAGTAACTGACGAATTGACCTACATCCAATATCGCAATTTAGTTTTATGCTTCACTCCAGTAGCCTCTTAAGGGATGAACGAAACGGGATGAGGGATGAAAGATATACAATATGAACGTAATAGTAAAAAAATAAGCTACGCATTTTCGTAAATGATAGTTAAAACATAAGCTACACACTTTTGTCGATAGGTACCTAACACAGTAAAAAGTTTCATATCCTATGGCACCTGCACTAGCAGAGAACATAAAATGATACATACTTATAAACATTCATTTGAGTCAAACACGTTACTCTCCTTTCAGGCTCCGCCACAGTAATTTTTATTAGCTAAACAAAAAAGCGTGGAAGTGGAAGTTAATTTCGCCTATCTGTCACTAATTTTTTTGGACACAGCGTCCTATATTTTTTGGTTTAGGTTAAGAACATTTTTTTACATTCTAAATTGTTATTATTATTCTAGACAATTATTATTTACAGATAAAAAGCGTTGTTCAGGTTTTTTTAAATTATTTTAACTTTTGATTCATTACTTTTGGATTAAACAGCCGTGACTTATAAACCTCTTTTGCGATATCCACATATGAAAACGAAAACACACTCGTATTAGCAGCTATCTGAGTGATTTACGCCGCAACGATATGTTTGTACGTTCTAAGCATGAAAGCTTGAGTAAAGTGACCTCTTTAGAACCAGCGGCTCGAGTTAAGTAGAACAAGACGGCACTTCTTGTCACCGCGTTCCTCTTCACCTAACTTCTTGGCAGTTTATTCGCTAAACAAGTGGCGTATTCCTATTCTCTATTCTGAGATAGACTTTAGCTCGATAACTTCTTAACTTTACTTCTTCTATTGGAATTGAAATTGAAAAGTACAAAAACATAGTATTTTCTAAGGTTAACACGAGCACTAGACATAATTAAAACTGTTTTTATACGGATTTCAATCGTTTTATTATATTTTTACAATTTTCCGACGTTTCGGAGACCACGGCACCTGTAAAAGTGCCTACTTAGATTTATGACATAACATCGTATTTTTCTATGACTCGCAATGCTCGTACATAATTATACGTCAATAATTAAAGTTACTAAATTTGCCTCATAAACAATCTCCATTAGACCCGTTACACATATAAAAAGTTATGTGTTGCGATAGGCAACTGCTTTTACTTAATCTGTGTGTAAAATTATTAATTAGTTACATATAATTAGTGTTATACAATAGATACAGGCGTCATTACCCAGTTATGTGGTATTTCATACAGTCATACAACAATGACCTGTCAAAAATTTACAGTTTTGACTACTCACAACATTTTTGCATCGTTGGGTGCAGATTTTAAGATTGAATCAAACATCATACAAGATTCAAGCAGTCAGACAAATTCTTCTTCTTCAGGCTATATTATGTAGTCCACTGCTGGACATAGCCCTCCCCTAATTAGCGCCATAGCGCCCTGTCTTCAGTTTGCCGCATCCAGCATCTGCCGGCAGTTTTTCGCGGATCGCCATCCCACCTGGTTGGAGGGCGTCCTACACTACGTTTGCCGAGTCGCGGTCTCCACTCAAGAACACGTTTACTCCAACGGTTGTCGGTTCTTCGCGAGCCACTTCGGCTCGCTAATTCTCTGAGCTATGTCGATAACTTTGGTTTGCTGTCGGATGCATGCGTTACGAATCCTATCCTTCGAAGAAACTCCGAGCATAGCTCTCTCCATAGCTTGCTGAGCGACTTTGAACTGGTGGACCAGCCCTTTCGTGAGTCTCCATGTCTCGGCTCCGTAGGTCATCACAGGTAGACAGACTAATTAGTGACTGTTATTAAAAAAGGAACACCGCGGTAATATTTTTCCTGTTTGAGAATTAAAAAGCTTTTCTACGAGTATCTCTCCCATAAAGTAGAGGAAAATTACTTGTACGGTGTTGTTTACTAAGCGACGATATGTAGAGTATTTTTGCGCAGTTGTATACAAACTGTGCAACATTAATCAACGTAAGTATCGCACAGAATAAGACCACGGGTAGGTATTTGTTCAAAGTAATAGGCGGAGTTCTAATCAACTTAGCCGTACTGAGTTTGTCGTACCTTGTCTTGTGTTAACGGAGACGAGAAAAAGATGGTGAACATTCTTTACTACCAAAATACAGGCCATGGATTCGATTTCCGCTAAAGGCCGCTGTACTTGATTTCAACACCTGCCTCCCTGTCTCTGCCTTCAATATCCTTCGGAAATTGTTGTATTATATACTTTCGAATCCATAAGACAGATTTACCTGTCCTGCTCAGGTTAATCTTACTTTGATGATGGTTAGTTTATTTATCAACCAATGTCTCATCAGGCATACGTTGGAGATATTCTGGCCACAAAAGATTCAGAACCTCGGGAAGTGAAAACGCCACTAGCGCTTAATATTTAATAGCGCTTAATAGACATTCTCTTTTTAGCTCTTTTGTATTACCTCAATATGCACACAATATCTAGTCCCATATCTGTAGGCAATGTTGGCCTATTCGACGTACGCTCTCCAGATTGGTATGAAAAGTTAATTGCCTACGTTACTTGGCTACGTCATCAGTGGTTTCCTAGGGTTGCCAATTAAGGTGAATAAACAAGTGCGTTAGACCTTACCAGCTACGAATTACGTGTTATATTCCACCGGTTTTGGTCTCACGCTCGGATTTATGTCTGTCGTATAATAGTTAATTGTTAATGGGTAGTTTGTCTGAGTTAAAATTAGTCTAGGGCAGAGTTTAACGTGACTAGTGGCCCACTTTATCCTATTTAAGAGGCTTTTGTACATTGTTGATTGTTGTTTACAAGAAAAGCGCAAATAAAGGCATATTAAATTTAAATATCTTAAAATTGCACTTCCACAATGACAAATGGACTATTCAATAATGGACTCGGTTGCAAGAAACCCAGGCTGAGAGACTAGGTATCGAGTCGTTGCGGACATGTACCAAGGACTTTCTTTTCTAAGTTGGGTACATTTGTGAAGTTATAGCAATCACATTATTGCATATCTTTTCATTTACCACAATCACGAAAACCTCATAGAAAATAATGCGTCATCCGAAATAATTTCATCTGATTATTTCCAAAACAATCGCATGAAAAATAGACTAATGACATAATGGTATTGTAACTTACGTACATAATTATGTTAAGTTATTATAGCAATACCACTCGCTAACTGTGAAGGAAAATATGATGAGGAAACCTGAGTGTTCAAATACATCCGCGCTTGAAATTTAAAATCCGCGGTGGGCACGCGTGGTAATTAAGCCCTTACTCTCTTTCTGAGTGAAAACCTGTGCCCTGCAATGGGACGTTTATAGGCTACATAAAAAAAGATTGCCGTTACATAGAATTGAATAATAGCTTAAACGTAATCAATAATTGAATACTTATATTATAAGTACATACATAAATACATACATGACCTCACGCCTGTATCCCAGAGGGGTAGGCAGAGACCAGGGACTGCCACTTGCCACGATCCTGACTGATCACCTTCGCTTCATCAACGTTCATAAGTCGTCGCATGCACGCACGCCGGTTCCGGGTACTTTTTATCTTTCCCTTTGCTAATACATCCCCTATTTGGTCAATGTAAGTCCGTCTGGGATGTCCCTTACCAGCCCTTCCACTCACATTTGCAATATATATTTGTTTCGTCAATCTTCCTCCTTTCATCCTCTCCACATGTCCAAACCAACGCAACATTCCTTTCTCAATTCTAGTCTCTACATCCTCGTTCAGTCCACAACGTTCTCTAATCAGACTATTGCGTACTGTCATTCAAAGTAACTTTCTACTGCATTAATTCTACTTTCTTTATATTATAAGTGTATTCTTAAATTTGTAAGGTTGTATCTACTCAATAATACAAACTACCTTAACTATGGGACCAACTCTAAAATCTAAAAAACATATTTTACATACATTTTGAGCAATACTAGAATAGAAGAATATAATACTATAATATAATACAATACTAGAATAATTTTTGCCATTTCGATGCTGAGCGATAGTAAAAGTTGTCCTGTTGATGAATAAAGAGTATTCAGAGTCGGGCGACATCAACACATTGTATAAGTAAGTCTTCACTGCGGTCAGTTACAGAGTAGTGGGCAAGAACTTTCCTTGATTATAGTAAAAAGTACTTTAAAATATAAAGAGCGTAAAGATATTTGCAGACTTTCTGTTGAAAAAGTAGTTGAACTATCATGTGTTGAACTGGCTAAGCATATTGTAGTAAGCGTATACAGGCCCCCCGCCAGTGACTATAGTTTATTTGAATCAGTACTAGAGGATGTTTTAAAGGTTCAAGCTTCAAGTAGTAGCAAGAAAGTTATAGTCTGTGGAGATTTTAATGTCGACTTGCTGGTAGACTCCACTTTAAATACCACATTAAAACTTATTTTAAAGTCTTTTAATTTAGTTAATATTTTCTTAGAGCCTTCTAGGATTACCAAAAACACAGCCACATGCCTTGACAATGTATTCTGTGACTGTGAATTTTCGAATTATTCGACAATAAATTGCTTAAAGTCAGACCACAGTGGTCAAATCGTACACTTTGAAGCAGATTTAAAACAAAAAGAACAAGATATAATTTATCGGCCCATGACAAAAAAAAAGTTAGATTTATTTAAAAGTGACTTACAAAGTAACTTACCTACCCAAAATAATAAAACCCGTAATGCAAATGATAATTATGGAGATTTCTTCAAGGTCGTTACAGATAGTTTTGAAAAAGTTTTTAAATTGAAAAAGTTATCATCAAAAGGGAATAAAGTAGGATTTAGTGAATGGGCTACTCCCGGTATCCGGAAAAGTAGGGACACACTTTATTCACTGTATGAGAAAAAAACATACACATATGACCCCAGCTTTATACAGTATGTTAAACTATATTCAAAATTATTTAAGGCCGTCTGCCACAAAGCAAAATGCGAGCACATAAAATCCAAAATCCTTCAATCTTATAATAAATCTAAAACAATTTGGGCTGTTATAAATAAAGAAACTGGTAAATCCAAATTTGGAGATCGCGAATTTTCACTTAAAGTAGATGATAAATTAATAACCTTAAATGAAGACCTTGCTACGGCTTTTGAGCAGTTCTTTACAAATGTTCCAATTGTAACGACAGCTCCATTAGACTCTTCTCCAGCTCTCGCTGAAAGTATTTTGAAAGACAATGTCCCCCCATGCGATCATGATTTTTCGTTTGACTATATTGAAGCACATACAGTGATTAAATCGTTTAAAAGGCTAAAGCTTAAAAAAACTGAAGACTTGTGGGGTATGTCCGTAACAGTAGTAAGCTCAGTAATCGATACCCTAGCACCCCATTTAGCCAAAATCTTTAACCAATGTTTAGATGAGGGTATATTCCCTGATTTAATGAAATATAGTAAGCTCGTTCCTTTATTTAAAAGTGGTGATAAACAAGATCCTACAAATTTCAGACCAGTCTCGGTTTTACCCGTTTTAAGTAAAATATTCGAGAAGATAGTTCTAGGTCAACTGCTTACACACTTCAATAGCTATCAACTTCTCCATGGTCATACTATTTTTATTTTTAATGCACTAACCCGTGCTAAGGAACAATCATGTGGGTACAGTGATATCGTTCCGATGTTAAAACCTAACTGCAAAGTAGGTAGTCGGGGCTGTAAGTAATGCAATATGCTTTAGTCAGATGTCGCTGCCTGTACGTAATACAGAGAATAGTGTAAAGAGGTTCGAAATTTCACTGATGCCGTGAGTCGCCCATTGGCTCAATTGGTAGAGCGCTGGCACGGATAGCCAGAGGTTGCGGGTTTGAATCCCGGCATGGGTGAAATTTTTAGCCTCTAAATAGGTTTTTAAATTTCTCCATGGTCAGCAATTCGGATTCACACAAGGGCGCTCTACAACGGACGCCGGCGTCATGTTAGTTAAACATATATTTAGTGCATGGGAAGATCGCAAGGATGCTATAGGCGTATTCTGTGACTTGTCGAAAGCATTTGATTGCGTGGACCATAAAACACTTCTTTTAAAATTAAAGCACTATGGTATAAACGGGAATAGCCTAAAACTTATGACATCATATTTAGAAGGAAGAATTCAAAGAGCTGAAATAAATAGAACTAAATCTTCAGGGTCAGAGGTCAGGATAGGAGTGCCACAGGGATCGATTTTGGGGCCGTTCCTCTTCCTCGTATATGTAAATGATTTGCCGTTCATGGTTCAAAATATGTCAGAGATAGTATTATTCGCAGATGACACATCACTTATTTTTAAAATTAAGAGACAAGAGAATGACCTTGACAGTACAAATAATGCTCTCTCTCGGGTACATAATTGGTTTACTACCAATAACTTATTGTTAAATTCAAAGAAGACAAAATGTATAAAGTTCACTCTACCAAATGTCAAAGCGGTTGACAGCAATGTTATGTTGGGGAATGACAAATTAGACCTTGTAAATGAAACTGTATTTCTAGGTATCACAATTGATGCAAAGCTTCAATGGGGTCCTCATATAAAAAAATTAGCAAATAGGCTTAGTTCAGCAGCATATGCAGTTAAAAGAATTAGGGAACTAACTGACGTCGCAACTGCTAGGCTTGTTTATTTTAGTTACTTCCATAGTGTTATGTCCTATGGCATACTACTGTGGGGACGGGCTGCAGTTATTGAGACCATCTTTGTCTTGCAGAAGAGAGCGATCAGATTCATTTGTAAGCTAGGCAGTAGAGATTCGTTAAGAGATTTCTTTAAAGAAACTAACATCCTGACAGTTGCCAGTCAGTATATCTATGAAAACATTATGTACGTCAGGAAAAATATCAGTAACTTTAAAACTTTAGGTAGCCAACACAATGTGAATACTAGAAATAAACATAAACTTTTGTTCCCACTATTTAGGCTGGCAAAGGTTAATACATCCTTCATGGGGCATTGTATACGCTTCTAAAATAAAATCCCTGAAGATATATTAAGCTTGCCTGAATCGCGGTTCAAAAAATATGTTAAGCACACTTTGTGCCAAAAGGGCTACTATAACATAAAGGATTATCTAGATGAAAATGAGGTCTGGAATTATAGCCAGTACAATGTATGAGTTCTATGTTTATAATAATTATGTAAACTATGTTAATTAAGGACTTTGAAAAGACTAAGTTTGGAGTTTTTTTTGTCCATTTTTTCTCCAAAATGATCTAGATTTTGAAATGGACACCTAGTTTGAATTGTAACGTTCATTAAGACGCAGCTTCTGCGCTACTTTGAATAAAACCTTTTCATTTCATTTCATTTCAACTGTCTTTCATTCGATGGATAGATATCTCTTACCTGATAAGTTGTTGACGGTTGAAGACAGCAGCGGGACAATGGATGAGATTAGCAGGAGATGGGGTTGAGGCTATCGTGACGGTGAAAAGACTTATGCCCAACAGTGGGCGTCCTCCGTGGACGGTATTAAAGACACCTTGGATGAATTTTATGATTTTGTATGTTTTTTGTTTTATTTACTTTTCTCTCTTATGTCACCAATGGGGAGAAAAACTGCTTTTTATCCCGGCAGAGGGCGAATGATCGCCTAGGCCTAAATAAACTGTCAAAGCTGTCAAACGCCATACATTTAATTCGTTTACTTATTTGTTTTCTCGTATAGTTAACAAAATGACGAACTGTGCTCAACGTGGTTCTAAGAATAAAGGGATTCATATATTTTCGAAGGATTCTAAAAGAAGAAAGTTGTGGGAAAAGGCCATGAGAAGAAAAAATTGGACAGCCTCTCAAAACAGCTTTTTTACCAACAACAGAAGCTTTCCGGTTTCTTAACTCTTCCTTTAGCCACTTAAACGTCTACGTAACTACAGTTACTTAAAAAAAAGTAGCGTTGTACGTCCACGTAACTATAGTTACTTCGCGGACTGCCGTCAGTAAAATCGATTTTTTTGAATGAAAACTTTCAAATAACTTCTCGAATCGGCTGTTACAATAATCTGTGATAAATTATTCGTTCAATTGATGCTTGATTTCGTAGTCATCATGGAGTACATTTTGTTAGTAAATATTAAGAAAGAAAACTCAACATGGCGGCGTATTGGGCCTACTCGCCGGTGGCGACATCTGGAACCAGCTTTGTGTTTTACTCCCCATTGTTACTGTCACCATCTCATTGCCTTTTCTCCTACCTTTGCTATAATTATAAATTATTCAAAAGAATACATTAAAAACCATACTTACATAATTTGCCAAACTGCTAATGCAATTTATCGGCAAGCTCTTGGTAACAATTTTGTATATAGACATAATAGATAGAGTATACAACCAACAGTATCAATAGCAAATACTTTCTGAATCTGAAGCATAGGACAGGTTCAGAAGCTGCTTAAAATAAAGCGCTTAAGTATTCTTTTAAATTGTACTTTTATTATACGAGAACTCGTATAGTTCCTCAGGTAGACTTTTATAAACGGCAAGAACCAAGCAATTACCTAGCCTAGATCTATATTAATTATAGTGTTTAGGTATTTGATATTTCACTCGTTTTCATTTTACCCGTTTTCCATTAGTTTTCTGGCTAATACAGTCCATTCCGCAGCAGGCGGTATTGAATTATTTCTTGTTCCTCCCACAGGGAGCTAAAGAAATAAGAAGCCATTTACTGCACTAATGTAATAGCAGTGTTTTTGATTTATCCCCCTTTTTTAAACCCTTTAACACTAAAATGTTTTTTTTTTTTATGTACACAGCCCTACACACAAACGCTTACCAATTCCCGAGTGGTAGTCAATGTATGGAAATATTGATACGCAGTGATCCCTCGCTATTTACTGTCCCATTGTTTTCCCTAGACAAAGGCAATACAGGCCTCTAACGCTTACCAAACAGACCTTGTGGCTTGAGGCATAGCACATAAAATTGAATAACGATATCTTGTTTCAAGCCCTAAATAGCAAGCATATTGCAGAGATGAGACACAAACTGAATCCATGCATTTCATAGTTTCACACAATAGTCTGGTCTTGTGCGATCTTAATTGTATCGGTTTAAAGAAATTTCTTCAGCTCTTAGTGTATTCCTGCGATGCAGGAAGAGACCCGTGCCCCAGCAGTGGGGACATACAAGGATTGATAACGATAACGACTCAATCATGCAAAAAAATTGTATGAAAAGGGTATGTTTTTTACAGCTCATATTGTCAGAAATGTATTACTGCATTAAATAAAAAAAGATCATGCCAATATCTTTAATAGTTTAGGAAATATTTAGGTTTACGTGTGCTGGAAAAGCGGGGTCATTGCCCTCGCGTCGTAGTAACTGTGAAGAAAAGGAATTTATTTTTGCGATGGAAGCTAGCCATATTAGTTAGTGATAGTGGGGATTAAAATAAAAGCTGCAGCAACACTTACATCTCTTAGGAACACAGGTGGCGCCACTTATTTACATTTGTATCACAAACATGCGATGCGGTGATCTCTAAGATTTTAGGGTTCTGTACCTGAAGAGTGCAAACCGACTGGTATACGCCTGAAACCCGTCCACCCGGGTTCACCCGTCCGACCGTCTGTCTGAATAAAATATTTAGGCTGTTGCTCTAGAACTATAAAATTTGGCAAGAGGTCTTAAGGCACAAGTAAAGGAAAATGACTAAAATAAAAATACTCATTTTTACATGTTAATATTTGTAGTTGGTTTGTGTAAATTGTGTATGCAAAGTATGTAATCACCTATCGTAGAAACTGTAATACATTCAAAGTGTCAAACTTAATACGATTAAGTATAGTGCGGTCGTCGTCAGGCTTTACTAGTCCACTGCTGGACATAGCCCTCCCCTAAAGAACGCAACGTTGTGCTATTATAGGGCGTAATAACATATTTTAAACTTTCGCGACTTGTACACATAGAATATTTTCGGGGCTTAATCGCGTAGTAATTTATTGCTATTTTACCAACGATCGCCATTATTATAGCCGAATTGTCCGTGAAGCGGTTGAAATTAAGAAACGCAAAACGTTTAATCGGGAATGTGGTTTCAAACTGTCGCAAACGTGGAATCCGGTCATCAAGATGTGTTCGAGTGGAAAAAGGTCGCATGGCTTATTGACCGACATTGTCAGAGTAGTGCGTCGCAACCCTAATAGTGCTTTGGACTGATTGAGGGTAGTCTGAAACCTCATCAGCCGAAGATGCGAACGGGTGCCAGCCATCAGTCTTATCGTGAACACGAAGACTGTAACGTCGTCGAAACGTCGATGTAAAATAGCAATAAATTACTACGCGATTAAACCCCGAAAATATTCTAACTAAAGGGGGTAATGCCCATAATCCCCAAACTGGGCAAGCGGGTTGGGAATCGCAGTTCGGTGGAATTGTACTGCAGGGGGCGATGCTGCCCACCCCCCGGTTTGTGCCCCTTAGTCGCCTTTTACGACACCCGCGGGAAGAATTGGGTTGGTGCTATTCTCTAGGCTGACACCACACAGCAAAGTGCAGTGCATATAGAATACTACAAATAAATAGGCAAGTGTTTCGAAGAGTTTCGTTCTAAACGAAAAAAATCCCTCTTTGCTAAATAATATCTAGGGTCGGTGGACTAACGCATATAAGTCCGACATTTAATCCAAATTTTTAAGACACTTAAAAAAAACTTATTGTAAAATTACTCTAGAACATTTTTAATATCTTTGTTCTTCTTCTTCTTCAGGCTATATTAGTCCACTGCTGGACATAGCCCTCCCCTAATGAGCGCAAGGTTGTGCCATAATTGGGGGGTAATGCCCATAATCCCCACGCTGGGCGTATTATCTTTATCAGATGTTAATGTCACAAAGATAATTGTTTAGGAGAGCCGTCATGAAACAATGAATTAAAAAAGCATGTATGTTCATACACGTTATTTAATTTGGCCAACTGCTATTTCAAATACTTTTGTTGTAATGAACAATAATTTACTTTAGTCCGTCGACCCTAGATATTATTTTATGATTGTGTAGAATAGAATAGAAAAAGTTTATTCCAAAGACAAGACACACACAACACAACAACTAAAGTACATTAAAAGCACGGTGCTCACAGTAAAACTACGTTTTGTGAGTTAAAATTAAACATGCACATAAATATATATATATATATATTGGCCTTTTTGCATCTACTTAATGAGATGATTTATACAGCGTCCAGTGGTATCTTCACTCACACTAGATGGGTGAAGGGACCACTCCGACGCTGTAGTGCCTGGGTCATGGTTTTATAGATGGTGTAGGCTTGCCCAGCACCTATACCATCCTGACAGCTTAGTCGGCCTAGCCCACAGGAAAGACTAGTCAATACGTGCGGAGCCAACCAAGCCGCGGGTTTCCTCACGATGTTTTCCTTCACAGTTAGCGTGTGGTATTGCGACTGCAAATTCGCAAATGTACGTAACTTTGAAATTAAACAAAGTCATTGGTACATGCCCGCACTCGGGATCGAACCTGGGGCTCTCGCTTGCCAGTCTATGGTTCTACCCACTGAGCTACCACCGCTGCACATAAAACATTATTACAAACTAACTTATAACTAGAAAAGTAGATAAATGAAACGAAGTTTAGTTTAAATTGGGTATGAAGATGTCTGTCATGGCTTTAAAAAAGGAGTCTGGACTCAGCATGTGCTACGGCTAAGACCCGTAACGTTGGTCTTCCGCCAGACCCTAAGTGAGATCACGAGCATCATCAATAATGGCAAAATTATGTAACAATCTCATTCAGAAACATTAACGAACGATATTTTTAATTAATTTATTCACCATTAAATCTTATATTCGGCAACAATGTACATTTTATTTTTTAATTAACTTAATAATTAAATAGAAATTACAACAAAAATAAAATAAATCTATAATTACACATTCTCTACTTCCGTGACCTATATATTGATATTTTGAATTCATACATAACATAAGCAGCTTCTGTACGACCCACCTCAGTGCACACATGAGAGTCTCTCAGGAGACTCTCTGAGAGAGTCTCTCAGGAGACTCTCTGAGAGAGTCTCTCTTGAGAGAGACTCTCTCAGAGAGTTAAATTAACAATAAGTAAAACATAGAACAATGCGTCCAATATCAAGCGACCAAAATTAACTTCATCATTAAAATAAAATAGATTATTGTATTTGAAATTTTCGAATACATAGATTTCGATTTTTTTTTTTTTATTTATTAGGCACACCAACAGCATACATACAGAACAAGGTACAAAAGAGTTACAGGAATATAAAATGACGTGTATATACACCACTTATAGGTACGCACAGCATTCATATAAATTAAGCTTACATCGTTAAAGATTTAATGTTTTAACTCACTATTTTATTTAACTTCATTAAAATGAAAACAAAGTACAATACAGTAATTAATTTATGTCAAAAATCAATCTAATTTCATTAATTCAACTCTTTGTTTATTCGATACAATTCGTATAAGTAATTATTATTTATTTATACTATTTTTATTTTTAATGCACTAACCCGTGCTAAGGACAATTTTAAAAACCTATTTAGAGGCTAAAAATTCCACCCATGCCGGGATTCGAACCCGCGATCTCTGGCATGGATAGCCAGAGGTCGCGGGTTTGAATCCCGGCATAGGTGGAATTTTTAGCCTCTAAATAGGTTATTATTTATTTGTTCACTGTCTTTAATTAATTACACTTTTAATTAATTATTTATTACTTTACCGCTTTTGTAATGTTAAAAGATAGTCCTTATTTTTTTATTTAAATGAATACTTCGAATGTAGATTGCGAATAGGTGGTGGAATATTATTCCAACACTTGGATGTGGAGTATCTATAACTGCCTCTGAAAGCAGCTGTCCTGTGTTGTGGACATGAAATGAGACCCATTCTACATGTTCGGAACGCTGACCTCCGTACTCTATTGGTGAAATTAAAGAAGAAAAGACATTATTTTAAATATCGAAAATGCAGCGATTTGCTTTTGTATTGTTTTTTTCATTCCTCTCTAAAGCCGCTTGCTGAAAGCATCGTTTTATTTTTAATATTAGCTTCATGTATTTATTATTTTAATGATGATTAAAACGTCGAATTACATAAAGAAGACTCCTAATTTTAATGTCCCAATATTGAACACTGACCATGTACTGAGGCTGGCCATTCGAGCTTATCATACAGGTATTTAGGTTATTTAGTCTTGATTACGCTAAATAATAAACAAGAGAGATGGTACTGAAGTCTACTGGTCATGTTCAGAATGTTGGCTTGATTTAAAAATGGGGTGATACGTGATCGTGGTGGAATGCGGAAGCAAAAACGGGCGCAAGCATTTTGAATTCTCTGAATCACGCGCATAGTCCTTGCATACAAACAAGGTCCGTATACGGCGATACAGTAATTAAGCTTTGATAATACAAGAGCCTCGCCGAGCCTTAGAAAAAGTTCCACACTAAGGGCGAGATAAATAGTCGCTTCTAAGAACGAGTCTTAGCGAAAGCACTTGCTTAAGAATCGATTTGTCTATCATAGACAGTACTTTGGCACTCTCTAAGTCGCGAAACCCGGACTAATTTTTAGCATTGGCCTAAGAACATGCTTAGCTAAGCAAACGTCTACTTTGATACTTAGCTAAGTTAGCCTGAAGTAATGCTTAGGGAAGCTTGAGTACGGACTTGGGCTAAGCAACGACTATTTATCTCGCCCTAAGAAACTCCCGCACTGTGCGGGAGTTTCTTAGTGTGGAACTGTTCTGTACCGTGTGCGGGCCGCACACGGTACAGAACACTTAGCCTATAAAAACAGCTGTAGGGACAATTAACAACAATTGTAGGGAACCCCAGTTTCACAACCAACGCCTTTTCACTGAGGTTCAAAATCATTTGAAAAAAATATTTTAAAAACCTATTTAGAGGCTAAAAATTCCACCTATGCCGGGATTCGAACCCGCGACCTCTGGCTATCCGTGCCAGAAGTATATTTTGTTCAACCATCCTGATCGATGTTAACTTCATCAGATGCATGATTAGTGACCACAAGTGACGCTCTACGCATGTTACGAGTAATCATTGGTCTTTAACGTACATACATCATGAAGGAAATAACGTTTTCCAATTTGTTTCGAAATGAAAACGCAAAGTGCAAGAGAGTAATTGCATTGCAATTTCATTGTTTACTGCGTAATTGAACTGATTGGATTGCCTGTTGAAAAGTTCAATCTTTGGCTGTTGTTCACAAAATTGCGTAGCCTCGATAACTGTTTGTGTTATACTGCGGAAAAAGCAATATTCATTTTGAAATGTCTTAAAAACCGGACGAGTTCGAGTAGAACTGAATGCACTTATTTGCACAACCTGAAAACATATTAATTACACTTGACTTCTTGTTTCTTTGTACGAAAATTGTTAACCAGTTTAGTACCTAAGTATACTATGCAGTTAACCTTTTCTTCGTGAAATTTCATGATTATTATTAATTCTTTATTGCAAAAAAGATAATGTACTAATGACTTAATGGTAATTGCATTTTCTACCAGTCAACCCGCAGGAGGTACTGGAGAGGCAGCAATTAAGGGAGGCGTGCAAAAAAGAAATCGATAAAAATACTCTGTACTTAAATACTTGATAATAAAATTATTCTGGGCAGACTCTAGGTCAAAGGGACTTAGACGCTTATCATATAAGCGTCTAAGTCTCTCTAAGGCTCTCAAAAACCAGGGATCCTCTTGTTTATTTAGAAGTGTGAAAATTACGTGTTACGGAAAAAACCCAGCACTGCACCGTTTAAGTGGTCCCTTCACCCATCGAGTATGACTAAAAATGCCATTGGACGCTGTATAAATGTAGCTGACGCTGTAGATGTAAAGGCCAGTATAACGGCAACAACCCGAAAAAAAAAATATTTGTAAAAAAATATACGAGTTTTCAAAATTTTACGTAAATATCCATTATCTTTTGAGGACTATGTCTAAAAGCGTCATAACAGTATGTACACAATACCTACTTTACAACAAGCTTCGTGTACTCGTATCATACAGATGACGGGAAATGAAACCATTTAATTGAGTGTTAATTTAAATTAAATTTTCAATCAACTTTACAATTTAGGTTAAATTGAACGACTGGAATGACAACCCAGGCCGATGTCAAATTACAGTCTGTTAGCTTTAAGAATATACCTCGGCTACTATTGGATAGAATCGGATATATTCGTGTAATAGAAATATCGGAACAAGTATGAGACAACTTTACATAACTTTTCAAAATAGTGAAGAAAAGTTTTATACAGAGAAGGAAGTAGTATCACACTCGTGGGCTTTCGACAAAAACCGAAGCCTGCTCTGGAGCCCGAGGTATATTCTAAAAGCTAACAGACTGTAAAATGTGATAATAATCCATTTGATAGTATCCAAGCAACGTCTGGTTTTGTAGAGCCATGTAATCAGATATTTAGAATTAAATCACCCTCCCTTGGCAGCCGGCTCAGGCAAAAAGTCTCATTGACAAAAGATTACTTTATGTATTGAGAAAATTTGTACATTAAATTGCTTTTATATTTTTTTCGGGGGGTATAAACGAACGGCTTTTAGACGCGAATTGGCAAAAAAATTGTATTTTTTTTAATATCATGAGGAAGTATGTAATATCGTATATAAAAGGCAGCTTTTGATACGTAAATTTAAGAAACATCTTAGGCGTCGTTTGAAGCCGGAAATAAAAAGGGGGCCGTCGACGTTACTTTCGAAATACTGTTTTAATATCCGTTGAAATGACATGACTTACCCGCGATTCCTTGGCGAAATTATTCCAGTCAATCATAATGGCCTTTGATAAATAAGAATGAATATATTTATGGTCACATCGACATGGCCTTTGAATCTATCGTCATCACCCCACCTCTGCTCATTGCTAGGTACCTTGAGTCTCAAATGCCATGTAATAGGAGACGTCTATTAAGCCTGTAGTACAAAGGCTAAGCGCTCACACCCTTAACACAACGCTGAGTCAGATCTTTGTGGCAACCTTGACTCACCACACGATGTACGCTCTGAATTTGCCCTGTCGTATCTTGCGTTTATGTCAACTATTTTCGTTTTCCTTGTATGTCACTATGAGTGGTATGCCTTGTCTCTTCTGTGCCATGTTAATTTGCTTCAATAAATTCCCTTCTTATTAGTATGTAATAGTGAACCTGAACAGGTTAGAACTAGTTCAAACTCGTCTAGAAAGGCTGAGGCAGCGGTTTCGCCAACTGTACGTGGCTACTGGCCACACTAAGCTTAGCACATTTATCTTCCTTTTCGAGGACTGTAGCGGGCAGCGCATAGCCGCTAAGTGTTCCTGTAATACTGTACATTCCATTAGGTGGCACCGTGAACCGCATACAAACAGTGCGTAACAGGGCAAAATGCAGTGGGTACAGTCGACAGCACATCAACTTTTACATCTCTTCTTGATCGATATCCTCTTGATAGAGCGGTCGTGGTCCTCTTGAAGAGTCTTTGTTTTAGGCTGATGTTGCATGCCTCACGATGTCCTGCCATTCCTATCGGTTAGATGTCGCTCTGGTGCATTCATGCAGCTAACAGTGGACTTAACCTTTACATACGTGCACTTTAAATCAGTTACTCTAAGGGTGACTTTGCAACCAAAATGTAAAGGTCGACATCTGATGTCAGCTGTACTTGCGGCAATCTTAGCAACGTACGGAACGCTCTACAGAATATTCTGAGTATAACTCAGAATATTGATTCAGGGTCCGATTCTGATTCGAGAATTTCGCTTTGTAAATATATAACTGTTATGCTGTCTCTACGCATTCCCCAGAAAATCCCTTCCGAATATTTCGAAATTTGCCTACCTGCTAGTGTCAGTAAAGTATTTGTCTTGACATTCTTCAACTAAAACTATAAGGGGTCTGAATTATCATTGATTGTAGGTCTGAATTAGCATTGACTGTATTTTGAGTCAATGCATGAAATAAGCTACCATCAAAATACCCACTCTTAAGATGATCTTCGTTTTGTTCGGAAACTAACATTACCTTCTGTACATCCCATTTCATATGTGAGTGCACACTGCGAGGAGAGTGGGAATGCCCGACTTTGTGTCACTTCATATTATGTGCTGTTACCAGCGTAACGATGCTCTCGCTCTAATGGAAAATCATTCGTGGCTCTATTCTATGTTGGTTTGGACGTGTTTCGATATCAACCCTTGTATCAACCCAACTGAGGCACGGGTCTCTTCCTGCATCGCAGGAGGGTTAGGTCATACTCCACCACTGTGGCCAAGTCTGGGTTGGTAGGGAAGGTGGCGGCCTTACCGTCAGAAGTTATCAAGCGGTCCATAAGGCCTCTGAAATGGCTTAACGACTACCATTTCTTGACAGAAGGCACCAACGGCTTAACGTGCCTTGCGAAGCGCAGAAACGCTCGGAGAAAATGCCACTAGCGGTAGTCACGGGACGGCCAACCATCTTACATCTGACAGTGACATTGTTGCTTAGCCTAAGCGATTGATTACAATCACTCGGTTCGACTAGGCCACCAGTGCTTCTTGGCCTGGTTGATTTAGACATGTGGAGAGGATAAAAGAAACAAGATTAACGAAAGAAGAATGTGGGTGGAAGGGCCGGTTAAGGACGTTCCAGGCGGACATACTTCGACCAAATAGGGGATGTATTAGCAAAGCGCAGGATAAAAGTACCCGAAATCTGCGTACGTGCATGCAACGACTAATTAACGTTGTTGAAGTAATCTGTCAGGGTCGTGGCAAGTATCAGTCCCTGGTCTCTGCCTACGCCTCTGGGATATGAATTGCTCTGGTCAAAATTTCATTATTTTCATCAAACCAATCCTCGTGCCTACTGGCTTTAACACCCAGTGTCTGCGAGGCCGCTGTGACCAAATTGGAAGAGAGAGTTTGCCAGTTTGCAACAGCATCACCGTTTTCCACATCTATCACCCGAACCATGCCACTTGGCGTGAGGTTACCCGGGTATCCCGCAAAAGAGCGTACTAAAACTGTCACGCAGAATAGTTCGGTTTTGTGGTCACACAAAACTGAGGAACTTGCTCAGGAAAGTAGGGGGTAGCGCTCAAGTACAAATCATGATATGAAGGGGTCCTCTCAGAAAAAGAGTATGGGCTTAATTACTTTGCATGCCCACCGCGGATTAGCAATTTCAAACGCTAAGGTATGTGAATACCGTGCGTGCAGGCAACGACTAATGAACGTTGATCAATCGATCTGTCAGGATGTTGACAAGTGGCAGTGCCTGGTCTCTGCCTACCCTTTTGGGATACAGGTGTGAGGTTATGTTATTTTATGTTATGTTGCTATCTCATGTCATGTCATGTCATGTCATGACTAGTGGACTGTATGATGGGTAGCCGGTTCAATTAACGGCTCGAAAACCAAAAATGGCTCAAAAACCAAAAATAGATGACTAGTGGACTGTATGATGGGTAGCCGGTTCAATTAACGGCTCGAAGACCAAAAATGATAACTAGCCAGTGTTGGCTAGGTCTACCTCACGATGGGCTGGTTGAGAGAGTGGAATGGGAGGTGAAGTGAATGGACTTACTTGGTGATTGTGGATGATGGCTCGCTTTAGCTGTTGGGCAGATGATGAGCGGTGATGGATGAGCTGATGCCTCCAGCGCACGGAGAACACTCCTGCACTGTTCACTTATAGTCTAATATTGTTCTTTGAGCTGATAAAGTTAATTAGTCACCAAATGTCTATCACTTCACGAGAATTCGAGCACTTATCACGCGCGTGTATCACCGTGCGAATGTGTGTGTAGATGGCTGGATTAATTAGTAGCGAGCGAGCGGCACGAGCGACGGCACCGGAACATGACATGACATGACATGAGATAGCAACATAACATAAAATAACATAACCTCACACCTGTATCCCAAAAGGGTAAGCAGAGACCAGGCACTGCCACTTGTCACCATCCTGACAGATCGATTGATCAACGTTCATTAGTCGTTGCCTGCACGCACGGTATTCACATACCTTAGCGTTTGAAATTGCTAATCCGCGGTGGGCATGCATAGTAATTAAGCCCATACTCTTTTTCTGAGAGGACCCCTTCATATCATGACATGTCATGTCATGTCATGTCATACCATGTCATGTTATGTTGGGTACTACCATTACCAATTTCAATTTAGATTTACAGTTTAAAGGCAAAGGTTGGGAACCACGAATACATAATTGTGAATATTCGTGATTAGCAATGTTTCGAGGAAATCACAGTAATAACTGATTCCTGTAATAGCCTCGGAACATTGCTAATGATTTCAAAATCACGCTGTATGCACACACTGGTCATGCATGTAAGCGCCAGCAAATCAATGCTTATCCGAAACCCGAAACCTACTTATACACACACCTACATACATACGTACATACATAAACTCACGCCTGTGAAGGCATACACCAGGGTTTTGCAACTAGCTACGAACGATGATTGATCGATCTTTCTGATTTATAGATGTACAGAATATTATTTCTTAATGACTCTCGTTGCTCGACAATAGTTTTACCTAATAAATAATCGTGATTCAACCCGGATACCATATTCGATTTCAACCCGTGTATGTTCCCACTGCTGGGGCACGGGTCTCTTCCTGCATCGTATCATACGTTAGGCCATACTGCACCACGGGGGCCAAGACCGGGTTGGTGGAGGATTGTAAGGCAGTGACGGGCCTGATATATATCTAGATAGAATCGTTTTAACTAAAACTTTTGTGAGCACTACACATCATTAATTTGATTCCATATTCACTTCTTTGAAAAAGTAATTTTAAAGTAAGTAGTAGTAAGTGAATCCGGTATCAAGAAAATTCACTGTAGAAAATTCACTGTTGTACACAGAAATTGAATAAATGGAAGTATAATACAAATGGCTGTAATACTTAAAGCTACATATAGTTCTGAAAGCAATTTCTTCTAGACAATAATAATCTGCCTGTCGTTAAGTCATCATTGCGTAAGAAAAAAATTAATAAACCAAAAGGTCGTCATCGTCAGAGCCCGATGAAGTGGATCAAAAAAAATCGCGAGCAATGTACCTAAGTATGAAATGACTTATTTATGCCGCTCTATCTATAGTGATAGCATTTCGAAGTAATTTTCAATTCATTTGACTTACATTATGACTCTAGCACACTTAGGAGCAAAAAGTATCAATGTAAATAAACAAATGACTTTGCTTTACGTATTCAACGAAAGTACCAAAAAGAATCTGCAAAAGCAGAACTGGAATAAGTGCGAAATGCAGTGAAATTAAAAAGGTTTTTCCATAATTTTTCACATGAGAGATGCTCTTAAATTATAAGGCTGAAACTGCCCCCGGTATTTTCATAAATTACTGGCGAAGTGGCCGCTCTCGTAAAACTGTAATTTCGACGTTCACACAGTGAACTCTGGAGTTCGTTGCAGAGATTGACTGTTGCAGCTAAGTACAATGTTACATTGCCCTTTTAGAACCTTAAGTAATACAATATTATTAACAAACGTAACGCCCTACAAAAATAATGAACAATGTACACTGACTTTCCTAAAAAAATTGTCGGTTTATCTAGTGCAAAGATTGTATCGATATCAACCCTTGTATGTCCTCACTGCTAGAGCAAGGGCCTCTTCGTACATCATAGAAAGGTCAGGCCATACTCCAGCACGGGGGCCAAGTCTAAGTTGATGGAGGATTGTAAGACAGTGGCGGGTCTTACTGTCAGAAGACATCGAGCCGCCCATAAGGCCTCTGACATGGCTTAGCGACTGCCAATACCTGACACCAGCACTAACGGGTTAATGTGCCTTGCGAAGCACGGAAGCACAGATTGTATAAATATTATAAAAATATACCAACACATCTGAATTTCGAAATGTTAAACTTAACCTTTTTCGTTTTGTGTTTTTTGTTTGGACGTATTTACTTGACTTGACATTGCTCTTGGGAGCAAGGCCGACTACGCCATTAGGATGCTAGGCATGCCTAGAACATATAAAAAACAATGTCCCAGGCACTGCAGCGGTCAAGTTGTCCCTTCACCTAACTAGTGTGCAAATCATCTCATTACGAAGATGCAAAGTTTTGTTAATAATTTTGCGGACTAAACACTTTCTAAACTATCTCCGAGGAAATAATACTTCAAAAAGCAAAATACGACAAACCACTGCCAATCGCCGTAGTTCGAAGTGGCAATTCCATTACAAATATTGGAAAAGACACACGACTTGATGGTCGGAGGAGCTATTCGCGAGCGTAATCGACGCTGTTAACTGGCGTCCCGATGGTAAGTAATATGGTTAATGTCATTCCTAACGCGCAGAGATGCTCTATGGCAATGATAATGTCCTAGCCTGCTCTGTTTGCAGCCATACTTTCCAAATGTGTCTAGACAGAGCCAATTAAGTTACAGGTTTCCCACGATTTTTTTTTCACAATTTGTACAATTGCAAGCAATTGTACAAATGTAAAACGTAATGTAACTTTACCTTAGGATCATTTGTAAATAACGAGTATCTATTCCAAATGCTCAGGGCAATCTTTGTCTTATATGTGTGGCTGTCACTCAGCGATACGGTTGGAATGCCAGTGCAGGTGACAGTTGCCTATTGGGAAATAAATTTTGAAATGAAAAGGTTTTATTCAAAGTAGCGCCGAAACTGCGGCTTAATGCACGTTACAATTCAAACTAGGTATCCATTTCACAATGGACACCTAGTTTTGGAGAAAAAATGGACAAAAAAAACTCCGAACTTAGTCTTTTCAATGTCCTTAATTAACAGAGTTTACATAATTATTATGGAACATGCATACCTACACCGCATTTTTATCCAATAGAGTATTAGTTAGTTTTTTTCAAAAACTCAGTATACAAAGTTCTGGGTTGGATTCCTGGTTTACTAAGCGCTATACTCACGTGAAACAACCGTTATGTTATCCTGTCTACCACTGCTCTCGTATTGAAATAAGTTTAACACTTTATTTTATCCACTTGATTTTACTCCAAAAGGTGTTATTTAACCGTATGGAGCCTTTAAGGCGGTAGCTTAAACACAAAACAGCTATGAACTCTGTGAAATAATTTTCTATTTAGTGCTAGAAAAAATACTATAATATTTAAAAACCACTAAACATCAACAGCTCAAGTTAACCAGCCCTTTTCCTGTTGGTGAATTCTCCTGAAATGTTATCGGTCGCAAGCGAAAGAAACCCGCTGCTTTTGTTTCACGGCTAACGATTAGGCATAAATAGATGTTATCGCCAATCCCCCTTACAAAGGATGTGTAGGAAATGTTTATTGGTTCGCCTCCAGGGCCATATTGTTGGCGCCCGGAAGCGATCTCTGCTGGTATTGATAATACGCCCCTTTTACGAGTATTGCCCGCACGACTTGTAATTGATTATTCTTTTATAGTTCATTGATTGCATGTAGAATGTTTTCATAGCGATGCAAACTGTATGGTATCAACCCTTGTATGGCCCCACTGCTGGGGTACGGGTGTCTTCCTGCATCGCAGATACTCCACTACGGGGGCCAAGTCCGGGTTGGTGGAGGATTGTAAGACAGTGGCAGGTCTTACTGTCAGAAGTTATCAAGCCGGCCACAAGGCCTCTGACATGGCTTAACGACTGCCATTACATGACAACCGGCACTAACGGCTTAACGTGCCTTGCGCAGAAGCGCTCGGAAAAAATGCCACTAGCGGTAGTCGCGGGATGGTCACCCATCCTGCACCCGACCGCGTCTGTTGTTGCTTAACCAAGTGATTGATTCCAATCACTCGGTTCTACTAGGCCACGAACGCTTCACTAGGCCACGAGCGCTTCAAACAAACTGTATGTAGGGAGTGTTGTTACATCAATGGTTCAACAGC
Source organism: Yponomeuta sedellus (assembly GCA_934045075.1). Lineage (NCBI taxonomy): Eukaryota > Metazoa > Arthropoda > Insecta > Lepidoptera > Yponomeutidae > Yponomeuta > Yponomeuta sedellus. The sequence continues at coordinate 14,328,653 of OW203734.1, forward strand.
GTAGTGAATGAATTTGCCATTCGTTACGTCGATTGGGGAGGCTCGAATCGTGCACGCTGAATCTCAAACATATCGGCGCCTCACTTGTGTTTGGGTACTTAATGACGACTACGGTAAGTCTTAAACATATTAAGGCTTCTACGACTTTCTAAGGTTTGCTGGAAGAAATCTCTTTCAGAGTTAGAGCGAGAGCGAGAGCCTTTGTACATGTTATTTCTTATGTAATGTCCTGTTAAATGTTTTGTGTGCAATAAAGTGTAATAATAACCCACCAATCACGGCCAAGTCACACAAAATTAAGTATAATAACAAACAGCTCGCAGTAAGAAACCTTAGACTTGGCACGACTTTGTCTAGATTTCATAACTTTTTAGAGATAAACGAGCACCTCCATCGAGACTTGGCTAGTTTTTACACAATGTTTTGGTGGGATTTCACTTCTTTTTGTTGAAACGTGGCCATATTGATTTATTTTATTGAATTTTCTTATAAAATAAATCAATCTGTCCCCCCCTAAATCAAGGGCAGTAGAAGAATGTCGTAAACGACTGTAACGCGGCCGGTTGCGACTTGGCCATATAAGGTTATCGGATAAGCAAAACGTAAGCACGTTTTAAAATACAGTCAGAGCCATCTAGCGACGTGTGCGGGTGTCACCACCACTCTTAGTCCAATGCATTATATTTTGACCAAATTTTGAGCGACATAATAAAATAAATAATAATCTTCTAATAGTTGGGTTGGGCTCTTGTGTTGTGTGTTCTACCAGGGTCACCAGGTACTCAAGATCTACGATTTTCCTAGTTTTTATAGTTTTCCCTTTATGTGGCCGTTAAACCCTAACTCTGTACCAAATTTCAGCTCTCTGAGTTTATGGGAAGTACTAATTCTATTTTGATGATCATCAGTGAGTGAGTGTCATAAATGCGAAACTTTGCTGTCGCTTAACTACGGAACTAAATGACCTACAGACTTGAAATTTTGGATTTTAAGTATGTGACTATACCTTACTGGATAACGAAAATTTCTGCGTTCTGGTCTTATCTTATCTGGTTCCTGTAAATATAGTTACGGCAGTGTTTGCTTCGCGCTCGACTCGGCGTGGGCACTGCCGTGCCACCTGAAGTTACGGCAGTATTTGCTTCGCGCTCAACTTGGCGTGGGCACTGCCGTGCCCCCGGATAATAAGGTTGCTGTTACAAGTAACATGCTGTCTCGCTTACATATGATAATTGTGGTTTAAGGGTTTGATAGATAATAAAATTACGGACTTTCAAGAGATAGTTTTTCTTATCCACCACTTAACATTTAATATTCAAAAGATAATAGTTAACATTTTTCTAAAGAAGTTTTCTTCAATAAAACTTAAGCATAGAAAAACAAAATGTACTTATTTAAACGGTTCGTAAATCTATTTATGCCACACCTGGCAATAAAGTGGCAATAAATCCGTACGCGCAGCGTGCGGAAAAAGCCGCTTTCTGGCCAAGTTAGACATAAAAAGATGTACACAACACGGGAGGTAATAAAGAAAGCTCTCGATCGCATATTTACGTCCCTCGCTTGCAGCTCGGGCCGCAAACTTCTGCGATCTCGGCCTTTCTTTGTATTACCACCCTAGTTGTGTAATGTACTATAACAGTCTGATTTTTCATTCCGTAGAATTCTGACATTTCATAAGTGTTGCTACTAAAAGAGTTCTCCACCGAAAAAGAGACAAATTTGACCCATTTCAGAATAATATAAAATTAATTGCTGGCGTATTTTTTATTTTTTACCTAAATAAGATCTACGTATTTACTTGCTTAAGTGACTTAATGCAAAAATAACAAATATTTCAATATCATGAACAATATCATGGTGGAGTATGGCCTAACCTTCCTGCGATGTAGGAAGAGACCCGTGCCCCAGCAGTGGGGACATACAAGGGTTGATAACGATGAACAATACATCGAATTAACTTTAATTACTTTATTTTATTCTAGAGCTGACAACACCGCCACCTAATTTAAGGTTTAGTAAACCTTTTTAGAAGAATAAAATGTTAGCTGTCACGTCTCGTTCTGTCACTTTGATTGATTTTCATTCAATTCATTCCATAGAGTAACTTATATTCATTCATTCGACTTCTTTGAATGCTCGAATGCGCTGATGTGTTCTCAGTGTTTGCTGCTGTTTGTTATTCTTGTTATATTTTGTTAACTTTCTGTTATTTTAGTTATATTTGTTAAGTTTGTTCTTGTTACCTTTCGTGTTGTGATCGTTTATTGATTATTATAAACGTTATGGAGCCACAACAACCCGGCCCTTCCCGGGAAGCAGCCTCATCTGGCAGAGCACAAGACTCAGCCTTTTTTTCTCCCAGAAAGAAGCGTCCTCGTAGTACTTTTACGCCCAACAAAAAGACCATAATATTAAACATATACAAATACAATATAGAAAATTGGCTGAAAGCAAGTGATTGGAGTGCCACGGAATGTGCTAAAAAGACCTCAGAGATGACTGGCGTGGGTTTGTCAAGTTACTCCTGATCAATGGCAAGAATCTATCAGCCATACAATCAAAGAAGAAGATAAGATAAGCACTCTCGACGATTGGATTGACACAGTCGCAGACTCTTTCATAATTCATGTCAGCGATAATGATGATGATGAAAATAGCGATATTAGTATTATTGATGATTAAAGATTTTAATAAAAATATGTTATCTTTACTTGCGCGGTTTTTGCTGGTTGTGACGAAAAAAGACGTAATTATCACTCGTCGTAAATTCACTTTTAATGTGGAGCACCGCACTTTATAAAATGGAAACATTCACTAACAAATACAATATATATATTTTGTATAGACTCAGATATTCAGACTCGTATTGAAATTGAAAAATGTGCCTTGCACAAAAGGTTTGTAATCTCTGATATGTCAAAAAATGGTAACTGTCAGAATTCTACGTAATTAAAAATCAGACTGTAATTAATTGTATTTAAAATTACCCCGGACTGTACTTATCAAAATAAAAAAAAACACAGTCACTTCAGATGTTAAATTGTGCGAGCGAGATAGTATGACAGACATTTCAGCAGCCTTAATTGGAGATAGAGATACCTGGCACCACTATTCGCTTATTGACTATTTGTTGGAGAGACCTGCATAGAAGTTCTTCGAGGTGTAGGTCCTGTCAACCGCAGAAATTCCATAACTCACTCGACGGAAAGTTACCAACTATCGGTAATCGAATTCCGATGAATATTCCACGAATGAGTTTTGACTCATTGAAAACTAATTTCTCGTTGATTTATTGCTTGAAAACTTTGCGGGACAGTCTCCGCTTGTCTTTGGGTGAGACTGTGCTTTTGGGTGTACATCAGGGCCGTGGGTTGATGTACACCCAAAAGCGTGGGATACAAAATCATGGTTAACTTTGCTGACCATACCTACCACAAAAGATTGCTCTGAATTGGTTGTGACTAGTTTCCACCGGTTAACATTGGTTACGCTGTCTATACCGAGTTATAGCGAGTTTAGAACTACGATTTTGGACCCGCAAAATCAACCATGATTCTTTAGCATCGCGCGGGCCTTTTGTACACGCTTTTAGTTATACGTCTGTGGATGTTGAATGAAATCGGTGGGCTTCCTACGCAGCATTTGCCAGATCGTGGTCTTCATTCGAGAGCTTTGGAACCTTATCGACCATTTTTTCTTCGTCGTTATATGTATGTGACCGGCTACCTGGACCGACAACCTGGACCAAAATGCTGGCAGTGGCTACATGGCTCAGGACAGCATCAGAGGCTGAGGACATATGAAAGTGGCTTGCCTATGTCCAGTAGTGGACAAGTACAGGCTGATTGATTGATTCTAATGGAATAGTCGCAGTTGAAACTTGTCGTAGTATTATTTTGTATAAAAGTCACTTTAAGATTTTAAAATAAAAACCAAATTAAATTAAAACATAACCATAAGATGACCTCCATACTTTATCATACTTTATTGTACACGAAAAACACAAAAAAAAATAGAATTTACGAAAATACATGTACATTTTATTGCCCATAATAAGGACTTTCTAAGGTTAATTCTAACTACAGTTTATAAGAGCTATAGCGAACAATCGAAAACGTATATGTTCATTAGAAAAATATTTCAACTAAAGTTAGTGTGGAAACTAAAACGAAAATTTGTAATAATTATGAGGAGCTTCCGTTAAAATCTGAACAGAGTACCTAATTAAAACTACGAGCTTAGTTACAAAAAAAATATCTCACGGGATGGTCACCCATCCAGCACCTGACCGCGCTTGCTTAACCCAAGTGATTGATTCCAATCACTCGGTTCCACTAGGCCACGAGCGCTTCAGCTTCTACTATTTTCTTTCAATCTTAAAAAGTTGTTATTCCTAAACAAATTTAATGTCATAACTAGCTAGTGCAAACACGGCTTCGAATGAACCAATAAAATTAAAATTATTATTGAGTGAATACGCGTTTGAACAAAATTAAGCGAACCCATCAGGTAGGCACGTATATGTAATTAGTGGTGTGAATTCATCAAAAGGTTTCACATACCCGTCCTCCTTTGTTATAGAGACATTGTTAAATCCTGGATAATTGTGATTGCAATACAAATGTATTTATTTATTTTTAGGGTTTATTTCAATGGAAAGTCGCGTATAATGACGGGATTCACACGATATTTCCAGAATTTGGTATTCAATATAAGCGCCTGTGACCTACAAAATCAACCAATCCATATAGGACTAATCGTATTCGTAATAGAGTGGTGCGAATCAGAGCGAAACCTGTCTGACTCTTCTGATAAGAATTCAAGTAAGTAAATCTGGGATTAAGTTAATTATGCGTAGTCCTTATGAAAGTTAACTTCTAAAATATTTTTTTTTACATTTTTAAATTTCAGGATGAGTTTACGATGAACATTTTTTTCATTATTTGTAAATTTGCCTATAGCTCGAAGAGTTCAAAATCACATCGAGCATCCTCCATTAGTGAGATTCGAAATACCTACGTCCATATGAAGTCCAAGGTGCTTGCAGGACATTGTACAAACTTAACTTTGCTCTGGAAACGTATGCTCATCCATACAACCAAACTATAGCGGAAAGTTTGTTCGTTGAGGTCACTGGAAGGAGAGTGTGGAAAATCCATATTCCTTTCATAACTCCGATAGTTTTCATCTTTTCAGGTAAAACGATTCTCTATACAGCTCAAGGCATATTGAACTTTAGACTCATAGATACAAGGAAATATCGTGGGTTCCGTAACCAGTTTCACACACGGAATTCCGCAGCAAGTTGCCAGCTCGTGATAATAGAATACGTGGTGCCTGAAGCATACTCGTAGCACAGAAAGATATAGAAGAACCATAATATTTTTGCACTTTTAACACATTGGTGAGTACAAGAATAAAGGCGACTTGAATTAAATTACTTGGGCGTTATATTAAACGGGGCATAAGGGGGTGTGTTTAGGAGAGTTAAAATTGATTAAGCTCTGCGAATCGGAGCGAAACCTGGTCGGACTCTATATAACAACACCGGTAAGTAGATCCGGACTAAAATTCTACAAGGTTGATTTTATTTATTTTATTTTGATATTTTATGAGATATTTTATTTTATTATGGTTCATTCTAATGAATTAAAGTAAAGTTTTCAAATTAATTAATCACATCGCATCAAAATATCACATCACATCCCATCACATCACACTAATATAATTTGTGAGTGTGTATATTTGTTACTTCTTCAAGTCTAAACGGCTTGAGTGGTTTTAATAAAATTTTGTATTAAGTTAGCTGACACCGAAGATTAACATATAGGCTACGTTTTACTGCGGGAAAATATCTCATTCCCATGGGAAAATCGATAAACCGCGGGTCTCAAAGCGGGGCACACCTAGTAATAATATAATGTGTTACTTTACAATACAATACAATACAATGCCTTTATTTGTCAAATATGGGTTTTACATACATGCAGGTGGTGAAGATAAGAAAAAATGTCCGCCATATTTTGCCTCGCGGCGTACAAATATTATTTTTCTTAATTCTATAGGTATATAAAATGTCAAAATAATGGAAAGTAGGTATTACAATGTCATTTACCATTCAAAGTACCTAAATAGGTAATGTATAATGGATAAGTGACATTGTCACACTAATGAAAAAAAAAAAATATTTCGAGAAAAAATCTTCTATCTTATAGTAGCATTTATCGCATAAAACGTTGTACAGACGTCGTTTGAATTCAGTTAAGTTTAGTGATTTTAGATACTTTGGAATATGATTAAAAATTTTTGGCACCATGCAAAAAATGCTTTTTGTCATAAGCGTAGTTTTGGCGGTATGTAACTTTAGCCTAGTGTGGTCACGCTGACTACGGTGACTATTGTCTGCCACGCGTTCAAATAGTTCCGGATGAGACTTTACAAAAACAGCTGATTCATAGATGTAGAGAGAAGGTAATGTCAAAAGTCTATACCCAATAAAATATGGTTGGCAGGATACATCATTTTTTAGTCCAAACATGGCCCTAATACACCTCTTTTGACATTTAAAAATTACATCCTTGTCAGTAGAGTTGCCCCAAAAAATTACACCATAACGCATTAGGGACACAGCCAGCCCATGATATGCCATTAGCAATACGTCTTGGTTCACAATTTTATGTAATTTAAAAAGAGCATATGCGGATTTCGATAATCTTAAACTAAGTTGATGAATGTGGGGCTTTCAAGTCAAAGATTTATCTATATCAATTCCTAAAAATGTTGTTGTTTCAACTTCTTTTATCGATGTTCCCTGATAACTGACATTTGGAGGAATTCTATATATTTGCTGACTGAAATGCATAATTTTGGTTTTTTCCATATTCATTATAAGATTATTTTTATTTAACCAATTAATTATAGCTTTAAGTTTATTATTTATGTCAAGTTCGTAATAAGCTGGTTCTTTACATTCTACTACTACTGTACTGTCGTCTGCGAATAATGTCATAGATGCATTTACATTTTTGGGCATGTCATTAATGTATATTAAAAATAATAACGGTCCTAATATACTCGTGGAACTCCATATTTAATGGTTCTTTTCATAGATAAATATTTAACTTCAGTTTTAGTTTTTAAGTTTAATTTTGATGTTTCTGTGTACTGTTGTCGATTTTCTAGATATGATTTCATCAGGGTTAATAGGTTCCCTTTTATACCATAGGCTTGCATTTTATTCAAAAGATTATTATGATCTACAAAGTCGAAAGCCTGGGTCATATCCATAAAAATTGCGCACGTAGCTCTACGGTTGTCAACATTATTCATTATGATGTCGCTGCTTATAAACAAAAGTGCCACATGTCAAAATTATAGTTTTTTCAGGAGAACACATTGAAGATTTTCGTTTTTCTTAATTTTTTTCACATTCCTACTTTCAATACTTTTGTGTAATATGTCCTTCGACGAGTAATTTTATTCCCTTTCTAGTAGTTCTTTTGACTTTATGGTAACTTTATTCTATAGAAAATTAAAAGCAGATAAGTCCCTTTAGTTTATAAAATATTTTTCATAGGTTAACTAATATGTTGAGAAAACGGCCACAAGTAAAAATTATAAAGATATTTTATTGAAACTTTTCATCACAACTTTGTTGGAAACAAACCATATTTATATCTAAAAAAAGAACATAAAAAAACCTCACCTTGGCAAATTTATATGTTGGACATAAATCATCGTGTGCACTTTTAAAACAAAAACGCGTTTGGTCATCATAAAAAATCAAGAACTAACAAAAATAAATACTTCAAAAACCTTATAAAGCATAGATTAATGTTAATTAAGGATAAAAAGATAATTTTTTTCATCTAATATCATCAAGAAATCAACATGTTTACTAAAGTTATAACATAATATCTTTGCAAATTCTAGCTAATTAGTTAAAATTCTGTTTAAACTATAAATATCGCATAAAATCAGTCTGCATGAAAGGCAAATACAATAATCGTTTAAAGATTAGTATAACCACTTTCATAGTATTTTGATATCACTTTTTTTCTCTATTAGGTTAGGAATACCCCGTATTTTTGTTTCAGGATCTTTAAGTTTTTTTTTCAGACACTTTATTGAGTGTTGGTGCAGCTGCAGCGTTAGACTTGATTTATCTTTTGGTCAAAGACACCGAAGCGCTGCGCAGCGAATCCTTTCACATTACAGCGGCTGTAGCGCGGCTAAGTTGCGGCGTCGTCGCTAGCGACAGTCGCGCTGCAGACGCGCGTTGGACTTGGGGTGACTAGCTCATTTCCAATATGTATTCTAATGGAGACACTATGTTACTGCTGCTCCTTTTTTTACTTCTCCGACACTATCGTCGTAGTATACAAAGACGAAAAAGGCAGTACTGGATAGATCCATTACTTAAAAATCGATATTTAAATGGTGATTAAACGACAGTGTTCAAAGCGATAAAAATAATAAACGATTTTTTAAAACTATTTCCGAATGTCCGAATTATGGCTTCTCCTTGAAAACAGGATCTATCTGCTGTATTTTTTTATGCTGCGGTTTTGTTTTCAAAAACTGCATGACTGACCGAGACTGGATTTCCGCTATAAAAGGCTAATGTTGTAGCGGGGTTTATTTTTTCGTTTAATTTTTCGTTCGGCGACCGGACCGCTGTGTAGACGAAACGGCCGTGAACTATTCTGTGCAACAAAAAGCAATATGAGCCGGCGTTTTGGCTGGTCTGTGGCCGAGACTTGCTTTTGTGCGCAGACGGCGATAGGGTCGCCTTGATGTGATCAAGCTTAAACCATCCTTAAAATGGGTAAGAATCTTGGTTATTTCTTTGTTTCTAATGCCTTTCAAGGTAATCTAGCCCCTCTTTAGTTGTTTTGCTCGTGGTCTAGTTATTTCCACCTTTTTTCCAAATTTTATTTTGCATGACGCTTGCGGCGACGCCGTCACGTATAATTTGTATTGGCATGATGGTACTATCGTTTTTGTGGTTTCTTTACAGTGGACCTGCCGGTCTTTTGATGGACCATTGGTTTTAAACCACCGGTGAAGAGCGCAGGCAAGAAGCCAGCTTTGGTGAGTTTACCAGATTTATTGGATTGACACGGGACACGTTCTTTTGTAGTTATGTTCAAATTCGCCTAAGGCTTGTGTTATTTTGTTACCCAGCTGGCTACAGAAGGCGTAGCACTCGCCTGCACCGTCCTGGAAGCGTGCCACGACCCAGGACGATGTAAGTACTGCATTTTTTCTACCATGAGGGTAGATTTTCCTTGAGGCTAACGAACGTTTTGGTTCATAACTTCTAAATTAATGGTGCTGCAGGCAATTGAGTGGCATAGGAATATTAGTCGCTGCCCCCTGCATCTTTTACATATTAAATCATACGAAATTACTTAATATTTTCTGTTAAAATTTGATATTTATGTTTCACATACATTTTGGTCTGTAACTTGGAAATTAATTGTCTTACAGGCAATTAAGCCGCATAGAAATGTTTGTCGCTGCCCCCCGCATGTTTTACATATTAAATCATATAAGATACTTTAGTATTTTCTCTTAAAATCTGTTATTTGTGTTTTGCATACATTTCGTTTTATAACTTTGAAACTAACAGTGCTGCAGGAAATTGCGTGGCCTAGGAACGTTGGTTGCTGGCCCCTGCATCTTTTACATGTTGAATCATACGGAATTACTTAATATTTTCTCATGAAATGTTATATTTATGTTTCACATACATTTTGGTTCATAATTTCTAACTTTATTTGAATATGACTGCAAGATGCTGTATTTTGAAAGTTGTTAGATCAGTTAACTTATTCCCGTTTTAGTTAACCCATTTATTCCCTTTAAGTGGGAGTGTACAATTTTGTCGTCTCTGCCTTTCAGGAATACACCAGCAGGGCGTCTTCTTCTTCTTCTTCTTCTTCTTCTTCTACAACTTCTACTACTTCTACTTCGTCCTTCTTCTTCGTCTATTCTTCTTATTATCTCTGGGTTTTATTTATACCCTGGAACCCAGGATAAGCGGACAGGCCTGAGCTCTCCGGTCTGCTTGCGGGTTCCGTAAAGTTACCTTTTTTGTTTTGCGGCACTTTAAATAAAATTTATGATAACCGAAACGCAGGTTTCCACGTTTCGGTAAGATGATCTTTAACCTTTCTACAATTAAACTTTAACTGAAGCGTTACCTCCTAAGTGGGACTTTTTTTGAATTTAGTATAACATAACATGTACTATTACATAAGGTGTACCTTTTAAGGTTGTTAAAATAAGGTGATAAAGTGTAAAGCACATTTAAGGGACGCGGCCCCTCAGGCCCATTTTTTATTTGTAACCCTCATTGGTTTTTGTATTATACCGTTTGTGAGGATTTCCTTCTTTTATTTTATTTTTAACTCCATTTAATTTTACCTCATTAAAAAAATTTATTACAATGTCCACTGCTGGACATAGCCCTCCCCTAAAGAGCGCCACGTTGTGCTATCATAGGGGGTGGCTGAAAATTGACACTGAGTGGATAGATATCAACGTCAGCTGGTCAAATATTGATTTCAGCTAGTTATTTAGCGAGGTTGCATGGCTGTTTGTTAGTATTGCGTGCGTCCTTATAAGCATTGCCTGGAAAAATAAAAAATCTTTGACACTGTCGTATGATGAAAAATCGTCGTCTGTACTATCTGAGCTATTGCTAGAATCGCTCTTTGAACTCGAACTAGAGTCTTCGTCAGAATCTGAGCTACTCTGTTCGACAACTTTGTTTGGTTTCCCAAAACACTTCGAGTAATTTTCATTGCTTCTCCAGAAAATGTAATAGAAATTATTTTAAAACAGTGTAGTTAGTAAAAAATATACAATGTGCACGACAAAATATAAATAATAATCATTCTTTGCCAAACAGAAATACCAATTTTGTATCGCAGCCTTTTTTTCTTAAAAAAATATCATGGCAAGCACAGAAATGTTTTGAGCAGAAGAGTTTTTTATCAAAAAAACGCTCTTTTGTTTATCACAGTAATAACAAATCAAGCATCATCTTATTGCTAAACGGACATTATTCCAAAACTGGCACCTTGTCTCAAAAAATATTATTTAATTACTTGTTTATTTGTAAACGAAACGGACGTATTCCGAAATGTGGTCCTGTTGCACATAAAACTTTTTAATAACACCGGTCACTTTTCGCGATGTGGCCCTTTCGCGTAAAAAAGATGCGCGTTCGCGTCGACGTTCGGGTCGCAAGTAAAAATATGGCCGCTTTGCTCGGAACTTAGTCGTCGATGTGCGGAAATGCCGAAAGGGCGCTTACATCAATCGGTGATTTGGAGGCCGATTTTGATGGGTGTCTTCGTGAAATATGTTAATATCACCGATTTTAGACTCATTTTTGAATTAAAAACGTTTTTGGACATTTTTGACATGTGGCACTTTCGTTTATAAGCAGCGATGTCAAGAAACTCATATATAGCTAGATTTATAGTTTTGTTTTTTCTGAATCCTTTTTGTTCATTAACACTATGTGCATATATCGTCTATACCTACGCTTTTTTATTTTTTAATGCTCTTATTATTTTAAGTACATCTTGCGGTGTACTTGGATACATAAACATCGATCTAGCCCTGGCTTCAATTGGCTTGTTATTGTACAATTGAGATTCAGGCACTTGTGATTCTTTGTCAATGAAGAAGTTATTGAAAGCCTCTGATATTAATTGCGGATCAGTAATATAAACGTCGTCAATTTTGATTTTATCTATAGATTCTTTTGGTAAGCATAATTTTGTGCTATTTATGATGTTCCATGTAGTTTTTTGTTTATTCTTAGACATCTGTATTGCCTTATTGTTTGTTTCTTTTTGAGACATATACATAATTCTTTTCAGTTTTTTTGTATAATTACGAAGATTTTGTTTATTTGCGTCATTTGGATGCAGCCTTTAATGCCACAAGAGTTTTCTTTTTGTTTTAGAACACTTTTTTATTCCTTTCGAAATCCAACGCGTTTTTTTGCTAGTTTTTATTTTTTTCGACTTTATTGGAAAACAGAGATCATAGAATAACTTAAACAGTTCCAAAAAACTGTCATATGCAATATTAACATCTTCGGTTTGATATATTTCGATAAATGACCATCTTTCTAGGCATTGTCGAAATTTTTCCATATTTGTCTTACAAATATCTCGCGATTTGACATGGAACAACCCAAAATCTAGAGTACACGTTTTTTTTATTGGCAGTTTTAATAACTGTGAAGTGTGATCTGATAGTGCAAATTCAAGTACTTCAGATTGGCATTTTTTTGTGCTGTTATGTATTATATTGTCGATGCAAGATCCACTGACAAGCCTGGTAGGTTGAGAGATAGCTGTTTTTAAGCCATAGTTCGTAATCAATATTTTAAATTCTTGTGTCACTCTATTATCTTTTAAAACATCGATTTATGTACTAGGTAGCTATGTTTACTGGTAAAATTAAAAACCTATTTAGAGGCTAGACCTTACAACCTTTCTGCCGGACTGGCAGGAAGTGGCCATGAACAGGGAGGAATGGAAGACAAAAGGGGAGGCCTTTGCCCAGCAGTGGGACACAATCGAGGCTACATAAAAAAAAAAACTACCCATGCCGGGATTTGAACCCGTGACCTCTAGCTATCCGTGCCAGCGCTCTTTCCAACTGAGCCAATGGGCGACTCACCGGCATCAGTGAAATTTCGAACCTCTTTACAATATTCTCTGTATTGATGATGATAGGCCTTTTTGCATTTACGTAATGAGATGATTTATACAGCGTCCAGTGGTGTCCTTACTCACACTAGACGGGTGAAGGGACCACTCCGACGCTTTAGTATGTAAAATTAAATGGTGCTAAATTTCAACCTGTAATACCTTGGCTGTAATTTAAGGCATAAATGATTAAACTGAACTGAATTGATTTAATGTCTCAGCACTCCATCTAGCTGGTTCCACCACTGGTTAGGCTAACACCTGAACGATGAAACTTCCACGTGTTCTTTCTCCATGCCTGAAACTCGAAGCTCTGCCTTAATTAGCTTAATGGATGGCGTGTGAATAGCACAAAGCATTAAGCAAACAGGTCACGTAGGAAGGTCGTGCATGAATGACTTGTTGTCCGCTCGTTCGCTGGGACTGAGATATGGGCGGATAACGTGGCGGTTGGCGTAAAACGACTCTTGACTGGCAGCCGAATACTATTATTGAATGATAACCAACAAAGTGATATTAGAGCCGATTTGTACTACGCCAATGCTGTTACTAGGTGGCACTGTTTTCAATTAATACCTGTTTAGTTTCAAATGTTATTATTTTCGTGCCGCTCTGGTGCGCTCAACTCATTATGTCTTACTACGGACAACGTCTACGATTCTGGGTGTATTTATGTAGAAATCCGTAAGGAACAATAGAAATATAATAGGTTAGTAGTAATAGAAATCTGTTGTGAACATTGGAAATATAATAATATACAGGTGACATTAAGATGCAAATAGTTTTGGAAAGTATTCCATCCATAGTGTTAGTGCATTAAAAAGACTTCGAGTCCCGGCAAAGGTGGAATTTTTTGCCTTAAAATAGGTTTTTAAAACTCCATCCATATCTTGTTGGAATATCACGCTAATATAGGTTAGATCCGGTAACTCTAAGTTTTTGTGTTTTCTACAATTTTTGCGATGTACTCATCTGATGCCCATATCACAGGTTATCTTTGTTTGGGGTGAGAACAAGTGATTATGATACGTGAAACATATGTTATGATATCTGCGTCATTTCCCCTTAAGATAGAGCAAGATACTACTTCACATAAATTAAGTGTAGTATTTTGATGAGTGTAGTATTTAGGATCGCTCGTAGCCCGGGCTGCTTGAGTGATCTTAAGCGATCACGAAGGTTAAGCAGAATAGGGCGCGTTCAGTGCATAGATGGATGACCGTCTATGACAAACGCTAGTGGCATTTTTCCGAGCGGTTCCGTGCTTCGCAGGGCACGTCAAGCAGTTGGTGCCGGCTGCCGTCGATTGATGGCAGTCGTTAAGCCAAGTCAGAGGCCTCAGGGCGGCTTGAAAACTACTGACAGCAAGACCAGCCACTAGACTTACAAGCCTCCAACAATCCGGACTTGGCTCCCGTGGTGGAGTATTGCCTATACGTTTCTGCCCGGTGGGGGCCTAATGATTTTGATAACAGGTATTTAATTATATAGTTATATATTAAACGAGTCTAATCGCGATTATTTATTAAGTTAAACGTAATTACCTTATTTCCAGCGTAACACGTACTGTTTATAATTTTGAAGATATAAGTCCTGAACAAAGAGGAGTGGAAATCTGAAGGGAAGGCCTTTGCCCTGCAGTGGGACGCAGCCATGGCTAATTAAAAAAAAAAGTCCTGAACATGTTTCGCCCATCGGGACTTACACAACATCTTACAGAGATTGGTTCACTAATTTACATTATATTCTAACAAAAAAAGACACTTTACGCTCTAGTCCCATAGGTTATTATAGTTCTGCAACAACGGTTTCAAAAATGTACTTAAAACTTTAAGTTCATTTTCGCAATAAACATAATATCCATAATACCTTACCAGCCCTTCCACTCACATTCGCAGTATATATTTGTTTCGTCAATCTTCCTTCCTTCATCCTCTCCACATGTTTAAACCAGCGCAACATTCCTTTCTCAATTCTAGGTTATGTAAGCCTTTTAATTTATTTTATTTTCTGATGTGCACAATAAAGAGTTCTTATTTAATAATCTAATATAAAACTCATTGTAATAATAATAACTTCTACAAAAGATATTCACTTGATCTGGTCCCAAACTAGGATACCCTGTACTATGGTAACCAGGCAAGGACGTCACAAACATGAAAAGACTGACGCCATTTGTAGAAATGTAAATGGCCCCCTGTGGAAGTCGAACCCACGACCTATGTCTTGGCAACAAGCGCCTTAACGGCTTAGCATACGAGTCAATCTTATTACCTTTAAGATTATAAAGTTACTCAACTATACTACTTTGAAATATACAAAATGTACCTAGATTCGTATTATGAAAGATTGACGAAGCAAATATATATTGTGAATTTGAGTGGAAGGGCTGGTAAGGGACGTTCCAGGTGGACACACCGACCAAATAGGGGATCTATTAGCAAAGGGAAAGATAAAAAGTACTCTGAACCGCCGTGCGTGCATGCAATGACGTATGAACGTTGATGAAGCAAAGGTGATCTGTCAGGATGGTGGCAAGTGGCAGTCCCGGGTCTCTGCCTACCCCTCTGGGATACAGGCGTGAGGTTATGTGTGTATGTATTCTTATTATGACGCGAAACTCACTGTTTGAAGAATTGAGAGTTCAAGCCACACTCTTTTAAGTTGGTTTAAGAAGCTATTATTTCTTAGACTTACCACAGCTGCCTTTGAAATAAACCGTTAATGAGATAAAAAGCACAACACGGTATATTTTCACGGCGACACACACGAATTTAAATAAACGTTTTATTAAAACAAAGTGCTAGTGCCAAGCCTCTAATAGGGCTGTAATTTGATTTTTTGAGCAGGCTCTACTCTGAAATATAACTTTTTGTTTGCTTGGATGCTTTTGCTTAATCTCAAAAGGAAGGTTATACCACACTAGAACAGAGCCTTGATTCTGCTAATGCATTTTGGTACAATGACAACTGCACAATCGTGGCTATTTAATTTCGTTGCTGCTTCAAGTCTACGCGCGCACATGCATCGTACCTTCTAGGCGTCAATGGTATGAAAAAACACCCCACGTGACCCGGCCATGTATCTGTCATGGTACTATAACTCACTAACAGAATCGAAGCCCAGGAGTTGAAGTAGTCACCGTGACTACTTCAACTCGAACATCAACTTGAACCGAAAACTTAAGACCTAAACAATGCTTAGCCATAAGTACAGCAAAATTGGAAATGGTCAAGTCCAGTCCTTTCACAATGGCAGCAAACATTTATCTCCTTACCAACACAAATAAAATAAATAAATAAAAATAAACTATTTAAAAGTGCACTAAATCAGTATCTAGTCCAAAAAGGCTATTATACACTACAAGAGTTTTTTGAGTGATTAAAAAATACGTTACAGAAATAATGTATTTGGATATTTAAACTTTTATTGCCTAAATGTACATAATATTCGAACAGTAATATCATATATAATGTTTCGGCTTAAAGATAAAGATCTCAAATAGTATTAGATTAAAGCATAGTTATATATTATACGGGTCTAATCGCGAATATTTATCAGGTAAAACGTAATTACCTTATTTCCCGACGTTTCGGCAGCGTAACAGTTGCCGTGGTCTCGGGTAGACTGAAGTGGCGAGTACAGTCAATTATTGTGGGTAGTCACTATTAATTTTTCGCAGCTGGCCGATACACAACACTCACTACGTACACGGACAGGTTCGGTGATAAGACGCGTGATTTGTATTTACTTAGCACTGGATTACATGTACTTGAAAGCTTGAAACCATCCTCTCTGTTGAAATAATTGTGTTTATTAATTTCAATTGCTTTCCGAACGATTCTCCGATAATAATGTCGATCGGTTGAGAGAACTTTCGGTCGATGTAGCTCAATCGAGTGGTTCGTTCCGGCCTCCTATAGATCTCAGCTATTGCGGATTTGCTTACCTGTCTATTTATAATCGCGATTAGACCCGCTTAATATATAACTACGTATGAGTATCGCGAATCACTAAGAAATACTAATTCAATGTACATTGTGTAATCAAGTAACGGCAACTGTAACGCTGCCAAAACGTCGGGGAATAAGGTAATCACGTTTTACCTAATAAATAATCGCGATTTGACCCGTTTAATATAATAACTGACGACCTCTGTCGCGTAGCGGTAGCGCGTCTGCCTACCATGCAAGAGGTCCCGGGTTCGAATCCCGGCTGGAAACAAAAAAAAAATCCCAGGTCTTGGATGTTTACATGTTTGTGATGTCGTTGTTTCTGGTTCCCACGACACAGGGTATCCTAGTGTGGGGCCAGAAGCAATGTATGTGCTTGTGTGTAAATGTTATGTTATGTTAACTATGTACATTAAATTGTTTTTAAACTCTCCTTAAATGTCAAAACTTTGATCTATCGTTCGTGCAGTTTCTCATACAAGTCTCGAGTACGGGCTCGTTTCGCACGAGTGAGCACTGCCTAAATGGCGCTAGTTAAACTTGTTCTATACATTGTTCTGTTAGGTACTATAACAGCTACTTGTACCGAATAACTTCGGCGTTTCTCCATTAATTGCCTACCGAAAAGGTTCAATGTCTTAAGAACTAAGTGCCTTAATTAAGTTTGCCCACCGACAGCTGGAAGAACCGTCACTTTTACAAATCACAGCGGTTACCTTGGGTCCTGAAATTAGATAACCCTCAGGGCCTATTGCGAATTACGGGGCGACTTCGAATTAGTTCCTGATTTTTAAGGCGATATTCCAACCGGGATTTAGTAACGTATGGTGCCGGTTAAAAAAATGGCACGTCAGAATAATTTATCCTAAATTACTTCTCGTAAGCATCATGCAAACAATTATTGGGGTGAAGAGTAATACAAATAAAAAAAATGTTATGCTTTAACCGTTTTATAGTCGGTGCTGAAGAACTCAGCAGTCATTTTTTGTTCACACATATGAAAAGACAGGCTATCAAACATTTAACATAATAAAAATCATTTTTCAACGTTACAGTACTTTCAACATTTTTTTATTTAGATCCAGTGTCGAACCACCTGGATTTTGGTTCGAAATTTAACTGAATATTAACAAGACGATTACTAAATAATATAAGCAGGAGTTTACTCTGTAGTGGTATTTCTTAATGATTCGCGTTACTCATACATAGTTTATATACTAAACGGGTCAAATCGCGTTAATTTATCAGGTAAAACGTAATTACCTTATTTCCCGACGTTTCGGCAGCGTTATAGTTGCCGTGGTCTCGGGTAGACTGACGTGGCGAGTACAGTCAATTATTGTGCGTAGTCACTTTAAATTTTTCGCAGCTGGCCTACACACAATACTCACTACGCCCACCGACTGGTCCGGTGATAAGATACTCTGAAGTGCGCCCATATCTACCCATAAGAGCTATCGACTAGCTAAATTTTTAATCTACTCCTGGTTATGGTGCCTACAACGGTGACGAAATATCGTAAGCTTAAATAAATTTATAACCGCGAGAAGAATGCCGTTTCGTAAATTTCATTTATACTCCTAAAAATTTATTTCAAGAATATACCTAGGCTTACAATAATCAAGAAAATGTAAGGTGTACTTCAATTGGTTTTGAATACTCAATACTTAATAATAGTAATGACATTACTAAAATATGAATCTTTGTGGACTCTGTAGGGCACGCAACCTTATAAATTATAGGAGGCCTTTATAAATTAAGCCTATGAAATTTCAATTCTAATTATATTATAATTAAACTTTATTAAATAAATACTATGTAAATACTTTGCAAACTGTCAAGACTGAAAGGTGTAATAGATTGGCTGAAAAAAACAAACTATTAACATTACTTATGTCAGAAACGTAAACTCCATTCATTCATTTAAGTTGAAGCAAAATGGTGAAAGTTTCAGTGAACTAGACGATAGTTCTGAAATGCTTCTTATACGGGTTAATTGTTTTCAGTGGTTTTCATGCCGCTTTATATTATTTATTATAGCTATACGTGTGTAAGTTTATTGAGAGATATGTGCAATTATATGACTCTTCTTACCATATTGAGGAGAAACATAACTTTAGTTAAACAACAAAGATAACTTTTTCACTCAATTTAATATAAGTACATAATAGATGATTTCAGTTACAGTCATATTTATTAGATAAAACGTAATTTTCTTATTTCCCGACGTTTCGGCAGAGTTACGTTGCCGTGGTGTCGTTTAAGGTAACTACGTTTTACCTAATAAATAATCGCGATTAGAGCCGTTTAATATATAACTATGTATGAGTATCGCGAATCATCAAGAAATAGTATTTTCATCCCACCACCTCGGAAAGAGTATTTTTAATCTTCAATATCTCAGTGGAAAAGCCGTTTTTATTCTCTAGAGGATAAAGTAAATTGAATTTAGAACATCGTGTGAACTAAGTTTGTGAATTAAAAAAGTGTACCTATCTTGTGATTGTAAACGTTTTTTTTTGCATTTAGTCATTTCCTCGCTGAGGTGGAATGAAAAGTTACGTGTTGCACTCGAGTGCAAAGATTTTTCACCTCGTGCTCTTTTGATTCCCTCGCTAACGCTCAGGATTCTAATTTTGAATCACTCGCTGCGCTCGTGATTAAATTTTAGAATCCTTCGCTTGCTCGGTCATCAAAATTGAACACGCGGTTACAAAGCAACTTTGCACTCTTGTATAACAAATAATTATTACCTGATTCTTTAAGCATTTATGGAGTTCTGCGTTTATAATATATGCCGATATATGCCAATGAAATAGCCCTTTAGTTTGCCCAGGTATGTTTTCATTTAAGTGATTCTTAGACGTACATCGGTTGGTAAACAAGGACGACGCATTGTTAGTTTGTATTATTTTAAATTTATCAGTAGTTGAATAAAACTTGTTGTTTGAATTTCACACTTGTGTGGATTCGATAATATGGTAGAAAATTTCTAATTCAGTGCCAAGGCTAAGTGCCAAGTGACTTGTTTTAATTGCAAACGTGTAATTAAACGTGTAAGAGCTATGTCCAGCAGTGGACTAATAAAGCCTAAAGAAGAAGAATTTAAAATTGTACCATACATAAAATAGCTTATAATAATTCCGTGATGTCACCAAAGAAACAATTAAGTAAAAACTTTACTAAGTAAGTTCTAACCGTAATTTATATTATGTCGAATTAATACTTTTACATTTTCACTCAAAAGTAGGGTTTAAGTAACTATCCTCCGAACTCGACCCTTTATTATAGTAAGACCATCAATCAGAGAATTTCTTTACGTAGTACGTGAGTCCATTTAATCAGCGAATCGCCACGTGATCGGACAGTGACAGAGCACTTGAAAGAGCTGAGAGAGATTAAAAAGTTCAAACAGATCTATTAGATTTATTGACGACATAAAACACTGTATCAGCATTTATCTTCAAATGGCGCGAGTTGGAGCCGCTCCAAAACGATGTGTGGTCAGCGATCGATCGACGATTTCATATTTGAATAACTGCGGTTTCCTGCTTCTTGTTGGAATTGGCCGCTTTTTCGTGGTCACCGAATGCAATGAGATTTATGCTAGTTTGTATGATGCAATCATTTAATCAGCAATAAGTAAAGCGCTGGTGGCCCAGCCAAACCAAGTACTTGGAATCAATGACTTGAGTTAAGCAACAACAGGCGTGGTTAGGTGCAGGATGGGTGACCGTCACGTGACTACCGCTAGTGGCAATTTTTCAAACGTTTCCGTGCTTCGCAAGGCATGTTAAGATGTCTTGGATGTTCTCATGTTTGTGATGTCGCTGTTTATGGTTCCCACAAAACAGATCAGATTTATGAGACTTAATTTAAGCATTTGTATTAAGTTTTTACATTTTAAGTCTTTTGCTGTATTTGTATCAAGCGTTTTTTTTATCATGTGACTAGAATCACTTATAAACATGTAAGTAAGACAGAGAATACTTTAAGAATCAACAAAAGAACATACTATGTAAACAGTAAAAAAGAACTTAAGGATAAGTTACAGAATAAGCTTCATCAGGATCATTTATAATGGCCTCTTAAATGAGATAAAAATATGTTGCTTGGACACTAGTCTGTTCTAAGTAGACGTATCTGGAAGAAATTACTATTAGCATTAAGGCCGCCAATTGTATTTGATCTTTTGTATCTGCGGTTTCTGTAACTATTTTTTGCGGTATACAATAAAAAATATTCTTATCTTATCCCAATCGACTTAGGTTTAGTTATCCTTCAACCCTTATTCTACAAAGTTTGTCTTCCAGCTACGTGGTCTACAATATTTTATAAGTAATCATTACTTCATAATCCTGTAATAATTTCAAATAATAACAATATAAAATGCGACTCGACGCTTCAGGAGACCTTTAACCAAAGGTCAAGAGCCTCACCATACAGCGAGGCAATGCCGCCAACCTTCTCGGTATTTTACCGCCCGACAGCGATCTGGCTGAAATATTTTGATTGAACTAGAAAATAGGTTTTGTAACAAGAGAACCATTTGCGCATGGGCCCGAATACTTTCTCGCTCGCACACAGACTATCGTTCTCGCTCGTCGCCCTCCCGCTGCGCCCCACCAACAAGCAACGGCCGCCAGAGGAGCCGCACCGCATCATGAAGATCACTTAGATGGCGACCGCGCTGGACAAGACAGGCTTAACTGCTGGTCTATCTAGTAACGTCTGGACTAGGGCTCAACTAGAAGACTGCGCTGGACAGGACCGGCTTTACTGCTGGTCTAACCAGTAACGGGGACACTAGACGCGACCAGCTTAACTGCAGGACCTCTAGTGATTTTTCACAGTACCTATAGGGACAGCAATGTCTGTCAAAACATATGTCGATAGGAAATACCTACCTATGTACAGTTGTATGTAAAACGAATCAATACAAGGATTTACTTCTGCTACTCAATTGGCGTTTTCACTTAACCACCCCCTTCAGTTTAAGTTTAGTTTCGTTTTTACATTACATTAAAAAGGAATTACAAAACACAATATGGTATATATTTTACTTTATATAGGGATATTTCTTTCAGAGAGAGAGCGAGTATGGATTTAATTAAAAGCGAGCGCTGAGGTATGGGTATTGAGGTATGTATATTTGTTTTTTCCTGGTATACAATAAATAATATTCTTATCTCGTCTCGTCTCGTCTCGTCTCGTCTCGTCTCGTCTCGTCTCGTCTCGTCTCGTCTCGTCTCGTCTCGTCTCGTCTCGTCTCGTCTCGTCTCGTCTCGTCTCGTCTCGTCTCGTCTCGTCTCGTCTCGTCTCGTCTCGTCTCGTCTCGTCTCGTCTCGTCTCGTCTCGTCTCGTCTCGTCTCGTCTCGTCTCGTCTCGTCTCGTCTCGTCTCGTCTCGTCTCGTCTCGTCTCGTCTCGTCTCGTCTCGTCTCGTCTCGTCTCGTCTCGTCTCGTCTCGTCTCGTCTCGTCTCGTCTCGTCTCGTCTCGTCTCGTCTCGTCTCGTCTCGTCTCGTCTCGTCCCGTCCCGTCCCGTCCCGTCCCGTCCCGTCCCGTCCCGTCCCGTCCCGTCCCGTCCCGTCCCGTCCCGTCCCGTCCCGTCCCGTCCCGTCCCGTCCCGTCCCGTCCCGTCCCGTCCCGTCCCGTCCCGTCCCGTCCCGTCCCGTCCCGTCCCGTCCCGTCCCGTCCCGTCCCGTCCCGTCCCGTCCCGTCCCGTCCCGTCCCGTCCCGTCCCGTCCCGTCCCGTCCCGTCCCGTCCCGTCCCGTCCCGTCCCGTCCCGTCCCGTCCCGTCCCGTCCCGTCCCGTCCCGTCCCGTCCCGTCCCGTCCCGTCCCGTCCCGTCCCGTCCCGTCCCGTCCCGTCCCGTCCCGTCCCGTCCCGTCCCGTCCCGTCCCGTCCCGTCCCGTCCCGTCCCGTCCCGTCCCGTCCCGTCCCGTCCCGTCCCGTCCCGTCCCGTCCCGTCCCGTCCCGTCCCGTCCCGTCCCGTCCCGTCCCGTCCCGTCCCGTCCCGTCCCGTCCCGTCCCGTCCCGTCCCGTCCCGTCCCGTCCCGTCCCGTCCCGTCCCGTCTCGTCTCGTCTCGTCTCGTCTCGTCTCGTCTCGTCTCGTCTCGTCTCGTCTCATCTCATCCTATCTTATCTTACGGGAATACCTCAGGAATTACGAAAAAATAGTTGTCACGATATACATTGGTTCTACCATTTACATTAATTTTGTAGCAACAATCACAATAAACGGCAGTATAAGAAACCATCCGGTATAACTTTGCACGAAGCATGAAAATAAAATTAATAAGCACTGCGATTTTATCCAAACCAGAGCCTTCCATTTACCGCCTCCGGATATAAGCGTAGCTAATTAGGTCCCGCAAGTTCAATTGACAGAAAAGACCCATTTCTTTTTCGTGGGTCCCTCCCTTTAAATTAGGGCTACGTTCCAGCTACCTCTAATTAAGAGGTAATTCGCATCAAATGAATGCTTGCTCCCGGTGCCTTTTTAACTTGGGCTGGATTTCAATCAGGCTCCTTTAATTAAACGTCACGGAGAATGTTATCAGACGCTGTCTGAGAAACTCTTAGATGAAACGTGCCACAGATCAGACAGAATTTCTCGGAATCTACAAAGGGGCTCCACGCAGTTACAGTAGAGAAAAGTATCGTTTTGAAAAAGTGTCAGACCAATCTCTCACTCGTTACCTAATAGTGATTTTCAGGATCCACGACCGAGGATGTAGGATCACGAACCTGAAATAAACGCTATGGAGCTAGATAGCAGCCGGCATAAATGATATAGGGCTAGATAGCATAAAGCCAAAAACGGCAGTTTTTTGCGTTAATGCTATCTATCTAATAGCATACATGCTTTTTCTTGGTTTTTACCCCTAGGTTTACGGTCGCGGGTACTAAAAGTTACTATTAACATGATTGAGATATTGGGCAAACTCTTTTTGCAAAAACGATCTGTAAAATTTTATATAATTTTTATCCATTATTGGCTCTAGTGTGCAGAGCGCTCATAAAGCCCCTCAATAGAATAATTGTATTTTTTAGTATATCAATCAAGACATTGGATTGGGGTGACTGGGTTGAGTTTTTGCTTTGTTAGTCTGCTTCGTTACTAATTAAATAATTTATTATTTGTTTCAATTTGAATAGAACTCCGGAGAACCAGCTTGAAATTACTTGGGGTTAAGAGCAAAAAAATGCGCCAAATTAGCATTTATCTAAGATGCAAATGAAATCCGAAAATGTCGTGACCGAAAGAAAAACGGTTTTAAAAAGTGCCGCAATTATTTTAAACGTCGACAGGGTCTCTCCGAAGCTTTAAAATAGTTTTGTGCTGGCAATTAATGCTAGACCATTTTACCTTGGTCCGTCCCAGCACCCCTAATTCAGCCGACGAGGCACTGTTCCGTATTTCTAGCACGTATACAGTAGCAAAAGCGTACACACTGACGCTTCTTCTGTGCCAACGCGAAGAATTCATTACAAATTGGACTCATTATAAACTCCTGTGTTAATAAGACTCGCAATATCAGGGATAAGTCTAGCAGAGTATGGAATAATTGAAATCGTTTATTCTGCGACTCCCTCGGTGTATCCCGTCTGGGCGGAAGGGGGCCTTCAAAAGCATTCAGGCCGTTCAGACTGGAATTCCTGATAGCACCAAGGCAGTTTCTAGTCAAGCTGCGTTCCGAATATGATTATGGTACCTTTTGACCCGACTGCGACCAGTGTTAAAAGGAGAGTTTTATGTATAGCTCTTATATCTAGTATGTATGTATGCTAATATGTTCCCTCACAAGTTCTTAAGCAACGGTCAGATTTTGACAAAAAAGGATCTCAATTGATTGGTCGTATTTTTTCGTGTATAACCCGCATAAATCCAGTGTATTTCGTTTATTTCTGTTGTGTTCATAGCGCTTAGTGCGAGTTTTTTAACTACTCGATCGCGTTAACGTAAACTCATATTTCTATGACATCGAGGAAGCGCCACCTAGCGACAAGTATGGAAATTAAAATTGCTGAGTGCGAGTTGTAATGGTTTACGTTGAGAAGTGAACACGTTTACCAGCCAAAACACGAATAAACGCGAGTGCGAGTTGTACTGTGACAGCGTTTTGCCAGTTCGAACAGTTAACTTACTCATACTCACTACTCAATGCTCGACTAACGCGGTAGTAAAGTTATTCGATTGGATCTGTCAAACTCGCACTAAGCACTCATATGTCAATTATCAGTTTGTTTTCTTCTGTCATGTCGCTTGTCCCGGGCAATAAAGCGGTAACCGCCGGCTACCACCTTTTCAATGTTATTTGATTTTTGGCTTCTCCAAGT
This sequence comes from Yponomeuta sedellus, assembly GCA_934045075.1. Lineage (NCBI taxonomy): Eukaryota > Metazoa > Arthropoda > Insecta > Lepidoptera > Yponomeutidae > Yponomeuta > Yponomeuta sedellus. Next base: position 14,353,691 of record OW203734.1, read on the forward strand.
ATGAATGCATCACCTAATTTTTTTTCAGATTTTTTGTCATCATTTTAATACAAAACTTTAGATCAACAGCTTTATTGCACGAAAATTTCTGCCATGATTAAGTAGTGTATTGTTGCATTACTTTACGAAATAGAAGACGAAAACCTCGTGAACGTCTTTGCACTAGTTTTTCGTACCAATTATTGACCAAGAAGAACAATAAACCTTATAACCACGTTATTAATAGAAACATTCATCAATCGACTAATTGTAACCATCTGATACGACGTACTCATAAGAGATTTTTGTCCGTAAAAGCTATTACGTCTTTTTTGCCGTAAAATAAATGTACCCTGGAGACGTACTATCATACTACGCTAACCTCTATCCCTTTCGCAGCTACGTATAGGTACGTATGTCGATGTTTTGATTATGTTTATGTTTTGAAGTGCAGAAATTACTAATCGGTGTTAGGTTAATGTGTGTAGTCTTGTGCTTTATTTGATTGATGCCATAGTAGACGATACACATACGATACAAGTAATCGAACAAGTAGAAGTAGCAGAAACATGCGCCGAGAATACCACACAAGAAGAAGGATTACAATACATGACACTCAAAACAGTACGCCAACAAAACTTAATTATTAACCAAATTGATCCAAACACACCAATTGAAAATACTGATTACAACGTTTTGGTATTGCAATGTGAACAAACTGACGCCGACACATTATAGCCATAGAGACTTTACCTGCAGATGCAGATTTCCTCGCTGAAAATCAGTGAACTACTACACAGACATCGTCTGCGTCTTATAAATCAACTACCAAAGAAGTAACGAGAAAAAGGAGGCGGTTTGAAGAAGATTGGAACAGAGTCAAAAATAAAAAACTGAAAAATTCGGGTCAAAATTACACTGGCCGTAGTTCTAAGAAAATTGTTGATTCCAAGGTGATGAAGGAAACCAGCCTGTAAATATAGTAACACATATCTCAAGAGAAGCTACAGGCAATATTCGATAAATTTTGGAATCTTGATGATCACGAGGATCAGTGGCACTATAACTTTCGAAATGTAAGTACTAAAGATATTAAAAAATGCAACTACTGAGAACCAAAAACAGAACACAAACTATTAGCTATCATTTCAAGGTTGATGGCATTAGTTCCGAAACAATTGATGTTTGTAAAAAAATATTTTGGAATACCCTCAGCAACACCGCAAAAACAGTTTACACAACAATAGAGAAAGGCAAATCAAATTTGATACAAAGTTCAATTAATAACATAACCTCACCACTTGCTACGATCCTGATAGATCACCTTCGCTTCATCAACCTTTATAAGTCGTTGCATGCATGCAAAGTTCAATTATTCTTCTCATTAGCCCAAAAAAGATATGTGTGGTCAATGTACTTTGCACCATAAATCCGATGCTGGAAAAAAAAGAGCAACTCAACGAAGCTTACACAAAGTACATTAAAAACAAAGAAAGTGTTCGTGAACTTAAAACTAAAGATAATTTGAAAAGCGACCCAGCGACTACTATTGTCGTTATTTTTTGATTTGAAAAAGGTCCTGACGATCCCTCAGTCAGAGGTAAGAATGTTCCACTACAAACGGAAGTATCCGATTAATAATTTCACAATTTAACTGGAAGGGGTTATTGCTATCTTTGACATTATCAGCTTACCAAAAAGGGCGCGAACGAAATTGACAGTTGCCTCCTAAGCTTCATCGATTTAATGGTCAAAAGACACTGGATACGAGGAGAGCAAACCAATGAAGAAAAATAGTGGACAAAGATTCATGAAATCAAAGTTACCCAAGAACATCCAGATGTTATTTACTTCAAGAATAACTTTGACGATTGTCCTCGCGCTACCTGCAAAAGGGAGAGGCAAAAGGATATCTATGGCTGATGCTTTACCAGATTGTTTGTGTTACGGACTCTGTCGAAGAAGTCGACTTTGACAGCGCTGCGAAGACTCAAATTAAGGATTTGTACCAGCTGCTACTAGAGCCACCAATGAAAAAATAACCAGTATAATTTCTTTAGAAAATAACATTTATTTTCTTTGTTAACACTGATAGCCCTGTTAACTCGGAATACTCATTTTTTTATCTTGTACCTAAGTACACCCTAAGACCCTTAATTATGGATTCCGCAGAATAACGGAATTTTTGGTGAATCCATGATTAGACTAAGATCCCGAGTCTTAGAATCTAAGAACTTGGTCCTAAAAATTGTTATTACCAGGGTTATACTATTTTTATTTTTAATGCACTTACCCGTGCTAAGGACAAATTTAAAAACCTATTTAGAGGCTAAACATTTCACCGTTTTATTTATTCGTTTGCCAGTATGGTGTAAGGCACTAAAAAACCTACATTTATTGTAGAGTTAGGAATAACTAATTTTCCCTACATTATCCCAGTTTGCTGATATGAAATGGATAAAATATTTTTTTCAGAATTAGTGTTTGTTGATAAATTACATGAAAAGATAAACTTTCAACGAATAAGAATCAAAACAAACCTTATTTTTTTATTAATAATATCAAAAATTTATTTAAAAGACCAATTAATAATATTGATAGTTCAAACTGCAAGAATAGTTACGTAAGATTAAGTTTCATTGTAAGCATCCCAAAAAAGCAATATTAAGATAATACGGTGAACATTAGCTAAACATATTTCTCTTAAAAAGGTGGTATTCGGCCGACACGGCCAAAAGTATTACTATAAAATACGTCGTAAGTTTTACTTAAGTCTAAAGACGACTGTAGTCATTGTAACTATAAAGTTGTTATTGATGTTACAATTGGAATTGCATTGGCTTCAATTTGTATCATACATTTTGCCAATTATTTATTCTAATTATAGAAAAAAATATATATTTTTTAATAACAATGAAATGGTTTAAAAAAACGAATTATTTGACATATTATATGTTTAGTTTTGATTACTCTGTACAAAGTTATAAGCAAATTATCTTATTTTATTTTTCCTGTAAAATTTGATTTTTGATATTACCGCTTTATTGCCCGGGGCAAGCGATGTGTCTAGTTGTTATGATAAATGTAGGTATTTCTTTCTTTCTAAAATTATGTAATTTAACTTTATTTATAACATGTAGGTATTCAACTGAATGTCCTGGAACATCATATTCCTGGCCCTCTAAGATGTGGAAACAATGAAAACTAACCAAGATTGAATGGTTTTGGAACAAAAACTTTCGTACACACGACACATTCTTGACTTAATTCCTTACTAATAAAAAGAGAAATGAATCCGGAACTAAGAATTAATCAAGAAAAAGTACGTTGGACTTCTCCTAGGGACTGAAAGAAAGAATACTTTTTTTTGTAAATACTTAATTATACGAGAGCCGCACTTGTGTGTTTGGCGGTTTTTTTTATATTTAATGAAAAGTTGAGAAAGCTAGCTAAAAATTTTATATTTATCGAAAATTTACACGGCCAACAAAAGAAATCGAGCTAAAAAAGTGTAGAAAACCACGTCAGTTAATTAAGTAACTATTGGCGTCCAATTAATAAGATATTCAAATAGCCTCTTATATCCGTCCTATTGTGCCGGCGTCTGAGCTTAAGGTGTATTCACATTGCACCGACCCAGATCCATGGTTTGGTATGACGATAAATAATCCTTTCTTCATAATCCTACACTAATTTTAAATAATAATAATGGTATATATTTATTATGCACATTATTTACGTCCCATGGCAAGGCACAGGCCTTCTCTCAGAGAGAGAGTATGGGCTTAGTAACCAAGTGTTCTACCACGCAATTTTAAGCGCTGAGGTATGTGAACCCCTCAGATATTCAGGTTATATTCAGGTTATGTATACGATGTTTCAGGCAGATCTCACCATTATGCTAAAATTCAATCCAGTTTGATCTTTGCCGTTAATATCTTCTGAAATATAAAAATCTTGTGTCGCAGTGTGTTTTATCGAACGTCTCCGAAACAGGTTTAGTATTTTTTATAAAAAAAAGGGTATACATTTGGTAGGTCTGAATATAAAAAGTAGACTTTATAATATGGCAAAATGAGGTTCGACATATTAATAAGTCAGCTAGTAATAATATAATAATAAGTTTTTTCACGACAAAATTGTATAATATTTACGTCATCCAAAAATATCTCTATGAGACAGTCACTACAAAACAGAAAAACTGTAAAATCACTATTTGATAATTAAAAGAAACAAGAGAATAAAAGTTGCTGAAAAGATAAATTATAATTAACCTAATTCAGAAATTTTATAAGTTTATTACTCTTTATTGCATACCAATAATTTTGGAATCGCACATTTTACAGTTAAGCTAGAATATTTTTTACCTTAGTGGCTACAATACGAATGCAAATTGAAGTCCGGTCCCATTTCATTTGAAGGGCCGGGCTATTTGCTGAGGCATGGCCCCGGTCCGGTGTTGTGTAAGTAGACCTTTAATCGGAACGTGGCTGGCTGGAGGCGCCTTCTTATTAAAGTCACTTATTGAAGTGATAATAGAGGAGACGTCCTCAGCCACTGCCTAAGGCCGTTAGGCTGTGAACACAGCACTTCGTTTCCTTAAACTATCCATGGAAAACGAGCCTTGCACTCGTAGTAGGAGGATTTGTCAATCAGAGTAAGGAGCTTACTTATTTTTGAACTAAAACTTTCGTCTCACCATGATTAAGCTCTGTGAATCGGAGCGAAACTAAGTCGGACTTTTCCGATAAAACAACACCCGTAAGTAGATCCGGACTAAAAGTCTACAGCTTACTTATTATTGCACAGACTGCGTCAAATATACAAGGCTCAATATGCACGAATACGTCTTTCAAGAGGATTCCTTCCATGCACCTCGACACATAAAAGGAATTTTTGAATCGAGGGTGTGATTTAATTTACACCAGACGACAGAAGTAAAAACTTACAAAATACGTAATTTATTGACTTGTACTTACGAGTAGCTACACCGACGGACTGAAGCTGATTATATCCGATATAGCGGTACCGAAACGAACACCTAAGTACTTAAAGAAAATTCACTTTAAGAAATATATTTCTTTGATAAAATAACTGAGTGGGTGCCATACGATGGACATCAAAAACGAGGCCGTCCCAGAAGACGGTGAAAAAGTGATTTCGACAAACATCTGACGGAGTGGTCTGAGGTGGCCCAGGACAGTTAACTGGACTAAATTAAGAGAGGTCTTTGCCCAGCAGTGGGACACAAACATAAAGGCTACGTAAAAAAATATGAAATCTGATACTGTAACATGAAAAGACCATGTTTATTATGAGTTTTTCAAAAACGTCACGTAAACTTACACAACTTAGTCAGGAGTGTCGTAAGATTTAATTATACGGTACGATATGTAAAAAAATATGTACATCATTATTTTAATTTCAATGTTTTAGTATTGTCAATAAAACAGAAAATGGACAAATGGTCTGAGAAGGCACTATTTAAATTTTTGACAAGTCATCTCAGATTATACTCATATCCAGCCAAAAAGTTGAATCAGCTGGTGTATAACCAGCCTTATACTGTTTATATTTCATCAGAGATAGCCCATTGTTAGTGTTATCATAGACCCGTTACACATAGAGATGCGGCTTGTAGAATGAGCCCTAACAAATGGCTGCTCTGCCAGTGCGGTACGATATTCTGATTTATGCGTTAGCTTATTTTATAGTCTATACCGTACTGAGAGCATTGCATACTCTTTGGTGTTTGAACAAAGTTTACAATCCTATTCAAACTTTCTGTTCGTGATGGAGTCAAAAATTAATACTTCATGTTTGTTAGTTTCTGTTTTATCTCGTTAATTGGGAGATTACGGAATATTATTTATTAACAAATTTAGTTTCAGGGAAAATACAACGTTTATTTGAGCGGCAAGGCAGTGTATTTTATACATATTATACTCTCACAACAAATTAGAATAGAATAGAATAGAATAGAATAGAATAGAATAGAATAGAATAGAATAGAATAGAATAGAATAGAATAGAATAGAATAGAATAGAATAGAACAGAACAGAACAGAACAGAACAGAGCAGAGCAGAGCAGAGCAGAGCAGAGCAGAGCAGAACAGAGCAGAACAGAACAGAACAGAACATAACAGAACAGAACAGAATAGCATTGAGGATTTTTAAGGATTTAAGGATTGAGCTGACACTTTGGTATTTGCTGGACATTTGGTAGTTAGATGATGGATGGATTTAATTGTTAGTTACTGGGCAGTTTTACTCCTGCTAAAAATAAGGATGTAAGAAGAATAGTGATGTTATCACATTCTATTTAATCGCAGGCACCATCCGCTTTCCGTAGTTTGAGTAGTCAATCCGGTAGGTAGTCTCATCAATCACGCTCAAGTCTGTTCAACTTGCGATCAATGCATTCCTTGAGAACAAGCGGCATTGGCTTGAACGGCCACAGCTCCTAAATTTATCTGTAACGCCTCTGAAAAACAAATATTACTGACCAAACCATAAGACTCTTGAAAAAAAATATGAGAAGAAAACCACATGCTCTCTGTGACAACAACTTGTAAAGGGCTAAGGTAAGATAAGATAGAAATATATTTTTCATTTCTTATACTCGGAAAGTAGTGTTGTTTTGATCTGATTATTGGGTGGAAAATGCTGCTTCCCTCCACAGGGAGGGAATAACTCATACAAATTAGTTCCCACCTAAGGGCCGTAATGAACTTTAAAAATAGAACTACTGTCAGCTGTGAAGAGTTTTATGTAATAAATAGGCTTTTTAAAAGAAACTAATTAAAAAAAATGCTGCGGCCATGTGAGTTTCTAAACAGCCAGTGTGAACTTAGCGCAAACTTTTTTGAGCGGAATAAGCCACAAACGTGGTGAGTTCCATATTTAAAATTTAAAAAGTCGACATATATTGGCGGGTACTCATCTGTTATAGTATCTGTGACGGAATTCAAAAAAATAGGTAAGTAATTCTTCTATGCTAAGATTTGAATATTAAAAATTAGTTTTTATTTTCCTCTTCATATTCGAAATGAAAAGTAGAGTGTTTAACACAGGTAAAAGAATCAATTCCTACTCGGACTATAGCCGCTCGGGCGTCTAAATACGTTGAGAATTAATTCTTTCTACCCTCGTTTAACAATCTACTAGTATTGCATGCCGGAAAATTAGTTACAAAACAAAACTTTAGCCTTTACATAACTTTATAGTTTTGAATAAATGAAAATTCCTCATTGCACTAAAAACTAATTTGTGCAAAGGCGAGGTAACCAGCGATGATGCGGACAGTGGAAGGGGTAATGCTAATTTTGATTATTGTTTTTATTAAAAGATACAAATACTGAAACACGAAGTGGAGCACTTGGTAATTATAGAACCGAAATGCCACCGAGAGTGGTCTGTGATATCATCACGAATAGAATGTGGGCAGATTATAATATACCCTCCTACTGTTGGTTGGGGTGTAGCCTTGGGGGCGCTATGGGCCGAGGACTTAGAAAAATTTTGCAAATTTGATTATTTTTTTTTTTTGTTTTTTTTTTTTTGCAATCGGTTTAACACGTTAAAATAATACGTTTTTGTTCTTTGACTTTTTTTTATAACATTGTTTATTGTGGAGTTATTCGACTATATATTTGGCATGATTAAACGGTTGGTGGGTGTATGCATGGGGGCACTTTAAAAGCCCTATTGGACGCAAAAAAGAAAAAAAAAAAAATTCCTTTAAAAAATTTTTTAGGACTTGGAAAATTTTTTGTAAGTTTTTTAAAATTTTTTTATATTTTTTTGTTCTTGCATTGTGTAGGGGCGATCTTAGGGAGCAAAAAAGTTCCCGTGACTCGGTGCCGTAAAACGCACCGTTTCCGAGTTACGAACGAAAAACGAAAAATCACTCGTAAATTTTATAAGTGTCGGGAAGCAGTAGCCATGTAGCCTTGGGGGTTGAAATTTTTTTACTTTATTTTTGGCCGGGAATGGGTCAGGGAGGTCTTAGGGAGCAAAAAAGGTCCCGTGACTCGGTGCCGTAAAACGCACCGTTTCCGAGTTACGAACGAAAAACGAAAAATCACTCGTAAATTTTATGTGTCGGGAAGCAGTAGCCATGTAGCCTTGGGGGTGGAAATTTTTTTACTTTATTTTTGGCCGGAAATGGGTCAGGGAGGTCTTAGGGAGCAAAAAAGGTCCCGTGACTCGGTGCCGTAAAACGCACCGTTTCCGAGTTACGAACGAAAAACGAAAAATCACTCGTAAATTTTATAAGTGTCGGGAAGCAGTAGCCATGTAGCCTTGGGGGTGGAAATTTTTTTACTTTATTTTTGGCCGGGAATGGGTCAGGGAGGTCTTAGGGAGCAAAAAAGGTCCCGTGACTCGGTGCCGTAAAACGCACCGTTTCCGAGTTACGAACGAAAAACGAAAAATCACTCGTAAATTTTATGTGTCGGGAAGCAGTAGCCATGTAGCCTTGGGGGTTGAAATTTTTTTACTTTATTTTTGGCCGGGAATGGGTCAGGGAGGTCTTAGGGAGCAAAAAAGGTCCCGTGACTCGGTGCCGTAAAACGCACCGTTTCCGAGTTACGAACGAAAAACGAAAAATCACTCTTAAATTTTCCACACTTATAAAATTTACGAGTGATTTTTCGTTTTTCGTTATCGTTATTCGAGTTATCGTTTTAGGAGGTCCAAATCTACTTAATCTGCATAAAAATACATGTAAACGTATATTTTTTAAATTATCTACGTAATGTGATGATTTAAACAGCGTTTAGTGGCACCTTCACTCGCACTAGATGGGTAAAGGAACCACTTACCTACTTTACTTATACATTGCAGTGCCTGGGAAATAGTTTAACAGAAATGGTGATTATAAAAGGTAAGATTACTTCACATTTTTCTTTCTTAACCGACATCAAAAAATGGAGGAAGTTATCAATTTGACGCGTATTACTTTATTACTTTCTTTTGCTATGTTTTTGCATATCTTCGTATATGGTTATTGGTTGGTAATTGGTTGAGATTTAATTAACCAATTTCGATAAAAAATTTTTGTTCGACTAGAAAGTATATCCTGAAGTCGGTGCCAAGTTTCAGACTAGCACATACATTTTGGACTCCAACTGCAAGATATACTTACACAATACCTTCATATATACGAATTTTGAATTTACGGGCCATATTCGTTTAAATTATTTCTACGTTCTTAGTGCCTTAGTGTACAAAAGTTGGTTTTTATTTGTTATTTATGTACAGCACAGTTTTAAGTGCGTAAAAGGCAACGTAACGCGATCAAAGTGGATCGGCTTTCGTTTGTTCTTTTGCCGCTTTTAACGTGATTGGCACTATGCATCGGTCGAGTATCGACCGCCTATACAAAACAAGAGTGTAATGTTTTTAGACTTTGTGTTTGTATGTAGACATAATTTTTAAGGAATGGGGATTCTAATCACTATTATTATAACTTGCAACCATGATACATGGCAATCGTGCCAAAATATCGGTGACTCAAAAAAATAAATATTCCCGTGTCTTACACAATATGTATATATCACAGTCAAAACTCTTTAACGATCAAAACTAGTTTTGACTGCTAAAATCAGTCAAAAGTACCTTTGTCCAAAGCTTACATTTAAAATACCAAATGGTAAAAACACCTAAAATGATGCATCACTCAATCTAGACAACAAATATATAGGTGCGACAAAGCGCGTAGCGTAGCGGAGCGTGAAGGAGCGTGTTAGGTTGAACATATAAGACCAAAAACCAACTCAACATTGTTGGATACATATTAGAATTTTACTTATTTTTTCTGCATTCAAAACTAGTTTTGACCGTTTAATAGTTTTGAATGTAACATAATTATATTATACTTATCCGTGTATATATACTTATTCTACTATGATGGCAGTTTAACCTGTATAAGCTGCTTAGCAGTTTGGTTTTTTCTTGTGTTTGTGATTATTCGGTATTTTAGACTGCTACTAATAGGAAACGTTTCCCTCGCCATATGCTTCTTTCAAAAACTTTATGTAATAATATAACAATATAGAAGAGCTCGTGGCCCAGTGAAACCGAGTGATTGGAATCAATGACTTGGCTCAAGCAACAACAGGCGCGGTCAGGTACTGGATGGGTGACCATCCAGTACCTGACCTGGTGACAGTGTGATGGTCGACCTTTGCCATATTGTTTATCATGTGACCTGCGCTTACATACAGGATAGTTATATATTAAATGAGTCTAATCACGATTATTTATTAGGTAAAACGCGAATCATTAAAAAAAAACTAGACTATAGGATGTCGATACAAAGACGTCCTGAAGCGTCAATTAGTTGCAAGAGGTATACCACTTAGTAACTGGGTTTGCGTTTACGACGCTTGAATGGCCAACAGCTGTCTAAAAACCGGCGAATCCTGTAAAACCGCTTAGATCAAAGATTTTAAAGTCAAACCCAACATCGAAATTGTTTCTTCAAGCCGTTGCCTTCATTATTTATTACACGTATAAGTAATTGTATACGGCAACTATTCTGTAACACATGTGACTGAGTCTTCCGGGAAAATTTTGGCTTCTCCAGCGATATCCAAATCGACTCAAGAAATATTGTACAGTGATTATAGACTAAATACGTCATGAAGAACATCATCATCATTATCAGCGCCACTTGCGTCATCAAAACCATTAATTGGAAGTCTCAGCTGTCAAAATCAATCCAACCGTTTGGACTTTGCGTAGTACATAAGCATTGGGTAAAAAAATACCCTGTTGTTCCCTGGTTAGTGGTACCTACACTTAGGGCCAGTTTCTGAATTGAGAACTTTGCTACATAAATAAATTTAGTGCTGTCTCTTTGAATTTCCCAGAAAAGAGCGCGACAGAACGTAACTTTGGTATTTACTTAGTGAATTTCTTAATTCAGAAAGCAGCACTTATTTTGATCTGTTCTCAATAAGTCATTGCTACATGCCGGTACAAGTAGCGCCCCCCGCAGTACAATTCCACGGAACTGCGATCCACAACCCGCATACCCAGCGTGGGTATTATGGGCATTACACCATATGATAGCACAACGTGGCGCTTATTAGGGGAGGGCTATGTCCAGCAGTAGACTAGTATAGCCTGACGACGACGACACATGCCGGGTTTCGAACCCACAATCTCCCGGATGTGAAGCCGCTGGTCTACTGCTCCGCTACCGTTGCTTCACAAAGTCACAAAGTATATGCCGGGATTCAAACCAACGACTACCCGCATGTGAAGCCAATACGGGCCATGTTATAAGCCTTTACATCAAAATATTAGTGAGATTCTACGGTGTATCGCGTGCCGCGTGACTAAAATACTAGAGGTGGCGCGGCACCGTGTCGCCGTTTATCAAAATCGATTAAACCAAGTTGCCGAAATAAACCCATTGTCCCTTTGCCGGAAATAATTATGCAAAACAATTTGGCTCACTCCCGAAATGTGCAATCGGTTTGGGAGAGAACTTCGTGCCGGGCCCTGTTTTGTGTAAGCGGAATGAAGGCCCGTGGCGTTTTCACCGAAATTATGAGTACGGACTGTTACGCCCGAGCATCTGTTTTACTTTTTGGGTATAAACGGGCTTAACTGCGGATGTGGACGTGCGCTTAAAAGCAAAGGCACACATGGAATAATAAAAAAATCATAAGGTACACAGCCTCTGGGGGCGATTCCCTTAAATGCATAGTCGTTTAATAGAATGATATTAGTTCGTTAAGGGTTGTTTCATTGCCACTATAGGTAATCTACTAACCAATCACTTTCCAGTAGTATAATAGGTCCAACTTAATTCCATCTTGATTCGATCTCTTTCACGAGGGATGCCTATTTAATTTTTACTGATTATACTATTTGAATATAATTGTAATGCTATTGTTAAATAGGTATACTGTAGCGATGAAAACCTTTGAACACCTTGTAGACTTTTAGTCCGGATCTACCTACTTACGGGTGTTGTTATATCGGAAAAGTCCGACCAGGTTTGGCTCCGATTCGCAGAGCTTAATCATGGTGAGCAGAGACGGAGCTCGCGTCGTCGTTTGCTCGTCTCACACTACGGGCAAACGCGCGGCGCGCGTTTTGAACACCATTTATTATATTTTATATTCTGTCCTTTTATTTTTAAATTGAAATGTAAAATTACGTCACCCATATTAGATTCCATTTGCATTTTTCACTTCCCACATCACATTTGACTGACAATATCTTTTCCTTTTTAGAAGTGGAATTTTTAGCCTCTAAATAGGTTTTTAAAAATTGTCCTTAGCACGGGTTAGGGCATTAAAAAAAATAGAATCATGTGGGAACAGTGATATCATTCCGATGTAAAACCTAACTGCAAAGTAGGTACGCGAGGCTGCAAGTGATGCAAATTACTACAGCCAGATGTCGCTGCCTGTACGTAATACAGAGAATATTGTAAAGAGGTTCGAAATTCCACTGATGACGGTGAGACGCCCATTAGCTCAGTTGGAAGAGCGCTGGCACGGATGCCAGATGTCGCGGATTCGATTCCAGAGATGGGTGGATTTTTTAGCCTTTAAATAGGTTTTTTAAAATATCTTTTCCTTTTTTAATTAGCCGGTCTAGTGTCTCACTGCTGGGCAAAGGCCTCTCCTTTAGCCCTCCACGCCTCTCTATCATGGGACATTCCCTGCCACCCTGGCAGAAAGTTTGTGAGTTTGTCCCGCCATCTCAGCTTTGGTCGGCCACGTTTACGGTATCCGTCGCGTGGGACCCAGTCAGTGGCAACTTTCGTCCATGTGTCTGGGACCATACGTATCGGGCACTGACTGAACATCAAAGCTGAGGGCTCCACTCAATCAGCACAACGCTGAGTCAGCTGCATTTTGCGGCAATTTAGACACACCACAGGCTAAACCTATGTCAGTTTTTTGTTTCGTTTATTGTATATTTGGTTCATTTCTGTTGTGCTCATATTGTGTTAACTGTCTGGTTTTTTGTTTCTGTGATGCGTCTTGTTGGTATAATAAATGTCTTTCTTTCTTACTTATGTGGCCTGCCTGGTTACATTCCCTTCCATCTTCTCCTTACAGTTATCATTTTTTCCTATTTTATCCGGATCAGTTTTATTTGTACAGTTTTAAAATAAATACATGTTATTGAAGTCGGCCAACCACCGTTACAACCTTGCAATGTAACGGTGCTAACCTCTTTAGACCATTTTTTTTATATTAATATAATTACTTCTATTATTTTTAAAATTTAAAATTACGTCACCCATTTTTGAGATTTCCTTGACTTTTCGGCACTAATACTTTACATTTCAACTAGACCCGACTACACAATTCTTCCTTTACCTGCTTATTCTGTTTTTTTTTAATCAAGTTTTCTGTTTATATTATACATAAAATATATAAAATACATTATAAATAAAACCCACAGTTGAAGTCGTTCTAGTTTTATTATTTATAAAACGCTTTACAACCTCACAGCAATATTACAAAATGCGTTAAATACGGGTGTCGTTCAGTAGAATAACGATATCGCTGCCTACCTTTTTTGGAAAAGAGCCAGTTGGTTTGCCTTTACATTGCTTTACTCGGCTCGGCTTAGTGAGCTGTTTTGTTAACGCTTAAATGCCTTGCACTGTGCTTTTACCCGACTGCGAAAACAAAAGAAGGTTCTATTTTTTATCCTTACTTCTTCTTATTATTATTGATCGCTTGATCACCCTCTTCCGAATAATGGGAACCAGTATTTTATTTCAACGGGGTTATTTCGCGTGCATCTATTTTTCTTTGTATCTAGAGGCAAAACTATTGACCGTTATTATATGGAGCCAAGTATTCTTACTGGCTATCACAAAAAATAACTGGTGCTGTCATTTTGGTGCTAAAATAATATTTTTTAACATTATTCGAGAAGTCAAATAAAAATTGCTGACATGTGCTTTATTTTCCAGTAACGAATATTAGCTAATGAGAAAACTTTGTGTCAAAAGTGTTCGGTGTACACATACTTAAGCGCTTGAAATCGCCAACCCACACGGGCACGATTTGTGACTGAACACGTTCTCTCTCTCTTTCTCTGAGAGGGAAGGCCAGTGCCCTTAAGTGGGCAGTGGCCTTCAAAATGTACTTGTAAGGTACACTTACTGCTTTTGTCAGAAAAACGCCTCTAGTGTCTTAAAGTGGGCCTAGATGAACTCTTCTTTTTAACCTTAGCACAATAGGCAACCCTGCCTAAGAAAGTTAGTAACAAAAAAAGCTTCAGCCTGATGAAGCCCGTCTAAGACTTTTTAGCATTCGGGTTTTGTCTATTTAACTTACTAAATCGGCAAACATAGCAAACTGAACATTTGTAATTATTTCTTTAGCTTAAAGCGAGTATTCAACATCTGCTTCAAAACTGTGTATAGACATTAATCTGCAAAGAGAAAAACCACATTGAAAGGCAATCTGTACGGGTAGATAACCTTTTCTCAGAGATAATACTCGAAGAGTAAAAAACGAAATACGTTGGTCTCACTTACTCAATACTTATTAGAGCGGGTTGCACAGTCATTCTATATAATGATCTTTATTCAGTAACCCAATATAAGCCTCGTTTACATTCTTCTGTAAGCGTTGTCCTCCTTTTTCTCAAAACTTATCATACTAAATGGTTTTGCAAGTGTTTGTTCAAAAACTTTTCATAGCACTTTTCCTTATTTCTTTACGGTATCGGCAAGTGGTTTTGTCGATTGATGAACATGCGATGGTGTTAACAACGATATGTATTGATATCAACTCTTTGTATGACCCCACTGCTGGGGCACGAATCTCTTCCTGCATCACAGGAAGTTTAGGCCATACTCCACCATGGGGGCCAATACCCCGTTGGTGGAGGATTGTAAGATAGTGGCTGGCCGTACAATCAGAAGTTATCAAGCCGCCCATGAGGCCTCTGGCATGGCTTAACACCTGTCATTACATACCAGCCGGTACCAACCGTTTAACGTGCCTTGCAAAGCACGGAAGCGCTCGGAAAAATACCACCAGCGGTAGTCACGGGATGGTCACCCATCTAGCACCTGACCGCGCCTGTTGTTGCTTAACCCTAGTGATTGGAGCGATCTTTATATCACACTAATCATATCACATCACACTAATATTAGAAAGGCGAAAGTTTGTGAGTGTGTATTTTTGTTACTTCTTCACGGTTGGAGCGATTTTAATAAAAATAGGTATGGAGTTAGCTGACACCCTGGGTTAACACATAGGCTACGTTTCACTGCGGGAAAATATGTTATTCCCAAGGGAAAATCTATAAAACGCGGGTAACATCGCAGGGCACAGCTAGTTTCACATAAAATCGATAAGCTATTCAAATTAGCCACATGATACAAAATAGTTTCACACCAACTCACTCGGAAAAACGTGAAACAGCAACTGTGCCCGAAACAGTATCGAGTTCAGTGAGGGTAAGCATGCATCGAGTTGAATACGAGTATGCAAAAGACGTACTTACCGACTCTATTTGTGTAGTAATCACCAGTTCAATGCATCCATTTCGTTTGCACAGTGTATTCGAGAAGCCAATACGAGTCGGAATTCGACACTTGAATAAAAAACGGACTCTTGATGGGAGTCCGATTGTGTTTTCGTTCCTTTAATTTCGGACTCTTATCTCATTTTATTTATTTATTGCAAAACCATGAACAGTTCATACTTAACTAGTAACAATGGACCTTGTAAGGGTGTCGCGAATTTGTAGTACATAAGTAAGGCATGCATGCATGCAAATATATACAAAGCTTAGATTAGGACAAGTACAGCCAGGGGTGCGATGCCAGATAATCTTCACGTGTACCCCTCCGCTTTCCGTTCCATCTGATTCCATGAACCAGATGGAGGGGCAAGTGGTGGGGTCGGTGCACGCTGAGCGTAAGTCAGTAACTTCTTCTTGTCGGATCTTACTGGCTAACGGCGTATAATCTGGCGGGAGGGGTCGCGTGGGCCCTGTTTCACTTTGTGTAGCGGGACCCAGGCGACTAACCGTGGCCGTGGGTGGAGGGTCGGGGGACCCTCTGCCTCCATCACAGCGGGAGGGGTCGCGTGGGCCCTGTTTCACTTTGTGGAGCGGGACCCAGGCGACCAACCGAATTAAGGACCGACTGGGGGGGGCGCCGCTGCGCGGAAGCGCGCGCGCCTCATACCAGTCGGACCAGAGTGGCTGCCGGGATGCGGAGGGTCGGGGGACCCTCCGCCTCCATCACGGCGGGCCGGAAGGCGCCCTTGCGTGTTCCGAGGGTGCCTTCTGGCACGGAAGGGGCATGCGCGGTCGCTCACCGCCTTCTCTGCTTTCAGAGAAGTGCTGGTGGGCGACGTGACGGGCCTCGCGTGTGGGGCGTGTGGGGGCCAACAGGACATTGGCCCCCATGCGCCCCAACGAGGAGGTCGCCGCCCTCCTCTAATCCCATTGGACCACACAACAATGGGATGGAGGGGGCGGCGCGTTGGGGCGTGTGGTGGCCAAGGGGTTCGCACTTGGCCACTATGCGCTCCAACGAAGAGATGCGGCGTTCCCTCGCCCCGTCGTTCGGTCCGATGCGATGGGGCAGGGGCGCCGCCGAAGGAGTGCCCGAAAGGGCGCCCGTAGACGGGGTCGCGGAAGTGTGCGTAAGCGTCCCCGTGGCCCCGTCCTTTGCGGTGCGGAGGAACACCCCAGGAGTTTTAGTCGGTATACCGCCCTTTTCAGGGCGGGGAGTCCGACATAACCACTGTGCTCCCCCGAGCCGGTGGTACCCGTAATTAAGTTTACTCCTGGGTGAAAAAAAAAAGGACAAGTACAGCCAAAGTTCTATCAAACTAACGAATGAACGATCAAACGAACGAACAAACGAACGAACGATCAAACGTACGAACTAACGAACGAACAATCAAACGTACGAACTAACGAACGAACGATCAAACGAATGAACTAACGATGGAACGATCAAACGAACAAACTAACGAACGAACGATCGAACGAACGAACTAACTAACAAACGAACAAACAAACCAACGAATAAACTGACGAACGAACAAACCATCTGTGGCACTTTGTTTTTATTATTTCCTAGCTGTGCCCCGCGGTATTAAGCGCGGTTTATTTGGGTAGATAAATTGTGTATTAACAGTAAAATATATTTTCCCACAGTAAAACAAAGCCCATGTGTTTATTCAAGGTATCAGCTAACTTCATTTCAAATTTTATTGAAAAAGACGTGAAGAAGAAGTTTACACGCACAAACTTTCACCTTATAATATTATTGTGATGTGATGCGATTGTTATACTAGACCGTACTAATTTTGCGTCGCAGAAAGAGCAACAACAAAATAACTTTTGTATCGTTGAGAGGAGAGTCTCAGTGCTTTTTGTATTATTTATTGGGAAACCTGCTATTACGACACAATATTCTATGACAATTTAAACTGGCTGTCTATTACACACGATGCCAGAGATAAAAATAAAGCTGTAAATCAAAAAGACGTAGGCATGTTAATTTAAGTTAGGAACCCAAACGTTACAAAAAATGTGTTCGAAGGCGAAACAGCAAATCAGCTTCTCTGAAAGTTTTCCAAAGAAGCTGAATTCATCCCAGCAAGATTGAATTATGAATGGAGGAAAACACATCCATCTCTGGTGTTTTCCACAAAAGCAATGGTCATCACTTGGTCTGCTTGTAAATAACCGGAAATAATTCTTAATTTTTGTCTACTAATTTTTATTTTTTTTTATTTTACAAAAACAAAGTTAAAACTAATTCTAGTTCTTTTTTTATTATGTTTATAAAATTATCATGTTATTTGTACTAAATTCCAATTTAAATATCTACAAGAAGTGATTAAGCCTGCAAAGAATATTAAAAACAAAAATATTACTCAGAGGTAACATTGACTGGTTATGAAACGCCGGCTTCTCAATTGGGAGATTGTTGGTTCAAATCCCAGTATCAATGACTTTTTTTCGAAGTTATGTACATTTGTGTAGTTATAGTAGCATTACCACTCGCTGACCGTGAAGAAAAACATCGTGTGGAAACCCACCCGATTTCCTCACGATGTTATTCTTCACGTTGAATTGTTAACATACCCAGCGCATGGTACGTGCAACGGCCCAAAGGCTAAGTGCGGGATTCTCAGGTCTAACTAACCAACTGTGTATACGTACAAAGAAAAACGTAACTTCCCGCAGGATAACATGATAAAAATTTCATAACGTATTACCGCTCCCCCTGGTACCGGGATCAATCTTTTAGAGGGAGCAAGATTAGGATTTTTTTATTCATTTAATTACCCGCAATATGATAAAGGTCCGCAGCCAAACGTATCATTATTTTGATAGGCGAGATTAAATTCTCCACTCAGCTTGACGTGAACGAAAATCTTTTTTTATAATACCTATTGGGAAAATATGAAAATATCTTCGGTAAAAGTGATAGGGTTCTTTAATATTAATTCTGAAATAGAGGGCATGTGTAATCTTACAACCATGAAAAGTGCAAACAAAATATGGTTTTTCAAGATAATACAGCTTCGCCGAGCGATTGGCACCGTGTACAATAGAATTTCTAGCTAGATGTCACTCTTTATTAGCTTGTGTCTGAAGGGCCCCTTGTAAGAATACGATCGCTCTGTATTCCCATTTCTGTGTTCCAAATTTTATCCAAATGCGTGCATCCGCTGGCTTGTCTGCTTGGCTTGTTCATCTTGGGGATCAGGGCAGCTTTCGCGTTGTTTGAAGATACGAGTCTTCAACTTCAACGTAAAATCGGTTCTCTTATACAGTTGCGAGTCCTGGTGAACAAATATCTCAGACAGATACTGGGGATTTTCTGGCCACAAAGAATTCGGAACCAGGACCTCTGGAAGTGTTCTAATTAGATACCAGCGCACCTAGAAATCCTGGATAGGAAATGGCACTGGATAGGACATACACTACGCCGTGACAAGATATGCCTGACCAGGCAAGCATTGACGTATACCCCATTGGGCAGCCAAAAGAGGGGGCGGCCAAGGACCACCTGGAAAACATCAATACACTAAGAGGCCAAGTCGATTGGCCCTTGCTGGCCTGTATTGGAAGCTGCCGCGAACCACCGTCAGAAGTGAAAATCTGTGGTTATACCCTACGCTCCGCTGGGAGTTGAAGGACCGAAGAAAAAGATTATAAACCTATTTACGGTTTCTTGTCAAAAAAGATACCCTAGCAGGTACCTTTTTGATATGTTTACGTTACGTTATACGTTATCAACCATTGTATAGCCGCACTTCTGGGGCACGGGCCTTTTCCTGCATCGTAGGAAGTTTAGGCCATACTCCACCACGGGGGCCAAGTCCGGGTTGGTGGAGGATTGTAAGACAGTGGCGGGCCTTACTGTCAGAAGTTATCAAGCCGCCCATAAGGCCTCTGACATGGCTTAACGACTGCCATTATATGACAGCTGCACCAACGGCTTAACGTGCCTTGCGAAGCACGGCGAGCGTCACGGGACGCTCACCCACCCTGTACCTGACCGCGCCTGTTGTTGCTTAACCAAGTGATTGATTCCAATCACTCGGTTTGCCTAGACCACGAGCGCTCCATATGTTTACATTGATATAAATACATCTCACGTACAACAAGAAAGCACCATAAATCTTATCTCATCTTTAGTTTTTTGAATTAATGCTTTTTCGACAATAGTTACTCGTTGATTAATTTGCAATTCGTTCCGATGAATTTATTCATTAATTTATTACCACAGCTTTACTGTTCCAATGTTATTTAAAACAATCACCCTATTGTTCCTGCCCGAAGGCAATAATCGAATCGGTGTTTAACAAAACAATACTTTGCTTCTAACAAGTTAACGATGAATTAAGGAAACTACTAGGGCTTAAACTAAGAGTTTCAGAAATGTTGGGATAAAGATCTTAATTAAGAATCGACTTTAGAAACAGCTTTATACGGCTAAAAGTTTGATCAAAAAGTATGTTCTTAAACGTGACAACCTTGTTGTTATGTGTGATTCGGAAAAACTTGTTTTAGCAAAATCCTGGGATACTTCAAGTGTCTATTATTATAAACCGGGTTTTTTATAAGCTCATTGAAACTCAAACTCATTGCGGAAGGGTATAAAAATGCACTGTTTGTTAAATGTAGTTTTTATTCAATTCAATTCAATTCATTTATTTCAAATATAAAAAATTCATATAGATTTGTTAGTAATCTTATTCTAGTGTTAGTACATATTGTTCTTTTAACCATAACTATAGATACTATACTATAGATACGATTGCCAAAAATAGAGTATTCTCTTAACAGGGATCATGTTCGTGTGTTTGGCTTCTGTGTTTCTTTCTTTGTTTTTCCACCTTTTTTATCCCTAAACTGTTAAATTTATTTACAGATGGAAGATGTTATAAAAGAACCTTAAAACTTGTTCCTCTTCACTTAATTACCCTTCATTGTGTTTATCAATAACTTAATTTTTTTATTCCGTAGAATTCTGACACATCATTTCTTGACTTTTGTAGGTAAAACATGAAATAATATGTAGCGTTTTATTTCTCATTGCCATGAAATGGGTCAAATAATTCCCTTTTCGATGCAGAGATTTTTTTATAATAATAATAATCGCTTCCACACAAGTTCACACAACACGATCACTTAGTAGCAACACTTACAGAGTTTAACCATTAGCTCGGTAGTTATATTGCACCAACGGAGGAGCAATGTGACTGTGAAGCCTCATCGCAATCCATGGTGCACCTGCTCCAATGCCCATTGTGCCCTCACACCTGCACTCTGGAGGACCTAGAGGCCAACGCTGCTGCAATTGCAGTAGCCGACTATTAAGCAGAAAAATATAAACTGGTCGAATTGCTGACACGAAAAGCAGAAGAAGAAGCTCGGTAGTATGGGATCACCTGCTAAACCGCATGCAAAGTAAACTTGCCGCCTCAGCGATGGCTGTAACTTTAGAAATACGTGTCGAGTGCAATTCATTTAAATATTAGTATTTCTTAGTGTTGCTGGCCGACCAGCTGCGAAAAATTAGAAGTGACTACCCACAATAATTAACTGTACTCGGCACTTCAGTCTACCCGAGACCACGGCAACTGTAACGCTGCCGAAACGTCGGGAAATAAGGTAATTACTTTTTACCTAATAAATAATCGTGATTAGACCCGTTTATATAAACATTAAAATATTGTTATTAAAATCACAGTAGCCATTACTCAGATCCATTTTAAATTGTGCTACTAGATGGCGCTAGTGTCGGATAACACGTTGTACAGCTTGAGCTAACAATTAACGCTTATTTACAGACGTTTCATCTTAAGGCGCTGAGCGGTGATAACTAGCGCCACTAAACAAAAATCATAACTTGTTTAATATCTTAGCGGAAATCAATTAACGTGCTATGATGTTGATACTACGCTCTAGGCTGTATGTTCTAAAAATAGTTATCACAGTTATTAGGATTTTTGATGCTTACATAACATAGCATAACATAACCTCACACATGTATCCTAGGGGGGTAGGCACAGCCTATTGCCACGATCCTGTCCTGACACATCAACTTCGTCTAATCAAAGAGTCGTTGCATGCACGCTCGCTTGTTCCAGCTACTTTTTATCATTACATTTTGAAAATAGAACAA
The DNA here is from genome assembly GCA_934045075.1 of Yponomeuta sedellus. Lineage (NCBI taxonomy): Eukaryota > Metazoa > Arthropoda > Insecta > Lepidoptera > Yponomeutidae > Yponomeuta > Yponomeuta sedellus. Next base: position 14,375,341 of record OW203734.1, read on the forward strand.
GTCATGATTTTTATTCCATTTGTAGCGTTAGTTAGCAACGCCCAGCGCCTTAAACCAACAGCTTTCTGTTAAGAACGGTGATATAAAATTCTTACCTTTATTGCATTAATTATTATGTCGCTCAACACGTTTCACACAAACCTTCACCATCGGAAGACGTTCCGTTGCCTTCAACGAAATAGAAAGAAAGAAGAAAAAATTACATTTATTGGATCTAATTAACACGTCACACGAAAGCAAAATCCATACCACTCATACGTACATACATAGAAAACAAAAACAATTCACATAAATACATGATAAGACAGAACAAGTCATCGCGTACATCTTGCGGTGTGTCAATGTTGCCACGAAGGGCATCTGACTCAACGTTGTGCTAAGGGTGTGAGCCCTCAGCGCTGGTCTGCAGTCAGTGCCCGCGGCGTTTATTACGCTACGAATCCCAGCAACTAGGGCTTTGTATAATTTAAACAATACACAGCACCCTAAAAGCGCTGCTATCTAAGCGGCGTTTCCGAGTCAATTTCCTCAATAAATGACCCAACAAGAGCGAGGTACTCGCGTGCGTATAATCCGATACATCCCTAACTAACTTGGCGATAATTCCGCCAACACCGGGCTGGTCCCAAATAGTTTTCCGTAATTCAATTAACTATTATGTGGACCCGGGAGACGGAACTGCAAGTTAGCCGTTTTTGACTATTGCGTATTTGTATTAGGGTCCCACGCCGATGGTTCTCTATTTGCTTTGTCATATTGGCGCAGATTGATCTATTAAATATTTGCTCAAGTTTGATTGTATTTTACACAGTTGCCGCTTCTCTAGGATAGAATTCGACTGTTATAAGTGTATTTGAGTTACCGATAAATGACTCAAATGTGTAGTTGTAGTAAAATCCCGTTTGTTTTGCAGTTAGATCTAAATTACGTCATAACCACCAAAGTAGTTTTGTTAAGTCGGTAAAGTTAGGTTGGTATCAACCTTTGTATGTCCCCACTGCTGGGGCACAGGTATCTTCCTGCATCGCAGGAAGGTTAGGCCATACTCCACCACGGGGGCCAAGGACGGGTTGGTGGAGGAATGTAAGACAGTGGCGGGCCATACAGTCAGAAGTTATAGAGCCGCCCATAAGGCCTCTGACATGGCTTAACAACTACTATTACATGACAGCCAGCACCAACGGCTTAACGTGCCTTGCGAAGAACGGAAGCGCTCTGAGAAAATGCCACTAGCAGTTGTCACGAAATGATCACCCATCCTGCGCCTGTTGTTGCTTAACTCAAGTGATTGATTCCAATCACTCGGCTCAGTTAGGTCACGAGCGCTTCTAAAGTTAGGTAAAGAGATTTCTATGAGTACCTAAAGTTGTAATATGACTAATCAGCACACGCAGTTACTTTTATATACATTATTTTATTTTTTATTTATAGGTCGATATAAAAAATCTAGCATCATATTCTATACAAATTACTAATACTAACAATAAAAGAGTTTGTTTGGAAGATATCGCTCTAAGCGATTAGACCGTCAATTGTAAAACATTACTTCGATTTAAGAAATCATGATTGTATTATTTTTTCTGGTTGTGCAATAAAGTGTTCTCTGGCTATCTATCTAATACTACACTATTTTTATTATTAATGCACTAACCCGTGCTAAGGAACAAATTTAAAAAACCTATTTAGAGGCTAAAAATTTCACCCATGCCGGGATTCGAACCCGCAACCTCTGGCTATCCGTACCAGCGCTCTACCAATTGAGCCAATGGGCGACTCACGGCATCAGTGAAATTTCGAACCTCTTTACAATATTCTCTGAATTACGTACAGGCAGCGACATCTGACTTAAGCAAATTGCATTACTTACAGCCCCGACTACCTACTTTGCAGTTAGGTTTAACATTGGAACGATATCACTGTACCCACATGATTACACTATTTTTATTTTTAATGCACTAACCCGTGCTAAGGAACAAATTTAAAAACCTATTTAGAGGCTAAAAATTTCACCCATGCCGGGATTAGAGCGCTGGTACGGATAGCCAGAGGTTGCGGGTTCGAATCCCGGCATGGGTGAAATTTTTAGCCTCTATATAGGTTTTTATATCTAATACTAGTTTTAGATAGGTTAAGTACCAACAGATATATGATATGGTATGTATCCCATACTAGAGTACATCCGTATCATGGAATACATTAATAAGCCTATACTTCCTACTCTCTTTCACTCTTTGGAAGAAAAACGCCAACCAGTGGCCGCCATGTAACAACTAAATAAATAATTTTATATTTTAGCAAAGTTCACAAGATAGTCATCCTACAAATCTTTTCCTTCCAACTTGCTAATATTTAGGTCCAACTTCTCGTAAAAGGAATAACGCTTAGCTCTATATATCTTCAACTAAAGTCACTTATCTGCAGAACAATCCTGAGACAGCCATCGATACAGTTATATCGGGCACTGCAGACAATTCCGTTTCGCTATTAAAGCCTAGTATGTATTGTAAAATCGATTTCTACACAATGTCGCCAGTATCACAATGGGTCACAAAATTTAATGATACTGTGTGTTTTGCTCAAATGGTGCTGTCAGTATTATACAGAGTATTACAGGTTCCATAAGAACTTATGGGATTAATAATTATGGGACCAACTTTAAAACCGCGAACATAATTTAAGTGCATTTGTAATTTTTATTTATTTATTTCCATTTTAGCAACTGATAGTCACATTGTGACAAATAAAAAATAGGTTTGTATTGCCAAAAAGATAGAGATATAGAAACAGATAGAAGCGCTCGTGGCCAAGTCAAACCGAGTGATTGGAATCAATCACTTGAGTTAAGCAACAACAGTCGCGGTCAGGTGCAGGAAGGTGACCGTCCCGTGATTACTGCTAGTGGCATTTTTTCCGAGCGCTTCCGTGCTTCGCAAGGCATGTTAAGCCTTTGGTGCCGGCTGTCATACAATGGCAGTCGTTAAGCCATGTCAGAGGTTTTATGGGCGGCTTGACAACTTCTCACAGTAAGGCCCGCCACTGTCTTACAATTCTCCACCAACCCGGACTTGGCACCCGTGGTGGAGTAGGGCCTAACCTTCCTGCGATGCAGGAAGAGACCCATGTCCTAGCAGTGGGGACATACAAGGGTTGATATCGATATCGACATTGACAAACAGAATGAATCCCTTTTTGCAACATTTGGTTTGGTATTTGTAGGAACAACCAAATTAACCAAGTTTTATGTGGTAGTTACGAATGTCCTGTTTGTGATTTCAGTAAGGCCCGCCACTGTCTTACAATTCTCCACCAACCCGGACTTGGCCCCCGTGGTGGAGTAGGGCCTAACCTTCCTGCGATGCAGGAAGAGACCCGTGTCCTAGCAGTGAGGACATACAAGGGTTGATATCGATATCGACATTGACAAGCAGAATGAATCCCTTTTTGCAACATCTGGTTTGGTATTTGTAGGAACAACTAAATTAACCAAGTTTTATGTGGTAGTTACTAACGTTCTGTTTGTGATTTCCGCGAAAAGTTGTTAAAATAAGTCTTGTAATAATAATACCATTCACACATCATAACCACTTGTCCTGGGTGGGCGGGACTCTTAAATGCGTAGTTGTTCAATAGAGTGATATTATGGTCGTTTTATTCACGCCATCGGTAGTCTAGTAACCAATCGCACTGCAACGGTATAACCCGTGCTACTTAACTCGGCGCCTCGCGCGATTCGATCTTCTTCGCGAGATATTTGCACGAACAATGGTTGTGCATATACCATTCTATTGAAAAACTTTGTAAGTATTAGACTCTAGGGCTAGGTCCCAAACTAGGATACCCTGTGCTTTGGTAAATAGGAAGGACATCACAAACATGGAAATACAACCAGAATGAGGCCATTTGTACAAATTTAAGGCGGCATCCAGTGGGATAACATCCCAGGGTGGGAATGGTGTTTACACTGATTCAGTTGTTTGCTATTTCATAAAGAAACTAATTATAATAAGCCTTTATTCTAATTATTTCAAGGGATTTACATACAAATTAATGCATTATTAAGAAATTAATTTGCGTCTAAGAAAGCGACTTCATTTCAGAATTTACAATAGTTTATGCTTAATTACATATTTGAAATTTTGACTAAGTTGTATTTAATTTCAATTACGTCTTGCTTTACTTTTAATTTGATTTGACAAGCATTTGTAATGAAATAATATTATAGTTAAAGGTAATGTACATAAGAAGTTACTTAATAAGAATATCTAAATAAATTAACGGTAAAAGAGGCACCGACTAGAGTAAGTGGGTTTTGTGCGCAACCACAATAATAAAAAAAAGTTATTCTAGAAAACCTTTTCGACTTAAACTATGTAAAGATAACTTTGCTATGCAAACATTTTCCATATTACGTCACCATCGTAAGCGTAATATCTCTGAGAATTCATGAGTTTTCACGGCTGGATTCGCTTACCTGACAGAAGACGAGAGGCCCACGTAGACACATAAAAAATAACACTTACATTTTATACGCGTGTGACAATCATACAAGCCGTAGACTTTTATTTAAATTGTGCCGACACCTTTATTATTTCCTTCGGGTGGCGAGGGCACGGTTGAGACACTTTCGTCTCTGGCACATTCTCATTGCTTTCATTTGCAACTATAATATAGTAGTGCAAATTACATAATATGTAATTTGCTATACAATATACATACATACATACATACATACATACATACATACATACATACATACATACATACATACATACATACATACATACATACATACATACATACATACATACATACATACATACATACATACATACATACATACATACATACATACATACATACATACATACATACATACATACATACATACATACATACATACATACATACATACATACATACATACATACATACATACATACATACATACATACATACATACATACATACATGCATACATACTTAATCACTAATCTAAGAATCAAATTTCACAGAGCTGAACTTTGTTCAGTTACGTTACGGGCGAATTTGCACCAAAACTGTGAAGGTAGTTCTGCTGACGATTTTAGCTGTAAAATATAATATTCCTGTAACCGGCGAACATAGCTGCAGCAACTGATGTATGTCAAGGAAACGATAGAGACACGTCGGGAGCTTTTCAGTTGTAAAACCGCGGTCTTTAAATATTCCTCCACAAGACAAAAATGTATGAAAGCTTGCAAATATCCAAGCTACATTTTAGCTTTGTCACATTCTATAGTATGATTAAAAGGGTTGGCTCAAAAAAATCACAATTCTTGAAACCCGTGAATTCTATGAGTTTTTTGCACAGATTTTTTTTCTACACAGAGTTATTTAATTTTTTTGATTGGCGATTTACAATGGATAGCCACATATATTAAATATATTTTTATAAAGAACAGTATAGAAGAAAAGCCAAGGGAAAATTATAACGACCAAATTAAAGAGAAGGTTCGCTCTGTAGTGACGTAGTTGGTGGTGAGAGAACTCCTGAACGAGTTTGTAAAACAATTATTACGAGCAACTTTTTTAAAATCATGAGCAAATTATTATTTCTTATGGCTCCATACGTATAAAGTAAAAACGGAACCTTTATAGGATCACTTTGTTGTCCGTTCATCCATCTGCCTGTCAATCAAGACCCTTTATCTCGGAAAGCCATGGAGGTATCGGATTAAAGTCAAGACCTTAGGTCTATCTAGTTAGTCCTTTAAAGATAAAAAAAAAACAAACTTCTAAGTTAACGCAAAAACGGCTGCAGAAAAACGTTATTTCGAAATTCAAGGGAAACTGTGAAATTTGGTAAGTAATATTATCTTATACTATAAATAGAGGGAAAAAGCTGAAAACTTTACATTTGTCCTTTAAGAAAAAAAAGTGTCTGAGAAGTTGTTCAGAAAACTCCATACGCACAGAACCCTCGGTGCGCGAGTCCGACTCACACTTGGCCGTATTTTTTTCCGCAGTTTTTCTGCTTTGTAGTAGCACTGTTTCATAGATAATGCTTAAAACCATATGTATTACATAGAATTTAATAAGTCTAATTAACTAAAAATTTAAAACGGTCTCAAAGTTCGAAATCCCGATGATTTTTTTTTATTTGCCATGGCTGTGTCCCGATAATATAAATCTGAGAAATAACTCATAGACCAAAAGTTGTTGGAAAGCATAATCTTTAATTGGGATGTTTTCAAAAAGAGTGCATGGTATTAAGATGGATTTATGATTGGCTGTAGCTCTTACTTCTTAACAACTTTATCGTCCCTTGAAAAGGTTAGTCAAACGAATTCATGCGTTGAAGGGTGCGTAGTTGTAAAAATCCCAATGAGCGGTAAAAATAGTGCTCGTCATCCGGGCCGACTACGCTTTGAGTACATAGTTGCATGAAGGTACTAAAATCTACAGTCGAAAGTAATCAGCAGTAAAATCGAGCTTGTTTCACGTCAATTGAGTTTACGATTAGGAGTACGGTGTTGTCGGTGTCTCTGTTGATGGTGTTTTCTTCAGCAAAGCGCTTGGTCCTTAATTGTGTGAAGGTTTTAGCAATGACTGAATAATACTTAGTGTGGGCCAGAAAGTACATTAAAATTAAAAAATAAAAGAACCCGACTGCAGTGATAAATCAACTGAAAGGGAAAAAATAAGATAATTTTATTTTCAAATGCTAATGTTGAATCAGAAGAGTTCATGCTGCTTTACTTGAGCGACCAAATAATATAACTTTATAAGCGTTATTTGCTCAAACTGTTGCATTTATTATTTTATATAAAATGATGCAGTCGGGACCCATTAGAGGACTTTAAACAAACAGTAATGCTATTTTTTTTTTTAACCCTATAAAGGGCACCCTCCGGAGGAAACGGGGGAGGGAGGTGGTGAATGCTCATGCATAACAGCACGGACCCGGCCGTGCTGCCAATGTGGGACTCACAAGAAGTGCGCCTACCCACCAAACACCACCTTGGGACTGGTTTTGGTCCTAAAGACCCCTAAACCCACATCGGGGGCGACCCCCCTCGAGGCCGAGGAGGGCGCACAGCGGAGCTCCCTAGCGGAGCGTCCGCTTAGAAGAGTTTATTTTAAAAAACTGCTATGAAAGAGCAGTGCCCCCCCTAGGGAAGACACTTTTTTTTTTTTAACCCTATAAAGGGCACCCTCCGGAGGACACGGGGGAGGGAGGTGGTGAATGCTCATGCATAACAGCACGGACCCGGCCGTGCTGCCAATGTGGGACTCACAAGAAGTGCGCCTACCCACTAAACACCACCTTGGGACTGGTTTTGGTCCTAGAGACCCCTAAACCTACATCGGGAGCGACCCCCCTCGAGGCCGAGGAGGGGGAGGACACTCAATTTTGTTTAATATTATGTAGGGCCTTCGGACAAAACCATACCGCAATTTAGAAAACAAACAGCGCCATCTGTGGTTGGGTAGAGGAACTAATGCAGTGAATATTATTTGTGTTGCGTTTGTTCTCTATTAATGCTGATTTTATGTTAATCAACGACACCCGCAAAATTCTCTTTTAAATACATTGCACGTGTTAGGCGTAGTTAAACAAAATTATATTTTTTAATTAAATGAATGATCTACTCGAAGAAGGATCAAACCACTTTATAGGAATTATTTCTTTCCGCATTTGTACCGATTCTATAAATGGTTTGTTTACATGTAGACCAAAGCCGAAATTATGTATACACATGTATTAGAATAAATAAAATATAGCAGCGCCATCAAGTGGCTAAAAGTGGTACTTTAATTGCTAAGAAGTAAATGTTATTTTTTGTTCCGTTGGTTCTCTATTAATGATGATTTTATGTAACCTACGTCATCCGCAAAATTCTGTTTTAAATATTTCACACCTGTTAGGGGTAGTTCAATAAAATTAGTATTCGAATTCAATAAACTAAATATAACAGCGCCATGTAGTGGCTCCTAGCTGTACTTTAACGAAGCTTCTTAACGAATTTTATTTTTCGTCGCGGTTCTGATCGCATAATTATGATTTTATATAGCCTATGACACCCGCGCAAGGATGCCGAATCGAATGACACCTTGTTTAACCAAATCTGACCATTGGTTAAGGAGTTATGAGGGAACATAGAATCGGACATACTTACATACATACATACATACATACGCACTAAACACATTACCCTCCTTTTGGGCTTCGCTGCAGTCGGGTAAAAACTAAACAAATAATATCAACTTAGACATAGACATCTTTATTCATAATTATTATTTAGAAAGAAAGAAAGACATTTACTATAGCAACAAGACACATCACAGAAACAAAAAACCACAAAATTAACACAACATGAGCACAACAGAAATTAACCAAATATACAAATAAACGAAACAAAAAAAAAAAACACACAAATAGCTTTCGCCTGTGGTGCGTCTAAATTGCCACAAAAGGCAGCTGACTCAGCGTTGTGCTGAGGGACTGAGCCCTCAGCGCTGATTTTCAGTCAGTGCCCGAGGTAACTGAATGGTCCTACGAGGTGCATGTCGTGGTGCATTTATAGGATATATGAATAGGATAGGATAGGTACACAAATATGAAAGTAAAAGGGTCGTCTTAAATACTTAGATACATATATATATATCCATACATGTATAAACACATACACATACATACACATATATACATACAATACAACACATAGATATAGATGTTATTAATTTTAAATGATAATGTAAAATACAAATAAAATAAATCGAATAAATAAACATGAGTGCAAAAATATAGAAAGAAAAAGAAAAAAGAAAAAAAACATTTACACGTCAATTTAATAATAATTCGGATACAATAATTAGGTACATTCAAAATAACATAATAATTACAACGTAATATTTACAAATAACAATCAGCCCAAAAGCTTAGTTAAGAAATTACGACTATTAGTATACCGCTCACTCACAGGTTCTTATACCTACATACTTATATTTTAAGTAAGTGTATCTTAAATAATCAGAACAGCTAATTAAGCCAGCCATCAATATTATAGATTGTTTGCTTGGCAAGCCACTTTTTTAACTTAATTTTAAAGCACTGAAATCATTTTGAATCAATTTTATCGCTTTCCCGTTGGAAACCTAAGAATAGTTATTACAAAACGGAGCATCATACACGTTTTGCCTCTTTCGTTACGTTCAGAACGTAGAAGCTCAATCATTTCGGATTCAGTAGCAGTGCAGCCTGCTGTATTGTACAACATTTTTCACGTTTACGATCCGGAACATTATAATATTTCTCTGTTTTATTGCAAAATTCTGTCAAAGCAGGAGTACGGAAAGACAATACATTGCTTGTAACACACTTTTACGTTCAGAAGATACTTGGGTCTTACATGTGTTTCTTTAGGCATTGGCCTAGAAACCTGTGAGGAAACCCACTCAGGTTTTATTCCTTTTTAATGCACTAACCCATGCTGAGGACAATTTTAAAAACCTATTTAGAGGCCAAAAAATCTACCCATGCCAGGACTCGAACCCGCGACTTCTGGCTAACCGTGCTGGCGCTCTCCCAACTGAGCCAATGGGCGACCACTGACGTCAATGAAATTTCGAACCTCTTTACAATACTCTCTGTATTGAATGCGGTTTCGGGTACTTTTTATCTTCAATCAATCAGCCTGTATGGCTTCACGTACCCGTCCACGGCTGAACATAGGCCTCCACCAAGGCAAGCCCATGGTGGAGGAATATGTCCAGCAGTGTCCCTTGACCTCGGCCATCCTCATCCACTTACTGCCCGCAATCTGCCTCAGATCAGTCGTTCCAGCAAGTCGGTGGGCGTCCTAGGGTGCGTTTGCCAGTTCGTGGGTTCCACTCGTACGCCACTTCCTTCTGCTCTTGGCCATCCTCATCCACCCACTGCCCGCATTCTGCCTCAGATCTTTCGGTCCAGCGAGCCGGTGGGCGTCGTAGGGTGCGGTTGCCAGTTCGTGGTATCCACTCGTACGCTACTTCCATCTGCTCTTGGCCATTCTCATCCACCCACTGCCCGCAATCTGCCTCAGATCGGTCGGTCCAGCGAGCCGGTGGGTGTCCTAGGGTGCGGTTGCCAGTTCGTGGTATCCACTCGTACGCCACTTCCAACTGCCCGTTTTCTTCTTCTTCAGGCTATATTATGTAGTCCACCGCTGGATATAACCCTCCTCTAATGAGCCCTGCTCTTGGCCACCCTCATTCAGCCTTGTCGGTTCAGTGGTGCGTGTCCTACGCTGCGTTTGCCGCTTCGTGGCCTCCACTCGAGAACCTTAGAGAAAATTTATCTTGCCCTTTGCTAATCCCCTGTTTGATTGAAACATGTCCCCCTAGGTCCTGTATATCCTGGTCCTATATATTGTGGAGTTTGTTGGGTACTATATATCCCCTCCAGTACGAGTATATTGCGGAGTATGATTTTGGACAATTTAAATGAAAACTAGGTTACACTATTATTAAGAGGCTAAAAATTCCACCCATGCCGGGATTCGCCCATTAGCTCAGTTGGAAAGAGCGCTGGCACGGGTAGCCAGACGTCGCGGGTTCGAATCCCGTCATGGGTGGAATTTTTAGCCTCTAAATAGGTATTTCAAAATTGTCCTTGGCACGGGTTAGCGCATTAAAAATAAAAATAGTATAATCATGTGGGTACAGCGATATCATTCCGATGTAAAAACCTAACTGCAAAGTAGGTACTCGGGGCTGTAAGTGATGCAATTTACTTCAGCCAGATGTCGCTGCCTGTACGTAATACAGAGAATAGTGTAAAGAGGTTCGAAATTTCACTGATGCCGGTGAGTCGCCCATTAGCTCAGTTGGAAAGAGCGCTGGCACGGATAGCCTGAGGTCGCGGGTTTGAATCCCGGCATGGGTGGAATTTTTAGCCTCTAAATAGGTTTTTTAAAAACTATGTTACATTTGATCACTCTGGCATTGGTTTGTATTGATATTGTTTTCCTGATAGCTTTATCGATATCGATATCAACCCTTATATGACCTCACTGCTGGGGCACGGGTCTCTTTCTGCATCACAGGAAGGATAGGCCATACTCCACTACTTTATGGCTTTATCGATTAGATAGTAAATGCCACGATATTAAAAGTATTCAAAAATAGTATCATCATACCTATAAAATCAAAAGTGCCTTTGTCACTATTCAAAAGTAACCTTTCGTTAAGTTGGCATCCCTGCGACAAAATATGGCGGGGTGCATCGATTAGTTGGGAAAGTCAGAAACGTCAGCTGGCTCACTTTTAAGGCCTGCGCAGACGAGGGACTATATCCTCCGGGTACCATTTTATCCGTCGATATAGATCTCTTATAAATTGTATCGAATAACACAAACGAAGAACAAAAAGTGCCCCGTACAAAAAGTCCCTCAAGTTACCGAGGACATCAAGAGACCGGACTAGACAAAATTTCGGTGTTTTCTTTTAAAACGCTTTTATTTTCAACTTCACGTAAATTACAACACAATGTAATCTCAGAATATTTGCTTCCATAGCGTCCGCTTCACTCAATTTCCGGGGAACAAATGACCGCACACCGTAGGCGTTGAGTCCGCGACAAGTACTCGAAGGACATTTGACGGCCTCGGTCGCTGACTATAAAACCGAAGGTCTCAGGTTCGATCCCCAGCAGGGTAAAACTAGGAAACGAACTTTTCTAGTTTGTCTCGGGTCTTGGATGTTATCTATGTATTTATTGTGTTAAATCTACGAGTTAGCATCTATAACACAAGTCATTTAGTTGTACTTAGTATAGGGCTAACGAGATCTGTGTAAGATGTCCATGAATATTTTTTTTTGCGATTCGTCTGTGTAGGCCTTTACTTTATTCTTAGTGGAGAAAACATATCCTAACAGTTGTCTGTAAATAACAAACTCCACAATATATAGTAATATATTTTTTCCTGTACACACTGTCACTATAGAAACGAATTGCGAATAAATGTTTACTAACGCAGCAGCATGAAAATAATTGTCACGTAACACGGATGAATCGGCATAGTACATAAACATAAATCCGAAGTCAAATTAAAGTGAATCGCCACGGAAAACCGCAATAAATCTGATAACGGCTACCAAATAGGGTGATAAAATGCTCACGTTTTTTGATCGTGGGCCCAGATATTTTGTTTAAAATTAACCGTTTTTTTTCGATGAAGTATAATTATGTCTGGGATAAGTTTCCTTTGAAATATAAAATTGTAATAGAGCGGCCGGTAGCCTAGTGGGTAGATCAATGGACTCGGAAGACTCCGGTTCCATTCATACAGTGTGGGCATGTACCAACTACTTCGTTTCCTAATTTATTTACATTTGTGAAGTTGTAGCAGCAATACCACTCGCTAACGTGAGGCATGATAGACAGATACAGGCAGGCAGGCAGGCAGGCAGGCAGGCAGGCAGGCAGGCAGGCAGGCAGGCAGGCAGGCAGGCAGGCAGGCAGGCAGGCAGGCAGGCAGGCAGGCAGGCGGGCAGGCAGGCAGGCAGGCAGGCAGGCAGGCAGGCAGGCAGGCAGGCAGGCAGGCAGGCAGGCAGGCAGGTAGATAGATAGATAGTAGGTAGATAAAATATTTATTTCAATAAGACACATGTATAAATAGTAATTTGAACATCGTGAGGAAACCTGGGTGTCTTGGAAGTTCAAATATCTCAGCGCTTGAAATCGCAAAGCAACGGCTTAACGTGCCTCGCGAAGCACGGAAGCGCTCGGAAAAAATGCCACTAGCGGAAGTCACGAGACCGCGTTGTTGCTTAACCCAAATGATTGTTTCCAATCACTCGGATCCGCTTAGTCACGAGCGCACGGGCTAAACGGACTTAACATGTGAAATCAAAATCACATCAAATCTATTTTAATTTAACGTAAATAAATAAATTTAAATAAAAAAAAATAAATGAAATGTACAATGTAAAACTAAAGCCGCTGCCTTCGGGCCTTAGTGTAGTGGAGAAAAAGGCTGCGGAAAAAAAACTCCACTCTCACAATCTTTTCTCAAGTCATCCCAAAACATCAGCTGCCACCTACACGTATAATAAGAGTCCATGATTGCCATCCATAGCTTTAAATAATAGAACATGATCACATGCAAACATGACAAATGATTACAATGTAAGTAATTGATTTTCCTCTGGATTTTAATTCCTTTTTCCCGCCCTTGTCTTTGCGGCCTAATGCATTTCAGTTGATAGCCAGCTGACTACGTCAGAGGTTTCCGTGACATGATCACAATAGCACCGATGCTAATTGCCTGTCGCTCTCTCATCCCAAAGATAGAACGGGCAATGAGGGAGATGAAAGCTTCCAGGTATTTGTTTGGCTTTGTCATTTTTTACCTGCCGCCACGTCTGTCAACGCGAAGTCGTGACCTGAAAAAAATCTAACACGTTTCAAAGAAGATTTTTTTAGTCTTTTTCTAATCACTGGCCTGGAACTTATTATGCTTCCAAATTCAAATTAATTTATGAGTTTGTTTTATTTCTTTTACTTAGATTTCTCAAGGAGGCTCGTTTTTGTCACCTGCCATTATTATGAATTCAAAGAAATTGCTAAGACTAATAAAGAGGGTGTTATATTTTAAGAGCGTTCCACGCGATTTCTTTTCAAATGTAGTTTGGTTTGAATTTACAAACTATATAATATGTAATCAATCAATTCTCCTACCCGCGTTACGCGAGCGCGAGCGGACGTGTTTTCGGTTACGCATTTATAAATTACGTGCGCTAAATGAGTGCTAAGTGTGATGGCTGTAATAAGGCTATCGGCGAGTTATTGTTTATGGAGTGCTCGCAAGAGACATGTAGAAAGTTGTATCACCTAAAGTGCCTTGGTGTGACTAAAGAACAAGGAAAGGAGTTGGTGAAGGAAGGGTCCTGGATATGTCCAGCGTGCAAGTGCCGTAAGCCGAAGACAGGAAACTTGGATACCTCGGTCGGAGACATAATGGGTCTGAGTAGGACATTTACGGATGAAGACTTTGTGAACACGAATCCCCGAGGTGCCCGCAGGTCGGAGGAGAAAAACAGTGCGGGTAATCAAGCGGAAGTACTGAAAGTTCTGGAGGAGCTGCGGGAACAGATGAAGTCACAGCAGGAAGACCAGCTGAAACACTTTACGCAACTACAGGAGCAGCTACATAATATCCAGATGGAAATGAAAGATCTTCGCAAGAATATGAGGGTAGTAGAAGAAAACACAAAAAAGCTGGATGAACTGGAAACCTTGGTCAGGAATTCCCAGAAGGAAGTCTTGGAGAATAGTTCGGTGGAAACTGCATCGAATGATCAGGAAAAAGTTCAACTGTCGTTTGCTAAAGTGGTAAAGCAAAAGAAGCGAGGGCTGATACCGGCCGCCTCAACCATCGCGGACTCGGGTCATTCACATACGATAGAGAGTCGGGCCACGAAATCGGCGATCATAGCGGATAAGAGAAACGGTAATGGAATTAACATAGAAGAAACACAAAGGAATATGGTGGGTGATTGGCAGACGGTAAATAGAGTGAAAAGGCGATACCCAAGGACGGAGGTCAAAAAAGGAGGCTGTGTAAATTCGGTGGACATTCAAGGGGCTGAAGTCAAAAAATACTTACATGTTTGGCAAGTGAAAAAGGAAACTTCAGTGGAAGCCATGGAGACATTTGTCAAAAAGATTTGTGGAGAAAAAGCGGATATAAAAGTGGAAAATATAAAGCATAAAACGGAGAGAGACTATGCGTCATTTATTATAACTGTGCCGGAAAATATGTATGAAAAACTGTGCGAACCTGAGAATTGGGCTACCACTATAAAATATTGTGAATGGGTGTGGTTTCGTGGAGAAAAGTATGAACAAAAAGTCTAATAATAACTACACATTGTATTACCAGAATGTCAGAGGACTGCGGACTAAACTGGATGAATTATATAATGGTTTTCATACATCTACGGCGGACTTGTTTGCATTTACGGAAACCGGGTGTACAGAATCAATTCAAGATGCAGAAATTGTACCACAAGGTTACAAAATACTTCGGTGCGATAGAGCGGACGGGCGAAAGCAAGGAGGAACCTCACTCGTGGCCACACCCCGGTTTGAGATTCGGCGAGTCGCAACGCATGTAAACATCGATGCTCACGCGTTCGAACTAGTGGCGGGAGCGGTGTATTTGCAAAATAGACTGCTTTTCTTGTTGTGTAGTGTCTATATCCCTCCGAATACTAATGAGGCTGAGTATATGATAATGTTTAGGCTAATAGAACAATACTGTGATAAATACAAGCGAGTAATAGTGGTGGGGGATTTTAATCTGTATTCTAGTACTGTGGAAATATGCAGTTATTATGAGTTTTTGGTATCATATTGTGGATTCACTCAGGGTAACATGGTGGGCAACTGCAACGATCGGCAATTGGACCTAGTTCTAAGCAAGTTTGATGATGACAAGTGTAGTGTTTGTGTGCGCGCGGCGGAGGCGCCTCTCCTGCCGGTGGACCCGTACCACCCGCCGCTCGAGGTGTCGGTGGCGGTCGGCGGCGGCGGCGGCGCTCGGACTCGGACACAACGTAGGTCTACTCGCGAACCGGAGAGCGAGGTAAGAGCGTGGAATTTTAATAAAGCGGACTTCTTCTCATTGTACGCAACTGTAGCTGCCATAGATTGGACACCGTTGTATTTTCTGAATAACATGGAAGATGGTTTGGATTACTATTACGACACTTTGAGTAATATTTTTGATGATCAGGTTCCAAAAAGAAAGGTGCGTTCCAATACTTTAGAGTGTACCTACCCAGAGTGGTACACAAAAGACTTAATTCGGGACATTAAACTAAAGGGCGAACTACATAAAAAATACAAAATTAGCAAATCCGAAATAGATTACCATAATTTTTCAATATGCCGAGCTAGAGTTAAGTCTTCAATTAAATTGGCACACGAACAATATAAAAGTCGAGTTGAAAGCCATTTGATAGAGGATCCAAGATCGTTTTGGGCTTATATAAAGTCGATGCAAGGAAGTCGGTGTCCGCAAAAAATTGTCAGGGACGGTAAAGTGCTGTCGGAGGAAGAGTGCGCGCAAGCGTTTGCGGATTATTTCCACTCGGTGTACAGCACAGAGCGCGCCCAGCTAGACAGCACTGCGGCAATGGCGGAGGCGGAGGCGAGCGCGGCGCGCGTGCAGCTAGACCGGCTGCAGCTGCAGGAGGTGAGTAGCGCGCTCGCTCGACTCAAACCGAAACGGTCGGCGGGGCCTGATGGCATTCCGGCTTATATAATAAGGGACTGTAGGTGGATTTTAGCAGAACCACTAACGCATATTTTCAACCAGTGCCTTAAAACAGCAGTATTCCCTGAAAAATGGAAAATGACACGGGTAATACCAGTGCCTAAGGGAAGGGCGAGTTCGAAGGTGGATGGATACAGACCTGTAGCAGTACTATCGACGACAGCCAAAGTGCTAGAATCGGCGGTGCAAAAGGCAGTTCTAGCCCAGGTCGAACCACAGCTTTCGGATGCACAGCATGGATTTAGAACAGCTCGTAGTACGTCTAGCAACCTGCTAAATTTTATGTCCAACGTTATCCCAGCAGTGGATGGAGGCGGTCAGGTCGATGCGGCATATTTTGATTACAGGAAGGCGTTTGACCTGGTTGATAATGATGTATTGCTTAGAAAGATGGTGAATATCGGTTGTACACCACAATTACTTAAATTCTTTATTAGTTACATGAGCGACAGAACGCAATATGTGGAGTACAGCGGACACCGTTCTGAGCCATATTTCACCAGGTCAGGGGTAAGCCAGGGTAGTAATCTGGGACCATTGGAGTTTACTATCATGATAAACGACTTGCCAAATGTAGTGAAGAATGCAAACTGTTTGTTATTCGCGGATGACCTCAAACTATCTCTTCCTGTAAGTACTGCTGAAGACTGTGTCAAGCTACAGGACGACATAGATCGAGTGATGCGATGGAGTACAGAGAATAAGTTAGAGTTCAATGTGTCTAAATGTGCAATAATAACATTTACGAGAAAGAAGAGTCCGTTAATAGTCGAGTATAAAATAGGAGATACGCAGATGCAGCGAGTGAGTAACGTCAGAGACTTGGGTGTTCAGTTAAATTCTGACTTAAACTATCGCGAGCACATTGAGAACATCTGTAAAAAAGCGTACAGAAACCTAGGCTTTATACTTAGAAAAGGACGAGGTTTTTCACGCATTACGGCCATTGTTACACTGTACAATGCCCTAGTTAGGAGTCAAATGGAATCTAATGCTGTGATATGGACGCCACACGAAGCTAAATATCGACTTATGTTAGAGCGCATCCAAAACAAGTTTGTTAGGTACTTGTACTTGCGACTATACGGAGTCTATCCATTTTATCCACTGATGTACCCCACTCTCTTTATCTTAGGTATGGTGGGGTACAACGAACTTAAGGTGAGGAGAGACCTAGCTCTGGTGAGTTATGTTCACAAGGTGTTAGTAGGCAGGATAGCGAACCCGGTGTTGCTAGGAGCATTGTTTTTGTGTGTGCCGGACGAGTACGTGTGCCGCCGCCGCCGGCCGCCGCTGCTGCGGGCGCCGCGCGCGCGGACAAACCTGTTGGCGCGGGCGCCGCTGACGCGGGCACTCAGACTTTTAAATCGCATAGCGGAAGATGTTGATGTCTTCCATGTTACCTTGAGTGAATTTAAGAGAACTGGATTATATGTGATATGTTACATACCAATTTAAAGGTTTATGTTAGAAATAAGAAGAAGTGTGATATTTAAACATTGTTAATAAGATAGTTATTTGTATCTCCCTATTGAATTAGGTTACACCTGTAAGGATAGGGAATGTTTGGAAATAATGAAATAAATAAATAGAAATAAATTATTCCGTGTTCGCCTACTACTATATGGCATAATATATGTAATACATAGTGTTACTAAATTATCACTAGACCTCAGAACCGCTTTATTAGTATTCATACCTAAATCATTAACTAAATCAAGTTTTAATTTGATAATGTTATTGTTATATTACATATAAGTGAAGTTTCAATATGTTAAGAAACCAACGAAAATTAAATAAGTGGATATTTAATTTCAAATCTATTTTAATGAAATTTGCTAATATTCACTGCGATACAGCAAATCGATTGTAAATTTAAATCAAACCACGTCTGTATGGAAGTTTTCACGCTTTTAAGAAGATAATCTTATTTAATCTTTGTACAATCTTTACAGGTATAATAAAGAATTTAATAATAATAATATAAGATCAATAGGTGTTAATCAGTTGCATTCATGTAATGGACTAGCTTTTGCCCGCGACTTCGTTAGCGTGGTCTTAAGTTGATAAGATTGGTTCTGAAGACAATAGTGTGCTTTTATTTCATGGGAAACATACTCGTATATATCACAAAACAGATGTGTGTAACGTAAAAAACGTAACTTGTTTTGTACTCACTGGATATTAAGATTCTTTCCAGTCTCTTTATACATATAGATAGATAGAATATTATTTATGTTCTTATTATTTAACTACTACATTAGACGTTCTTCTTCTAGGTGCTAACACAACCACGCTTGCTATGAGAGCGCATTCTAGAGCAGCCAACATAAACTGGTCGTGCGAGAAGCAGTTGCTGTCATTGTGACTTATTAATATTGTCATGGGAAGTGTGTGATATTGTTCGAATCCTTAGGAGACCAATTTGGGTGACATAGAATAGGGTATGTACCGAAAATGAGGTCACAAAATGTTCGTTTGTGACATTTCTAACTATAAAACCCTCAAAGGGGTTGAAATTAAAATACGCTAAAATGTTTTATTCAATTTTGTTGACTTGCATTTATATTAGTTTCCAAGAAAAGCCGACTGTAACTATTTTATGCCCGCATCAACAGGGTTGAACTTTAAATACTGTGATATCGTCGTTCGTTCGTTATCAACCCTTAATGTCCCCACTGCTGGGGCACGGGTCTCTTCCTGCATCGCAGGAAGGTTAGGCCATACTCCACCACGGGGGCCAAGTCCGGGTTGGTGAAGGATTGTAAGACAGTGGCGGGCCTTACTGTCAGAGGTTATCAAGCCGCCCACACTGTGATGATCTTAAATTTTGTTGACTTAAGTAGATTTTGTTATAGCAAGTTGCGTATAAATCTAATTTCTAATCTTATAATTTTCATGCAAACTTAGAGACTTTCTTAGGCTAGTTGGATCTAAAGAAATGATATAATTTGTGTTATTAATTTTGTTGAAGTACATTTTGTAGGTATTAAGTTTTAAAGAAATCGAACCACACATATTTTGATATCCGTATAAACAGTGGCACCGCTTTTTACTCATATAGGGATTGAGTTATGAGAACCAAGATATTCGAGATTTTTGAAATTACGTAGACGTACATTCATGCCAAGGTTGAGATAAATCTAACTTTATATATTCAAGGTCAAAGCAAAAAAAAATACTTACTGTAGAAAAAAAATGTGTTTTACTGTTTTTCTTATTTTGGTTTGCTGGAAGAAATCTCTTACATAAATAAGCTCGCCTTTGTACATGTTATTTTTTTATGTAATGTCCTATAAAATGTTTGTATGCAATTAAGTATAATAAATGTTTATAATGAACGTAAAAACCATTATTTTCACAATAACATGGAGAGAAAACTAACAAAAAGACTCCACGTTTATCCTTTTTAAAACAGGACTTAATTAACAGAGTTTTCAACTTAAAGCTACATTACACTAGATGTAATCGTTCCCGTTAACATTATTTCAATAATAAATAAATAATAAATAAATATTCATGGACATTTTACACAGATCACGTTAGCCCCATACTAAACGTACAACTAAATGACTTGTGTTACAGGTGCTAACTCGACGATAGATTTAATACAATAAATACATAGATAACATCCAAGACCCAAGACAAACTAGAAAAGTTCGTTTCCTAGTTAGACCCGGCCGGGGATCGAACCCGAGAACTTCCGTTTTACAGTCAGCGTGCTAAACCGCTGCGCCACCGAGGCCGACCTAATACCTAATTACTATCATTATTTTTTTTTCCTATACTAATTTCGACACCTTTTTAACCCTCTGAGAGATTGAATTTTGAAAAACTAAGACATGTTTATTTAAAACTTGATAGATCCGGTCTCCTTTCCTGTCTACACCATAAACGGACCCTCTGTGTAATATTTCAGCTTTCTAAGTTCAACGATTTAGCGTGCGTTGATGAGTCATTCAGGACTTTGTCTTTTATATAGGTATTAGACTACGCCTACCTACCCTCATCATCTTTTAGTCCTATCCAACCTAAGGATGTCAGGAAGAGATAGCTTTTAGCGATAAACCAATAGATACTATGTAACATAGATATTTAAAAAAATCATGTACTTTAAAAATGTCATTACGTCATTAAACAGATCTAATAATTTAATTTAATCACTTTTGCTTAATGTTTGTGACCAATATCTTTAAAAATAAATTATAGTACATTATACCTACCTTATCAATTTTCAATACTGGGCATGGCTGAATTGTTTCAAATTTTAAAGTGAATGTAGTTTTTGCAATCCCTTTTATTTAGAGCCCTCAAGCGCTGGCCCTTCCAACTAGGGCCCCATAAACCTAAATGGACCGGAATATTCTCAACTTTCTTACTTACTGGTAAAACGTAAAACCCACCCCACCGCTCTAGGGACAAGTTTTATTTACGACCATGGCAATAAACTGGACGTAGGAATATCCGCGGAGCAATTTCTAGTGATCCAGGTTGGCCGCGACTCCAACAAATAATACCTTTACTTGGGTGCCGTTTTTAATTTAAAGTTGAACCTTGGAAAACTCCCTACCAAATCAACATAGTGACGTCATAGCGATGACCGCGATTGGTAGAAAAAGTTAATGCAAGATGGCTGTAGAGCATAAAACAAATATGATTTTTGTTCTGAGCATATCAATGACAAAACAATTTTAATGGAAGTCTTTTTAACATTAGGAATAAATAAATAAAATAAAATCGGACTAAGATCATCACCTAAGTTTAAAATAAAGAAGTTTATATTTAAATAGGTAGGTACATAAGTACATTTAAAATAGATGTAAACATTTATGATGGAATACTATCAATGTAATCCAACCTAATGTCACAAATGCAAAAATCATTCTGAATGTTTATAACGCCTTCGCGCCTAAACCGTTGAACCAATTTAAATTTATTAGATACAGAAACAGATTGCATTCCAATGAAGAATACAATCCTTTATATTCCAGTCGTGAGCATAGCACAGCTATCAGATTTGCCTTAGGTACAGCATAAAAGATTAAAGAATAAAATAATAATACCGAGCTACGTCAGAAGTATTTTTGCATCACCGTGCGTGATAGGCGCGATTCAATAACGGGAACGTGTATTGCGCGTTCCGTTTATTCTCGGACCGATTCGCGGAGGCCATAAACAACTTGTTTACGGATACGTATATTTTGTTTTCGCCGATTCCTAACAGTCTGTTTTCATAACCAGGGAACCAATTTCCTCCAGCATGGGATGTTTGGCTAAGCTTTTTCCAATTTCCTACAAAATGGGCTTCGGAAACTTTCACAAATATTTTTGAACGATGCCGCAGTAGCAACGTTTTAACTCCCCATTTATTAAAGTGATGCAACGCGTCAAGTTACCTAAAGATTTTGTAGGAAGCAAGAGACATGTTGCTTTCTGCCGCTAAGCCGTTGGTGCCGGCTATTATGTAATGGCAGTCGTTAAGCTATAGTTGAGCCCGTTTCTGACCCTAGGCACAACAGCTTTGCTGAACTGGTTGTGCCGTAGGCAGTTTTGTTTCCCGTCAGCTCAACTGAGTTACCAACGACTCAACTCGAGCCCACGACGCAACTATTATTCTTAACTGGTTGATTCGTAGGGAATCCAGAAACTATTCCAATTCCCCATAGCATAACTGGTAGTATTATCTCAAGCCACTCTCTAGCACTGATAGCAAACCTTTTTGTTCAAGTGTTCATTCAATTTACCAAGGCAAGGCACAGTAGAAGTTTTTATTTTCCCAGCAAACCATTCAGTTGTACCGACGGGAAACAAAAGTGCCCACGGCACAACCAGTTGAGCATAGCAGTTGTGCCTAGGGTCAGAAAGGTCGAGGCCCTGTGGGCGGCTTGATAATTTCTGACAGTAAGGCCTGCCACTGTCTTTTAATCCTCCACCAACCCGTGTATTAAAAAAAATTGTGAGTTTAGACGTACCGCAGATCGACAGTTTTGAACATTCCATACATTCATTATGTATACAATATCTCAACAAAAAAATAAGGAAAACACCCCGTAAAACTGACATCAAAATCTTGAAGCAGCAAATAAAATAAATCTTAAGCCGGAGCTATACGGAGTATAATGTAATATCTCCCCACCTGCTGTGAGAATTCGCAATTCTTAGACTTGCGACCGCATAAATTTCACAGCTGGAAAGTGAGGCGACCCCAGCAGTTATATGAATCAACATTGTTTTACTCTCTGTACACAGCTTGAAATTCATTAGCTCTTACTAAGTTTCACTCAGGCTATCTTAAAACAAACTTTTATGAAGAAGTGAAGTGAATTTTTGTTTGGCAGAAATTTTTTACATTGTTTTTTCTGGTGGTCATTGATTATTAGGTACGTATTGGTATCTGTAATACGGATAGATAGATAGACATAATATTCTTTATTGTAAACAGAAATAACTACCTACCTAACGACTGACCTAATAACCACTTCTCGAACCGAAACTTAATAAAATTGACAACGGGAAAGCAATGTCTTCGAACACCAAAATATTGCTCTTTTTAGGGTTCTTTATCTTAAAAGGAAAAACAGGTAACCCTTATAAAATCATTTCATTGCCCGTCCTTCCGTCTGTCCGTGCAATAGACAAAGTTAAGAATTAAAACTAGTACCATAATAGTACATTATGACACTAGTGAGCTAAGTTGGTCATTACAGACGAGGTGGGTTTACTGCTCTCGCCTTCGGCTCGAGCAGTAAACCCACCTCGTCTGTAATGACCAATGCTCACGAGTGTCATACGACGTTTTTCAACACACTTGTGAGGAAAATAAAAAACAAGCACAGGTAAATAAAAATAAAAAGTACGCTAAAAATACTGACTCAGAAAAAGAGTTCGCGTTCTTTTCCGTTTTCCATGTTAGGAAATTTTCATACGCTGCGACATATTTTTCCCTAGATTTCTCGGGTATCAAACTTTCATTGGCATTTTGCGCCTCATTAAGTATGTCTTGCGGAGTTAAAACCATATCCTCTTCAGTATCAGTACTCGAACTCGATATTTTCACAATAAACAATGAAAAGTTTTATTTCTTGAGAACTGAGATTGAAAATTGCGCGCGCTTACTTTTTTAATTTGCGCGCTGTCAAATGTAGGCAAATGTAACAACTTCCATACAGCCTATAAATCGATATTTCTGAATTACAAGTTGGCTTTTAGATATGTCTATCTTTTTCTTATTTTGATTGCAATTTGATGAAAATAAATGTTTAGTTATCGTATTTTGATACTAACGTGCATAAAATATAAATTAAATTATAATTTTTAGATATGAAAACTCTTTGCTGTCATTATTTGTCTGTAGTTGATAAAATTAAAACTATATTCATTACAGCACTTGTGCTGTAATATTATGACGCACGCGTGTATAATGGACAGCATTATGGTTCTTAAACCGGTGATATAAGAGTCACTTTACGAGCAAGTGTGTTGAAAAATGTATTAACCAAATATGAATCTCGTTGTCCGAAATAAATGAAATTATTTATAACCTTTCACCTAAAAAGTGTAATAAATCCTAGTCTATAGTGTAATAATCCTAGGAAGCGCTCCTGGCCTAGACGAACCGAGTGATTGGAATCAATCACTTGAGTTAAGCAACAACAGGCGCGGTCAGGTGCAGGATGGGTGACCGTCCCGTGACCACCGTTAGTGGCATTTTTCCGAACGCTTTCGTACTTTGCAAGGCACGTTAAGCCGTTGATGCCGGCTGTCATGTAATGGCAGTCGTTTAACCATGTCAGAGGCCTTATAGCCGGCTTGATAACTTCTGATAGTAGGTAAGGCCTGCCACTGTCTTACAATCCTCCTCCAACCCGGACTTGGCCTCCATGGCCCAAATTTCATGCGATATAGGAAGAGACTCGTGCCCCAGCATTGGGAACATATAAGGCTTGATAGCAATAAATACTAGAGTCCTAAGAAAGTAAAAATAAACACTAGGCTTCTAAATCGATAGTTGTAATCATTCAAACTCACCATAACTTGAACTACTTCCCGTTGTACTAAAATAGCAAAATTTAGCAAGATACAAGGTCAGTACAAATAAAGAAAACATTGTAAAGAAAAAGGGACTACAAACGTATATTTTAAAAAACGAAAAACTTAGCCTTTCCTGTGGTAGTTGGGCCATTGTACGTAGCAGGTATGTGATGTCACTCCAGCCAGCCAATCTCTTTCCAAAAGGCCAGCAATGCACCAACATTACCGATGGCCTCCCGAAGGGATCCCAGCATTTCTATCGTCGCGCGTCGATGTACTTGCACATCCACGCTCTTAAAATGAATGGTCACGTGGCCTTCTGGCACGTGTTTCTGGTGCACACGATACAGGGTATCCTAGTGTGGGACCAGAAATAATGAATGTAAATGTTATGCTACCTAAAAGCAGTCGTTAAGCCAAGTCAGAGTCCTTAGGGTGGCTTGGCTTAACGACTTAGGGAGGCCTTAGGGTGGCTTAAAAATGCTAACAGTCAGACCAGCCACTAGTCTTGCAGCCTCCACAAATCCGGACTTGGTCCCGTGGTGGAGTATAGTCTATACTATTCTCAGGGAAGAGACCCGTGCCCCCCGGTGGGGACATAATGGGTTGATGTTGACGTTACTTATAGCCTTGCACTCAGTTACCTTTAAAGTGAAAAGGTTGACAGTTTTTTGGCAAACTAACTTGATTGAGTAGAGTGATTGTATTTGCGGCAAACTCTCAAATATGAGGTGGCCCAGAAGAATTTTCTTTTAAAAATAAGGCCACCAGACCTTTTCTTCTGTTATTGCCGTTTTTGTAATTATTGTTTTCTGGTGTGCAATAAAGAATACTTTAACTTATGTTATATTATTCGCATGTGATGTGTGAAGAGGCGAGGAGGTGCTGTTTCCCAAAAGGAAAAAACTTATTTATTTTTTATAGTTAGAATATTTTCGGGGCTTAATCGCGTAGTAACTAATTTTTTGTCTCGGAAGCCAGAGATCCAGGTTCGATTCCCAGTGCGGGCATGTGGCCAATGACTTGCAATGCCACACGCTAACAGTGAAGAAAATATCGTGAAACAACCTAAGTGTCTTAGGTGTTCAAATTGAGGTATGTGGACTTAGTCTTGAAATTACCAATCCCTGGTGGGCACACATTACATTAAAATTACATTACATTTACATACAAGCACATACATTGCTTCTGGCCCCACACTAGGATACCCTGTGTCGTGGGAACCAGAAACAACGACGTCACAAATATGTAAACATCGAAGACTTGGGCTTTTTTTTTGTCTCCAGCGGGGATTCGAACCCGGAACCTCTTGCGTGGTAGGCAGATGCGCTACCGCTACGCCATCCACAGAGGTCGTCACATGGTAATTAAGTCAAGAGGCTATCTCAGAGAGAAGGCCTGTGCCCTGCAGAACGTTTAGGCTACATATTATTTCGAACTATCACACAAATATTATAAAGGCGTAAGTTTGTGTGTATGGTTTTTACTTCTTCACGTCTAAACAGCTGGAGCGATTTTAATAAATAGATAAAATTAGTAAATTTTACATTGTTTAATATTGCACTACCTGCTAATCTTGTCTCCAAAACTTAGGTTAGCTGGTAGACAATGCTAAGTAGCTTTAAGCTCGCCTTTGTGCAAAATGTTTATGCAATAAAGAATTTTAATAATAATAATAATAAAATTTTGTATGGTGTTGGCGATTAATAGTGTTATACACCTCTTTGTACATATATACTTTTTCTTGTAATGCTGGTTCTGAAAATATAATTTAGTTGTCACAAATACCGTCTTTAAATAACATAATAATATGGAGTTGGCTGACACCCTAGATTTACACATAGGCAACGTTTTACTGTGGGAAAATATCTTATTCCCGTGGGAAAATCGATAAATGCCAGCACGCTAGTAAAAAATAAAAATAAAAGTTTTGTAGGTCGTCATAAATTACTGTAACTTGCGATCCAGAAAGCTTGAAAGAGTGCTCAACAAAAAACAGTGATAAGCAAATCGTTCGTAAACAGCTTTCTTGCAAACAAATCTAGGACGACATCAAAATTCTTTTTCAAATATTGGTTTAGGACAGGAACCCACTACAAGTGGATTCAAAACCTTCCGCTGGGCCTCCAAATATGTTCTTTTAGCCCCTGAGCCAAGTGTTCTGTTTTGTAGTGTCTCAACATCTTAAGTTATCAGCATGTATACATATTGTTTTGTGTAACTAGAGCTAATGCTGTAATATTTTTATGCTACACCTGGCAATAAAGTGGCTTTTTCCGCACGCAGCGCGTACGCAAAAAGCCGCTTTCTGGCCAAGTGTAGACATAAAAAGATGTACACAACACGGGAGGTAATAAAGAAAGCTCTCGATCGCATATTTACGTCCCTCGCTTGCAGCTCGGGCCGCAAACTTCTGCGATCTCGGCCTTTCTTTGTATTACCACCCTAGTTGTGTAATGTACTATTTTCTTCTTCTTATGTTTTTCTAGCATCTGTAGCAATAATTAAGCACAAAAAATATTTTATTTAATTAGAGAGGCATTTTATACGATATGTTTTTTTAGCTTCTAAACGTTCCACTGCAAGGCCTTCTCTTAGAGAGAGAGAAAGTATGGGCTTAGTTACCCCGCGTCCCCGCCGAAGATTGGCTATTTGAAAGTCAGCGCTGTTTCGAATAGAAACTGCAAACGCTGAAATAGTATCGTTGTCACACGAACACTATTTTGTAATAATTATTGTAAGCATATTTGTTTGTGGCCAAATAAATGACTCATTCATTCAATGAACTCAATTCCTGGATTGGTGGAGGCTTGCAAGACTAGTGGCTGGTCTTATTGTCAGAAGTTTTCAAGCCGCCCTAAGGTCTCCGAGTTGGTTTGACGACAGCCATCTATCGGCGGCAGCCGACACCAACTGCTGCAGGTGACTTGCAAAGCACGGAACCGCTCTGAAAATGCTATAGACGGTCATCCATCCATGCACTCAACGCGCACTTCAGGCAGGCGGGGCTGCGAGGGATTCACGCAAATGTTAATAAAAAATATGTTGCAAAATAAGATGTAAAAAAATCTGATTATACGGTATCAACAGGCTCTATGCAAGTCAGGCGCAATATGTAACGTCACAAGTTGCTTGTGACGCTTTATAATATCTCCTATTATTAAGGCGTTTATCACCATTTCATATAATTATGTTTCTGCGAGTCTTAACCCTTGTTATTCAACGTAAAGAACTTGATAGAAAAACGAAATCGATGGTAAAAAGTGGTTTATTATAGGATAAATTTCTTAAAATGATTTTCTTTATATTCAACCCGTCGTTGACCATAAATTAAATGTCACTTTGCTATAATTTTAAGGGTAGGTATTCATCATTATCAACTAGCAAACTTGTACAAATTATGTCAAAAGGTCAAAGAATAAACTTCAATAAGAAACTAAACTTTTGTTGTCTTTAGACGACCAGACCACCGGGTTGTAGTGTTTATCTCCATGGTCTCTTGAGTGCACCTTTTACTTTAAGCTTCTTAGAACAAAAACCTCTTTTAATACGGCCATTGCTGAATCGGCTAAAGATCTTTTAGTAAAACAAATAGTATATTATGTAAGTAGTTATGTTAGTAATAGTTATGACATCATTTAGAAATGTTAAAAATGGAAATAAAATATTTGGAGATTTTATACTAAAAATCCTATTTAGAGGCTAAAAATTCTACCCATGCCGGGATTCAAACCCGCGACCTCTGGCTATCCGTGCCAGCGTTCTTTCCAATTGAACTAATGGGCGACTCACCAGCATCAGTAAAATTTCGAACCTCTTTACAATATTCTCTGTACTACGTACAGGCAGCGACATCTGACTGAAGTAATTTGCATCACTTGCAGCCCCGAGTACCTACTTTGCAGTTAGGTTTTACATCGGAATGATATCGCTGTACCCACATGATTATATTATTTTAAATGCACTAACCCGAGCTAAGGACAATTTTAAAAACCTATTTAGAGGCTAAAAATTCCACCCATGCCGGGATTCGAACCCGCGACCTCTGGCTATCCGTGCCAGCGCTCTTTCCAACTGAACAGCGCTTTTTCCCGGCATGGGTGGAATTTTTTGCCTCTAAATAGGTTTTTAATATTATGATTGTATAGTATTTTCTAAGGTTAACACGAGCAGTAGACATAATTAAAACTGTTTTTATACGGATTTATGCACGTTTATTACATTTTTACAATTTTCCAACGTTTCGGCACTTTTTCAGGTGCCGTGGTCCCGGATGACTGAGGTGACAGGTGTCTTTTAGAAATCATTAACGGTTAGTTTACTACCCTCGGCAAAAATTACAAAAGTTATTTATGAAGTTACGTTCCAAAATAGACAAACCAATTATTTTTTATATAAAGTCAACAATATTGATTATTAGTAATTGAAGTTAAAATTAAAATGTAATAAACGAGCATAAATCCGTATAAAAACAGTTTTAATTATTATGATTGTGTTCACTAAGTTCAGTAACTTCGAAACAAGTTTGATAATCATATCATATTTACTGTTTATATTTGTATTTTATTTTAATTATTATCTTTATTTCCTACTCTAAAAAGACGTCTGAACAGATCAACAGACAGTTGGATGAGTGGACCGACGGTGATCGGACGGATAAATTTACCTTATAAGAGTTCCTTTTCTTTTCCTTTTGAGAAATACACTGAACTTGTATTATTATAGTTATGTATTCAACGGGTATATTTGCTACTGTTTATTAGGTGAACTTTGTTACCTTAACCTTTGCTCGATTTTATGAAAAATGTCGTATGAGCATCGCGAATCATTAAAAAACTTACCGGACAACAATCTACTTAAATAAAAAAAACGACGGAGGTCCTGAGACAATAAAGGAATCATTGTTATAACTTGATACAGCAATTTTTTTTAAAAAAAGGTAATATTTAAAACGAGAAGTTTTGAATCGATAAATTATACACGAATTTATTTTAATAGCACGTTGTATACAAGAAAATTTTATAATATTATGTAAATGGCGATAATTCACAAAAAATCAGAAAAAACAACTCGAATTATATTTATTGTAAAACACAAACTGTACTCGACGTATTTCAGGAATTTCGCATTGTAAGGGCAACCCTGTATAGTTTTCCATTGAAGAAACGTTTAAGTGCGCAGAATGAGAAAGTTTCGCAATTTATTTTATGGCCCCACGAACTTTTCTAATGAGCTCACCCCCTCAGCTGAGTATTTCACAAGTATCGGGAGTGAAGTACGTAATTACAATAATGAAATAATAGCGCCAAGTTGAAATGAAATGGAATTAACTTCCATTGCATTTTAGCTGCCGTAGTTTTACATTAAAACATTCACACACAAACATTTTCCACTGAAGGCTGCCGTAAATGTTTACAGTCGCGTGCCCTAACATGTACCTAAACACGTTAGTAAACATCTTGTCACATTAACTTCTTCTAGCCTGATGTATGAAAAATTGACTACTTTAACTTTGACAAGGTACTGTACGTAATACAGAGAATATTGTAAAGAGGTTCGAGATTTCACTGATGCCGGTGAGTCGCCCATTAGCTCAGTTGAAAAGAGTGCTGGCACGAATAGCCAAAGGTCGCGGGTTCGAATCCCGGGATGGGTGGAATTTTTAGCCTCTAAATAGGCTTTTAAGTTACTGAAGTTCATACATGTTAGTGCATGTGGCTGTCTGAGTCTGGGTGTATTTATGGAAATTATAAACATGGGTTTGTGATGCCCTTGCCTGGTTACGATAGAGCCGCTTATATTTTCCTCACTGTAGGGCACATGCCTTCTCTCATAGAGAGAAGGCATGTGCCCTACACTCATAGGAGAGTTTAGTCGCAAATATTTTATCATAACATTTTACGAACACAGGCCCATTCTCAGAAAGACAAAATGGGCTTAATTGCCACGCGTTCTCACCGCGGATTAGCAATTCAGAGGAATTCGAGGTAAGCTCTTCAACGAAGGATTTGGTTTACAGCTTGATCAATTAAATGTGTTATTATTTTACCATTAGCATTGCTGTGACATAAATTAAATTGATCTTACCTTTATCAGCGCTATTATCTTAATAATAAGATATCGGGTATCATAAGTTAGATGGTTTGCCATCGAGACGCTAGGAAGAAGAAGGTTAAGATGTCATAATAATAATGATAAATTATTTTTCTTAAGGTTTTTGTGAGAAAACCTGTTTATTACCTTCAGTGTATCCATACAGTCAGTTCTCTATAGTCGCAAGTATATAGACTGCATCACCTATACCTTCCTTAGAAGCCTTCCTTGTACCCTCAACCATAATCATTGCTCTAGGGTGCAGATTGTATCTGTACAGGTATATGAGGGGTATAGACAGCAATAAACAAGCATTCTCACGAAAATTAAATAAAAATAATTTACCATTTATAATATAGCTATCTTATAAATAAGTTATGAATTGACACTAATAATAATACCTTTTTAATTTATCTCACAGCTGCAAAAATGTGTCAACTCGGCAAAATATATACATACATAACCTCACGCCTGTATCCCAGAAGGTTAGGCAGAGACCAGGGACTGCCACTTGCCACTATCCTAACAGATCACCTTCGCTTCATCAACGTTCATAAGTCGTTCCATGCACGCAGGCCGATTCCGTGCACTTCTTCATCATTCGTTCATCTTCCCCTATGCTAATACATCCCCTATTTGGTCGATGTATGGCCGCCTGTGACGTCCTTTACAAGCCCTTCCACTCACATTCGCAATATATATTTCTTTTGTCAATCTTTCTCCACATGTCCAAACCAACGCAACTTTCCTCAGCAAAATAATCATGTACAAATCTAGCAAAAAATATATTTTATTTCAGTGTTAATCTAATGTCACTCTACACATAATGTCAACTTCATACCAAAACATCGACGTATTTTAAAGTCCAAACCCATCAATCAATAACAAACATTAAACAACGAATGTATGCACAGCGGAAGCTTTAGCACACATATTCGTAATGGTAGAGTGAATTTATGTGGAACTGTGAATTGAAGCTATCGTACTATTATTGCAAATGTGAATATTGGATGGGACATCACCCTGAAACACACATAATTGGCTGAACGGATTCCGACGAAATACCCGAAATGTCCGACAGCGCGGGACGTAATAGAATCACTGAGGTTTAGCTGGCGAGTAAAAGCGAGATAAATAGTGAAAATGAAAAACATTTATTTTCACTGTAACACATGAACATAATACAAAAACCTACCGCAACCTCTGGCACGGATAGCCAGAGGTTGCGGGTTCGAGTCCCGGCATGGGTGAAATTTTTAGCCTCTAAATAGGTTTTTAAATTTGTCCTTAGCACGGGTTAGTGCATTAAAAATAAAAATAGCATAATAATACAAAAATAAAACAAAATTAGGAGGAAAACCAAAACACTAAAATAATAAGTAAACCAATCGTAAAAACACAATAGCCTGTCATCGACGTATGCAAAGACTTTACGACTCATTAATACTGATGAAGTAATATACTCGTAATGTTCATGAACCTAAAGAGTATGAGTTCTGTAATGAAATAGCGAGATGTCACGAAGGCGTTGTAGCTCTTCACTCATTATCATGTAGCGAGATGTCACGAAGGCGTTGTAGCTCTTCACTCATTATCATGTAGCGAGATGTCACGAAGGCGTTGTAGCTCTTCACTCATTATCATGTAGCGAGATGTCACGAAGGCGTTGTAGCTCTTCACTCATTATCATGTTCGTGTACAGTCAATAACATTGTGATTTTCTGCTACAGCCATATTCACAAAATCGCATTATACTATTTTTATTTTTAATGCACTAACCCGTGCTAAGGACAAATTTAAAAACCTATTTAGAGGCTAAAAATTTCACCCATGCCTTTTTAAATTTTAGCCTCTAAATAGATTTTTAAATTTGTCCTTAGCACGGGTTAGTGCATTAAAAATAAAAATAGTATAATCATGTGGGTACAGTGATATCGTTCCGATGTAAAACCTAACTGCAAAGTAGGTAGTCGGGGCTGTAAGTGATGCAATTTACTTAAGCCAGATGTCGCTGCCTGTACGTAATACAGAGAATAGTGTAAAGACGTTTGAAATTTCACTGATGACGGTGAGTCGCCCATTGGCTCAATTGATAAAGCGCTGGCACGGATAGCCAGAGGTTGCGGGTTCGAATCCCGGCATGGGTGAAATTTTTAGCCTCTAAATAGGTTTTTTAAAATCGCATTCCTCAAAACACTCCAAAAACTTTGACTAAAGTAGGCTGGTGGGATTTTATAAGGAAAAGACGTAAAACGACTGGAAGATCATTTTAGTGGGATCGTGTTTTTATGAATAAAACCGTCTGTACTTACTGTTTGTCTGTATTCATAATTTTTTTATATTCTGTTTTTTCACCATAAAAAATACTCGGTTAAAGTCAAAAGTATACAGTTAAAGGAACACAAGATTAAAATCTTAAATGAATTTGCGTGGGCTGTTTTAAATTTATTACTAAGCTCGCCTTTATACATCATTGGTTAAGTAATATTCTAATAAAATATGTTTCGTGAGAAATCAAGTGAAATACCTAATTAGACTTTTAGATTTTTGTTACATACGTCACTTCCGGCAAAGTTATTGATCAACATCTTTTTAGCAAATAAAATATCTTTATCTTATCTTTATCTTTATCTTTAAATTTTAACCTATTTTAATACAGTATTAAAAAAGTAAAAAAGCGGATAGCTTTACTGTAGTTATCCTATCGCTCATTAAAATGAACTGCATGCGGTCGTGTTTCAGAGTTGCTAGTTGTGTTTTCCTGGTATTTTTCCTTTATTCTAAAATCATGTAACAGAACCAGCGCGCGCCTGGCGTGCTTTGTAACGTGAATCCACAATGAGAATCTCGGAACAATGCTCTGAATTTTTAATTTGATGTTGTTCGCGGATGATCTAATTTTCCTTTAAACAATTGAAGATTTATTTTACTTTTATCAGAGTCCTTCTGAAATGCACTAATTGTGATAGTTAAATCATTATATTATATTAGACAGGTCTAATCGCGATTATTTATTAGGTAAAAAGTAAACGTAACGCCACTTCAGTTTACCCATGACCATGGCAAATGTAACGCTGCCAAAACGTCGGGAAATAATCGCGTAAATAATAAATAATCGCCATTATTCCCGTTTATTATATAACTATGTATCAGTATCGCGAATCGTTAAAAAATACTAACGAACATATCGCTTCCAAATATATTAATTAACCTGGCTTTATTGCCGGTTGATACAGTAAAACAAATGTACACTTTAGTTGTATCGGTCATATCCCTTCCGTTTCTATGACAGATGTTTCCGTTAATATTACTGATGGCTAACATGGGAGTGAATATGATAAATAGACAATTTATCAAACCAATTAAAGAACGACATAGCGGGTTGTAAAATTTTTAAAGTTACGGGTTTTTTGTTCATTAAGTAAACCTAAAACTACGTTTACTAAAACTCTCTTCAAAAGCAGAGACGACGTACAGAATCTTTACTGAGTGTGCGTGACTTTTGGTCTACTAATTTTCAGCAGTCACTTTCGATATAGTTTAAAGACATTGATTTGACTTACTTCCGGTGGCTGTTATTTTATTCACCTGCATTTTCTATTGCTTCGCCTAGAAGAATACCGATATCGATAAAATAATAGTGAATAATAAATAGCAGAAAATCCTTTTTTTACAAATTTAAAAACCTATTTAGAGGCTAAAAATTTCACCCATGCCGGGATTCGAACCCGTACCCGTACGAACTGGTACGGATAGCCAGAGGTTGCGGGTTCGAATCCCGGCATGGGTGAAATTTTTAGCCTCTAAATAGGTTTTTAAATTTGTTCCTTAGCACGGGTTAGTGCATTAAAAATAAAAATAGTGTAATCCTTTTTTTACATTTTTAGGGTTCCGTACTCAACTTACTAAAGCTACGATATTTGCTTGTCTAGGCGGTCTGACCGTTTGTCCGTCCGTCCATCTTTCCTTCTGTCGGGGTGACCTATATAAGGCTTTTCGACTTCTTGAAGTCTAAAAGAGTCACTGGGAATTCTCACGAAGGAAGTATGGCCATGGTGGATTTCCCACCAAATAACAAAAAATACTAGAATTAGAAAACAAGAAGTGCCCCGGGAACTCGATATTTCAACGTTTTTTTTTTATTAATTGTATACATAGAAGTGAATTCCCTATTGTTTATAGCTAAGTAACAAAAAGCGACAAAGTATAAGTTAAATATCCGCTAAACTTCTCGAAATCAATGAAAGTTAGATTTTTAGTCCATTAAAAAAAATCTGGCTCGAGGCCGAAGCCGAGGCCGAATTGCAATTGGCCAGTTTTTAATTTGACTTAATATCGTGTTTAAACTGCTGCATTTAAAAATGGAACTTTAAATGCAACCTCTTCAAATTCGCATAGTAAATGCCTGTTACAAGAATTTAATTAACCTTTTGTTCAGTAGAGCATCTGCAGTAATTACTTTACAAACAATCCTATAAAAGTTTATGATCAAAGAAGCTTTTTTGTAAGAAAATGTTTGCTTCCAAAGGTAAGGGCAACGCTTTAAAAAAGTCACTAGGCTTTAAAAAAATATTTAATGATAAGAATAGGTTATAGTTGAATTAAAATTTATATCATATTTTACTTTAACTTACTATGTTATAGGGTATTTCCCGTTAATCTAGAGTCATATTCTTTCTTAGAATACAATTAATACCTAAAGGGAAAATACAAAAACTGGTAAAAAACAAAAAAAAATGATAAATACATTTTTCAACTGCAAAATTAGATTTGTAGTTTGAAACCCTCAGAGCGCGTGCGATATTTATTAACACTTCTCTAGCCGTTTCTCTTAACTACTTTGTTTTAGTTGTTCTTTCCAATTTAATTATTACCAATCCGTACTTGGCCCCCATGGTGGAGTATGGCCTAACCTTACTACGATGCAGTAAGAGACCCGTGCCCCAAAGTGGGGCCAAAAAGGGTGTTGATATAGTAATCAATTTAATTATTGACTAACCTGGTGAAGTTCACCAAAGTATCAGAAGTAAAATGACCAATTTCAAATGCAAACGACGGATTTGTAAAGTGTCCGCCGCTTATACATTTTTTTACGTCCCAGCGAGTGCGATCGTTAAAAAGTATGTCCATAAAACGGATCAAGCGAGACCCGATCATGGACAGATTTATGATTCCGCTGAGTGAACCCAATTCTTGGCGAAAAGTTCTACAAAAAAGTGTCCCGGCCAAAAATCCTTTCCTAAGTTTATCGCGTGTAAAAATCGTGCCGCGAAGAGCCCGGATTGCGGTTCTGGGCGGAATTAAAGAGTCACATTTTATGTGCCGAGACTCCTTGTAACTCGTCAGTAGCGGGGTAGCATGTTCAGTCTCGTGTCTTGCTGAAATGACTTAACTTATTGCGCACTTTAACGTAGCAACGCTTACTCTACAAGCGACTACAAGAAAAAGGAAAATGTAATTGATGAAACTCCCAACAATGGCTAACAGCAACATAAAGTTGAGTAACAGAGAAATAAAACTGGAACAGAATTGTGAAGTAGTAAACGAGAAAAAAACCTTAAGAAAGTTCTTCTTTTGCCTGTGTCCAGTCTTTATGAAGCTTATCGAAAACCTGTCGCGTTCCTTGAAACATTCGTGAACGTTTAGATTAGTTATCTCGACGCATCGTTCATTACTTGCCCGAAGGCATTAGAAAACATTTTGGTGTGAAGAGAGAGAGAAATGTATTTATCATTGCGTTGGAATTATGTCTCTTGTTGAAGAGGAAACTGTGTGTTGTAGGGACTGTGTTGTCTTGATAAGGGAACGTTATGGATATAGCTGAATTCTCTCCCAGGGGTTCTCGTGTGTAACAACATAGAAGGAAGATAGCGTTGTTTTCTCGAGTCACTTTTAATCTGCTACGTACTTTATTTCGCCTCTGGCTTTCGGATGCTATAAAAGTAACCGTGTGTAATCCCATCACATAAAGTTAAACCAAAGAAACGTTGGCAACCTAGTTTTTTCCCTTTCGTAATTTTTGTCCTTTTTGTACCGTTCTATTAACTTACTTTCGGGCTTATTTTCTCTACAACCACGCAAAGCGTCTGTGTAGAATTATCTTGAAAAAATAAAGGTTTTATTTTTCTCTAACCCCTCTTTGTCCATCTCGCAGATAAAAGCCAGTCTGAAGGCGCAATTTTTCTTTTAACTGGCCAGCAGAGCTATCTCACATAAATACGTCATATTTACACTATAAACCGTTTCTGCAAAGAGAGACGGTCTTCGTTTAATATGAGAGAGAAATAAATCATAGACGGGGAACAAATACCTCGGTATTACTTCCACATACCCTTTGCAAACTGATATAAACAATATCCAGTGACCGGAATATGCTCGGTGCAGCGCGGACCTCTACCTGAAGCAAATACTTTGTGAACAATGTTTCAGGATAAGTTTTTCCTTCCTCCTCGCTGTCCACATACACATGCTGATTTAATACAGCGATGTGATTTGAGGATTTCCGATTCAATCCTACACACAGACAGAGTCACTCACACAATAGTTTTCCTGTAATGTACATACGCACTTCTAGCCCCAATATTATTTGTGACGATGTGACTTGTAGTTATCGGCCTGCAATAACAATAAAAGATATGTACATAGATGAATAGTATCTATAAAGAAGAAAAATGTTTTACGAAATATGCATTAAAACAATCTTTAGCCTAAGATACACAAAAATTTAAGAATCTTTAAGAAACCCACACATCTAAAAAAGTATTTTTTCTATGAAAACATGAACATGGTACAACGGTAATATATTTTTTAGGTAAACACCAGCCATAAGTAACACATGTTTCTGGTTCTATACCATAAAAATCAAATGAGTTAGATTCAAAACTGTTGAAAATATGTTTAAAACTTGTGCTAAAATGTAGCAAGTTGGGCAATTTCATATTTGAATAGTTCTTGAACTGTCCGAAAGTATTTCCAGTGTTAAAATTTTTAACTATCAGTATATGGTCTAAAATATCACATAGCACATCGAAGGTAATGTACGTAAACTACATTACCGTTACCATTATTATTACCATTATTTGCACCGACTACCCGTCTCTTATTTCCTTGAGCAACTTTCCGTCATACGGTTGTCTGGAAGAAATTGCTTTACGCAATAAGGCCGCCAATTGTTCTTTGTATGTTTACATGTTCTATAATATGTGCTCCAGTGTACAATAAAGAATATTCTTATCATACCTTACCTTCTATGAGTTGTGAAGCAAAAAGTGTTAATCAGAATCAAAGTTGAACTAAATCTAGGGAAGAGATGCCCCAACCTGATGCTTAGGTGGTCTCGTACAGACCACTCATGCAAATAGGTACGGAAAAGCGCAATGCTTCACAATTAATAACGTAACATTAACACAATATTTACATACAGGCACATACTTTGCTTCTGGCCCCACACTAGGATAACCTGTGTCGTGGGAACCAGAAACTGCGACATCATAAACATGGAAACGTTCAAGTCCTGGGGTTTTCTTTTGTCCCCAGCCGGGGTTCAACCCCGGGACCTCTCGCAGGGTAGGCAGATGCGCTACCCTTGCGCTATCACTTTACCTGCGCCTTGATTATGTAATTTTCACGTATCCATCTGTGTGCGGAAGCGGAATGTTTTCTAAGTTCTGTCGTATAGATAAGAGTAATGTATGTCACACGTAGTGGATACCGCTATTCAGTGGATATTCGATACGACATGGAGCCACATAGTTGTACGATTAAGTCCAGAAGATATTTCGGTTCTGCACACAGATGTATTCGTGAAACGTTACATAATTAAGGCACAGATCCCAAACTTAGGGTAACCTGTAACCAGGCGAAGACATCACGAACATGGTAATACACTCAGACAGAGATAATTTATACAATTGTACGGCGCACCCCGTAAGTAATGGAACCCACGACTTCGACCCAGGTAGCGGCCCCTAATAGTAATCGAACCCACAACCTCGGCCAAGGTACCTAATCAGACGTGATCCCGCTAGACCAACGAGGCAGGCATTTCCCACTGTGGTCTAAAAATGGAGGCATACGGAAAATTCACGAAGTGGTCAAGGGAGCAATGGAATGGATTAATATACCTCGTATCGTAATGAATAGCCGTTTATTGCCAAGAACAAATATGATATCCACTGATATGCGGTATCCACTATGTATAATACATAATATCACGCCTCATACATAGGTATGAGGCGTGATATTAGCGGAATATTTTATTAGTTTCGGCATATAGATGCCGAAACTAATAAAATATTCCGCTTTCGCTTACAGATGTACACAGATGTGAAAATTACATAACAAAGGCGCTGGTCCCAAACTACGATACCCTATCGATGATAATCAGGCAAGGACATCACAAACATAAAAATACACCCATACTGAGGCCATTGGTACAAACGTATGGCGACCCCCGTATTATGGAGCCCATTTATTCACTTTATTACGTCTACCAGTATTTTTACCAAGAGCGGCTGATCGTGCTCTTCCACTTTAAAGGGAAATTTCCCGCCAGGCAGATCGTATGCCTAGGGACGGCCCGTCTGACTATTGTTTTTTTACACTATTTTTATTTTTAATGCACTAACCCGTGCTAAGGAACAAATTTAAAAACCTATTTAGAAGCTAAAAATTTCACCCATGCCGGGATTCGAACCCGCAACCTCTGGCTATCGGTACCAGCGCTCTACCAATTGAGCCAATCAGTGAAATTTTGAACCTCTTTACAATATTCTCTGTATTACGTACAGGCAGCGACATCTGACTTACGCAAATTGCATTACTTACAGCCCCGACCACCTACTTTGCAGTTAGGTTTTAACATCGGAACGATATCACTGTACCCACATGATTACACTATTTTTATTTTTAATGCACTGACCCGTGCTAAGGAACAAATTTAAAAACCTATTTAGAGGCTAAAATATTATTATACTATTAGTACTAATATTATACTATTAGTAATGTTTTTTTTTTAACCCTACAAAGGGCACCCTCCGGAGGACACGGGGGAGGGAGCACGGACATTGGCAGCACGGCCGGACAGCACGGACCCGGCCGTGCTGCCAATGTGGGACTCACAAGAAGTGCGCCTACCCACTAAACACCACCTTGGGACTGGTTTTGGTCCTAAGGACCCCTAAACCCACATCGGGAGCGACCCCCCTCGAGGCCGAGGAGGGCGCACAGCGGAGCTTCCTAGCGGAGCGTCCGCTTAGGAGAGTTTATATTGCAAAACTGCTATGAAAGAGCAGTGTCCCCGCTAAGGGGGACACTGGCAGAGGAGGTGGCGTCTGACTATTGTTAGACGGACGTTATATTTATGGTATGTCAGTGAAACACTTTGATTGCGCGATGCAGGAATGTTGGAGTTTGTAGTGCGCGCGCATATAGTTGACATGTGCTCTCCACACATGCTTAACACTAGCTTATGTCTTAAGCTTGAGATTGTGCTGTGTGGAAGTTACTATTAGTATTAAACTAGCTGACCCAGCAATGGAGACGGATACACTTTCATACATTCTCGGGCCCGGATGTAAAAAGGTGAAAGTGATGTCAATTTAGAGCTTATATATTAGCAAAACATCTCGGAAAATTCTGCGGATTGGCAATCTGAGAGCAGAGTTATAAGAGACTTAGTAAAAGTGAGGCTATGCAATAAGCTGACAATGAAACTTACTTATCCGTCTCCGTACAAGTTAAGCAAGATCGTAAGTCTGTAGAAAGAAAGCACTGGTCGGAGAATCATAATAACAAAAACAACAGGAAACACACTCAAAACGCACTAAATGATACGAGAAGACGCTCTATTATTCTGAGAGAAGACGAGTGATCATAGATTGAGTCAGGGAGCTGTCACGCCTGTCACTGTTAGCACAGACCAAGGATGTTTTTCTGGGCACAGACACAGATTAAAAATACAGTTGACAAACACGGGTAATAAATCGATCCGCAAACGAAAATCAATTTAAAGATTTATTTTCATCAAGTTAATATTTGGATTTTTTAAACTGTTGACATTAAGTATATTTTAATTATTTAATTTGATTAAATCAATTATCTGGTGCAGGTGTTTTTTTTTATTTAATACATGCAGACGAATCGATTAAAGTAATCGGTATCCTATTTTATTAGGGACATAAACTTATTTTTAAGATTTCTCGTCTTCCAGATTGTGAATTGAGCTCATTTTTTATATTTTAAAATAGAAAAATATAACGCTTTTTTTAAACCATATCTCAACTATTTACAATCGGGCCCAGAAATCCCCGTCTCCTTTCGTACCACCTAACAGTCGATTCAGTACTTCAAGCAATATTCTAAAAAAATAATTAGCGAAATCGATTCAGCTGCTCTTGAGATTTGCGCTTACCAACACATTCAGCTATTAATATTTATAGTATAGAATAGAGAACAGATAACACGACGTAGATTGTGGTGCGAATAAAAGACGGTCAAAACTCGAGTAGGTCCTTCGTTTGAAATAAAGGCGTAGTCCACGGGGTCCTTCCCAGTAAATTCTCAAGCACATACTTTTATTGTATTAATAACGTCAGATTTTTCTCGACTCGTTTCAGGACGTAAATCAGGCTGAATTATGTGACCCGCTCTCGGATTCGGTCCAGTGTAAGTGCACTTTATCGAATTGCCTCGAATAAAACCTTGGATTTACACTGAGAATTTTAACGGTATCGATTGGGCTTTTTCTCGTCTAGGGACTTTTACTTTTAAGGCGCTGTGGAGTGCTAACTATGCTAACCAGTGGAATATAAATCATAACTTGTTTAATAGTACAATTTTTTTTAAAGTAAATTAAATAGTTTACTTTAAAAAAGCTGCAATTTAAATTATAACATATTTTACCTATAATACGTTTTTCTTTCACTTAAACACCACAAGTCTTTATCACTATTTTTTGGAGCCTAGTCTAGAATCTAGGATCAGCATCCTACGACCTTAATCTATGAAAAGTTTTGATTATTCTAAAAAAACGGCCGTTTTTAAGTCCTAAAAAATAGTTATCAAACATTTTTAACGTGTATTTAAAAAAAAAACAAATTATAAAACAAGTAAGGCTTTTTATTTCATTGGTGGCGCTAGTTAGCACCCCAAAGCACCTTAAAACTTTTCGTTAATCTAATCGACAAAGCTGTGATAAGTTTATGTATACCAATTTAGTATACAGTCGATAACAGGTCAACCTTTACATTATCCTTGCAAAATCACCTGTAACGTTACGGA
This sequence comes from Yponomeuta sedellus, assembly GCA_934045075.1. Taxonomy (NCBI): domain Eukaryota; kingdom Metazoa; phylum Arthropoda; class Insecta; order Lepidoptera; family Yponomeutidae; genus Yponomeuta; species Yponomeuta sedellus. The sequence continues at coordinate 14,417,049 of OW203734.1, forward strand.
ATTCATTTATTTAAGGCGCTCTGTAACAATGTCCCACCATAATAATATACTGAGAAATTTGGTTTTTGAGATTTTTTATAAAGTAAACAATAACGGCCTTATAAAAAAACGATTTTACCAAAGCACTGAAAGAGGCGTTTTATTTAACCTGCGGTTACATATTTTCCTTATAAAATCTTCACCACAGACTATAGTGACCCCATTAGAAGTGTTTTAAAGGTGTTTAAATTTGTAAATAAAACATGAATTATAGGTTTTTTACGTAGCCTATATACGTCCCACTGCACGGCATAAGTCTTCTCTCAGAAAGAGAGGTTGGACTTAATTACCACGCGTGGCCTTCGCGACTGGCAATTTCAAGCGCTGAGGTATTTAAACACTCAGACACTCAGGTTTCCTCACGATGTTTTCATTCACTGTTAGCAAATTGTATTGCTACTATAACCACGAAATGTACATAGCTTGGAAAACAGAGTCATTGCTAGGTACATGTCCGCACTGGGGATCGCACCGGTTTTACTGAAATTGTAATTGTTATTATAACGTATTTATGTAAGTTTATCATAACTATGTGTGTAACTGTTTATGTAGGTATATTGTTATTTATATAAGTAGTGTATTAATATATTCATATTGCTAAAAGCAATTTCTTCCAGACAACCTTACGATGGAAAGTTGCCGAAGGAAATTAGAAAGACGGGTAGCCAGCCATACTCGTACTTAATAATAATACACTTACATACCGTTACTTATATAAACTTATAATTTATTAGAAACGTACATGTATATTTTATAATAAAGTTCTACACAAGACAAGGAAAGTAACAACACCTATACACAAGAGGACAAAGTTTTAATGACTATACTAATAAATAAAGATCACGAACTCTGCTTTTAAAGACAGCTGGGGAAGGAGAGCGCCTTATTGAGACCGGCAGATCATTCCACAGCCGGGCGGCCCTACTATTTACTATTATTACTATTTACTATTTAAATACTAAAGTAAATGTCTTGTAAAGTCTTCTCTGCATAAATCACGGTAACAGCGTCGGTATTTACTGAGAGAAACCAATGTGCCAATATTTCATTCTTTACCGGCCTACTTCCCTCCTAAAGAATAGAACTTGATAAAGGTCCACGCTTGTTAAATCTTACACAAAAAACCTCTAGGCACTCTCTAGCCCTCTTGACAAAACATTTATTTCAGTCTTGTTTTTCTCAAAGAAACAGGGAAGACCATTTAAAGTTGTGTAAGTAATTACTGTCTTAATTTCAAAGCTACAAGACCCAACTTCTTGGATTAAAAACAAAATAAAACTAATTTACGTACAGGGTGTAACAATATATGTATTAAAAAAACCGGCCAAGTGCGAGTCAGACTCGTGCACCGAGGGTTCCGTACAAACCTGTATTATAAACCTGAGTATTTGGTATGAATTTCAATTTAATACCTCTACGCGTTTATGAGGAAATGGGTAGTAAGTTTAAAATTATTAAAAAAATATATATTATGTGATGTAACTAAAAATTTATGGTTTTCGTAATTTTTCCTTTATCTATGCTATAAGACGTTGCTTCGTACCAAATTTCAAGATTCTGAGTTCACGGGAAGCACCCTGTAGGTTTTGATTCCCTTGCAAGTGTCGAAAATTTGCGGCATAAACGGCTGTATCTTTTGATTGCGTTGGCTTAGAAGTTTGATTTTTTCACAGCTTCAAGGAACAGTAGACTTGAGTAATTGATATAAATTTCAGCTTCATACCTCCACGCGTTCCTGAGAAAAAAGGTCTTGACAGACGGACGGACGGACAGACGGACAACAAAGTGATCCTATAAGGGTTCCGTTTTTTCCTTTTGAGGTACGGAACCCTAAAAATTACGGGATTTTATTCGTCTAAGTATCAAACAAAAGATACTCGTATGAAATAAAAGAAATACCGACTGTTATTTCTTTTAATCTGTTTAATGAATTTTAGCATGAAGTGGTACTTTTTAGCTGTGTTGCTCTGATTTGAGCAGCTCTGTTTTAGCAGCTCTGTTTTAGCAGCTTTGCTCGCCATCATACAAGTTGCTTCTATTTAGCAATAAAGTATTAAATCTACTTTTTGTACATTTCGTGCAATAAATAATTCTTCTTCAGGCTATATTAGTTCACTGCTGGACATAGCCCTTCCCTAGTGAGCGCCATAGCGTAAGGTTGTGCCATCATGGGGGGGTAATGCCCATAATCCTCACGCTGGGCATGCGGGTTGGGGATCGCAGTTTGATGCAATTGTACTGCAGGGGGCGCTGCTGCCCACCCCCCGGTTTGTGTCCCTTTGTCGCCTTTTACGACACCCGCGGGAAGAATTTAAAAATGGGTAAAAATGGAATAATTAATAATTATAATAATTAATGTGAACTGTTGCAACTCAAATATCCTCCACCAACCTGAATTTGGCCCCAGTAGTCGAGCATGGCGTAACCTTCCTACGATGCGGAAAGACAACCGTGCCCCAGCAGTGGGGACATACAAGTGCTGAATAATAATTAAGGTTAACCATTGTATAATGTTCGTGTGATTGACAGAATAACTTTTCTTAGGCTAAACGGAATTGCGTACAGTGTGACTCCAAGAACATCTATTTGCTGGAATGTTCTTCTTTAACAGAACCCTACACGAACGAAGTCGCGGGCTCAGGGTGAACAAATTTACAGGGAACAGTAAAATGAAAAGACACAGCTCACTGGAACAAACAATATAATTTATTTAGTTAGAGAACACAAAACACACGCCATGAGTTCGGCCATACAGAGAGAGAGGAAGTACATTTTGCCAACATAAAGCAATAAAACAGAAATTATATTTGTGTTGCCACAAACAAGCCACGCTTAACCCTTAACCAGGTATGGCCAACCTTAACTTTTTTCCTGCCTTTTTTACGTAGCCTATAAACGCAGTGGGAGCAGGGCATTGTCCTTCTCTCAGAGAGAGAGAGAGAGAGAGAGTATAGGCTAAATTACCATGCGTGCCCACCGCAGATTGGCAATTTCAAGCGTTGAGGTAATGGATCAGCTCAGACACTCGGGTTAACAGCTGTCTTAGGGAATAAAAAAAATTAAAAATCTGAATAAAATGAAATCTTAAATAAAAAAGCAACCTTTATGCCTATCTCGATATTTTTATGTCCACGAATGAAAAGAAAAGCAACATCGACTAGAACATACGTAACAGCCCCCTTATTGTGTAACTGACTGCGCTAACGATTCGAGTCGAGCACACAGTTTTCTTTTCTCGAGATAGGTATGCCTACATTTGTATTGAAGCTACATATGCTAACAGACGGGAGCGAACGAAAGATCCACTCCTTTCGTACACTAAAGACGGGTATTTACAGTCTCGCCAACACGTCAAATATACAGCCAAATTTTTAAGTTATGAATAAAAAGTTAGATTACTAGACGCGCCGCTGCCAGCTGTCAGCGACACCGAAAATTCTTCATCTTCAGGCTATATTAGTCCAGTGCTGGACATAGCCCTCCGCTAATAAGCGCCTTAGCACAAAGTTGTGACAAATCGGTAAAAGATCAGGTATACACGTGTCCAGTCCATACACACTTGCATTTACATAGACGTGCATGGACCGCCACCTCGCTGGTGTTTCATCCCTGAGGGGCTCCAGAGAGTAAAACTAGCGCCACAGGGTAAAAAATCATATCTTCCTTACAGATCCAATTTGCTAAAAGTATCTGTACTATCTCTCAAACGCGTTAACTGCAATTTTGAGGATCTCTGGCCGTGAACCTAAGGCAAAAAACCTAGGACTATTAATGCTAACAGCGGCTATCTTTGGCTAGTCCTAGGTTCTTGATCCTAGGTGGTTTGTAGGTCGTGAAAGACTAAGGGCCGTTTTCTCCATTTGCTGCGCAAAACTGGATTTCATAATCCGGATCATGCTTGAACGAAGTTAAAAAAATAGATTTATGACCATCCGATTTCTCCCGTAACTTTTTGATCTAGTTCACGAAATCTAGTTCTAGTTACAGATTAGACAAAAAACGCTAAGATTTGAGGGTTTATTTTTTTATTTTGAAACGCAGCTGTCTAAAATGTCGAGAATTCTGTGATATTTCCGGTTATTGTGTGTAATTTCATAAACTTTTTCGGCAATTTTGAATTTTGTTTCTGGTGCGGTCTGTTTTGTGCGAAATACATTTTTAACGGCTCTCATAAAAGATGGTGTTAAAACGAAAAAGCGATCCAACATTCACCAATAGTGAAAACAATATTTGGTAAAGTAAAACATTTGACGTCTTTTGGCAGCTGATATCTGACATTTGTCTGACTGTTAATCTGGTTCTAGAAGCTAATCGTCCAATATCGGCCGTTCAGAGACTTCAGTTTAAACATTGGTTTACGATATTGGAGAAATCCAATTTGTTATTGTAATCTCGATTAGGAGTCCAAAACCGGATTTAGCTTGCCGTAATCTAGATTTGGTTCTATGGAGAAAACGGCCCTAAAAGACTACTACGTAAAGCTACTTACTATAGGCTTATTCTTACCGAAGTGGTTAGAGGTGGCAAATGACTGAAAATCTTGGTCTAAAATTGGGGGGGGGGGGGGGGGGGGGCAGTGGGATAGCCATGGAACCTTCACCGTTTTTAAAGCAACATTCATAATCAGGATTTAGAAAAGTAGGTATTACAAGTTTTAAATAATTTACGTGTCAAAAAAATATTTGTTTGATTGCTTTAATTATAGTATTTTCTAAGGTTAACACGAGCAGTAGACATAATTAAAACTGTTTTTATACGGATTTATGCTCGTTTGTTACATTTTTACAATTTTCCAACGTTTCGGCACTTTTTCAGGTGCCGTGGTTCCGGATGACTGAGGTGACAGGTGTCTTTAAGAAATCATTAACGGTTAGTTTACTGCCCTCGGCAAAAATTACAAAAGTTAATTATGAAGTTACGTTCCAAAATAGACAAACCAATTATTTTTTATATAAAGTCAACAATATTGATTATTAGTAATTGAAGTTAAAATTAAATTTATAACGTAATTACTTTATATGAACTTAAATAATAATAAACGAGTATAAATCCGTATAAAAACAGTTTTAATTTTGCTTTAATTACTTTTGTTACACAATATCAAGATGAAAATTATTGAAAATCGATAATTCATTCAAGTTCGAGAATAATCAGTTCGAGTGTATTATGGTCGGCAATGGTCAAATCCATTTCTCAGCTAGCCAGCAGACTGGGGACCCTCCGCAGAGGCGGTGATGACCTGGGCGCAGTATTAGATATCTTTTTAAATAATTTATGTTATAAATATATTTAGCTTAGGTTGGTTTTTTACTATATTAGATATAATATCTATTTTATTATTAAGCCTTTTTATTCCAAAACTCTAAAATTTTACAATTTTTATTTTACATGACAGATGTTGTTAGTTTTGTAAGTAGGATTGCTTATTATAGGTTGGGTTAGTTTTGTTATTGTTTCCAGAGTTTGGGACCCCTCTTTGGGTGAAGGCCCATAATATTTATAGTATGTATAAAACATTAATGTGAGTAATCAAAGAAAAAAATCTTTGTATATTTGACAATAGAATCTTTAAAATAGAAAACATTTTCAATGTCATGGTACTTCCTAAATATTTTGAATATGCATTCACAGACTAGAGTCAACGGTCGGAAATCACGAATATTTACAAATACGTTATATTATTATCAATAAATCATTAATAATACGGTTTTTCGCAATAAAAATACAATTTAACTTAAATATATCGCTTACGGTTTAAAAATCACGCTGTAGAACAAACTACGGCGCCGATAAGCCCTAATCGTAGCAAACAAGTCTCGTAACATTGTGAAATAGCTTTACACAGTTAGCTGGTACGACATGTTTTCCCATTACAATTCGCTTTTTCCACTGAATGAATCCAAACCCCTGTGCAGCCTTGTTTTATGCCCACGTGGTCGCGCACTGAATACGTTATCAGGCACCAGATCAGCAGAACCTCACGTAAAACATGTGAATGGAAATGACTTTTTATTCCTCCGAGTTCAGCATAAAGTAGAAACTATTTTGCGTGCACGGATAAAGCTTGTCTCGACTAGCGAAGGATTCTGTTGTAACGTTGGCAGCCTGGATGACTCTACAGGTAGATCGAGATTTATTTTATAATTTTTTTAAGAGATGTTTTAAGAGCTACTATTTTGTAACGTGGCGCCTTTGGCGCCAGCTACTTCACTGCCCCTAAGGCCTTACTCCTAATGGGGGTGCGTGTTAAGGGTCCCTGAGGGGGTGGGAAATTAAACTCCGGAGTTAGTTGCAACAGACTGGACCTCCGTTTATTATAGGGACCAGAGATATTCCACACTTATACTACTGAAACTTACCTATTCGTGCACTTACACCTAACGGCTTTATGCCAAAGAACTGGGGCCTCGCGGGCCACTATCTATTGCACGCTTGCTAAACCCTGGGTGGCGGCACTGATGCCGCGCCCTTCTCTGGGTGAGCCGCCCCGACGGTGGTGGTTGTGCGCGGGACCTCGGGTCGATACTTCAGGAGCCCGGAGGCTCGGGGTCATCACCGACCACGATTGGCCCGGAACACGGCCACGCCGGCGGCAGGAGAATTTGGGTAGAACTCCAACCCGGGATCGAATCCGCATAAGAGCGTGACCGACCTCCAGTGTGTGTTGGAACCCGACGCAAAGTCCGTCTTGACTGGTTTTTTTTTTAACCCTATAAAGGGCACCCTCCGGAGGACACGGGGGAGGGAGGTGGTGAATGCTCATGCATAACAGCACGGACCCGGCCGTGCTGCCAATGTGGGACTCACAAGAAGTGCGCCTACCCACTAAACACCACCTTGGGACTGGTTTTGGTCCTAAAGACCCCTAAACCCACATCGGGAGCGACCCCCCTCGAGGCCGAGGAGGGCGCACAGTGGAGCTCCCTAGCGGAGCGTCCGCTTAGAAGAGTTTACATTACAAAACTGCTATGAAAGAGCAGTGCCCCCCCTAGGGGGGACACTGGCAGAGGAGGGGTCGCGTCTGACTGGGACCGAGCCTCTAAGAGGTGTTTCAGGTCAGACGACAATTTATCGGGCGGGTCAACGAGTACGTTCCTGGGCCTGCGCACCAGGTAACGTGGGTCCGTCGTGGGCGGAGAGTAAGCCGCTGCTTCGCGGATCAGGGGGTTGGGATGTTCTTCAGCAGTGCTGAAGAACGTTTCTGAGAGATACCTAATAAATTGCTGCATGGTTGGAATTTTCATGTCCCGATGTAGGTCTGCGTTCCTGACGCAGACCTACATCGGGAGCGTTCAGTGCCCTACGAATAAAAATGTTCTGTACCCTCTGCAGTCCGTACAGGGCTGAGGGGGACGCGTGAGCGAAGACGGGGGACGCGTGAGCGAAGACGGGTGCCGCGTAAGTCATCACGGGACGAATGCAAACCTTATAGAGCGTTCGCTTGTTCCTAGCTGACATCCTACTATGCCGGCCTATCATGGATGATAGGCGGCCTAGGTAAAATCGGGCTGTCCGGGTCACCTTCCGGATGTGTGGGACGAAAGTCAGGTTCCTATCTAAAATGACACCTAGGTACTTGGCGGATTTTTGACAGGGGACTGGGGTCCCAAACATGCGGAAATGAGGGGGTCCTCGCCGAGAAACCGTCGACGCTTGTGTTCAAAACGCACCGCCGTGCTTTTCTCCGGGTTGACCTCGATGCGCCATAGTCTGAACCAGGCTCCTAGCTTATCGACCGCGGGTTGGAGTTTGCGGAGGATACACGACATCTGCCGACTCTTGCAGTAGAGTGCGGTGTCGTTGGCAAAAAGTGACAATTGGACCCCATCGCCGGGAATGGGAATGTCATTTGTGTACGAAATGTACAGGAGGGGGGAGAGTACGGAGCCTTGCGGGACCCCGGCTCTGAGCGGACGGGTGGACGAGAATACCCCCTCGTGTCTAAAGCGGAAGGACCGATCCTTCAAAAAGCTATATATGACGCGGACAAGTCGGTCGGGGATACCCAGTTCGTACAATTTGTACACGAGCCCTGCGTGCCAGACCTTGTCAAAGGCCTTGGCGACATCGAAGAAGACGGTTACCGTCTTTTCGCGCCTAGGGAAGAAACCACTCAAGATGTACTCTACTATGCGGTGGACTTGTTGAGGGCAAGAGTGCCTAGCTCGAAAACCAAATTGGTGATGGATGATGAGAGGGGGTCTTGACTGGCTCTCGTGGCGGTTTATATACGCTCGGGCGCTTCCCCCTCCACGACGACCATCGGTGTGCACGCGCTTGCTGCGTGCGCCCTGTTGCTAGGCGTGGTGACGTCATGGAAGATTCCGCTCCGGCCGGCTATTGTATCGCGGCGCCGCGCTGCCGCGTTACAATTTGACTGAGTATTTGTCACTGTATGCTCTGGGGGCCGATTCTCGCCTATGTGAATTGAAAGCGTAGACGCAAAATATTCGAAGGCTCAGGCATTTGTTGACTAAAATTAAGATGAGATAACTCGACAGAGTCAATAGACATTTATTTTCTCATTCGAATTCAATGTAGCATAGCGTTCAGAATACAGATTTTGGCTGTCGCTCGACTTTTTACGAAGAATTCCAAGTCATAAGTCTTAGAGTCGTATACGACTTGTTTGCTAATGAAGTGAGAATTGGTTCCCTGCTACATTTTTTTAGAGGTATGATTATTAAGTTAACTATGGCACAAGCCATCTCCAAAACAGAGTGCAAAGTGGGCCCTCATACACATAACGTTACTTTTAAAATAATCAATCTCTAGCCATACCATACTGCATTGCACAAGTTTTTATGTATAGTTAGTACATGAGTTGATATTTTAAATTAAATTTGAATGTTTGTGGAGCCTGTCGGGCACGTAACATTTCAGTTGTAGGGGTAAAGTTATATAGTATAAATATTGTTTTTATATTAGACGTATTTCTTATAAATTCTAGTACAGTTTTAAATAACAATGATATTCATTATTAAATCCTATTACTATTATCAATATGATTTTATTAAAATTAAGACAAGATACGAATATTCTTTATTGTACTCTCGAAAAACAACAAATACAAAATAATCACGATGTACATAGTACAATTGGCGGCCTTATTGCTAAAAGTATTTTTTTTCTGACAACCTTACGATGGAAAGTTATTAAAAGAAATTCGAAATACGGTAGCCAGTGCAAATTTGGACTTATACTTAGTAATAATACACTAACATACCCTACTTAGGTATATAGGGTGGCCCAAAAATCAACGTCAAGCCGAAAGCGGTTGATAGGCCAGGCGGTGACAGTTATCAGAGAAATATTTAAGAAGTATAAGTTAAGTTTAAATACTTTTAAAAAAATATATGTTTAAAAAAAATTATAAACATTTTTTTTGTGAGTGGTGTAACCCTCAACCCGAGGTTTACACCACTCACAAAAAAATATGAAAAGTAAAGATTTGTAGTCACAGTACTGAAAAGATCATCACAGGATGACAATTTCAATTTTTTTAATGTTAATAATTTTTAAACTACTTAACTTAGAACTAAAACTGTCGTAAGCACAACACATTGTATACGTTAATAAGCTCTGAGATTAAGCTCTGCGAATCGGAGCGAAATCTGGTCGGACTTTTCCGATATAACAACACCCGTAGGTAAATCCGGTTTAAAAGTCTACAATACATAACTTAGATTTTTTTTTATTATTTTTCTGATAACTGTCACTACCCGACCTATCAACCGTTTTTGGCTTGACGTTGCTTTTTGGGACAACCTGTATAAACTTATAATTCACTTAAGCTCATTCACTATATTTCATTCATAACTAATTCGAAATTCAATGTCATATCTTAGGTATGGTATCCCAATTGGTATAACTGCAGGTGTATTACAGATTTAGTGAAAGTGTAAAGTGAAACTGTCTTAAAATCGTACCAAATTCCTGTACCTACGCAGATTCCCAGAAATTCATCTTCCACAACAAAATGAAAAAAATGTACTATGGAATAGAAATTCACCTGGTAAGAGGCATTCCGTGAGAGGTTTTTTTATTGCGCTGTGTATTGATGTAAACTTTTCTCATACTGTGTACTATGAACTCAATGAACATCGAACTATATCAATGCACTGTCAATCGATATCAACCCTTGTACGTCCCCACTGCTGGGGCACGGGTCTCTTCCTGTAGGAAGGTTAGGCTATACTCCACCACGGGGGCCAAGTCCGGGTTGGTGAAAGATTGTAAGATAGTGGCGAGCCTTACTATCAGAAGTTATCAAGCCCCCATAAGGCCTCTGACATGACTTAACGACTGCCATAACATGACAACCGGCACCAACGGCTTAACGTGCCTTGCGAAGCACAGAAGCGCTCGGAAAAAATGCCACTAGCGGTAGTCACGGGACGGTTACCCATCTTGACCGCGCTTGTTGTTGCTTAACTCAAGTGATTCCGATTGATTCCAATCACTTGGTTCGGCTAGGCCACGAGCGCTTCGCTAGGCCACGAGCGCTTCAATAGCTAACAAATATTCACTTGTCCTTTGCGACATACCAATGTCAAATTTGGCATACGGCTAATGGAATAACAGTCCACTATTCTCTCGTGTAATGTCCCTAAACAGAAGGGATAGAAAATGAGTTTTTGGCAAATGCAAACAAGGCATTTGTTGTCGGCGTGACTTGGATTGAATCCAATGTATTTTGGATTGCGGCCAATACTTGCCTCTCCTCTGAATGTGAGGACCCGCAGAAATTGCGGAACGGAATTATTATTAATGTTGGATTTCCGATTTTGCCGGGGTTCTCCCCGCAAATGACAAAAACATTGGATTGACGATACACCCCACTGCATGGGAAGCATAGTTAGATCTGAGATTTCTGCACTTATGGCCGGTTTCTGAATTGAGAATTTTGCTAAGTAAATACTGAACTGTAGGTCTGTCTCTTCGGATGTCACAGCAAAGAGCGTGACAGAACGCTACTTAATTATTTACTTAGCGAAATTCCTAATTCAGTAACTGACCCTTAGCTTCATAGTTGTACCATTGTACGTAGCAAGCGCCGGGGTATGTTAACACTGCAGACTCTAGGGTTTCCTCACGATGTTTTCCTTCACAGTTAGCGAGTGGTATTGCTAGCATAACTTCACAAATGTACAAAACTTAGACAACAAAGTCATTGTTACATGCTGGGATTCGAACCCACGACCTCCTAATTGAGAAGCCGGTGTTCTACCACTCTGCTACCGCTGGTCAAGTTGCGCGGGTAGCATGACGCATTTTGTGGCGCCAAAATGACAAAATTTGATTATAAATTTCAGTACATTCGGTGAAGTCACGCCAATCCAGTGTAAATCGCTACTTTTATCTATAAATATAAACACGACCAGCGTCATCGTTCGTAGATTCTACTTTACTCATTTAATTATATTAGAATTTACTTTATTTCAGATGGCGTAGAATAGAATAGACATGTTTAACAGTACATTTCTTCGCGCTACCCTATGCTACTTAACTCTGTTATATTTTTATACTATTTTTATTTTTAATGCACTAACCCGTGCTAAGGACAATTTTAAAAACCTATTTAGAGGCTCTGTACGTAATACAGAGAATAAAGAGTAAAGAGGTTCGAAATTTCACTGATGCCCGTGAAGCCCATTAGCTCAGTTGGATAGAGCGCTGGCACGGATAGCCAGAGGTCGCGGGTTCGAATCCCGGCATGGGTGGAATTTTTATCCTCTAAATAGGTTTTTATAATGTGTTATATTTTTTCAATTAAACTACTTGCGAACTCAGATGTTAGGGTTAATCATATTACTTTACATAACAGTTTTATGTATTTCGGAACGTAACTTCAGGATTTCATTTGTAATTTTGCCGAGGGTAGTAAACTAAAAGTTAATGATTTCAAAAATACGCCTGTCGCCTCAGGCTGACGTTGACGACATTGACGTCCTCTGTGGCGTAGCGGTAGCGCATCTACCTACCATGCATGAGGTCCCGGGTTCGAATCCCGGCTGGAAACAAAAAAAAAACAGGTCTTGGATGTTTACATGTTTGTGATGTCGTTGTTTCTGGTTCCCACTACACAGGGTATCCTAGTGTGGGGCCTGTAGCAATGTATAATGCCTGTATGTAAATGTTATGTTATGTAGTCTTCCGGGACCACGGTACTTGAAAAAGGGCCGAAACGTCGAAAAATTGTAAAAATGTAAAATTAAACGAGTAAAATCCGAGTGAATACGCTACGTGGTGCGCCAGCGCTGTAACCTAAGTAACGCCTCTAATAGATTAATAATCATAACTTGTTTTATAAGATAAGATAAGGATATTCTTTATTGTACACCAGAGCACATATTATAAAACATATAAAGATACAAAGTACAATAGGCGGCCTTATTGCTAAAAGCAATTTCTTCCAGACAACCTTACTACAGAAAGTTGCTAAAGGAAATAAGAGACGGTTAGTCGGTGCAAATATGAATATATTAATACACTAGGTACTTATTTAAACAACAACATACCTACATTAACCGTTACATATATAGTTATGAAAAACTTATATAAATACGTTATAATAACAATCTACGTGATGATCGAGGAAATAAACGTTTTTTTATTTCAAAAAGTGAAGATAATAATTCTTAACAACTATTTCTAGTATCTACAGTCTAGAACCTAGGACTAACTACTTGGGACTTAAGTCGATTTCCACTAGAAACGGCTGTTTGACAAAACAGTCCTAGGATTCTTGAAACTACGTACTTGTTAGTAGATTCCAAAAAAATACTGCTATATTTGTTAAGATTTGTGACGATCACTTTTTCCGAAAATGCCTTATAAAAGAAGATATGATTTTTTCCATTGGTGGCGCTAGTTAGCACAGCATGGTACCTTAAAAAGATAAGGCCTCAAATAGTCAACAGCATGAACCGAAAACTTCCTTTTTCAGTGGAAATAAAGTGAGACAAAAATACTGACAAAGTTGGCGCGAAGGCGAGATAAGACAAAACCTGACACTAACAATTGGTTTCTTCATTTTAAAAGGCTTCCTCCCGTAAAGTATTTTCCGAAGGCGTCGGTAAGCTTTCAGATCACGTTTAGGAGATATTCTCGCGCGCCGCCGTTTCGACATCAACAAATTAATTTATCTGCTGAAAAGAAAACTAAAAAAAGTTACAGTTATTACATTGTAACTTTTGCAATAAGTATATTTTTCCAAGGGAAAGAGACGAAAAAGGGTAAAATTGATATCGTAGTGTAGTGACAACAATTTAACAATACAATGTATTTGCGTGTAATGTGAGCACGCCCGGTGAATCACGTCGTGGTCACCACTTTAGTTGCCCAAAAATCAAACACCAATATTGTACCTTTATGTGTTTAATGTCACTAATTTATTGTTACTGTTTAGTGTGTTCAATTACTTGTACTCAGGTTATAGGAACAGTTCTCAGGATAATTAACGGGCACTGAATAAAAGATCGAATTAGTTAACTGTAGGTTATATTAGAAATTATAAGACACTTGTGTTATGTGAGGGAGCGCGGGAGTAACTGCCGAACGGGGGACGCGATTCGCCGGGCGCGCTCACATTACACGCATATACATTGTATTGTTACATTGTTGTCACTACAGTAGTGTGGGTATTATATTTTGCGGTAATAGATTTCAGTGATAAATAATTCCCTGTTAGTTAAAAAATCGGTGATAAATTTAAATAGTGCAATGCTAACACAGACTAAGATGCGGTGTGGTGTCGGCCTAGAGAATAACACCAACCCAAATTCTTCCCACGGGTGTCGTAAAAGGCGACTAAGGGACACTAACCGGGGGGTGAGCAGCAGCGCCCCCTGCAGTACAATTCCACCAAACTGCGATCCCCAACCCGCATGCCCAGCGTGGGGATTATGGGCATTACCCCCCAATGATGGCACAACCTTGCGCTATGGCGCTCATTAGGGAAGGTCTATGTCCAGCAGTGGACTAAAATAGCCTGAAGAAGAGGAAGAACACAGACTAAATGTCATGCTTAGTAGTTGGTCCTTTACAATAGTCACACACACGCATGTGACTAAAGGGCTTATTCACACCCGTGTTGACGCGTGATTGGCTCTGAGAGAAAGACACATGCTTTCTCTCAGAGAGGGAGAAAGAGAGTAGGACGCCTTTATAAGATCGTCCCACGTGTCCTGTGCAATAGTACAGTGGTACACAAGAAATAAGTCTCGCGGATGTACCTGCACAGATGACCAAATTGTGGATGTGCACCAAGTTGATCGACCAATCAGATAGTTTCATTTTATGGCAGGCCGCGCACCTTTGTTGCTATTGGTTGATTCAACGTCATCGATGCCGGTGACTATTAGTTTGGCAATATTAGCGTGAGCGAAATAGGTAGCGCTACTGCGGCAATCAATTCTGCACCTTAAACGTATGGGTTAAAGATCATGTTGAATTGTATTTATAGCTTCGGGTACTTTCGTCACACTTCTTCCTAGTCTGCGCGAACGTAGATTCCCGAAGGGACTTTTATGATGTGTAGTACTGTACGACCTTATAAAGGCGACTTACGTTATGTGCTTAGTAAATCTAGTTTACATAATCTTTAAAGTGAGGTAAGCAATAATAATTTATGCATAGTAAGCATTATGGTACTCCCCTGACGAAGCAAATAAATTGATGAGTTTTCTGTCCTCCTAATTTCTTATTTCGGGTTGATTGATCACCTCGCTCGCTCAAACTTGATTTTAATATAGACTCATTATTAGCCATCGATTTATGGATGGAAATTTATAAGCGTCATATTAACTAGAAATTATTTTTGCTCTCAAGTGGTTGCCTTAGCAATAACATGATCTTGGTGACGCTAATTGGATGTTGCGGTCTTTAGTTTTCTTACATTATGGAAATTTTTCCCTCTTGATCTGCAAAAACTTTGAAAACGTTTATATGCTACATAAAAAAAGTTGAACTTATGGAAAGAGCATTTTAGGAGCATTTCTTTCATTGTACGTTTTCATAATATAAACAAATTAATGGTTAGTATTTAGCTAGCTTTTGTTTTATACTTAAAATATAAATTGACGATGTTGTTACCTAAACTGAATAAATGAATATGAATATGAATATAAATAGTTACAAATATCAGAAACTTGAGTTAGTTACCACAAATAAACTCAGAACTCCACTAATCTGTAACTGTACTGGTAACCAAACTAAACGCATCTTTCAACCGAATTTATAAAACATTTACAATATCATACGAGGTCAGACGAATGTAGCAAAATAGTATTTATAAGTAAACGCATTAAATGATAAGACAAAAAACTCCAACTCTGCCTATCACAAATATACGTTAAAACCAATGTTATTAAATTCCACAACAAATTTAATTGGAAAACAAGAAATAATTTTCCAACTGACATTTCATTTTATATGATTTCAAAAGCAAATAAATTGTATTGTAAGGCCAGGATGAAGGAGTTTTCGGCGAGGCATTCATGGGGAAAAGCGAGCCGCAGAAGAGCGAGCAACTGAGTGGTTTTAGTGCACGCTCAGAGTTTTTTTACATCCTACACAGCCAATAAAGCGCTCGTGGCCTAGTGGAACCGAGTGATTGGAATCAATCACTAAGCTTAAGCAATAACAGGCGGTAAGTTGCTAGCAGTTAGTTGCTGGATGGGTGACCATCGCGTGACCACCGCTAGTGGCATATTTTCTTGGCTTGGTTAAGCCATTGGTGCCGGCTGTCACGTAATTCTGAAATGAAATGAAATGAAAAGGTTTTATTCAAAGTAGCGCAGATACTGCGGCTTAACGAACGTTACAAGTCAAACTAGGTGTCCATTTCAAAATCTGGATCATTTTGGACAAAAATGGACAAAAAAACTCCAAACTTACTGTTTTCAAATTCCTTAATTAACAGAATTAACACAGATTCTACAAAACTCGTGAATTTTACATGCTTGAATTCCAGACATCATTGTCATCTAAATAATCCTTAATATTATAGTAGCTCTTTTGGCACAAAGTGTACTTTACACATTTTTTGAAATTACAGTCACTAAGTCATGTCAGAGAGCTTATGGGCGGCTTGAAACTTCTGACAGTAAGGCCCGCCATTGTCTTACAATCCTCCACCAATTCGAACTTGACCCCCGTGGTGGAGTATGGCCTAATTTAAAAGACCCGTGCCCCAGCAGTGCAGTGGGGACATACAAAGGGTTGATACCTACTCAGCTAAAAGCACATCAATATTTACATTCCAACGTAAAACGTCTTTCGGTCTGGTGGTAGAGGGTCACTTTCTAAAACTGCTCGAAAACATGTTGCCTCGGCGACACTCTGCTGCTACGTGTCGTGTGCAATTTATTTATACACCTATACAATTGGGGAGAATAAAGAAGCCATTACTCAGATCCGCTTGACTCGTGCCGCTAGATGGCGACAGTGTCACGTAATACATTGCATAGTTTGAGCTAAAAATTAACGCTTACTTATAGACTTTTCACGATAGACTAACAGTCCAGGTCCGAGGTTGTCTGGAAGAGATCGCTTTTAATGATAAGACCGCCATCGTATACGGCAATAGTTAGATATGTAAGCCTTTTTATGTATTTTGTTTTCTAGTGTGTACAATAAATAGTTATAATCTAATCTAAGATCTCCAGATATCCCGATACTGTCCCGCCCCCCATCCCCACTTTAGTCAAAGATGCCCACAACGTAACTAAGTAGAGGGCATAGATTTTATCTTATTTATTTAATGACAGGGAAATCTACAGCGAAATCAGTAACAAAAAAACTTAACATTTACGATAAATAACATGGCCAATTACAGATTTCCACGGAATTACTTATAAATTTTTCTTATCTTGAGGCAGAGTATTTTAAGTTTTAAAGTGTTTTACATCGTTACCACAAAGGAAAAGTTACAGAAAAATGACTTTAACATTGTGTTTAAGTTATTGACCAAAGTGATTCAAAATAACGATTAAAAAAAAGAAAATAGTCTCATTGTGTGGCGTGAGTGCGTGTGTGGCGTGTGTGCGTGTGTGTGGTGTGTGAATGCGTGTGGTGTGTGTGTGTGTGTGTGTGTGTGTGTGTGAGAGAGAGTTATTTGTTTTTCATTTGTTCGATTATGTTGTTTTTGAACGTTTGTTTTGAATATATGAAAGGATTTACCTCACTAAATTGTTTATTGTATGTGTTACATAACCTAACCAGAATAGAATTTTTCGTATAATTGGTCCTGCGGAAGGGCACATGCAGAAGGCGAGTGTGCCTGGTCCGCCGTGACGTCACGTGCAGTCCAAGCTCACTCAGAAGACTCGGACAGTCTAAGGATCCACGAAGAATACTGTACAGTACCGCCATGTCTATTACGATGCGTCGGTCTTGTAGGGGAGACAGTCTATGATGTTCGCAACTCTTTTCGTAAGTGTCAAAGCATTTGCCAGTTTTATAATTTAAGTAACTTATGAATTTACGTTGGATTCGTTCTATTTTGTGAATTTTAGTTGTATATTGTGGATATCAAATACAGCTTGCATACTCAAACGTACTCCGTACGTAAGCGTTGTATATATTTTTTATACAATTCACATTTTTAAAAGGTTTGCTGGCTCTTATAACGAAACCTAAGTTTTTAAAAGCTTTATCTATTATGACGTCAATATGCTGACTCATAGTTAACTTACTATCCAGATAGACACCAAGATCTCGTACCATATTATTCCTGTTTACTTTTGTATTTTGGATTGAATAAGTGAAGTCCAACGGTTTGTTTTTGCGCGTGAAGGTAATGACTTGACATTTAGAGGTGTTGACTTTAATTCTATTTAGCTCGTAATAACTTGAGAGGCAATTTAAGTCAGATTGTAGTTTATGACAATCATCCAATGTACGAATCTCAATAAATATCTTGGTATCATCTGCATATATTAAGTAATTGGAATATTGCAAACATGATGTGTAAATATTAAATAAATACGCGTTATAGAGAAGTGGTCCCAAATGAGATCTTGTGGAACTCCAGATGAAATCGTTACAAAGTCAGACTTGTAGCCGCCAAGAGCTACAGCCTGAGAGCGGTTTGTTAGGTAGGATTTAATCCAGCGTAGCAAATCTCCATGAATTCCGAGGTGCTGCAACTTTTTCATCAGGATGATGTGATCTACACCGTCGAACGCCTTTTCGAAATCTGTGTAGATCACATCGATCTGTCTATTTTTGACCATAGAACCGTGCAGGGAGTTTAAAAATACTGCTTAGTTGCTGACCGTTGAACGACCTCGCAAAAAACTGTGCTGTTCTAATGGTATGCCATGCTTAACTGTTTGATATACAACTTCATACACAAGTTTTTCGAAAATTTTGCTGAATATATTTAGTTTTAATATTGGCCTATAATTTTCAACCATAACTTTGGACCCTTTTTTGTGTATCGGAGTGATAAATGCCTCTTTCCAGATATCCGGAAATGTACCATCGCTCAGAGATCTCTTGTAAATTATTCTAAGAGGGACAATCAAAGCTGGCGCAGAACGGACGATAAATGACGGAGGTATACCGTCGCAACCGGCTACCTTATTGACGTCTAGAAGTTGCATACATTTTAAAACATCATCGTTCGTTAGATATAGTTTATGAGTATGTGACATAGAATCATGTAAAGCTGCTGGAAATGTCATCTCCGGATATTCATGAGCAGGAGGAATAAAGACGCTTTTAAAGAAGCCATTAAATGCGATGCAGATATCCTCACCTTCTGTATACTTCTTACCCAAGTATGTTACAAATTTTGGATAGTTAGATATGCCACGCCTGGATTTTATATAGGAACAAAAATGTATACTACTTTTGCCTAATTTTGTTTTCGATATTATTGATATAATTATTGTAGCATTCTTTTTCTACGTTATGTTGTCTTTTCCGCAACATGGAAAATTCAAGGTAGTCTCTTGGATTCTTAAAACGTTTCCAGCGTTTATGAACTTTAGTTTTTTCACGTATTATTTTAATGAGTGGCTTGTGAAACCAGACTGGGTAAGTGTTTTTTTTATTTGAGATAACTTTAGGTATAAATTGGTCGATGCATGATTTTAGGTGGGTATAAAATAATTTAACTGCGTCATTAATAGAACCATTCATCATTGTAATCTCCCATGGAATACTATTAAGATGTTTAGTAATATTAACATAATCTCCCTTAGCGAATTGGTGTCTTATAGTTGCATTTACCGGTAAAGGCTTTATTGTAATGTCGCTGGCATCTATTGTAAAAGAGGGGTGAAATGCGTCTTCCTTTATTAGTGGCATATCTGTACGACGAAGATCCATAGTAAAGTTCGTGAAAGCCAAATGTAATGTATTATTATGAGAGTTCTTTAACCTATTATGTTGTGTGAAACCGAGTAAACTTGAAGATGTAAAGGTTGGTGTGCTGTCCCGCTCGGTATTAACAAGTTCACTGCTGCCGCCTTCTGCTCGGCGGGCGCTTAGGCTTTAGTCTGCATACACACGCAGTTTTCAATAGACAAACACGACAATAGCAGAGCTGTTAACGGGCCTATTTGATAATTTGATAGTTTACTAAACAATAGCAGCACAATGTAAAAATAAATAAAGATTCATGGACATATTACACAGATCTCGCCAGCCCCATACTAAGTACTACTAATGACGTGCGTTACAGGCGCTAACTCGACGATAGATTTAATACAATAAATATATAGATAACATCCAAGACCCGATACAAACTAGAAAAGTTCGTTTCCTAGTTTAACCCGGCCGGGGATCGAACTCGAGACCTTCGGTTTTACAGTCAGCTTGCCAAACCTCTGCGCCACCGACGCTGTCATTTTAGAGGAATGGTATAACCCGCCCAAAATCGCTGGCGAACAAAATCGAATCGCGTGAGGCGCCGCCGAGTTCAGTTGCACGGAGTGCCAATGATTACTAGACTACCAATAGTGTAGGGGTCAGTTGCCTCGAGGTAAGCCAGTTGCCAAGCCGGTCTAAGATGGCATCCCATTCAGATGAACCTTAGCAGGTGGAGCTATGCTCTGAGTCCAAAACGATCCGTACATGGATTAATACCAATAGTGTCAATGAACAACGATTGCTGTACTAATATGATTTATTGAACAACTAATATTGTTTTTTACTGTTTATTGTTTAAAATAACACGGTTTACAATTATACTTGTCCTGAAGTACAAATTGTTTCAATTTTGGCAACTACCACCTGCACTGACCTTTCGACCGTATCGCAGAGTGGCAGTCATACTAGAAAAGATGGCCCAGAGCATTTGGGATAGATACTCGTTACTTACAAATACCATAATAATAAGGTGATAATGTTACCGAAAAATATATTAACTACAATGTTACAATTATTAATTTTTAAAGACAAAATGGTAATATTTTGTATGATGAGATTGAGTGGAAGTTTATTTCATTTACAGTGTGAGTATACATGTGTGATGTGTGCAGTGAGTTGTGCGATGTGTGAGCGTGAATAGTGTGTGAACCTAGCCTGCTAGGTAGCACATATTATGCACTTAACAGGAAAGAGAAGAAGGCACAGAGAATACACTGAATAGGTTTGTTTATATCTGAGGTTTAAGTAAGTTTTACACTTGATCATATGTTTTGGCACCAAGCCACTTTATTACTGTATCTTTACTTTATTACTGTAACTATGCACTCACTTCTGCTCTGAGCCAGAGACTAGTATGTTTATGGATGCGTAAAATCACCGCCCCATGCGCCGCCCCACCAGACCATCGATTTGAGCGGGCACTCATAGATTTAAATTTCGATTGAGCGGGCTGAGGACTAGTGCCCTAGTTATTCGACAAAACCACCAAATTTACATCTACAACATTTTGTTAACAACTGCTTACAGGTGTCAGTTTTTTTTTTGGTGCATTCTTTTCATTCCGTCATCTACGAAACTGGAATTACGTAACCAGTTGCAAGTGACAGCTTTTAACAGTGGATTAACGGATTGTGTTATTATGTTGAACTGGGAGTAACAATCTTATTAATTACAACTGATTTCGGTAAAATGCTCTTAGAATTAGATTTGAATAGCCTAGCGTACAGAGAAAGACATTTTAAACTACTACTACCTACTACTTTTTTTAAGTAGCCTGCTGCGCATAGGCCTTCTTTCTGAGAGGGAAAGAGTATGGAATTAATTAGCGCAAGTGCCAACCGCGGATTGGCAATTACAAGCGCTGAATTTGAACACCTTAGACGGTAAGGTTTTCTCATGATTTTTTCCTTCACTATTAGTGAGTGGTAAACCTTTTAATGTAAGTGGCCTTACTTTTTGTGATTTTTAACTGAATTAATCTCTGATAGTTAGATGCGCTCGTGGCCTAGGCGAAGCGAGTGATTGGAATCAATCACTTGGTTAAACAACAACAGGCGCGGTCAGGTACGGGATGGGTGAGCGTCCCGTGACTACCGCTAGTGGCATTTTTCCGAGCGCTTCCATGCTTCGCAAGGCACGTTTAGCCGTTGGTGCCGGCTGTCATATAATGGCAGTCGATAAGCCATGACAGAGGCCTTATGGGCGGATTGATAACTTCTGACAGTAATTCCCGCCACTTTCTTACAATCCTCCACCAACCCGGACTTGGCCCCCGTGGTGGAGTATGGCCTAACCTTCCTGCGATGCAGGAAGAGACCCGTGCCCCAACAGTGGGGACATACAAGGGTTGATAACGAGATAGATAAATAGTAGAACCAGAAAAAAATATTGTTGAATCTAATCCTAATGTTATTCAATTAGATGCCTTATCACCTAGAACTATCTCTTTCAGACAACCTTTATTTTAATGTTTTCTTTTTAAAATTACAGCTAAGTACATCTTATCTATTCTGTGGACGGGTCCCGCGTTTCGCTTAGTGTCCTTTAGTATTGTGCTAAAGCTGTAAATCGCGGCTGGCGGCAGACATTAGGTATTGTATGCTAGCCTAGAGCAATTGGATGCAACAACTTAATGCTCCGAGCTGCTTTGTTACGATATTTATTGGTTAAATTACCCGTATCGGGTCGGTACGAAATACGAGAATAGCAATATCTATCCCCTACTGTAACTATCGGCGGTGGATCAAAACGGGTGTACTGGGTTGCAAAATTCATTGCACAAACGTGAGGTCAATTAGAATTCGTAACTAAAGATATTTTCGATGGCGAATTCAGGCGTTTATTGAGTCAATATATTAAGAACAATATTTTTTTACAACACTTACAATTAGTACAATTATTGTACAGGGTCATTGGTAATAATATACCTTTTGATTTGATTGATTGACCACCAATGATTTGCTTTTAAAACAACAGAAACCTGATAATTGCTTTCATTTGAAATTAAATTTCAATTGGCTAAAGAGCATACAAAAAGAATTGTTGACGGAACAGCTGTTAAGAGAAGATAGAGTTTACGAAGATAGTTTATTTCACTTATTGAAAATATTTATGGATAATTATTAAAGAATGTGATCAAGCTTTCAGTTGACCCAATTATCCAAATGTTGCTGAGTTAGCTTGACTTACCCGTACATTACGATTTCTCATTTCTGTATATTTCTGGTAGAGGTGAGAATTATTACTAACAATTTTCTAGTCTTCCGTCTTACGGAATCAGGTACGTACTTGCGCGGCGCTTAGAAGCAGCTATCGTAATTGTCATCTTAAACGCCCCTAAGAGGTAAAGTGGCGCGCGTTTAAAAGCCACTTTTGTTTTTCCCAGCTTTTCCGCGCGCTAACAAAATGCAAAGTCACGTGTGCTTATGAAAACGTTCCATCGAAAACCGTATCCTGCATCGGAAATGTTGCGGTGGAATATTTCTTAACTACTTGGCTAGAGGGAGAATGCATAAACTTGGCCGTAACAAATACAACTTCGGCCAACGGCGGGACCCATCGGGAACAGTTGCAGCCGCAATCTGCAATCCGGCTGATTTCGATCTTGCATTCCTCTCACACGTTCGCGGAGCTAGTATACGCGAGAGAGTGAAGGCTAAAGTCTTACAAATGCACGTATGCCTCCAGAGATTCGTCGGAGAAGAAACGTTTTAGCGATAAAACTGCTCTCTGCCGCGACAGCGCTCTAGGCGACGCCTCTTGTAAAAGAACTTTAGATTGGCGCAGCCAGCAAAATGCACACTGAAAAGAATCATTTAAAACGACATGACTTAATGGCTCATAAACATTTAAGCCACATAGGGTTCGATTTACGATTTATCTCTCCATTTAAATCTCTTGAGACACACCCCATACGAACTGGGACTTCATATAGACAAATACTGCGATACTTGGGATCATGCATGTGTATAGAAATATCAGTGCAAATCATAAAAACATAAACATAAAATTTTTATTTAATAACCACTTTACACAAAGTTACAAAGGGTGTGAGAAGGTTAAAAATTAATTGGTTTATGTTAAGGATAAAACAACAATGTTTACCGGCGACCCCCACACTATAATTATATTATAGACGATAGTGTGTATAGTGGGGGACTGGTCAAGTAGGTTGGACATTTTAACATTAGGCGACGGTTAGGAAACAGATTAATATTACAATATTAAGGTTGCAAAAATTAGGTTAGAATAAATTAAATTATATAACACTGTTTAGGGGAGACAGTGGAGAGAGCAAATATATTAACTTAAGTGTGTGTGTGTTTGTTTGTGTGTCTGTGAGGGTGTGTTTGTGTGTGTGTGTGTGTATGCCGTGTCATATGAGCAAGCAGAATATGTGTGAGCAATGAGATCTATTAATAATTCTTAGAATCAATAGCGTAGAGTTACTATATTTGACTGAAATTAAGGAAACACTTACCTTTATTGGTGTTTCGTAAAAGGATTGCTGTATTCTATGCAAACTAATAAAGTCCCCAAGATGCAGGCCTCGCCTATTTTATTTACTGCCATTGAACCGTGTATTTTGCTCCTACCTACCTCTTTTGTAAATTAATTAATTATGTAACAACTACTGCTGTAACTAAGTACTATTTCAATAAACCATACTTAATTACTTATTGTTACCAACATATCGCGATCTACTTCTCTACTTCCCTTAAATGTGTCCATTATAATTACCATATCGTGACCATTCAAACTTGAAATCGGATTTCGAGACATGCCGTTTCTGCCATTGAGAGCTGACCTAATTTCAATATGAATCAGTGTAAGATCACGCACAATTGTAATACGGAGAGCTAGATAATATTGTTTTAGCTCACTGTTGCAGCATGAATAATTTATTAAAATTACATTTTGATTAAGGAGCTGATTGCTCACTAACTTGACACATTATGTTTTAAATACCAACGGCATTATTAATAAAATTATTCCTCGCTAAACTCCGATTAAAGTAAAATAGTCTGTGGTGAAGATCTTACAAGGAAAAGACGTAAACTGACTCTCGCGATTCCTTCAGTACTTCCTTGGAGAAAGTTTTTTACACTCGGTATACATTAAAGGCCGTTAATGTATACCGAGTGTAAATAAAGTAACTCGCTCCGTAACTCCAACTAAACCTACGTATTATTAGCATCATTAGAATTGCTATTAAAGAACGTAAGAAACAACATATTTTCTAGAAAAATCAAGCCTGGAAAATCAACGGTGTAGGAAATATTGACATGTAAAGTTAGAAATGTTTGTATTGCATTTTTAACAGAAATGCATTTACTCTTAATATCGTATACCAATCATAATTTCACAGTAATACTATTTACATTTTTTAAGATTTAAAAACAAAGGTATTTTGAAATTTTCAATTCTACAATTTCCATCTATTTAATACTTGCAGAAGATGATTTCTACCATGACGCAATATCAAATAAAATAAATGTACGGATTAGATTTTTACATAGAAATAGAGTGCCTGGGTATTTACTTTACATCGAATTAATGTTAAGAAACACATTTTAAGCTCACAGTTTAAACGTAAGAAACACATTCATCCGGAGTTTTCTGAAACTTTATTAGAAATCAAGCGCTAATTTTATAGAATTTGTGTAATCACCAACCTCCGCTACTAACATAATATCAAAGCACTCTTTATTGGGTGTCTTGGGTGTACTGAATTTTTCTTTTCATGTT
This sequence comes from Yponomeuta sedellus, assembly GCA_934045075.1. NCBI lineage: Eukaryota > Metazoa > Arthropoda > Insecta > Lepidoptera > Yponomeutidae > Yponomeuta > Yponomeuta sedellus. Next base: position 14,442,219 of record OW203734.1, read on the forward strand.
TTCATGGAACTGATTAAAACAAAGAGCGGCTCGCTTTCACAGCTCACAAATAGAGCCCACGGTTGAGCATAGGCCTCTTTTCCTTGTCATTGTCTTACAGAATGTTAATGGGGTGGCTCTAAAAATCGCACATTTAAGACCTACGTAAATGTTTATATGTACATCATATTTTTTTTGTAATTTTCATCAAAATTTATGCTATCAAAACCTAGGTTAGTAGGCGTAGGAGGGCAGAATAATCTAAGATGTTGGCGGCTAGATTTTTTGATGCCACATTTGTTAAAAGAGTCTCATTCTTTCATAATCATTTCAAATGTTCAAAGTACTAGCGAAATGTACACCAAGGGAGTAAACACTCTTAGCGACCTTCAAAAAAGCACAATAATCAAACTTCACGCAACTTGGTAAGGCGCCGAACTCCGCGTCGCAGAAATTTCTAAATCTCATTAAGCCCATTAGCGTGACGCTACGCCGCGTGAAGTTAGTTTCATGGCGGCAAAGTTACTTACACCTGAAGCTTAATTTCTCAGTCAAATGCATAAAAGCATTAGCTCCCTTGAAGCGAGAGCGTAGATTATAAACAGGGCCGTAGGAAATGCTCGCCTCACAAATGCTCCCTGCTTCCGTCTGAGGTACGGCTGGCGACGACAGATTTATGATTTTAAGTGACGTAGATGCCGACTCTTGCGCCGGCTTTCAGTGATAAATTGCATTCTCTGCGATAGCGTGACATCACTTTTAATATTGTATTTGTAGCAAAACTGGCACAACAGAAAACTGCTACAAGCCAAGTGGTGCCTAAAAAGTGTTGCAGAATGCCGCTTTTTATACGCACTCGGATATGACATGATAGTGTCAAACCTGCTGTTGAAAGAATTCAACCTCAATGACGTGTAATTCAGAATACATGTACCTGATGCAAGAAAAACATGGATTTTATTCTTTATAATGCACTAACCCGTGCTGAGGATAATCTGATAAAACCTATTTAGAGGCTAAAAATTCCACCCATGCCGGGACTCGAACCCGCGACCTCTAGCTATCCGTGCCCGCGCTCTTCCAACTGAGCTAATAATATAAGAATATAATCATGTGGATACATCGATATCATTCTGATGTAAAACCTAACTGCAAAGTAGGTACTCGGGGCTGCAACTCACTTCAGCCAGATGTCGCTGCCTGTACGTAATACAGAGAGTATTGTAAAGAGGTTCGAAACTTAATTGATGGCGTTAGTCACCCTTTAGCTGAAATGCAAGAGTGCTGGCACGGTAATCCAGAGGTCGCGGGTTCGAGTCCCGGCATGGGTGGATTTTTTAGCCTCTAAATAGGTTTTTTCAAACACGGATTTATATAATATTTTTTTAGTATTTTGTTTATTTTTGCTTTTCAATATAGTATTTCACGTATGGCTAGCCACATTTCATTGGATTAAGAAATATTTATAATAATTTCTCCACATTTAGACTTGTTCCGAATTAAAATTTAGACTAAGTTGGATTATTACTTTCAGTCGAATATATCTCAGGCCTTCTCTAGAGCCCGAGGTACATTCTTAAAGCTAACAGACGGTAACCCATATATATACTATATATATCTAATAACTGTGGAATAAAAGACGGAAAAAGTGACGTATCTACGCAACCTTGCTCTTGTGACCTAGTTTGCTTTTACAGCGAAGTCGATGTTATAGAAGACAATACAATTAACGCTGTTGGTGTTCTCTCGTTGGTCTAACAGAATCGAGACGGATTTACATAATGGGGGAACCGCATTACTAAGTACCGTCAATATGTACTAGGTACTGTGGTAATTAGGCTGATTAATTTGTGACATTGTTTGGTCACTGGATTGATGATTGTACAACACACGAGGTCTACAAAGCTACACAAAGTTGCTTTAAGCGTCTTATGCAATCATACTACGAGTAAGTTAAGTTAAGCCGTTGATGCCGGCTGTCATGTACTGGCAGTTGTTAAGCCATGTCAGAGGCCTCATGGGCGGCTTGATAACTTTTGACAGTAAGGCCCGCCACTGCTTTACAATCCTCCACCAACCCGAACTTGGCCGCCGTGGTGGAGTATGGCTTAACCTTCCTGCGATGCAGGAAGAGACCTGTGCCCCAGCAGTGGGGACATACAATGGTTGATATCGAACGACGACTAGGAGTAAGCCCCGAGTCTGTAAATGGTCTGCAGTAAAATGAGAGACACTCGTTTGGGTCACTTGATACGTTTTTTTCATTCCATTGACGCTTTGAAGGCGTAGAACAGAAGCGACAAAGAAAGAATTTAATTATCGTCTCCTGGATAAGGGAATTCTTCAGTTTCATGACCAATTCAGCTTGATAATACCGAATTATTGTATTATCACCTAAATTATAAACTTCTTCTTCTTCTCCAGGCTATCCACTGCTGGACATGGCCCTCCCCTAATGAGCGCCATAGCGCCCTGTCTTCAGCTTGCCGCATCCATTATACACTTGCAAAGTTTTAAACCAAAACGACTGTTCTGAGTGGGGCAAAACTGAACTCTTGAGATTGTTATATAGACTTTAATTAGCTCGTCAGATACAAGCACGCGAAGCTAAAATAAGCGTTTTAAAAACCTATTTAGAGTCTAAAAATTCCACCCATACCGGGAATAGAACCTGCGACCTCTGGTGTGTTAAAAATAAATTTCCATAACCTTTAACAACTATCGCCTTCTTTACCGATATAACTCGCATCGCAAACCATAGTCAGTTTTATGATAATATATAGAGATATTCCACTCGATATAGCCGTAAAGTGTTATAATCCAACGTAAATACCCAACTATACGAGTAGGGTCCTAAGCGGTACCCTCGACCCTTAAGCTTGAGATAAGGAAGGTCTCTATTACGCTTCTATCATAAAGTTTGCAGATTTCTTTTTACCTTACTACGAAAACAAGTCGGTTTATGTTTTATGCACTAAGTTTTTTTTGACCAGGCGAAATATGTTGACCGATTTTAAGAATCAGTTGTCCACTGAAAGTTATATGACAACCTTATAAGGCTGAAACTGTTAAATCCTAATTAAGTAAAAGTATTTTATATGAGGGCCGTTGGCTTGCCTATTGATTAAAATAAAAAATAAATGACTGATACTGATCACTGAAACAGATGATCAACAAAATTAAGAAACACAAAATGGCGGAAATCAGCTGCCTATGTATCTTATCTTCTGTTTCTGTAATAATTTTCCGGTATACAATAAAGAATATTCTTATCTTATCTAATCCTCATCATCATCAACCCATTATGTCCCTACTGAGGGGCACGTGTCTCTTCCCTGGGGAAGGTATCGGCCATACTCCACGACGGGTGCCAAGTCTGGTTTGTTGGAGGATTGCAAAACTAGTGGCTGATCTTACTGTCAGAAGTTTTTAAGCCGCCCTAAGGCTTGGCTTAACGACTGCCTTCTATCGACGGCAGCCGGCACCAACTGCTTAACGTGTCTTGCGAAGCCCGGAACCGCTTGGAAAATGCTACTAGCATTAGTCATAGACGGTCACCCATCCATGCACTGAACGCGGCCTATGTTGCTTAACCTTCGTGATAATTTAAGATCACTTAGGTCGCCGGGGCTACGAGCGATTTCTTATCTCTATTGAAATCAATAAGAAGATACTGAAGCTTATCGAATAAGAAACTTGTAAGAAAAACCAAAACCCCGGTTGCTTAAAAGTCGTAGAAAAGCACGTCAAATTGTAATTTAATAATTATTACCCGCAGAAGGTGAAACCAAACTAACTAACAACAAATTGAAAGGGTACCGCGTGCTTATACATTTTAGCAGTCTGAGATTTGAAGCGATAATGAGGAATTTTCTTGTAAACTTTTTGAAGAAATCAACGCAAGTTTATTATTAATGCATTAGTTTTACTTGTAAGAGACTTGCCCCTTCTGTAAAATTGTACAACCAATACATCTCCAAAAAAGTATCTCCAAAAATACTTTAATCAATACAGTAAAATATCTTATTATCTGTCCCTCCCAATTGGAGCGTCACGTGATACAGAGCGAAAACTACAAATTTCACTTCAAAGCCCGGGATTATAAAGTCTTCAACAATACGAAATCATTGACAAATCCATTTGGGAAGTCAAAGCGCCAACAGATTAAGCGATCGAATATTCGCTTTCACGGAGCCTGGCCAAGCGCAAATATTGTTGAAACTTAAACGACAACATTTGACGTCGGACTTCTGCTCTAAAGAGTTGGACCCATTCAGCCCTATTGCATCGATATCAACTCCACTGCTGGACTTAGCTGGACTGTTGTAACGTTGGGTATCTTTATAAATAATAATAAACTCTGGAACGACTTCAGGTGTTGTTTTATTTGTAGATATTTGTAGTAATTTTAAAACAGAAAACTGGATAAAAAAAACGGAGAAACAGGTAAAATAGTCAGATCTGGTCAATGAGGGAAATCGAAGAATGTGTGACGTAATTTAAATATTTGAAAATGATAGATAGAAAAAGAAAAAAAATGGAGTGAAGAGGTTTGCACCGTCACACTACCCGGGGGCATCGGTAAAAATTTTTTTTTAAATATATTTATTTAAAAAATATATTTCAAAAAAATGTTTTCTTTATAAAAAATATTGTTGAGTAAAATTTACAAAAAAGGTCGAGAGCAAAGTCCATGAAGGTCGGGGATGGGGATGGGTAAGTAAATTTATACTTAAATATTAAAATATATATATATATAAAAGATGGGCGGTGAAACTCACTGAATTGACTACGGCAGTTTCATGTATGTTTTTAATTTTATTAAAATGATTAATTTCACGCTGTTCCGTGAAATTAATCATTTTTCAAATAACAAAATACTATGTTATTTGAAAAGAGTTATTATTTTTTGGCCATTCTTCCGATTGGCATCATAAAAGTAGAGGTATTTTTTTTTAATTTAAGACGGTTCGATTCCCAGACAAGGCAAGTAATTTTCAGAAAATCTTTGAATGCATAATTACTAACTTTTAAAAATAACATAAAGTCTTCTTTCAGCAAAATACCCTGTGTACGATATTTAAGGTACTTTCCCTTCATGGCCATAACTTTGAGACGCCCTGTATACAGAAAATTAAAAGTATAAAAAGGTAGCGTGGGTATGTTTTGTACAAGTTGACAGTTAAAATATTTAAAAAGAATACGGATAATAAAAAAGGAGGTGGAGTAATATTTTAGGAATGAGGTAAGGATGGGGTGAGGGTGAGAGGTTTTTATTTTATTGCCAAAGAGTTTCTTCTAAGTTTAACCTGTGGAGGTTTGCTTTTAGAATATTGAAAAATTTATGACGATGAATGGTGTCAGAATAATTGACGTCTAGAAATTTGGTTTGCAAAGATTTTGTAAATAATAGCAAAATACCCTATGTACGATATTTAAGGTACTTTCCCTTCATGGCCCATAACTTTGGGACGCCCTGTATACAGAAAGTTAAAAGTATAAAAAGGTAGCGTGGGTAGGTTTTGTACAATTTGACAGTTAAAATATTTAAAAAGAATACGGATAATAAAAAAGGAGGTGGAGTAATATTTTAGGAATGAGGTAAGGATGGGGTGAGGGTGAGAGGTTTTTATTTTATTGCCAAAGAGTTTCTTGTAAGTTTAACCTGTGGAGGTTTGCTTTTAGAATATTGAAAAATTTATGACGATGAATGGTGTCAGAATTACTGACGTCTAGAAATTTGGTTTGCAAAGATTTTGTAAATAATAGCAAAATACCCTATGTACGATATTTAAGGTACTTTCCCTTCATGGCCCATAACTTTGGGACGCCCTGTATACAGAAAATTAAAAGTATAAAAAGGTAGCGTGAGTAGGTTTTGTACAATTTGACAGTTAAAATATTTAAAAAGAATACGGATAATAAAAGAGGAGGTGGAGTAATATTTTAGGAATGAGGTAAGGATGGGGTGAGGGTGAGAGGTTTTTATTTTATTGCCAAAGAGTTCCTTGTAAGTTCAACCTGTGGAGGTGTGTGTAGAAGTTATTGATTGTATAGTGTTAGTGTATACTGTGGTATGTTTCGGTTAGGTGGGGTGCAGATAGATAGAATAGGACTTTTATTAGGGCCGAAAAATTAGCTACTATGGGTGAATCTACTTAGTGAAGAATTGTCAATGAGTAGTTATAATGAATTACCTTTTGGTCCAGATGACAAGTCCCACTTTAAACTGTATTTAATATTTAATTTATAAAACGTGAAAACACTTAACAAAAAAAAATCTTGCAGGTCTTCAGAATCGGAAGAAGTCCAACAGAATCCTTAAGCAAGGCTGGGGAGCTCCTGGGGATGTGCGTGTGACGAATGGGGTCGTGGGTATGAAGCAGCAGCAGCAGTTCGACGATTGTGCACTCGTATAATCGTGGTAATCGTGCTTGTATTCGCACTCGCACTCGCAGCGTAGTCGCGGTGGGTGGGCAGTGTCGTCTCGGCGTATCAAGCCGTGGGGTGTTGTTGGGTTTCGTTATTATCGTTGGGCGCCAGTGTAACGTTGGGTATCTTTATGAATAATAATAAACTCTGGAACGACTTCAGGTGTTGTTTTATTTGTAGATATTTGTAGTAACAAATAGTCAGATCTGGTCAAAGGGTAAAGTAGTAATGAATGAAAAATGAGGGAAATCGAATAATGTGTGACGTAATTTAAATATTTGAAAATGATAACGACTGCCATTATATGACAGCCGGCACCAACGGCTTAACGTGCCTTGCGAAGCACGGAAGCGCTCGGAAAAATGCCACTAGCGGTAGTCACGCGACGCTCACCCGTCCCGTACCTGACCGCGCCTATTGTTGCTTAACCAAGTGATTGATTACAATCACTCGGTTCGCCTAGGCCAAGAGCGCTTCGTTCGAAGTTAAGGTAATTACGTTTTACCCAAAAAATAACTGCGTTTACACCCGTGTTAGAAAACAGCATTGTGGAACAATTATATAAAGTTACCGACGATTTAAATTAAGTACATATTCACTGGTCAAAGGGGTTCACACCGTTAGATGACCCAGTTGAGTTGAATACTGTTGTTGTGGAAACAGACTTGGATTCCGGAGTTACCGATCACACTTCTTGTCTGGCCGGGTCTTCAGATAATATTAACTAAAGATATTCCGCCCGTCTACAGCCGCAAGGGAATTGAAATTCTTCGGTGATGTCTGTGGTTTTCAAGTTTTCTTCACTTTGTGAAAACGATTTTGTGAGTTTTCAACAAAAATACACCAAGACGAGTGCCTTGTTGACCTCTATTGGTCGGTAAAACACTTGCCTGAGATTGGGAAGGTTTTTCATTCAACTTGTAACAAGCATGTAGTATGTATATCACTTTGTTTTCCAATTCATATATTGCATGAATCGTCACTGACTGGGTTCCACGCAACGGATACGCAAACGTAGCCGAACCAAGCGGAGATGGCAGGACGACCTCATAACTAAATAGATAAAGCATTCAATCAATCAGGCTTTCACTCACAAACATACATACAGGTCTTACACATAAAAACACTATGCATATTGTAAAACACTGACCCCTGAGTCACAGACCTCAAACCTAAGGGCCTGGGCACAATTTTATTTTATGAGTGTATAATATCGAAATTTGTTTTTATGATATAATTTTCTTGTATCATAACATAACATAACATTTTACTGGCACATACATTGCTTCTAGCCCCACACTAGGATACCCTGTGTCGGGCATTGTTTTTTTCAGCGTTGCAACTGACAAGTCAGTTGCTACATTATGCTGAGTCGGGCCCATTTTGGGGGCTCAATACTTAAAACCTATGTATTAAATTATGTTGTTTTCGTGTTGTAAAGTTGATTTATTTTTTAGCTGTGTCTTTTGTTTTTTTTTTTTTTTTGCTATGTGTAATCTCTTTTTTTTTTTATAATTGGTTTGTGTGTTTTTTTGGTTTTGTTTTGAGTATTGTGTCGTCAAATAAATACATTTTCTTTCTTTCTTTCTTTCTTTCTTTTTATAGAAATAAAACTTATACAAAACTCGACTTCCTGCCAGCCGCGACGAGACGAGAGGAAAACCCAACTCCCACAAAAGTTCCAGCAATGGAACACAATCGAGGCTACATAAAAAAATATATGTAACACATAAATATACGCGTCTATCCTAAAGGGGTAGGCAGAGACGAGTATGCCACTTAGCACCATCCTGACAGACTTATATCCCGAATTCGAATCCCGGCATGGGTTGAATTGTTAGCCTCTAAATAGGTTTTTTAAAATAGGTTTTTTAAAACTTATATCCCTTCATCACATTCATTAGTTGTAGCATGCACTGCACGTTCTCCGGTTTCGGGTACTTTTTGCGCCCTTTGCTAATTAGTAAAGTAATAAGTTTACTAAGTTAAGTACAGCCCTTTCTGAATTTGAAAAGAAGCTTGGCCACTAAGTCCATGATACTCTCTCTCTAAGAGCGCGTGAGCCTTGCAGATCGACTTATTACTAAAATGCTGTAACAAGCGTGATTGATTATTGATTTATTGTTTGATTGCGGATTCAATTAACGCTGTAGGCCGCTGTATTTTAGTTTATTGTAACGGCCTCAGTCTTGATATTTTTACACATTTCAGACACGTTACTATATTTTATTTATTTATTTATATTTGTATATTAGTAACAAATGAAAAGGGATCCTAGTTTGTGATTGAAATAACTGAGCGCCACAAAAAAAGATTTTCTGTTCCAAGGCCCTCTTACAGATCTGGAGATCTGTAGTAGGGAGAGTACTTTTCTTTTAAAATACAAAATACATACATAATGACGCAACGGCACAGTTATATTTATTTACTAACCGATATGTACCTATATAACGTCTTCAGTGATATATCATACGGATATAACAGTACTTAAATTGTCTACCGTACAATTCTGATAAAAGTAATACGACGAATGGATTTTTAATAAGCCTTCCGTCGATATTACGAAAATTCTTCAAGTGTCCAGTTTTACGGAACGAGACGAAAGAATTTAATTTCATTAGATATAGCGATTCTATTTATGCAACGAAATTTTCAATTCGAATTCTACGACCCAATTTCACACGTACAGTCAGGTTATGAAGGTGTCTGCAGTTTTGGTGGATTTTACCTCATAATTATAATTTTGCATTCATGTGGGAATAGTACTTTTGCGAATAAAGTATATTGAGCTCTATTTATAGGTTAAGTAATGTCTACTTCAAGACGAAAAATATCAGTGAACAGTTATACTCGTACATTGGAAGTTAAATAATAAAAAAATTAAAGTCTTGTTTTTACATATGTTATAATCGATATCAGTCTTTGTATGTCCCCATTACTGGGACACGGGTCTCTTCGTGCATCGCAGAAAAGTTAGGCCCTTCTCCACTACGGGGCCCAAGTCCGAGTTTATATTTATACATAATATATTTATATTTATAATGTTCCGAACAAACAGTGACATACAAACCGAACAGGTAATTTAATATTACTTGATAGCTTTGCCCGTTCCTGAGAAATGGTCTTAATACATAGATCGCCTGGCAGATGGTCGGACGGATCAATGGAGGGACGGACAAACGAACTGACGAACAGACGGAATCGCGGGTGATAAGTGCTCCTTTTTTCTTTTGAGGTACGGGACCCTCAAAAAGATAAACGTTACTGAAACGTTAAAGAACTGAATAGTATAGCTCATATTACTGGCTGGAATTCTGGAGGGTATTGAAGGTATCAAATTTGACACCTTTACAAAGGGTCAACCTATTTTTGAAGTACCTACTGTTGTTCATCACGGTATTTCTGGTCTTACCCTCACTTCATGTGTTATATTTTCCAGAACCCGTGTCTTAGCTAACGAAAAAACCTTGTACGTAAAAATTTCAACCCGATGCTTGCTATTATTTAGACGCAAAACTGAGAAAAATATTTTCAGCGTCCCACCGACCCTCGTGCAAAATCCGGTTTAAGCACTTAGGTACTTAATTACTTCTGTAAGAATTTTTAATCTCCTTATTATGACCAAGACCCGCCTAGGATAACGAACGAAAATTACGGGATTAAGAGATAGCGTGGCTATTTATAATTTTGAGAAATATGGCCGGGCGTAACACCCTTCGGACGGCCTTCGCGAAAATTCGCCTATCTCTCGGATACCGTGTGCCTCTGACCATAAATTAGTTTACCGGTATTTAAAAGGCTATATTTTGTACTTATATCCAGGGCATAACCTAACTGATAGTATCAGGAGTGTGCTTGTGTAAGGTGCAGCGCACGCACACTAAGATTTAGTTGAATTAAACGCTTGTACGGACTGAACGCGTATTACTCTGCTCCCAATAGCTACCCACAAACAGTACTGTAGTGAAATGCTTTAAGTTTCGTCCGACTCATTGCTATAGTGTTAACTGCAGATAGAGAATGCTAGAGCACGATGGTTGAGGACCAAATAGAATGCAAAATGAAACTTTTTTGAACTAGAATACTTGACGAATGCGTGCATGTTTTCTTTATTTTGACTAGAATTATTATTTTAGAGTAAAAAGTAGTAAACTTTTAGTCCGGATCTACTTACGGGTGTTACTATATCGGAAGAGTCCGACCAGGTTTCGCTCCGATTCGCATAGCTTAATCATGGTGAGCAGAGACGGAGCTCGCGTCGTCGGTTACTCGTCTCACACTGCGGGCAAGCGCGCGGCCCACAACACCCGTAAGTAGATCCGGACTAAAAGGCTACAATGTGTTGTGCTTACGAAAGTTTTAGTTAAAAAATATTACGTAGAATACAACAGTGTTTATTCAAAGTGTACTCCTGATGAGCGGCTTTGTCAATAAGCACTTAAAATCTGTTTATATTAATTACTATTCCAGTGGAAGTAGGTATGTGTACTATTTGGAACGGTGGAAACATCTTTATGGCTTTATTTATGTTTGACACGAAGACGTCAACACAAATAAAGCAAGATAGATTCTTACACAGCAGAATATTGACCTCTTACGCGATTATTGGAGACCTGCCTGAAAAAAAGACGCTCTTATCCTTGCAGAATAATTTAATTATTTAAGTGCAGATTTTTTTTTACACTTGTTTTATTTGATATCCGTTAGAAGAAATATCCGTGTAATTTCCTTTTTTATAAACAATAAAGTGTTCTTTATCTATGTAATTCATTTGAAATTAGGGCTGGTAATTTGTTACTACGAAAAAAGCTTTTTTACTGTATAGATGGAGATCTGCAGCCATATGTACCAAGGCAAATAGAGCAATTTACTAAAATTCGTAAGAGGTCATATCGCGGGTACAGTACTGTTAAAAGTCACCCGACGGTGCATTAGATGCATAGAAATAAACTCAAAGCGAGTAAAAAGCTCGATAGAAGAATAAGCAATGGAGTCATCGGCAAAAACACTACCAGTCATTCCTATGCCTTTCACATTTGCTGCATATCTTTATTTCGCACCCTTTCAAAGCGAAGGCCCATTAGATCAACTTTCCGCTTACATGGGGACCGCAGGTTATTCCCATCACGTCGCGTACATAAACTTTCATGGGGTAAACTTATTCCATATGCGCGATCATGCGGTTGAAGTGGCAAAAGCCAATCACGCAAACGCGATTTTTTCTCCTCCAGTTTAGAGTTTCGTACCCAGAGGGCGCTAACAGAACCCCTGTTGCCTTGAAGGTCGTTCTCTCTGCAAGCCTGATAATCAGTCTGACCTAAAAAGAGATTTTTCTTTTGAACCGCAATAGATAGCCAGTTGAATTTTTCACAAAGTACGTGTTATTATAGCGGATTGACTGAAACATAATAAACCGTACAAAAAATTAAGAGACCAATATAAATTATTTTTGAAAAATATTTCAACGTTTTTTGGTTTTGACTCTAATAGTAAATTTTATTGTAGCTGCAGTCTCTATTCTATAACAACCACTAATAAGACCCTGTCAACTCTAAGCCCTATTACCACTCTTTATTATATATTTATGGTGATAAGAAACTCGGACGTATTTTTTCCTTTCATAAATAAATAATTTCCACTAACATGATAATAATATGTAAGACGCAACTCAGGTACTCGTCTGCTCACCAGGTTATATGTTTTTCTTAGTGCCATAATTTGTTGAAAGTCGGCTGTAACTGTGAAAAATGGTCACAATTATATCCGAATGGTTTTGGTTGGTTTGACGTTAAATATGTCCTCAGAAGGCTTCGAAACTTGAAGTCCCTCACCCTTATGACCTTGGCAAAATATACGGAAGTAATCTTGAATGGTTCTATCCTGAAACGATGACAAATAGTGGAAGAAATATCAATGGAATGATTTATATGCAGAGACGCCAAACTGTGGTCTCTCACATACACTTAGGTCTTAGTATGACGTACAGACAACAATATACCAACATTTTGGTCCCAAAGTTACCCCAAATATGACTGCACGTATAGTGCACGGACGTAAACGTTGATTTGCTGTCGAGTATACCTGCGTGTGACAGTACCAGGATACAGTCAATGTGCTTGTACATCTCGTAGAAACTAAAAATCATATCAAAAATATTTTCGTCTATAACCTCCAATGAAATGGATATTTCCGATTTAACCACAAATTGTTATTCATTGATATCGATCCTATCTGGTCGGCCGTGTTGCCCCAAAACCGACACGGGGTTACTTTAACATCATAAAATACACCTCGATGGTCCCGATACCACCGATACGGTTTTCGTGAAAATTAATATTGTATCAGAAATGCCTGCTCGCCTGAGAGCGATTTTGTGCGATACCCATAACACAAAATAAATGAAACAGAAGGGTTTGGTCAAGATTTCATTGCTGTGGCCTAATTTAGGTTTTAAAATACCCTTTACAAAGACCGAAGATATTATGACAACAAAATCGATAACTGTTCGAACTTACTACTAGTTGCTCCTAACGGCCTTGAAGAAAGTTTTCTAAAATTGTATGCTTAAGGGGATAATTAGGCCTCCGGTAAATTTTGCAATTATTGGTTTCAAAATGCTTTTAAACTTAACTAAGATAGTTTCCAACATAATTTTAATACCACACATCTTTGTCCTAGATTATGGCCCTCGTTGCTGAGAGTAGACATACATAACAAATTTGATAATTTTAAGAACCTATTTAGAGGCTAAAAATTCCATCCATGCCGGGATTCGAACCCGCGACCTCTGGCTATCCGTGCCAGCGCTCTATCAAACTGAGCCAGATGTCGCTGCCTGTACGTAATACAGATAATAGTGTAAAGAGGTTCGAAATTTCACTGATTCCGGTGAGTCGCCCATTAGCTCAGTTGGATAGAGCGCTGGCACGGATAGCCAGAGGTCGCGGGTTCGAATCCCGACATGGATGGAATTTTTAGCCTCTAAATAGGTTTTTAAAATTGTACCTAGCACGGGTTAGTGCATTAAAAATAAAAAAAATAGTGTAATCATGTGGGTACAGTGATATCGTTCCGATGTTAAAACCTAACTGCAAAGTAGGTAGTCGGGGCTGTAAGTGATGCAATCTACTTCAGCCAGATGTCGCTGCCTGTACGTAATACAGAGAATAGTGTAGAGGTTCGAAATTTCACTGATGCCGGTGAGTCGCCCATTAGCTCAGTTGGATAGAACGCTGGCACGGATAGCCAGAGGTCGCGGGTTCGAATCCCGGCATGGATGGAATTTTTAGCCTCTAAATAGGTTTTTAAAATTGTACTTAGCACGGGTTAGTGCATTAAAAAAAAATTGTATAAATTTGCTAATGTATTATGAACTTATTATTCGGAAGTATTCGCTGGATCTGTGACGTCAGCGCCAATTAGCCTTCAAATATTTCTGATAGTATTATTTGCACGGCCAGACTAAGGTTCGCACTGAAACTACGTTATATCCAAACTAACAGCTTCTTTCGCGCTACGTAGCAGAATATTTTTAATTTGTTGGCTTAAAATTATGACGATAGCCATTTAATAAAAGGGTAGAACCCAAACATCAAATATTTCGTGGCCATGCCAGGTCGAAGAGGATTTTCCTGTTTTCACGGTGAACGGGGCAGACAGAATAAAATATGATTTTTTTTCTTTATCTTGATGCTTTTATGTAAATAATTTGTTTATGGCTCTTTTGTGCGCGGAAGGTTATTTGATGTCAAAATTTGAAACTTTAAACAGAACTTTTTAAGGCCTTTTTTACAAGAGTTCTTTATAAAGGTCGATTATCTTTAGGAAAGTCTCTCTAATGGACTATAGGGGATTAAAATATTTATTACAATTTAAAAATAGTTAAAAAAAATATAAAGGTAGTTTGAATTGTAACGTTCATTAAGCTGCAATTTCTGCGCTGCTTTGAATAAAACCTTTTCATTTCATTTCAAATAAAACACTTTCTACAAGAATCGTTAAAAACATACATACATACATACATACATACATACATACATACATACATACATACATACATACATACACCCATACATACATACATACATACATACATACATACATACATACATACATACATACATACATACATACATACATACATACATACATACATACATACATACATACATACATACATACATACATACATACATACATACATACATACATACATACATACATACATACATACATACATACATACATACATACATACATACATACATACATACATACATACATACATACATACATACATACATACATACATACATACATACATACATACATACATACATATATACCTCACGCCTGTATCCCAGAGGGGTAGGCAGAGACCAGGGACTATCACTTGCCACAATCCTGACAGAACACCTTCGCTTCATCAACGTTCATAAGTCGTTGCATGCACGACGCTGGTTCCAGATACTTTTTATCTTCCCTTTTGCTAATACATCCCCTATTTTGTCGATGTATGTCCGCCTGACACGTCCCTTACCAGCACTTCCACTTACATGGAGGGGCTGGTAAGGGACGTCCCAGGCAAAAACATATCACCCGTTAACTAATCGACACCATCTGAAGCGCTGTTGCAGCAAACGTGTGATAGCTGCTAGTTCCTCGTTAACTTTATAGTAAAGTTGGTTAATACCAAAAGTGATTAGTATCGAATAATATCGAACATATGAATAGAATAACCCCCTTAAGCTCTACAGGTCCTTTATGACTTATTTTTAAAGTGAATAAACGAGCAAAGTGGACTACGAACGAGAAAATTTAATTGAAGCAGTTTCATAATAAACCAAATCCTCTATGCACACATTAGTGCACAAAGCGGGAAAATTAATACACATTCGTTTCAACGTAATTTTTCTTTCACAGAGTGCGTTCGGTAAGTAGAAAATATACTGCTCCCGTATTTTAAGATACTTTCTGCAGTTTTTCCATTTCGCTAAAACAGGGTTCGTGTTTTGTGAACTTTTCGAAGAAGTTTGAGTTGTTTTCTCTTACACAGCGCTGCGCCACTTGCACCCGATAGGATGAGCGAGTATCTCCTAAGTGTGAGAGAAAAACATATTTTACATTTAAACTTATACAGAGTTTGTTTTTTCAAATTAAAATTCCAGTTGCTTTTACTCAGCTGTTTATCAACTGCGTCTTGAGCTTTGCAGTTTTTATTAACGCCGAAGTTCTTAGTAAGACTTGTTCAGTCAAAACATTTTTATCTTTTTTATAATTATATTCTTTATCACACTCTGTGCATTAAGATCTAAAATACATTTAGACCTAACTGATTCCTTTTAATTGGTTGTGAATCATCAATTCTTACGATAAAGAGAATTACTGACGTTTTGATGATAAACACATAATTAAGAGGCAGGACTGGGTGCAAAACTATAGATTTAATCCCCGCAGGTAACAGTTGAGACAGCCTTTCTTTTTTAATTATAAAATACCACCAAATTGCGCTAAATTGCTAACTAAACAAAAATACTACCTGAAACGAAAAAAATAAACCGTTCAGACTCGTATTATTCAGAGACCAAATCGTTTAATGTGTGCCGGGCAATGAAGGGTCCCGTAGAAGAGGGTTTTTGATTGATTAACAACTTTATGAAGGAAATTTTCTATGGCCTTCTTGGTACTCTGCCGCCCGACAGCGATCTGGTTTAATTATTTTATTTAAATGAGAAAGTAGGTCTTAGATTTAGTTTCGTTTCCTATATTAATAGTCTAAATAGTGAAATATCTGTGTTTTTATTTATTCTCATTAAATAATAATACTGAATCGCTTTTTTGTTAAAGTAATACAAAAGAAAAATAACATAGCAAATGGGCAAAGAGATGGTGACAGAAAGAATATTACAGAATGAGTCACACGAGATAGAAAAGTCCATAAAAGGGAAAATATACAAAATCATAAGATAAATGCAAAGAGCATTCAACAGGTGTGTTGCCGTATTTTGTCCTTGCTCTAGGCCAATTTAGGCTAAGAAAGGTTTTTTATCTATCCTGTGTAATCAAATCAATTTATGTGTACAACATGATCTTAGTTATCGCGATTATTTATTAGGTACAATGTAATTACGTTATTTCCCGACATTTCCGCAGCGTACTGCAACGCTGCCGGAGCTATATATCGCACCCTCAGAACGAAAGAGGCCTAAGTCAAAAAACAGTGAAATTGAGTTACAATCATAGAGTCATAAAAAGGTATGCCGTAGGCGGAAGATTCGCTATGCTCTTTTTTTTACAATAAGTGCCTTTGTTTTACTATTCATCGGATAGAGCATACCTTTTTATGTCTCTCTATGATTGTTAGGTACTCAATTTTTTGAGATTTTTTTTAGTATTTAAACTATTTTTTGACTTAGGCCTCTTTCGTTCTGAGGGTGCGATATAGGCCCGTTAGTAAGCGTAGTAAGCGTTAGTAAGGGTTGCGTGTCGGTCAGCTCCGAAAAACGAAAGAAGTGTCTACCAACAAGAATCAATAATGTATTGACTGTACTTGCCACTACAGTCTACATGTCCACGGCGACTGTAACGGGAAATAAGGTAATTACGTTTTACTTAATAAATACTCGCGATTAGAGCCGTTTCATATATAACTATGTATTTGTCTCGCGGATCATTAAGTAACCTTCAGGCAGTAAACATTTTCAGAAGACGACTAAATACACTTTAGCCTAAACAAGTGTTTTAGTCAACTAAGTAATAGGGGCGTGCAAGTTTTAATTAATATGTATTATCTATACGCATAGGTAGTCAAACAACGTTTAAAATTCCCAAGTCGCAACAGGCAGAGAACATTGTTCATGAATTAACAATAAACTTTCCTTTAGATACAGAGGCATTTCGGCGACTGGCGTACCTACGCCACAGCATATCCACGGTCAGACGGGACGAATGACACAACCTTTGATTCAATTTGCATTCCAATGCCAACAGCCTTAAGGTAGTAAATTGTGTAAACCGCAAGTCTGCTGAACCGGTCCCCTTTGACATCGCCAGTTCGGTATTGTGTTGGTTTCCTAACAATTAGAATACCAAATTGCTACGGGGATATGGTAATATGATTCTCTACTCCGTAGTATTTTCATAATTAGGGCTTCATATTTGTCAGTTGCTGCTAGCGGGACGGTAGAGTATCTTTCGTTTTAATTTATTTATTTCTGTATGTAATACAGAGAATATTGTACAGAGGTTCGAAATTTCACTGATGCAGGTGAGTCGCCCATTAGCTCAGTTGGAAAGAGCGCTGGCACGGATAGCCAGAGGTCGCGGGTTCGAATCCCGGCGTGGGTGGAATTTTTTGCCTCTAAATAGGTTTTTTATTTATTTAGGTTACACACATTATATATCAGATCTAGCCTATGACCCTAAACTTGTGTACCTGGCGTGCAGTTACACTACTTATAAATATTATTTTTTTATATTAAACGGGTCTAGTCGCGATTATTTAATAGGTAAAATGTAATAACCTAATTTCACGACGGCTCGGCAGCATTTTACCTAACAAATAATTGCGATTAGACCCGTTTAATGTACAGGGTGTCTCATTCAAATCGGTCAGTACGGGAAAGTCTGAAACTATAAGACATACGAAGATCTGTTCTGAGGAACCATGTCATGGATTTTAATAACAAGATAAACTGCATTCATACATTTTAAAAACATCTGTAATCTGTTCGGGAATCGAACCCGGTTGTTTTGAAGAAAAAAAAAACTTATACTATTTCTATTTAGATATCGATAGTGTAGGTCTTATGCAGTAAATGTCTGTATGAAACATGATGTCTAAAATGAATTAAATGCATTGTTTTCATACAAAATGCAATCGTAAGATCGTTACCTAAACGTGTTGAATATTGTATTAAAAAGTCGGTGGTCACTTCGAGCACCTACTAAAATAAATTAAAGTATGTGAAAACAATGCATTTTATTCATTTTAGACATCATGTTTCATACAGACATTTACTGCTTAAGACCTACACAATCGATATCTAAAAAGAGTGTAGATTTTTTTTTTTCAAAACAACTGGGTTCGATTCCCGAAAAGAGTAGAGATGTTTTTTAAAATGTATGAATGCAGTTTTTCTTGTTATCAAAATCGATGACATGGTTCCTCAGAACAGATCTTCGTATATCTTATAGTTTCAGACTTTCCCATACCGACCGATTTGAATGAGACACCCTGTATAACTATGTATGAGTATTGCGATTCATTAAGAAACACTATCTTAATTTTAATCGAATCAGCTTCTCAGTCGGGGGATCGTGGGTTTGAATCTCGATATGTATCAATGACTTTGTTTTTTAAGTTTTTATGTACGTTTGTGAAGTTATAGTAGCAATACCACTCGTTACCGGTGAAGAAACACATGCATCGTGAGGAAACCTTAGTGTCTGAGGTGTTCAACTTCCACAGCGATTGAGTTCCTCTAATACGCGGTGGACACGCGTGGTAATAAGCCCACACTCTCTCTTTCTACGAGAAGGCCTGTGCCCTTCAGAGCGACGTATATAGTCTTAGGGTCTGTTTCACAATGTTCAAATAAAGTTCCAGATAACATATCCACAACCAGGGCTGCCGGTTGTTCCAAATTTAAAAAAAAAATCCTATAGTGCGTGTGTTCGTTTATGGCTTCAAATTTAGAACAAACGGCAGCCCTGGTTGCGGATAGCTTAATCGGAACTTTATCTGCAGATTGTGAAACAGACCTTTAGTAAAATAAATTGTAAGACGTGTTTATAGTGAAGTTACAAAATATACAGATAAAGAATATTGCTTTGAAAATATGACTTTCTTACCTTATTTGTGTTCGCTATCACGACGTCTAGCGCCCTAGAGAAATTAAACACAGCCACGAGCAATATCAGAGCCTTTCCTTCTTAATTAAGAACTATTTTTGTAGTTTCGTTACCACTATTCTATATTAGTATTTTAGCATATAAATTAGTAGACGGAGCATTAACTAACTTAACTTTGACCTTTACATTACGTAATGAGATAATTTATACAGTTTTTTTTCCATCCTGTACAGAAAAACTTTAGGTAGTGTATAAAAAACTGCAGTCTCGTTCGCACAATCGAACATTTAAAATTTTCCCCTCTATCGTCTCAGTCAGTCGTGTCTAAAGTGTTCAAATAAATTTTCAACCCGCGGTGAGCTCGCGTCGTAACTAAGCCCATTCTCTCTCTTTCTCTCTTTGAGAGAATGCCTGTGCCCTGCAGTGGAACGTACATAAAAAAAACATCACAGTCAGTTTTTTTTTTAATTATTACTGTTATTGACAGATAAGTTACACGCTTTAATTTCATTCATCGTCAGGCTATACTAGTCCACTGCTGGACATAGCCCTCCCTTAAAGAGCGCCACGTTATGCTATCATAGGGGGTAATGCCCTTAATCCCCACGCTGGGCATGCGTGGAATTGGAATTGTTCTGCAGGGGGCGCTGCTGCCCACCCCCCGGTTTCTGTCCCTTAGTCGCCTTTGACGATACCCGCGGGAAGAATTGGGTTGGTGATATTCTCTAGGCCGACACCACACAGCATATTCATTTCATTTCAAGAAATGTGTACTATCTACAAATAATAACCACAACATGCATACTTTTTAAAAACACAAACTCAACCAGTGCTAGTCTTATGCAGTACCGTTAGTGTTGGTACTCTAGATAATTAACAAACAGAAAAAGAGAAAAACCTACTTAAGACAAAAGTAATATACTTAACAAGTTTTTTTTTACGTTTGTAGAGTTACCACTCTCTTAAGGCTTCTGTTGCATTTAGCATACCATCCCGCGAGCACGAGAAACATTTTTATAGATTTTAATAAAACTAGTATCCTTTAATAAATGTAGATATAATATATTGGATTGCTTTATTTCGGATAAATAAGAATCCATTGGTTGTTAGTAAAATGACACTCAGTATATGTGCTCTGGTGTTCAATAAAGAATATTCTTATCGTATCTTACTAAAACTCAATATAACATATTTTAAACTTTCGCGACTTGTACACATTGAATATTTTCGGGGCTTAATCGCGTAGTAATTTATTGCTATTTTACCTCGACGTTTCGACGACGTTACATTCATCGTGGTCACGAGAAGACTGTAAAATCATCGAGGAGTTGCAATTAAAATTTTAATTTTTAATTTCAACCCCAAACTTATACTTTGGTTTATAGATATCTTTCCTTTAGTGTGTACACCAGGAATTACATAAGAGACTAAAAAAATAACATAGTACAATACAAAATGATATTTAGTCAGATATTTTGATGGACCTACTGTGTTGATAGGGTAGAAAATATTAGATGCAGACAAATTTTTCGGGAACAGCGAATACTGGTACTTTATTTTGCTTCAAATAAATAAGGGAAACGAAATAAATTTATTTGAAACGCTCCGCGAAAGGAACATTAATTTCGTATAGCGCGAACTGGAATCGTTTCGGCCAGTGAGTTTCTTTCTGGCTAAACTTTCGCGGGGAATTTTCGCGTAGTCCTATAATTTATTCATAATACAATTATCGACAGAACCCTCTTACTAAATAAAAGCTGAGGATAACTGAAGTATTTTAAATTGCTAAGATAAATTGAAGAAAAAATTCAATAGATAATTCTGAAAAAAAAATGTGTAGGGTAGTGGACTTAATAGACAATAATAATACGAGTACTATGCTATACAGGAAGAGACCCGTGCCCCAACAATGGGGACATATAAAGGGTTGATAGCAATCGAATACGAGCACTACACTAGCTGTCCCGGACAAAATCCGTTTAAACGATTATTGTCACCGTGGCAACGTAATTAATAAATATGTTGGAGTTTGACTTGAAAAAGATAACAATAGGTAACCCACGTGAACGCACTACCGAGATGTCAAGTATTGTAGGTATGTCTTAATTCATTTTTTTTGTATGTATTAATTAATATAAAAGAATACATTACAAGGCCCCCAAAACCAATTACTTGGTTTGACTGTGGGAGCAGACTCGTTTACAATAGTTTTACTAGATATTTTTACTTTTACCGGATATTTTTACAGATATTTCATATGCACAACACATTGTAGACTTTAAGTCCGGATTTACTTACGGGTGTTGTTATATCGGAAAAGTCCGACCAGGTTTCGCTCCGATTCGCAGAGCTTAATCATGGTTACACCATGATTAAGCTCTGCGAATCGGAGTAAATCCGGACTAAAAGTCTACGATATTTCATATCTTTATCTATCTGTATGCCTTGTTTCTGTCCTGTTTTGTCCTGTCTATAAGGCACTACCAATGGAATAAAAATCATAACGTGCAAAAAGTGAACAAGGTACATTTTAACAACTGTGTCAACTATTTTTAACAACCTAGGACCAAAAACGGCCGTTTTTGAAAAACTGCTTCAATGTCCTTGATTCTTGGTAGTAGGTTCCAAAAAGAGCTTCTATATTTTAAAAACCTATTTAGATCTATTAAACCTATTTACCATGGCACGGCTAGCCAGAGGTCGCGGGTTGGAGTCCCGGCGTGGGTGGAATTTTTAGCCTATAAATGGGTTTTTAAAATTGTTCTTAGCACGGGTTACTGCATTAAAAAGAATATACCTACTATATTTATTAGGATTTATGATGTTCACTTTTTTCAAAGACGGGTTTAGAAGATATGTTTTAAAAAAGAAAAGGGAAAGAAGATATGATTTTATATCCATTAGTGGCGCAAGTTAGCACCGCGTAACACCTTATCATATAAAGTAATATAAACATACAAATAATAATATGAAGTTTACATATCGCACCCTCAGAACGAAAGAGGCCTAAGTCAAAAAATAGTTTAAATACTCAAAAAATTCTCAAAAATTGAGTACCTAACAATCATAGAGAGACATAAAAAGGTATGCTCTATCCGATGAATAGTAAAACAAAGGCACTTATTGTAAAAAAGAGCATAGCGAATCTTCCGTCCACGGCATACCTTCTTATGACTCTATGATTGTAACTCAACTTCACTATTTTTTGACTTGGGCCTCTTTCGTTCTGAGGGTGCGATATTATGTTTATAATATTTACGTAATACAGGGAATATTGTAAAGAGGTTCGAAATTCCGCTGATGCCGGTGAGTCACCCATTAGCTCAGTTGGAAGAGCGCTGGCACGGATAGCCAGGGGTGGCGGGATCGAATGTCGGCATGGGTGGAATTTTTATCCTCTAAATAGGTTTTTAAAATTGTCCTTAGCACGGGTTAGTGCATTAAAATGAATATAATATGACGTTTGTTCAGGAGATCCGATCAGCCACGTATTCAGGAACGCAATGGCTCCTCGCCGCTAGCGTGCGACGTGAAACCACTCTCAAACCCCACTCGGTTTCCGTTTTCTTTTTTAAAACTACCCTTCAATATTTTTAGTATGTTTTGCTTGTCAATTTAATGTGTTAATAATTATTCAACACATTCAATAATTATTGGTGGATGATGCAACTATAATTATGAATTCACCAACTTTGTTCAATAATACATACGTATAAAATTAGATATACCATACTATTTTTATTTTTAATGCACTAACCCGTGCTAAGGAACAAATTTAAAAACCTATTTAGAGGCTAAAAATGATATCGTTCCGATGTTAAACCTAACTGCAAAGTAGGTAGTCGGGGCTGTAAGTAATGCAATTTGCTTAAGTCAGATGTCGCTGCCTGTACGTAATACAGAGAATAGTGTAAAGAGGTTCGAAATTTCACTGATGCCGTGAGTCGCCCATTGGCTCAATTGGTAGAGCGCTGGCACGGATAGCCAGAGGTTGCGGGTTCGAATCCCGACATGGGTGAAATTTTTAGCCTCTAAATAGGTTTTTAAATTAGATATATCATACAAAATCATGATAACATAACATTTGCATTTAGGCACATACATTGCTTTTTGCCCCACACTAGGATACCCTGTGTCGTGGGAACCAGAAATAACGGCATCACAAACATGTAAACATCCAAGACCTGGGGGTTTTTTTTCTTGTCTCCAGCCGGGGTTCGAGCCCGGGGCCTCTTGCATGGGAACCAGATGCGCTACCGCTGCTCCACAGAGGCCGTCTTAATACTATTTCTATTTTTGAATTATAGATCTTGTCTTGTTTGTAAAAAGTTTGCTCACATTCAAGGACAGTATATCTGGACGCAGTACATTGTAAGTACTATGTCCGTCCTTCGAATGGCTTCATTCATTCGTCGTCTTATTCGCAGATAAAGAGCATCTAGAAGGTAATCTGCTTTCTCGCGCCATTAACTTTGCTTTACTACCTTATCTTTGCTGACAGCAGTGCCTGATGTATCCCGAGACTAGTCACCGGGTTCGGATTGGATACGCTTATACTAGTATTTCAGAAAGGCTATCCTTATATTCTTTTTTGTTGCACTAACCCGTGCTAAGGACAATTTGAAAAACGTATTTAGAGACTAAAAATCCCAACCCGAGACCTCTGGCTAACTGGTACGGTTAGCCAGAGTTCGCGGGTTCGAGTCCCAGCATGGGTGGAATTTTTAGGGTCTAAATAGGTTTTCAAAAAAGGTTATCCTACTTCTCAACATAGTTTTTTAGTACGAGACTAACTCTGACTAGGTATATCGAGTGAATGTAGGTGGAAGTGCCTGTAAGGGACGTCCCAAACATACTTCTTACATATGATCCCCTGATGTTGATGATCATCATCATCAGCTCGGTAAACCCCACTTCTGGGTATAGGCCTCTTTATTTCCACGCCAACCAGCACGGTCTCGCGCTAGTCTCATATGTAGATAGATGAAAATTGAATACATTGTTGTAGTAAAATGTCTAAGATTGTTCTATTAGCAAAGTAGACAAAAGTACCCGAAACTTGCGTGCGTGTGTGCAACGACTTTTTCATATTCATATGAACAAGAAAAATATGCCTGTTAGTATCGTGGTAAATGGCAAAGCTGCCTACCCCTCCGGGATATAGGCATGAGTTTATGTAATGAAAATATTAACTCCAAAATGCCGAACTAATTATCAACGGTGGCATAATTATATTCGCTCGAGTAACAATAAAATTTAAATATGGAACATAATTATGTTCTCTTTTTATATTTTTAAGTTTTGAATTTTGAGTACAATAACACTCTTTAATTTTACCAGTTCTTTCTGAAACACCCTATGTATTTCAGTGTTGTCAAACCTAAAAGTTTGCTATCAATATATTTGGAAATCAAAAATTATTCCGAGTCTTAAGGGCAGACAAAAATTCGTGAATTTTTCAGCAGTTATTATTAGATCGCGAAAAGTTTTTTCATTAAGCCTCGAAAGTATTTGGAAAATTCGCCCCGATATAAAAGGCTTCACGAGAGATTTTCAAAAGTTTCTAACTCACTTCTAAAAATTAAGTTTGGATAGAAATTAGCCCCGGCCAGGGAAAAATAAATTTACGAATATCGTTCCAACCTTCGGTTAGCAAGCGGATTCTGGTCTAAGTAATAGCAAAGTTTTCTTTGTGACTTGCAAAAGGACTAAAATATATATCTTTTTTTTTAAACTGCTGCTAAGTTTAAATTTCTTGTAAAGTTTGTACAAATGTTTGCATGAGCGCTGCGCCGACCAGTGCGATCGAAACTTCTAGCTCAATATACCTTTATTCCGTCGCCAAACCGAAGTTAGTCATATATTAAATATGACTAACTTCGGTTTGGCGTTTACAATGTTAAAGTATGACTTCTTATTTTTACATGGCATAACACGTAAAGATTGGATGGGATTAACAGTTGAGAGATAATGAAATTTTGCGTTTCTTTTTGTCGCAGCCTTGACATAACTGCCCATAGAGTATGAATTTATGGACAAACAGTCATGACCCAGACCAAGGGGACGAGTCTCTAAAACGCATAGTTGTTCAATAGAATCATTGTTCAATAGTCCGGTAATGGTCGTTTCGTTCACACTAGGCGATTGGTTACAAGACTATATCTTAATAATCTTAGATCAGCGGTTCTTAACCCTTTTTGTCTACGGACTCTTTAGAAAATAAAGCACAATTTTAATATAAAGACTATCTAAATAAAAAAAATCTGTATAAAATAGGTTAATGTGAAGGTTGGTGCTGCTTTTTTGCAACTAAATTAATGATTGTTGGGTTGACGTTACTACTGAGTTGTAGTCGCAAATTGGATTCCACTTGAAATCTGTTTCTGTATTTGATTACACTAGATACACAAGAGCAGGAAATGAATTGAAAAAAGCAGTTGAAAGAACAGAGGTTGAAAAAGACAGTAAATGTATAAATTTTTTATCTTTGAGATTGGTAAATGCTCCGTAGAGAAGACTGCGGACCCCCATACATGGGGCCCCCTAGAGGTCCGCGGACCACATGTTAAGAAACACTGTATATCGCAAAAAGATCCGATAGAACCTAAGGGGGTTGTAGTATAACAAAAATATATTTTTTTATTATGGGACCTCTGTTATTGTGAAAAAATGTGAGCTTATGAAGTTCTTGTTAGTAAAATAATAAAATGATTATTTCAAATTTCAAGTTTAATTTCAAAGTTACGTACATTTGCGAATTTGTAGTCGCAACACCACACGCTAACTGTGAAGGAAAACATCGTGAGGAAACCCGCAGCTTGGTTGGCTCCGCACGTATTGACTAGTCTTTCCTGTGGACTAGGCCGACTAGGCTGTCAGGATGGTATAGGTGCTGGGCAAGCCTACACCATCTATAAAAACCATGTCCCAGGCACTACAGCGTCGGAGTGGTCCCTTCACCCATCTAGTGTGAGTGAAGATACCACTGGACGCTGTATAAATCATCTCATTAAGTAGATGCAAAAAGGCCAATTATATAGTAAAATAATAAAATGAATAGGACTTTCAGAAATCTGTCTCTATTTAAAAACTGTAAACTGTAAGTGATGACAACTGTATTGTTCCAATTTGTAGTAATAGAGCCAAAATCACAGATTAAAAGACAAAGTCAAAATTCTATAGAAATCTGGAGTAGGTGACGTAATTAAAAATTTTGATTTTAAAAATGGTACAGAAAAGAATAGAAAAAAAATGTTACAACGTTATAAGCTCTTTCATACATTTGCTATAATTTATTACTAAAAGTGATCTCTACCAGAGATATGGTGGAGATCATTTTTCCATTTCTTTTAACAAATTCTTCACTTTGATCTTAATTATTGGCCTTTGCATTTACGTATGAGATGATTTATACAGCGTCCAGTTGGAACGTTGGGTAACTTTTATAATAATAAATAAACTCTGGAACGACTTCAGGTGTGGTTTTATTTGCAGATTTAGTATAATATTTTAATAAAACAGAAAAAACTGGATAAAAACGGATAAGCAGGTAAAAAGTCAGATCTGGTCAAAGCGTAAAGTAGTAGTGGTGAAAAATGAACGAAATCGAAGAATGTGTGACAAAATTTAAATATTTGAAAATGATAGATAGAAAAAGAAATAAAAATGGTGTAAAGAGGTTTGCACCGTTACACTACCCGGGGGCAACCGGTAAAAAAATATTTTTTTTAAATATATTTATTTAAAAAAAAATATATTTAAAAAAAAAAATTTTAATTTATAGTCAAAGGTCCGGAGTAAGGTCTATGAAGGTCGGGGATGTGGGATGGTAAGTAAATATAGTTATTCTTAAATATTAAAATAAAATAAAATATAAAAGATGGGCGATGAAAAAAATTTTGAGTGTGCGGGTGATATTTACAATGAATATTTACATTAGGCAGTTCCACTTTTATTCATCATCTATCATTCATCCCTAGCATGCATCATCTAGCATTGTCTTCATCTAAAGTGAAGCTGAAGACGTTCATTCAGTATAGACAAAATCTATTTTTATTAATTAGATTTATCCAGAAACTGGCCTAAATTAGTAATAGTCTTATTTAGCCAGTTACCACCCGCTGGTATTCGGTAGTGGTAAGGCTTATTTATTGAGTCACAATCCGCTCTATGAAAGTTATTTACATTTTAACAATATTTATAATATTGGGTACATAATACCCGACGGGGTAGATTCCGTCGTAGTAGTGCTCTCAAGAGCTATGGTGGGGTAAACACCGTAACGCGTTTAATTATATAACGCGATTGATAAATAAATTAGTTGACCTAGGCTTATTTAACGTGTTGTCGCCGCACCTGATTGAATGTTTGGATGTTCTAAAAAAAATGGTTAGCAAATGTCCTGGAGGATAGTGGTGAAAGTGTGCTTAGTAAGCACTAAAGGATAGGTAAGTTAAAAAGGGTACTCTAAGTTTAAGGTTTAGAGATACACAAGGTAAGGGTAGTTTAAATATAGTTAATAAATAAATAGACAAATAGTATGAAGATGTGTCCGAAAAGGTAATGTGGTGATTAAATATACAGAAAATTAGAACTATAAAAAAGTGGCATTGGTAGATTTTGTACAAGTTGACAGTTAAAATAATTAAAAGGAATACGGATAATAAGAAAAGAGGTTAAGAAATTATTTTAGTAATGAGGTAAGGATGGGGTGAGGGTGAAGTTTTTATTTTATTGCCAAAGAGTTCCTTGTAGGTTTAACCTGTGGAGGTTTTATTTTGAATTTTGAAAAAGGATGAGGTGAGGGTGAAGTTTTTATTTTATTGCCAAAGATTTCCTTGTAGGTTTAACCTGTGGAGGTTTGTTTTTAGAATTTTGAAAAATTTTATGACAATGAATGGTGTCAGAATTACTGACGTCTAGAAATTTGGTTTGCAAAGATTTTGTAAATAATTATAATTTAAATTTTAATAATATAATATTGTTATCAATAGACTATATGAGTGCAGTTTCGCCTTACCTTCGAGTCGGCCTCGAAGACCTAGAGGGTAAAGCTCGGCTGTCTACGTGTAATTACCTAGGATACTCTCCTGAGGCAACGTAAGTTAGTAACCAGTCTCACCTGGAATTATAAATTCCAGGTTACCGAGGTCTATGGAACTGCTAGTGAGCAGCCTGTGGTTGTGTAACTGTCTGATAAATGCGTGTAGAAGTTATTGATTGTATACTGTTGGTGTATACTAACTGTGGTATGTTTCGGTTAGGTGGGGTGCAGATATATAGAATAAGACTTTTATTAGAGCCAAAAATTTGCTACTATGGGTGAATCTACTTAGTGAAAAATGGTCAATGAGTAGTTATGATGAATTACCTTGTGGTCCAGAAGTCAAGTCGCACTTTAAAATTAATTTAATATTTTATTTATAAAACACTTAACAAAAAAAAAATCTTGCAGCTCTTCAGAACTGGAAAAAGTCCGACAGAACCCTTGAGCAAGGCTGGGGAGCTCCAAGGGATGCGTGTGTGATGTATGAGGTCGTGGGTCGTGGGTTTTTAAGCAGCAGCAGCAGTTCGACGATTGTACACACGTATAATCGTGGTAATCGTACTCGTATTTGCCTTCGCACTCGCACCGTAGTCGCGGTGGGTGGGCTTTGTCGTCTCGGCGTATCAAGCCGTGGGGTGACGTTGGGTTTCGTTATTATCGTTGGGCGCCAGTGGAACGTTGGGTAACTTTTATAATAATAAATAAACTCTGGAACGACTTCAGGTGTTGTTTTATTTGTAGATTAGAAGTATAATAAAACAGAAAAACTGGATAAAAACGGATAAGCAGGTAAAAAGTCAGATCTTGTCAAAGCGTAAAGTAGTAGTGGTGAAAAATGAGCGAAATCGAAGAATGTGTGACAAAATTTAAATATTTGAAAATGATAGATAGAAAAAGAAATAAAAATGGTATAAAGAGGTTTGCACCGTTACACAGTGGCATCTTCACACACACTAGATGGGTGAAGGGACCACTCGGATGCTGCAGTGCCTGGGACATGGTTTTCGATGGTGTAGGCTTGCCCATCTATACCACCTATCCCATCCTGACAGCTCAGTCGGCCTAGTCCACAGGAATGACTAGTCAATATGTGTGAATTCAACCAAGCCTCGGCTTTCCTCACGATGTTTTCCTTTTAGCGCATGATATTGCAACTGCAAATTCACAAATGTACGTAACTTAAAAATTAAACAAAGTAATTGGTACATGCTTCACTGGGGATCGAACCTGGGTCTCTTGATCTTAATACTTAATCTGAAAACCGGTTTTAATCATTTTAACACAAAAGCTACGTTTTTATTTAGCCACTACGAGTATAACATATTCTCTCAAAGCCAAAAAGAAAAAATTCTCACAAATTTTCTGAACAAAGTTCGCACTTAATTTGTCCGTTTTTCAC
Source organism: Yponomeuta sedellus (assembly GCA_934045075.1). Lineage (NCBI taxonomy): Eukaryota > Metazoa > Arthropoda > Insecta > Lepidoptera > Yponomeutidae > Yponomeuta > Yponomeuta sedellus. The sequence goes on from OW203734.1 coordinate 14,471,927, forward strand.
TATATCTCTATTTACTTCAAGGTAGAAGAAATATTAAATTTTTTGTGTAATTTAGTAAAGTTGTGTAAGTACTTTCTTACTTAAATTAGAAAAGGGTTGAAAGTTTTCAAGTCGGGAACAAAGGCAATAAATTTTCAGTTATACCATGACAAGTAATACAAGTTTCAATTCTAACTGCTAAACTATTCACAATAACACTCTCCGGGCACTACCCGCACCACTATCCACATAGCCCAAGGTTAGCTAGAAGCAAATGCTCATTTGTATTAAGCTCGGCTATGTACAAATATGCTTATTGTGCTACAGAGAATTTTCTAATCCAATCTAAACTAGGAGAAAACCTATATCTTAAGATCTTTTAACTTTTTAAGGCCCACTTGCGTCCAAGGCCTACTCGAGTTATCTGGTTAAATCGATAATTTCGCATACGAAATAATCGTTTTAACCGGTTAACTCGAGTGAAATAAGCTCACCCGGGCTGAAAACACAAGTGGGCCTTAGTGATTAGACTTTTAACAAACTATTACCTGGTTACAAAACTAGGAATCTATAATATACTTAAATCATATAAGAGAGACCGAGTAGTATGTAAGTAAATGCATCTGTGTGTGTGTGTGTGTTTGTGCGTGTGCGTCTGTGTGTGTGTATGTGAGTGTGTATGTGAGTCTGATGATTGTTGTATATGAAAAGATAAGATAATTTATGAATTATTACTTTGCTAGTAAATAGAAAATTAGTAACATAGTACGGCACAATAATCTCTTATACGTATAGAGTATTCCAATATTTATATCGGACTTTTCTCAACTGTCCTTCAAACTTTATTACAGAACTTGTTTTGAAATAAAAAAATACCCCGATTCAAAACCCATCCGACCGGCATCATTCAAATAGGTTGTTCTATTTGAATATCGAGCGGTATCTAGACACCTGGCATTGAATCTTTTCAAAAAAATTACTGTAACAACGTTACAGAGGGCGGGTTACATAATGAACCCCTATTTTTATGTAGGTACAAAGAATGAATTATTATTCATTAAATTTTTTTCAAAATTAAACTCTATAACTATTAAGATAAAGATCATTCCGCATAGCAGTTCCATTTGCACTTACGAGAAGTAACGACTGAGTTAGAAATACCCTTAACATACTTTCGAGAGGAAAATTAAGCGTTATCGAGGACAAAGTGGAAGAGGTTGACAATTTTCTTTATTCAATAGTGTTTACTTAATGCTATCACTGTCAGTTATTACTTAAATGACAGAGATAGATAACAAAATGAGCCCCGAAAGGTTCGTAACTCCTTAATCAGCACCAGAAACCTGCAAAAAAGTCGTACAATCAGCGGAAAAATATTATGATTAGCAGAATAAATAAATAATGACAGTCAGCAATTAAAAACGTATTTAGAGGCCAAAAATTCCACCCATGCTGAGATTCGAACCCGCGACCTCTGGCTATCCATGCCAGCGCTCTTTTCAACTAAGCTAATGGGTGACTCACCGGCATCAGTGAAATTTCGAACCTCTTCACAATATTCTCTGTATTACGAATTTTTAGCCTCTGAATAAGTTTTTAAAATTATCCTTAGCACGGGTTAGTGCATTAAAAAGAATATAGTCAGCAAATAAGTTTATTTAATTTTGGTACTGAATTTTGGTTATTATTAATATAAGAAATTTCTGATGCACTATTTGTTAGGCAGCTCAGAAAACCTTTTGCTCCGTACAATGCCAAACTACGAGGCTCGATAAATGCGTAATCTCAGGTGTAACTAACAACTTTTGCCGTCAGAAAATACTTTAATTTAATCGAAACGGCGTTTTCATATCTGATCGCTTTAATAACATCCAAACTTATACCTTCTATGCCCGCGGCTGGCCGTTTTCTTTATCTATATCTATCTATAATCAGCCCACATTAACCCACTGCTGGGCATAGGCCTCCTTTTTACTACGCCATTCCTCACGGTCCTGTGCTAATCTGATCCATCTGTGACCCGCAACCCTCACGATGTCGTCTGACCATCGTGTCGGTGGTATGCCAACCAACCTCCTCTCTTCATCTTTCAGTTCTATCCATCCCAAGGTTGTCTGGAAGAGATCGCTTTTAGCGATAAGACCGCCAATTGTATACGGCAATACTTAGATTATGTAAGCCTTTTTATGTATTTTGTATTCTGGTGTGTACAATAAAGAGTTCTAATCTAATCTTATCTCCTTCCCTCCCTTGGCCACCACTCCGATACTGCCCTGGTCCACCGGCCGTCTTCCCTTCTAGCCAAGTGTCCCGCCCATCTCCACTTTACTCTGTGATCCGCTTAGCAACGTCTTCGACCTTGGTTCTTCGACGAATTTCTACGTTGGGTAAGCGGTTCACAAGCGATATGCCCAGCATGGCACGTTTTCTATATATAAATAATATTTTTTTCTTACATGGGACTTTTTTGCTAACGGTGAAGGAAAACATTGTCAGAAAACCTGCCGTCAGACACAAACCTCAGCGCTTGAAATCGCCAGTCCATGGTGTGCACGCTTGATGTGTACGCATATACTATCTCTCTCTCTCTGAGGGATGGCCTATTCCCTACTATGGGACCTTTAAAGAGGTAGGCTGCATTACTTTTTTTTTTACAGCTATTTAGAAGCCAATTTTGGATGCGGCAAGCTGAGAGGCGCTATGGCGCTCATTAGGGGAGGGCTATGTTCAGCACTGGACTATTACATGAAGAAAAAGAAGAACAGCCTCGTTGGCGCAGCGGTTTGGCACGCTGACTGTAAACCGAAGGTCTTGTGTTCGATCCCCGGCCGGGTCAAGCTAGGAAACGAAGTTTTCTAGTTTCTCTCGGGTCTTGGATGTTATCTATTTATAATTTACTGTATTAAATCTATCGTCGAGTTAGCACCTGTATGACAAGTCATTTAGTTGTACTTAGTATGGGGCTAACGAGATCTGAGTACTATGTCCATAAATATAAAAAAAAAGAATTTTGATTAAATTTTTCATCGAAACCGTTTTTTTAGTACCCCTTGTATTTGCTGCTAAACTTAGAAAGGTTAGATTTACAATCCCTCACAATAGATGAGGCTTCACCTTTGTTAACCACAGACGTAAGTAACGGGACAAAAGGGAGATGGTTGGTAATTTTCCATTCCCTTGGCTCCGATTTTCAAGTTACTCGAAAGCTTTGAAATTTCTCTCGGCTGAAATTAGCTTGTGTTTGAATACTGTGTTGAAAACTAGGTGCTGTATTTTTATTTTACACTGAATTGAAATAAAAGCTTGGTTCGTTCGTATACATCATTTTAGTGAAGGATTATTGTTATCATGATCACAAACAGGCTCTTACCTTAAAGACGGTGGTGGTAGCCCAATGAACTAGGTAGAACAATGGACTCGGAAGCGAGAGACCTAGGTTCGATTCTAAGTAAACTAAACAATAAACTAAGTCATAGGTAATAAACTAAGTCATAGTAGAAAATAAACTAAGTCATAGGTACTGCCCGCAATGGCGGGCAGTACCTATGACTTAGTTTATTTTCAAAGTTAGGTCCAATCTGCGAATATAAGGGTATAAAAATTGGCCCTGGCTGGGGACAGAAAAAATCCCAGGTCTTGGATGTTTACATGTTTGTGATGTTGTTGTTTCTGGTTCCCACGATAAAGGGTATCCTAGTGTCGTTCCAGAAACAATGTATGTGCCCGTATGTAAATGTTATGTTATAATGTTATGTACCCGAAACCGGTGTGCGTGCATGCGACGACTAATTAATGTTGATGAAGTGGAAGATGTCTGTCTGGATCGTGGCAATTGGTATACCCTGGTCTTTGTCTGCCCCTCTGGGATGCAGGCGTGAGATTGTGTATGTATGTATAATTCAATGTAATATTTATATCGTAGCATCTTAAATCCCGTCTACGTTTACCATCAGGCTTGACTGGGCTCAAGTGCCAAGCTGTCATACTTAAACAAAGGTCATAATATAACATAACTTCACCCCTGTATCCCAGAGGGGTAGGCAGAGATTAGGGACTGCCACTTGCCACGATCCTGACAGATCACCTTCGCTTCATCAACGTTCATAAGTCGTTGCACGGACGCACGTCGGTTCCGGGTACTTTTTATCTTCCCCTTTCCTAATATGTCGCCTAGAAAGAATATTGAGATTTTCATATTATACTAGCTGACAAAGTGAACTTCGTACCGCCTAACAGTCGATTTTTTTTCCCTTCGTAAGAACCATCCTCGTACTTCAAGGAATAATCTTAAAAAAGAATTAGCAAAATCGGTTCAGCTCCTCTTGAAATTTGCGCTTACCAACACATTCAGCGATTCATTTTTATATTATAAAAGATGTAGTTCACTGTATCTTACATTCAACGCTATTTCAGCCAACTTTGGTGCGGATTTGTAATGAGCATTTCCAAAATTGTCACCGTCTCCTCGGAATTGTACGGAATTTCGTTGCGTGTTTCCATCCTATTAAGATAAGCCAAGAGCGAGATGCGTGGCCCGAGATAAATGACGCGAAACAAAGTGTTAACACAAATCTTCCTCTGAAAGTCTTAAGATAACTGGAACATTAAGTGCGCCCTGTCCCGAAATGATACGGAAAACTTACCCGTCGCTTCCAGATAGTTGAAGGTTTTAATTATAAAAAGTACTCAAAAGAAAAATGGAGAGGATTTAAATTTTTACACAGTAACCAGTAATAAAGTTCTAAAATTTCCATCCTGCAAAGAGTAGTATGGAACGTCAATAGCAACTACCTACTTATCCAATTAAAGCAAAAACTTCAGCCTTTGCATCGACATTATGACATGATTTATACAGCGTTCAGTGGCACCTGTACTCACAATAGATAGGTCAACTTAGACCCTGGTATGCCTGAGACATGTTTTTTTAAATGGACTAGGCTTGGGTAGCATTAAAGCAATTTGAAAGTATTACCCCTCGCTCTTCCATCTATGACCTCTTGGCCTTGAATGTAGCAATGGTTTTCGATTGTTACTCGTATTATTAAAGTCAGGTCTTAGGAGGTTATTTACCAACCTGTATTAGGATTAATGTGTTAAGTGCTTCTTACTAATTCGACCGATTTCCTTTCCTTAACCGATTTCCACGAAAAACGGTCGTTTTTGGCAAAAGTTTTCGTTGTACCTCCTGCGGTTGACTGGTAGAAAATGCTTATGGCATTAAGTTCGCCGCTTTGTACAATTTAATGGTGCAATAAAGTTTTAATAACAATAATAAAAGTGCAAATGTATCTTAATGTATCTCTAAACCAAGTTTCTTGTCAGTAGGTTCTAAAAACAGCTACTATATTTATTATGATTTGTGATGTTCAATGTCTCTAAAGACGCATTATAAAAGAAGATATGTTTATTTATCCATTGGTAATAATAATAAAAGAATTGATTTAACAATTTTATTGCAAGCTGGTTGGTTGGTTTCACTTAAAGTAAACTAGGTTAGTAAAATGTTTCCATGGTCTATTAGGTTACAGCGCTATTCAGTGCTGACTAGCGTCACCAATGGAATAAAAATAACTTAATTAAAACTGTTTTTATACGGATTTATGCACATTTATTACATTTTTACAATTTTCCGACGTTTCGGCACTTTTTCAGGTGCCGTGGTCCCGGATACTGAAAAAGTGCCGAAACGTCGGAAAAATGTGATAAACGAGCTTAAATCCGCATAAAAACAGTTTTGATTATGTCTACTGCTCGTGTTAATCTTAGAAAATACCGATTAACCGATTTCCACGAAAAACGGTCGTTTTCGGCAAAAGTTTTCGTTGTACCTCCTGCGGTTGACAGGTAGAAAATGCTTATGGCATTAAGTTCGCCGCTTTGTACAATTTAATGGTGCAATAAAGTTTTAATAATAATAATAAAAGTGCAAATGTATCTTAATGTATCTCTAAACCAAGTTTCTTGTCAGTAGGTTCTAAAAACAGCTACTATATTTATTATGATTTGTGATGTTCAATGTCTCTAAAGACGCATTATAAAAGAAGATATGTTTATTTATCCATTGGTAATAATAATAAAAGAATTGATTTAACAATTTTATTGCAAGCTGGTTGGTTGGTTTCACTTAAAGTAAACTAGGTTAGTAAAATGTTTCCATGGTCTATTAGGTTACAGCGCTATTCAGTGCTGACTAGCGTCACCAATGGAATAAAAATAACTTAATTAAAACTGTTTTTATACGGATTTATGCACATTTATTACATTTTTACAATTTTCCGACGTTTCGGCACTTTTTCAGGTGCCGTGGTCCCGGATACTGAAAAAGTGCCGAAACGTCGGAAAAATGTGATAAACGAGCTTAAATCCGCATAAAAACAGTTTTGATTATGTCTACTGCTCGTGTTAATCTTAGAAAATACCGATTAACCGATTTCCACGAAAAACGGTCGTTTTCGGCAAAAGTTTTCGTTGTACCTCCTGCGGTTGACAGGTAGAAAATGCTTATGGCATTAAGTTCGCCGCTTTGTACAATTTAATGGTGCAATAAAGTTTTAATAATAATAATAAAAGTGCAAATGTATCTTAATGTATCTCTAAACCAAGTTTCTTGTCAGTAGGTTCTAAAAACAGCTACTATATTTATTATGATTTGTGATGTTCAATGTCTCTAAAGACGCATTATAAAAGAAGATATGTTTATTTATCCATTGGTAATAATAATAAAAGAATTGATTTAACAATTTTATTGCAAGCTGGTTGGTTGGTTTCACTTAAAGTAAACTAGGTTAGTAAAATGTTTCCATGGTCTATTAGGTTACAGCGCTATTCAGTGCTGACTAGCGTCACCAATGGAATAAAAATAACTTAATTAAAACTGTTTTTATACGGATTTATGCACATTTATTACATTTTTACAATTTTCCGACGTTTCGGCACTTTTTCAGGTGCCGTGGTCCCGGATACTGAAAAAGTGCCGAAACGTCGGAAAAATGTAATAAACGAGCTTAAATCCGCATAAAAACAGTTTTGATTATGTCTACTGCTCGTGTTAATCTTAGAAAATACCGATTAACCGATTTCCACGAAAAACGGTCGTTTTCGGCAAAAGTTTTCGTTGTACCTCCTGCGGTTGACAGGTAGAAAATGCTTATGGCATTAAGTTCGCCGCTTTGTACAATTTTATGGTGCAATAAAGTTTTAATAATAATAATAAAAGTGCAAATGTATCTTAATGTATCTCTAAACCAAGTTTCTTGTCAGTAGGTTCTAAAAATAGCTACTATATTTATTATGATTTGTGATGTTCAATGTCTCTAAAGACGCATTATAAAAGAAGATATGTTTATTTATCCATTGGTAATAATAATAAAAGAACATATCTTTTAAAGGACAAGATCTCAGTGGTAATAAAGCGAGACAAAAATACTGACAAAGTTGGGGCGAAGTCGAGATAAGATAAAACCCGACGCTAACAATTAGTTTCTTCGTTATGAGTAAAAGGCTTTCTCTTGTAAAGTATTTATTTAGATTATTAGAGTTCACTTTTGGCAAAGACGCGTTATAAAAGAACATATGTTTTTTTCTATTGGTGGCGCTAGATAGCACTACGTAGCGCCTTAAGTCGGACCCGTCGCTAAGATACATTTGCACTCAGTAAAACTCTTGTTTAAAGTTCTTAACAACTGCTGGTTCTACAATTATCAGGTCTTTTCTTTTAAACTCATTCCTCGGAGCATCCGGTTCAAATTAAGTAGACCGCTGTTGTGCTTGTTTAAATGGTAAATCACTGATCGTGGTCTTACGGAAAATTTGTATCTCAAGACTTGTTTACTTAATAAAATGAAGTGCGCTTATCAGTATAAAGCATTATTATCAGTCATTTGACGCCCACTGCAGGACATAGATAGATAGATAGAATATTCTTCATTGCATGTACACCAGAGGTATCCCTCATAGTTTTCGAAGCTTCCCGGTCTTGCGCTGCCCGCGGCTGGCCGGTCCCCGCTGCCGGAACCAGGTCTTCAGACCATCTGGCGGGGGGCCTGCTCCGCCTGGTCTTTACTGATGCATATAAATCTATCAATGAATCAACTTGTATTCGTCTACTACTGGGCATAGGCCTCCATAGGCACGGCACTTCCTTCTGCGCTCGGTTGTCCTCAATCAGCTCTGTCAGCAAACTGACTCAGACCCTCGGTGCAGTCAACTGATAGGCATCCTACTGTGTTGGCTAGTTCGTGGTCTCCACTTGAAAACCGATGCTTATATTTATAGAATAGAATGCATTTATTGACATATTAAGACAAAGGGTCGAGGCTCAGCATATTGCAACCAAGTCCACGCAGTGATCTTGGCAGCGCTGATTTTCAGCAACGACCCGTAAAATAATTTTATATTACACTAATGCAACTTAGAGGTGGGCTCTGCTCTTCAGTGGTACGTTTTTTACTAGTACGGAGGGTAGGAACTTAACTAGACGACCTCTGTGGTGCAGCGGTAGCGCATCAGCCTACTATGCGAGAGGTCCCGGGTTCAAACCCCGGTTGAGGGCAAAAAAACCCTAGGTCTTGTATGTTTACATGTTTGTCGCTGTTTCTGGTTCCCACGACACAGGGTATCCTAGTGTTGGGTTGGCCCCACAATGTATGTGCCTGCATGTAAATGTGGTAGGAAACGTTGTTAAAAAAAATATACCCTCCATTTTGAAAGGGCAGACAAGAGTTTGCTTCAATTTGTATAGGAAATATATAATTGATGATTGAATCCCCTTCTGTGTGTTTACATTCCTTGTATATGTATGTTTGACAAGACAACAATGTTCGCCCATTAATTACACAAACAATAGACACCAAATTAATATTATATCTGGTATCAATCTATTCACAACCGGCATCATTCTTGTAGTACAAAACGTTAGTGATGTCCAAATGTCCAACAAAGTTCACTTTGTAATTTTATTAAATACTAGCTAACGCAGCGAACTTCGTACTTCCTAACAGTCGATTTAGTTTTCTCTCCGTAAGAACCATCATCGTACTTCAAGGAAGGAATATTAAAAAAAAACAATTAGGGAAATTGGTTCAGCTGCTTTCGAGATTTGCGCTTACATTAATGTGAGTAAGACGAAAGTACTGGTCTTTGAAAAAGATGATGAAATGACCGAGTGCAAGATAACGATGAAAGAGTGGAACAAGTAAAAGAATTTGTCTATTTGGGGATCCTGTTTACGAGGGATGAAAAGTGTGAAGGTGACGGCCTCTGTGACGCAGCGGTAGCGCATCTGCCTACCATGCAAGAGGTTCCGGATTCGAACCCCGGCTGGGGACAAAAAAAACTCCAGGTCTTGGATGTTTACATGTTTGTGATGTGATGGTTCCCACGACACAGGGTATCCTAGTGTGGGGCCAGAAGTAATGTATGTGCCTGTATGTAAATGTTATGTATGTATGTATGATATAGGTGCACTCCATTGTGTGCAGCCGAAACATTTCCAAAAGAGCGAGATTGGCTATTTATAATAGTGTGCTGGTCCCAACACTTGTGTATTGTAGTGAGACTTAGGTGTGGCAAAAGAAGCAAGCAAGTAGAATTAATGCAGTAGAAATGAGATCCTGAGGAAATGAGGTCATGTGTAGTGTTAGGTACTTTGAATGACAGTATACGCAATAGTCTGATTAGAGAACGCTGTGGACTGGAAGAGGATGTAGTGACTAGAATTGAGAAAGGAACGTTGCGTTGGTTTGGGCATGTGGAGAGGATGAAGGAAGAAAGATTAACGAACCAAATATATATTTTGAATGTGAGTGGAAGGGCTGGTAAGGGACGTCCCAGGCCGACATACATTGACCAATTAGGGGATGTATTAGCAAAGGGAAAAATAAAAAGTACCCGGAACCGGCGTGCGTGCACGAAACTACTTACGAACGTTGATGAAGCGAAGGTGATCCGTCACGATTGTGGCCAGTGACAGTCCCTGGTCTCTGCCTACCCCTATGGGAAACAGGCGTGAGGTTATGTATGTACGAATATGCAAAAGTTTATTACTTATTTATTTAATAAAGTTGTGGAACGCGCTGCCATCATCTGTCTTTCTGGAGACATATAACCTGGGTGTCTTTAAAAGTAGGGTTAACCGGCATTTAACAGGTAAGCACGTAACATTGTAGACCCCGTCTTCGCTTACCATCAGGCGTGACTGGGGTCAAGTGTAACCTGTTCTACATAATTTTTTTTTTTTCATTAAATTGTTTTTGAGTGTAATTTAACATGGTTTTTTATTTCATTTTAATTTATTGTCGAGAGATCGACGGCCTCGGTGGCGCAGCGGTTTGGCACGCTGACTGTAAAACCGAAGGTCTCGGGTACGATCCCCGGCCGGGTCAAACTAGGAAACGAACTTTTCTAGTTTGTCTCGGGTCTTGGATGTTATCTATGTATTTATTGTATTAAATCTATCGTTGAGTTAGCACCTGTAACACAAGTCATTTAGTTGTACTTAGTATAGGGCTATCGAGATCTGTGTACTATGTCCATGAATATTTATATTTTATATTTTTATATTTTAAATGATACGAACTCTGAACTTGTCATGCAAAACATCCAAAGATTCTCTTGTGGTGTAGCAAGTAGCGCCGTCTTATGCAATTCATATCGTACATGTTATAAAATAGCATTTTACTTTCAAGTAATTTCACTATCGACAACTTTTTTTTCCATTATTGTCAATATAGGAAACTCAATTTGGATCATCATCACTTCGAATATGTTAATTTTCATGGTTAATTATCTATAATATAAAAATGAGTCGCCAATATCGAGAGCAGCTGAACCGATTTCGCAAATTCTTTTTTTAGAATTTTCCTTGAAGTACGAGTATGGTTCTTATGGAGAGAAAAGTAATTTTTTTTTAAAGAATATAAACTGCTACGCGGCACGAAGTTCGCTGGGTCAGCTAGTTTATTATAATTTAGCAGAAGATAACAAAAATTTTACTGGAGTAATTTACTTTACAAAATTACAATACGTCCTTCCCACCAAAAAAACGACGAGGCAAGATGGCGCCTCCCTTTCTTTTTTTATAATGACGTCATCACATGAAGGTTTCATAATTTCATGTTTATCTAGATTGTCAAGCAAATTTCTGTACTAATAAGATAGTCAAATTGAATTGAATATGTACTATTACAATAAAGTTTAACCACATTAACGGTAGGTATTTAATTTATTAAACATCGCTGACATTTGTGTAATGTTTTAAGCAGTAGAAGATTTTCCGCCTCAACTAAGCTGATGTCAAAGGCGTTTTATCTCCCACTTTTAAGCATCGTATTTCTCACTCGCCCTCTGGCCCGCAAAGAAAACAATGTGAAAACCCCACAGTTGGTATTCCATATGCAAACCCGCTTTGAGCTTAGGCTTCGGACTCCTGTTTTTTTTCTCCTTCAATTAAAATGCTAATTGTGACGAATAATTCAGAAAGGGAACATTTTATGCCCTCATTAAAAAGAGAACCTCCTTTATAAGGCCGACCCTGCTAATGCTAGGTTAGCTTTATTTTATGTGTTGTTAAATTAATATCGGGGATAGGCGCTAATTTACAAGGAGCCTAAGAGCCTAAGCACACTACGTATTTTAAACGCGCATATGACTCGCGTATACGCGCTCAAACGAGATTCGAACGCAACTTGGTAACCTAAGCATACGGGTAGATGGTGAAACGCGCCTCTACTGCGCGTATACGCGCGGATAAAACGTGATGCAATCCCTCGTAGCTTTAGCGTTTTGATCAGATATTCGCCCTCATTTGTACAATGGATATTGGACAGACCCATTTAAAAGTGAAAGAAGATTGTGTGGTCATTATCATACATCGATTGAAAAATTGGCAAACCTTCTTTAATTTTCGAATTGAAACCTTATATGATAATTCGAATGTCACATTCGTCATTCCAAGAACTTCCATTCATTCTAAAACCGGAGTTAACTCGTCAAAATACAAAAATGAGGCAAAGCGGTAGCATGAGCGCGCGTGCCCCTCCTCTGCCCCTTTATATGGATTTAACCACGCGTATAAGTGCGATTGTATCGCGTTAAACGTGAGTTTCAATCAATACAAACGCAGCAATCTGTCTGTTGCCGACCGGCCAATCAACCTTTTTTAAGTATTTTACTTTTTGATAGCGTTTTATATTATTATGTCTACTTTTTAAAAATAGGACATTGTCATTGCAAAACTAAAAAAAGACAGATTAAAAGATTCCTACAAGATTTTCGCGTTTTCATCAATTTTACGTGCATTCGTTTCATGGTGTCAGAAGTAAAGGAAAAATAATGCCCATAACGCGCTCAGTAGCGAAAAATCAATTCCAGACAGGGGTAAGTGAAATCGCTCCAGCCCCATCGTCAGGCATTACGCTTGCTCAAGCTTGCCACGATGAGGCTCTCTTACAGGAGCATTGTATTTCCGAGCCTTTTTTACCTGTTGAATTGCCAGAATCTGTCCAATTGCAAAAACCGGTACCTTCAAGCACGCATTCCGCAACGTCATCGCGAGCCTCTATCAAGACCCAGAAGTTGTCTGCCATAGCAAGGCATGCTCGCTTAAGTGCGGAACGAGAGCGAAGGTTAGCCGAACATGACCGCAAAGCAGCCGAGTTGGAACTGCAGGCGGAACTCGCGGCTATTGAGTCTGCCGCTTCAGAAAAAAGCAACTCAACTCAAAGGTGGTTGATTGAGTGTGAAGATAATAATATTCGTGGTAATAACGAACAATTCCCTTGCAGTGCTTTAGACGTCGGATACGTACCTACTGCGGGAACTGCACAAAATGTCGCCGTTATCTCTACAAGCGCAAATGCGCCGCGTGGAGATCTTTGCCAACAGTTCAACGACAAAACGAACTCTACAAACATATTAGGCACACACTACAATAAATCCTCACCTGCGATTTGTAATATTGACGACAAAAATAAAACGATTAGTAATGCACAGACACAAGACTCATTTATTAAACTGGCGCAAGTTATTGCAGAACTTGGAAGCAAGAAGGAACATGTGAGTATTAAACTTCCTTTGTACGATGGTAGCGTCTCTGGCTGGCTCATGTTCAAGAAGACGTACTCGCGATCTGAAGCTAGATTCAGCCCGGAAGAGAACTTGGCCAGGCTCGATACTGCGTTGTGTGGAGCCGCCAAGGAAGCTGTATCTGCTCTTCTCATGACTGCCGCGCATCCAGCACAGATAATGAGTTCCCTGGAGAGTCGCTTTGGCCAGCCGGAATCCATTATTCTGCACCAACTCTCCTCCATCAGGTCTTTAGCCAGGTTGCCGCTGCACGAGTCTCCGAAGGACCTTAACATCTTTGCGTGCCGCCTTCGAAATTGTGTCGAAGTGATTAGGGAGCTGCATCAGCCTGAGTATCTAGCCTCACCCGAACTTGTTGGTACCATCATAGGGAAATTAACCCCTCTTTTACGTTATAGATGGGCCGACTTTGCATCTTCGAGTGATGCCCCTAAAATACATAAGCTAGAACTACTATCAGATTTTTTAGATAATGAATCCAAACGCTTAGCAAAATATTGTACATTTGGTTCAGAAAATTTGTACGGAAAATCTGTCACAACAAATAATTCACAGATTATCAAAACAAATGTCGCTAGTAAGCAACACTCAAAAGTTTTTCATGCGACACTGTCAACAAAACCAAAGAGTTTGACAGCATGTAGATATTGCAAAACGGGTACACACGAAGTTCATGACTGTGAAAAGTTTATCTTATTACCTATTGATGAACGCTGGCAATGGGTTACCGAAAATAAGGTCTGTTATAGATGTTTATCTAAAGGTTCACATAAATATTTAGCTTGCAGGAAACACTGCGAAGTCACCGGATGCAGGTACAGTCGGAGACATAATACCTTGCTCCATCGACCTACGGTTGAAACTGCTGCTCATGTTGATATAGATGAACACGATGAGCACCCGTCTGAGGAGGTACCAACTGCTATTGTATCTCATAGTGCCTCCCCTAACCCAATGCAAAGGCCTTTATTAAAGGTTCTACCTGTCACTATTATCGGTCCTGAAGGTAGTTTTGATACGTATGCACTACTTGACGATGGGTCTACGGCCTCATTTATAGACAAATCTGTAGCTGACTTGATAGGTGCTACCGGGCCATGAAACGAATGCACGTAAAATTGATGAAAACGCGAAAATCTTGTAGCTGACTTGATAGGTGCTACCGGGCCTAAAAGTCAAATTCAGGTCGAGTGTATTGGCGGTCTTGGTAAAAATATAGAGGTTAATTTCGTGAACATTAAAGTCAAGGGCTGCCACAGTAAACAAACACACGATATTGTAGCGAGGTCCATTCCAAATTTGACTATTGCTAAACAGTGTATTCGTTCAGAGCAAATCAAAACCTGCGATTATCTACGCGATTTAAACGATGTTTTGTGCTATGAAAATGCAAAACCTATGCTTCTGCTTGGCATTGATAATTGGCATCTTACCTTTTCAAAAACCATACGTTGCGGTAAGGTGTCACAACCAGCAGCGTCTTTGACTCCGTTAGGTTGGGTTCTATACGGCTCTACTACAACCATGTCCAGGCCTGTCAACTTCGTGAACCATGCTATTACAGAGTGCGAAGAAGATAGTCTAAGGGACAGCCGTACTTTAGATACCCTCATCAAAGACTATTACAGTTTAGATTCTATAGGTATAGAAAAAAAAGATTACCGCTCTGTTGAGGAACAAAGAGCTTTGATATTGCTAGAGGAAACTACTAGGCGTCTACCGTCTGGAAGATTTCAGACAGGACTACTGTGGCGTGACAATATCGAACAGGTCCCCGACAGCCGTCCACTCGCTTTACGCCGTTTTAGAACTCTAGAATCTAAGATGAATAAAGACTCCAACTACGCTAGCAAATATAAACAAAATATTCATGCTATGCTTGATAAGGATTACGCAGAATTGTGCACTGCCACTCCTTCCGGTATCTCATGGTATTTACCGCATTTTGGTGTGGTACATCCACAAAAGAAGAAACTTAGAATTGTTTGTGATGCCGCCGCTAAGTGCGAAGGTGTAAGCCTAAATTCCCTTTTACTGCCCGGGCCCGACCTTCTCCAATCCTTGATAGCCATTTTGATGCGATTCAGAGAAGGCCGTATAGCTCTTTCGGCTGATATACGGGAAATGTTTCCACAAATTAAAATCAGACCAGAAGACCGTGACGCTCAGCGCTTTTTATGGCGCGACGATCCTAAACAACCTATCCAGGAATATCGCATGTCATCTATGATGTTCGGTACAGTGTGTAGTCCATTTACGGCCTTGTACCTTAAAAATAAAATCGCTACCGAACATCAGAGATCGCACCCAAAAGCTGCAGCGGCTATTATTCGTGACACGTACATGGACGATTACTTAGGTAGTTGCGACAATGAAGAAGAAGCCGCACTTTTGTCCTTAGATATCGTATCGGTCTTAGGCTCAGCCAAATTTGAAATGAGGTCTTGGGTGTCAAATTCTGCAAAAGCGCTGACTAGACTACCTCCCGATCTTTGCGCTGTTGGGGCCACGACGGTAAAGGTAGGCCCAGACTCGCGAACTTCGACACGCGTCTTAGGAGTTTCCTGGGACATTGCTAACGACACACTGTCCTTTCCACATATTGAACTAGATAAAATACCAGAGAAATTAACAAAACGCGTTGTCCTTTCCAACCTTATGAAAATTTACGGCCCTTTAGGTCTACTTACTCCCGCAGTTATAAAAGGTCGTGTCCTATTCCAAAAAACTTGGAAACTTGCTACATCTTGGGATGAATTATTACCAAAACAATTCATAGACAAGTGGAGAGACTGGTTCACAAGCTTGCTCAAAATTTTGAACAATTGTGTACCTCGTTGTTATGTCACTGTAAACGATCCTATAAGTTCAGTGCAATTACATGTTTTCGCGGACGCGAGCGAGCAAGCGTACAGTTGCGTTGCTTACTGGCGCTTTATGTGTCCAAACGGAAAAATACAAGTCTCGTTGATCAGCGGTAAAGCCCGCGTTGCTCCTTTGAAGCCTACGACTATACCTAGGCTGGAGCTTCAGGCGGCTCTTATAGCTGCTCGCTTATCTGTATTTATTGTCGAATCTCACAAACGAAAGCCAGAAAGGGTCTTTTTCTGGTCAGACTCACAAACGGTACTCAAATGGCTACGATCTGACCCAGGCACGTTTAGAACCTTTGTTGCTCATAGAGTTTGTGAAATTTGCGAGATCACCAATGTTTCCGATTGGAAGTATGTACCTTCATCTTTGAATGTTGCGGACGACGCGACCAGATTTAAAGATGAATTTACCATAAATTCTCGATGGTTTACCGGGCCATCATTCTTGCATCAATCACCAGCCGAATGGCCCTGTGAACTTACAACTGTCAACACACCAACTTCTGAAGAATGCAGAACCAACAAAGCCTTGGTGGGTTTGACATTGACTCAGTCACGTGACTTACCATCACCCGTGCTAGCTGACTACACCCGCTTTAGTGTGTGGTTACGGTTTATTCGAGCTACCGCGCGAGCGCACCAGTGTGCCGCGAAATTTCGGCATTCGTCTCAAGACTCAAAATTTCCGCAATGTGGTTTAGCAATTTTAGACGTCGCTTTTATCTCATCGGCAGAACGTCATGCCTTTTTGCATATACAATTAGATTCTTTCAAAGACGAATATCTCGCGATTGACGCTGCACGCCCCGTTTCTAAAGAGAGTAGACTTAAAAACTTGTCGTTAATAATAGGAAATGATAGGCTATTACGGTTATCAGGCCGCACGGGAGCGTCCACTGCCATTGATTCACAGCCAGTTGTTCTTGATGGAAAGCACCCGCTCACTCGCCTACTAATCGACTCCTACCACGTCAAGTTTGCCCACAGCAACAACGAACTCGTGGTGAACGAATTACGGCAACGTTTCTACATCCTTGGGGTGAGACCATCTGTGAGAAGTGTGGCGTCACACTGTCAGCACTGCCGGAATATGAAGGCTAAGCCACAGGTGCCGCCGATCGGAGATTTACCTGAAGCCAGGATGGCTCATCACGTTCGTCCTTTCACTTACGTCGGTGTCGACTATTTTGGTCCTTTGAACGTCACATCAGGACGACGACCCATGAAGCACTGGGTAGCTTTATTCACCTGCCTGACGGTCAGAGCTATTCACATCGAAGTAGTGGAATCGCTATCAACACACTCAGCCTTGTTGGCTCTACGACGATTCATATCAAGACGTGGGTGCCCCACATGCATCTACTCAGAGGAACAACCTTTGTTGGCGCTTCGAATATTCTACACGAGCTGTACGACTTCTCGACAAATAGAGGAATAAGTTGGAAGTTTATCCCACCTTCGGCCCCTTTTATGGGTGGCTGTTGGGAGCGTCTGATACGTAGCGTAAAAACTGCACTCAAAACCACTCTAAAAGATAGATCGCCCCGAGTAGAAGTCCTGCACACATTGCTTGTAGAAGTAGAAGCCATGGTGAATTCCCGACCACTGACCCACGTGTCTGTGGGCGAGGACAGTCAACAAGCACTGACGCCCTTCAACTTCCTGATCGGCACCTCGAGTCATGACCACAGTCTTCGAGAATTCAACGAAGCCGATCTATCACGACGCGCAGACTGGAGAAAGGCCCAAAGACTTGCAGAACATTTTTGGCAACGGTGGACTAAAGAATACTTGCCGCTCCTTATACCACGAAAATCGGTTACACCTCACAAAGAGTTAAAATCGGGTGATGTGGTGCTAGTTGCGGACGGCAATCTACCGAGAAACTGCTGGCCTATTGGACGAGTCACCGAGTTATTTCCGGGTAAAGACAATGTTGTCCGCGTAGTGAATGTTGCGACTAAAGGGGGTGTGTTGCGTCGACCGGTCCGCAAGCTGCTACCACTAAGCTGTTAATTGGTGTTCCACACCGCTTGGGGCCATGTTGCCGACCGGCCAATCAACCTTTTTTAAGTATTTTACTTTTTGATAGCGTTTTATATTATTATGTCTACTTTTTAAAAATAGGACATTGTCATTGCAAAACTAAAAAAAGACAGATTAAAAGATTCCTACAAGATTTTCGCGTTTTCATCAATTTTACGTGCATTCGTTTCACTGTCTCTACAGCGCCGAAAACGCGCGTTTCTGATACGCGCGTCGTCTGCGCGTATACAATACGTCGTGTGCTTAAGCTCTAACATTCGTATCTGAGCGGCTGAACCTACGAAGGGCGTTTTTCTCAAAGGAAAAATAATCTCTGCAAGATTCAATTTTTGGGAGGCAGGTTGATACGTACTACCCAAATTGAATTCTTTGTGAAATACCTTAGGCATATAGGTATCTTGCATAATACGGTCGTGGGAAAGAAGGTAAGTGGATTCATAAATATGAAAAACCTTATTGGGTTGCTGTTCTGTGTCACTTTGACACCGATTACATTTATTTTAGTAGATTCGAAGAAGAAGAAATACATATAGCACCACATCGACAAAATACAAGCCGTAGCAGTCGGGTTGTTTGTTACTTATCTTTTTTCTTTTACGTCTTATATGTGGCGTTGGGTTGCGTAGCAGTGAGTTGATGTGACAGTAAGGCCCGCCACTTTCTTACAATCCTCCACCAACCCGGACTTGGCCCCCGCGGTGTAGTATGGCCTAACCTTCGTGCGATGCAGGAAGAGACCCGTGCCCCAGCAGTGGGGACAAACAAGGGTTGATATCGATCGATCGAGCGATAGATAGATAGATAGATAGATAGATAGATAGATAGATAGATATATAGATAGATAGATAGATAGATAGATAGATAGATAGATACATACATACATACATACATACATACATACATACATACATACATACATACATACATACATACATACATACATACATACATACATACATACATACATACATACATACATACATACATACATACATACATACATACATACATACATACATACATACATACATACATACATACATACATACATACATACATACATACATACATACATACATACATACATACATACATACATACATACATACATACATACATACATACATACATACATACATACATACATACATACATACATACATACATACATACATACATACAAGCACATTACGCTCCTTTTGGGCTGCCGCAGTCGGGTACACCAATGCTGCCAACACAGTATGGGAAACCAGCTAAGTCCATGCGCCGGCAAAACGGCTTCAGCCGCGGCAATTGCTGCGGGTTTTTCTCCCACAGCACTGATTTTCAGCAAGGGTCTTACCCAGTGACTTACAGATTAGATCCCTACTAATATTATAAACGCAAAAGTTTGTAAGTATGGATGGATGTTTGTTACTCTTTCACTTAAAAACCACTGAGTGGATTTTAATGAAACCTTACAATAATATAGCCTAAACATTAGAATAACACATAGGCTACAATTTATAAGGATATTGCGTGAATTGTCCAAAATAAAGTAAGTAGAAAAAATCTACCGGATAATCTTGCTCAGACGAAGTCGCGGGCACCAGCTAGTTTAGAATATTATAATGGTACGTTAATTTGGTACCGACACAAAATAAAAACAATCATCGCTAAGCGTATAAATTAGGGTTTACATAGCATGCTTACTACCAGAAATAAGTATAAAATGGCTACAAAATGGGCGTGGCTCAGCATTTTGTCATAGTCGTTTAGGACTATGACGCTGTCTTTCAGCGGTGACCAAATAATACTATAAATATATACACACTAATAATAATAATTTATATACTTATTAGATTAAATTAGTACTCATATAAAGTCATGTACCAAGAATATATTAGTAATATTAAACAGGTCTAGTCGCCATTATTTATAAGACATATATATACCCTTGTATGTCCCCACTGCTGGGGCACGGATGACAGCCGGCGCGAACGGCTTAACGTGCGTTGCGAAGCACGGAAGCGCTCGGAAAAAATGCCACTAGCGGTAGTCACGGGAAGATCACCCATCCCGCACCTGACCGCGCCTGTTATTTCTTAACGCAAGTGATTGATTCCAATCACTCGGTTCGACTATGCCATGAGCGCTTCTAAAAATAAAACGTAATTAACTTAGTTCCTTTAAAAGATATCTAATCTTTAATAAATCTTGTCCGTTAATTGCACCAGCAAAAGCTAATTTGTATCTAAAATTTCTTACTTTTAATATTCTGAAACAGAGTATGAGCACAAATGGCAAATTGCGTTTCCTTAATGCTCCTACTAAGAAACTTTCCTCGATGAAACCAGCGTAATATGTAGAGATATCTCGCTACTTTTTAAAAAGAAGAAACTGGCTCAGAGCGGAGAGTTTTACCTCAACCAATCTTGTCCGTTAATTGCACCAGCAAAAGCTAATTTGTATCTAAAATTTCTTACTTTTAATATTCTGAAACAGAGTATGAGCACAAATGGCAAATTGCGTTTCCTTAATGCTCCTACTAAGAAACTTTCCTCGATGAAACCAGCGTAATATGTAGAGATATCTCGCTACTTTTTAAAAGAAGAAACTGGCTCAGAGCGGAGAGTTTTACCTCAACCAACGGACCGTATCATCTCAGTTTTATCTTGGCCTTACTTATCTAACCTAGAGAGCTTCGCTGACAAATTAGGTAGGTACACGGTGGTATAGTCCACTGATTAAATGCACGTTGCAAAATATAGGTACAGGAAGAGTTTATCAGAGTAATATTAAGTTTCTGTTTAATTTCTGTTATTTATAAACAGCTTATGCCAACGGTCAAAGCCTTTTGTACGTGTCTCGTGTCGTGTCGTGTACTCACCTTTGACAATCATGTTCACAGTTTTCCATACTTTTAACATATCATAAACACACGATGCAACGTCAACTTCACAAATGGACGTAATTTAGAAATTATAGTCATTCTTTTATGACGAATTCGAGGCGTCTTACCGTAATTAATTAATAAATGTTATGATATTTTTAACCCCTAATGTTAGTGATATGCTCTGAATTCTCTAAAATGTTCTTTCCTCAGTATATTAATTTTATTAATTTATGGTATCTTAGGTTTGTAAATTTGGGCAAGTGCGTAAGCCCGCTGTTCTGAGCAATGAAAAGCGTGATCGTGTAAAAGCGTAGCTCCGTATCGGTCAATCGTTGTCTCACTCTAATAAACATCTTTCATTTATAAGGTTCAGCGCTCCTATGCACTTGGCTGATAAAAATAAATTCATTCGGTTTGAATCGCTATAATGTATTGTCTTTTACTGTTGATTGTACAGCAGTCGGTGCGCAGACGTTTCTATCCTTTACTAAGGCG
This sequence comes from Yponomeuta sedellus, assembly GCA_934045075.1. NCBI lineage: Eukaryota > Metazoa > Arthropoda > Insecta > Lepidoptera > Yponomeutidae > Yponomeuta > Yponomeuta sedellus. Next base: position 14,493,278 of record OW203734.1, read on the forward strand.
TCCACGTTTTACTAAGCTTGATGGATATTTCTGGTCAAATATAATTTGATGTGAGAAAAGGAAATTCTGAACCTTATTTCCTTTAGCAATATTAGCTAAACAGAAACTTGAAATTTAGAGCAGAGCACAATACTAAAATTCACATTTTGTTTCTCTTTCACAAAATTCACGAAGTTATGTATTTTTCCTTTAAGGCGTTTTATGCCTTATTATAACGTAAATGAAGAGACCTTTCAGTACAAATTTGTCCAATAGGAAAGCACCAAATATTATTTTATTTTTAATGTATTGTTGATGATGAACAATGAACAATACATTGAAACAATAGGGGAATTTTGTTCACCGTTTATAGGGCAACATTGTAACGATGATTTTGAAACATATTGTGCTCCAAGTTGTTTCTTTGTTACCGAAAATTAGTTCACTCAAACAATCTTCTTCTTCTTCGGTCTTTTAACTCCTAGCGGAGCATAGGGCCTCAAACACAGATTTCTACTTCTGACTGTGATTCGCGGTAGCTTCAATTTAGGCCAGCTAGTGCTGATCAACTTGGCCTCTTTGTATATTGATATTTTCCAGGTGGTCCTTGGCCGCCCCCTCTTTCGGCTGCCCAATGGGGTATACGTAAGTGTTTGTCTGGTCAGGCTATCCTATCCAGCGCCATTTCTTATCCAGGATTTCTAGGTGGATTTTCACTCAATCAATATTAGGATTAAATCAGGTTGGAACGTTCTATGGTAGGCGCAGATTCGAATGACAGATTCTTAAACATTTAACATTTTTAAACTTTAAAGCACTTCTTATGATTTTGAATTCGGGTTTACAGGTTGGAGTCAATCGTCAGAAATTCCGAATATAAATATATGAAATATGTTATGTCGTTACTAATAAATCATGAGTTAAATTGTTTTTCACAACTCAAAGAAAAATTACTCGAATAGAGCTAACTATTTAAAAAAATCACCGACGACGCGAGCTCCGTCTCTGCTCACCATGATTAAGCTCTGCGAATCGGAGCGAAACCTGGTCGGACTTTTCCGATATAACAACACCCGTAAGTAGATCCGGACTAAAAGTCTACAAAATCACCATGTACTAACTCTAATAGATAACTACTTACGCACTTTGTTACACAGGATTTTTCCGTTAGTTTTACTTATTATGTTATTGTTAAAAATATATTTTGTACAGTATGTTTACCCCGGATTCCACAAATTTAAAATTCACTTATTCAACACTGAATTTAAACAACTTCATAACGCATCAAAATACTCCGCTCACTAGCAAGTATCTGACAATTTCACCCGTAACGGAGACAATTCCTCACTCATAGCCTTGCGAGCTAAAACTTGCCAGCATTCTCGTTCAAGCCAAGACAGGGCAATGTAGACACCTGTGTTAAAAGTCACAGCATCTCACAACAATCCAAGTTGCGAGGAGAGCGCACACAAGTTGCGGTCCCGCTAATAAACCAACGTATAATAGGCGCACAGAGGCAAGAGCTGCCTCCAACTGGGACACGTGCATAAGTTGGACAACTCCACGACTCCGCAAGTCAGATGGGTTTGATGTCACAGGGTCCCGCATTTTGATCCTAAGTATTGTTAGAATATTTTCCGGGCTTAATCGCGTAGTAATTTATTGCTATTTTACCTCGACGTTTCGACGACGTTACAGTCATCGTGGTCACGAGAAGACTGATGGCTGGTACCCGGTCGCATCTTCGCCTGATAAGGTTTCAGACTACTCTCAATCAGCTATCACAAAGCACTATTAGGGTTGCGATACCACAGAACATTTTTTATGTTCTGTGTGCGATACCACAGAACATAAAAAAGAGTAGAAGTAGCGACATGACACATTAGTACGAAAACCAGTGTAACAAACCAAACGCACACTACGAATGCCAATCTGCCATTGGTAAATAAAGTCAATGCCGAAAAGGTGTACATCATAAAAGTTTCAATTAAAATATGCACCTTTTTGTAATGTTAACTATGATCAAAGTCAAATGACAATGATGAAATTAAGGTTGACATTTTGTAGTAACGCTACTCTACACTAGATGGAACTACCGCCGCGTCGGACCGAAAAGAACTTTTACCCACTAAGGCAGAAAGTTAAAAATTGAAAAACAAGTACATTCTCAGTTTGGGATGGGACAATGCGAGTTCTAGTTTGTCGATAGGGAGAACCTATCGACAAATTATACTCGTACAAACAGTTTACACATTAACGGCCGAATATGAATACTGGTACTTAGAAGTATTTTTAGCTATTTCATTTTGCCTGCGGGTTGACTGGTAGAAAATGCATCTTTTCTACATTATCTTTTGTGCAATATAGTATATTTCTGTCATTGCAAAGAGTTCCGTCAAGTTGCAATGACGGTTCCGCACGTATACTGAACGACTATTTTTAATACAGTTGCGAAAAAAATAAGCAATTTAATAAAGAAAAAATATTTAGAAAATGGCGCCAACCGTAAAAAAATATAAGCAAAGATTATTTTCTTCACCCATTCTAGAAGGCAAAGGGAACTATGCACATACAGCCAAGTCTTCAGAAGAATTTTTTTTATTGATATGAAATGAAAATTAAATTTAATGAGATGAAATGAAATGAAACGTAACTTAACTCATTCAATCAAATCATTAAATCTGATATTGAAACAAATTAGTAGCTCATAAAAACTTCTATGATTTTATTTAGTAAAATCTTCATGGTTGGTTTTTCTTTTTAATAGACATTATTTTGACAGTTGGGAAAGAAAACGCAAGAGTGCGGGAAAGTTAAAAAAAAGCACGAGTGTGTAATAGCCCACATCCCGCATGCTATACGTCCGTGTAATACGTCACTTTTTGAGCAACTGTATTAAAAAAGAATTAACACTAATAGGGTACATAGACGCATAAATAAACCAATGTGGTAGATTTCATATTTTAAAATGTTATCTCTTATTTAAAACTAGCTTTAACCCGCTGCTTCGCGGCCGTTAGAAATTATAACACGGGAAATATAATGTATTCTACGACTCAATTCAGATCTTTGTCTGTACTTTGATCTGTACGCCATGTTTCATACGTTATACTAATTTAATTGACGATGGTACTAATATATTTCATTTATACGCAAGAGTCTATCCTGGAAGTGAAGCACATTTTATCTGGTATTGCTGCATCACATAAGTGCCACCTTCCGCCATTTTTAGTGTTTATGGAGTGTTCATGAAAATGCTTTGAATATATTGTGTTCATCGTCGTTTTGAACCAATTTTGCCTTCCTGTCGCTGCCATCCATTTTAATTTCGTATCCGGTTCCTTAGAAAACTAAACGAAAACTCACTTCCAAATTGTTTTGATTCCGAGAGGGTAGTTGTAACATTGCCTCGGTTTTCTGTTGTCAAAGGGGTAAGATGAAAATTACTTCGATAGTTTCTTAGATATTTCAGTCACTGATAAACTGGTGAAGAAAATCTATATCGCGATCTATGTGCTCATGTCATATCTTGTATGAAAAGTAGTAATGTATGAGCTCCAATGATTTCACATGCACAACGACCAGCCGGCGACCGGAGCTCATACATTTACCCGGCTTTACCCGGCCCGGCGACCGGACGGCGACCGGTTGCATGTGAAAAGGCACTTATGAAGTAGGTATAAAATAACAACAATTATTTTACCTACTCAAACGAATTGGAATTTACAATACCTAAGTACCATTAAGTATGTTACTCAGTCATAGACAATTATCGATAGATTTTTATCATGTGTGCCCCCATCCGTAATTGAGTAGAATTCAAATTATGACAGAAATTTCTAGAGAAGGTACACTTTCTTCGATGAAAATTTAACTTTACTAACCAGTAAATAAAGGTGTTTTCACTTTATCATTTTCGGATTGGTTTCCGTGTTCATGTCATGTCACATTTAATTAAAAATACAATGAAATACGTCTTACCGATGAAATATTACGGTATGATCGCTATATTTTAGTCCCCAGCTTTTATTTTTGCTCTCTAACACAGCACAACAAGGCATTTTAATCAAGTTTTCACCATTTTTTTCTTTACTAGAAGCGCACGGCAACTGAAGTAAACAAAACTGTCACCGACTACGCATAGGCAATACATTGCTAATGTGAGGCACGCGGGCACCGCCCACTTACGATTTCTACTCTTTTTTTATGTTCTGTGTGCGATACCCTACACTGACAAATGTCGGACGATAAGCCATGCGACTTTTTTCGACTCGAACACTTCTTGATGACCGGCTCCCACGTTTGTGACAGTTTGAAACCACATTCCTAAGTAATACTGAATTTGACTAGATTGGATTATTTTTATTTTATTTTGTTTTCTAGGCCTTTAAAACAGGTAACAATCTTCGTACTATATGTTGTATATTTGCATTTGCCGTTGCCACTACGGACCAAAACTTTTCCTGCTATTTCTTCTTCTTCAGGCTTTATTAGTTCACTGCTGGACATAGCCCTCCCCTAATGAGCGCAAAATTGTGCCGTCATGGGGGGGTAATGCCCATGATCCCCATATGCTATTAAAAAAAAACAAATTTCCACTTCAGGTCGCCGTAGTTTGTCGCTACCGCCGACTACCAACGCACTAGCTAGAGCCGATCGACTTGGCGTCTTCATCATAATCATCATCAGCCAGGTAAACCCCACTGCTGGTTATAGGCCTCTTCATTTCCACACTAACCAGCACGGTCTCGCGCTTGTCTCATCCACTGTTTGCTGGCTACTTTACATAGGTCATCTGCTCATCTGGCTGCTGGTTTGCGCACCGACTTGGCGTCTTAGGCTATGGATATTTTCCACATGATCCATGGTAATTTCTTACACACGCCGCACCTTGGTACATACATATATAGGACGATTCGATACGAGTATGTACTGACTAGGTACTAGTGCTGAAGGTTTTACCTCCAAATATCATAGCAGAAACTGCCTTTTGCACAGCTACAAAACTGTTTACAGTTTATATATTAAACGCGTCTAATCGCGATTATTTATAAGGTGAAACGTAATTACTCGCCACTTTAGTCTACCCGAGACCACGGCAATAATATATAACTGTTAGAAAAAGTGTTTGCAGTTTTGTAGGTAAAAATGATTTTTTGTATACTGTTTCTTTCTTTCTTTGTATAATTTTCATAGATTTTGTTTTGAATTTTTCGTGTGACCATTGGTGCAAAAAAGTATATTTTTCTCTCTGATTTCTTGTATCATCATCCATAGAATCGGTACTATGGATAGGTACCATAACAAAACTAATCATAGCACAATAAGTATATAGCCATCAAACAGTATGTAGAAGTGTGGACAATACTACCTCTACAATTTAACAAACTACAAATTAAATGAAAACAACATTACAATACAATAGTACAGCATTATCTCTTTCTCTTACTTACTAATTTTCTATTTGGTCGCTCCCTCATGCCTCAGGATCGCCATCATGGGTCGCTCGGTTTTTTTTTATTTTCCGCTTATGGTTTACTAGCTGTGCCCCGCGGTGTTACCAGCAGTTTATCTTTACCATGAGAATAAAATTATATATCATATTTCCGCTTTGAAACGTGGTCTATTGTTAATCCAGGGTGTCAGCTAACTCCATACCAAATTTTATTAAAATCGCCCCAGCCGCACGTTTCGACGTGAAGAAGTAACATACATACTCACAAACTTTCGCCTTTATAATATGAGTGTGACGGGATAGTGTGATGTAATAGTGTAATGTGATTGTGTGATAGTCCATGATCATGGATACTATCTTATATGGGTAAAAAATTGAGATGAAACTGGAAAGTTCCCGCAAGTTGCCCAGCCAAGCTGGGGGCGAACGGTGCATAACTAAGCGGCTACAAGTTGCTGGAACTCGCGCTTCTCTGCCTACGTCACGGCTCTTTCATTTGTTCCATTAGGCGACGCTATGGGATATGCGTGACGTCACACCTCATACTTTCCCCGCTGCTCAGTGGACTCTAACCCACTTGCCATTTGAAACTTTCATCCCGTAATCGCTTGTGAGTTTTCTCCAGGTGTGACTTATCTTACTTTTCATATGTTTGCTGTCTCGTTTGTATAAATGTAAGATTCCTGTTTAACAAGACTGTTATTGACGTAAGGCAATTTTTTAATGACGTACTTTTTGTTGTATGTCAACCTTGAATTATACACTGTTCAAACTTTCAGTCTCACATTTATTGAAATTCTATCGTTCGTAAGTCAGTTGAAATGACCCCTAAATATTGAAATAGGTTTTTAAACCTACTATCCCATAGTATGTGTAATTGTATTATCTATAATATAAAAATGAATCGCTGAATGTGTTGGTAAGCGCAAATCTCGAGAGCAGCAGAACCGATTTCGCCAATTCTTTTTTTAGAATATTCCTGGAAGTACGAGTATGGTTCTTACGGAGGGAAAAATAAATAAAGAATCGACTGTTAGGCGATACGAAGTTTGCTGGGTCATCTATAATATAAAAATGAATCGCTGAATGTGTTGGTAAGCGCAAATCTCGAGAGCAGCTGAACCGATTTCGCAAATTCTTTTTTTAGAGTATTCCTTGAAGTACGATGATGGTTCTTACGGAGGGAAAAATTAAAAAAAAATAAAAAATCGACTGCTAGGCGGTACGAAGTTCGCTGGGTCAGCTAGTGTTAATATAATAACAAACTGACCCTCTCAAACGTTGTTTTGCCATATTAACTTGCTTGTGACGTACTCACAGACTAACACGAACAAATAAAAAAAATCGGTGAAGCAGTTTCAGAGGAGTTTGATGACAAGCAGTGTGACACGACATTTTTATATATTAGATAATTATTGTACACTTCTCTCCCCTCGATTTTAATGTCCATATGACCATATTGATGCGGTCAACCTTTGAGTGTTTGCTGGAAGAGATTTCTGCTGTATAAGCTCACCAGGTACATTTTTCATTTTGTAAATTTGAAGTCATATTATAATATCTGAAGATGGCTATATAATATATAATGGCCGAAGTACTTTGCAAGTGATGCATATTACTTCAGCCAGATGTCGCTGCCTGTAAATAATACAAAGAATATTATTGTAAAGAAGTTCGAAATTTCGCCGATGCCGGCACTTGGCCATTAGCTCAGTTGGGAGAGCACTGGTACGGTTAGCCAGTGGTCGCTGTTTCGAATCCCGGCATGGACGGAATTTTTAGCCTCTAAATAGGTTTTTAAAATTATCCTCAGCACGAGTGCAACAAGAAGAATGTAGATAGATAGATAGATAGAATATTAATTATTGCATGTACACCAAGGATTACATAAGAGACTTATAAAATAACAGTACAGTACAAGTGGCGGCCTCATAATAATATAATCGGCCTTTTATATGTATCATATTAACTTGCTTATGACGTATTCTCAGACCAACACGAAAAAATACAAAAATCGATGAAGTTCTTTTTTCAATGTTAATATGATTTTAATTTTTTTTTTAATAGCAAAAAAATTACCTTTACATTTTTGGTTTTACAAAAATCGCCAAACGCCAGGCGTTGCGCTCTTATAACTAATAATGTTCATATGACCACAATGATGGCCTTGGTCAACCCTTGAGGGTTAGCTGGAAGAGATTTTTGCTTAAATAAGCTCGCCAGGTACAAGTTTTATGTTGCAAGGATTGTGTTTTATGTCGGCACTTTATGAGTGCAATGAAGTATAAAGAACAAATTAAAATTAAAACAACTATTGTATTGAATGACAAATTGTATTGTAAAGCAAAGCTCATAAGCTAAACAGGTTCTCGCCTGAGTTACGTGACGGCATGAAACTCCGCGGCAGACATCTAGACCGCTGAATAGTGAATAGTGAATAGGTTCTGAATAGAATCAAGTCGTTACGCGGAGTGACAGATTAGTCGCTGTCTTCCTGTCTCGCGACTCGATATATTTCATCGGCTTTTACACTGAAGCGAAGGCTATCTTGGAAAGTGCTTTAGGAAACAGAAAAAAACACAGATATACGTTTATAGAGAACTATCATTTGATATTTGATCTTTCGTCACACGAATAAATTCTCGGTATTACCACAGATCTCACAAATAGGTGCTGCTCTCATCGAGTAACTTAAACAAAAATGCGTTTTTTTTTTGCAAACCAAATTAAATTACCAGCCGGAACCGGTGATAATACATGGTTTTAACGAACTAACAGAACAATTCCGCTCCAGCTCCACCGACAGCTGCACACACACACACACACACACACACACACACACACACACGCGCGCGCGGTCAGCCCGCGCCGGCGACGGATTGCTTTTGTAATATAGTTGCGAAAAAAGTGGCGTATTGCAGGGACGTATAGCGTTCGGGATGTGAGCGACATACTCGAGCCTTTTCTTTACCTTCCGAACTCGTGCGTACTATTAAATAATGTTAACGCTGTTAACCGTTAGTCAAACGCTGTGGCATCGGTCATTTGATTTTGATGTGAAATTTCTTATTAAAAATGTGTTATTGTTTTGCAGTTACACTGCCTGAATCGCTCGTAGCCCCGGCTGCCTTAGTGATCTTAAACGACCACGAAGGTTAAGCAACACAGGGTGCGTTCAGTGCAAGGTTGGGTGACCGTCTATGACAAACGCTAGTGGCATTTTTCCGAGCGGTTCCGTGCTTCGCAAGGCACGTTATGTAGTCGGTACCGGTTGCTGTCGATAGATGACAGTCGTTAAGCCAAGTCAGAGGCCTTAGGGCGGCTTGAAAACTTCTGACAGTAAGACCAGCCACTAGTCTTGCAAGTCTCTATCAATCCGGACTTGGCCCACGTGGTGGACTATGGCCTATACCTTTCTCGTGCCCCTCGGTGGGGATATAACGGGTGTTAATGATGAAAGTGCCTTACGAAATTGTCTCTAAATATGGATGTCGATAGGTGGGACAACAGGCGAGGCGGGAAGACATCAGGCCAGGGCAGTAATGGAGTCGCAGCGAGAACCGGGCGTCGGTCAGTACGTAGACGAGCAGCCCGATGGTCAGACGGTATAATCAGGTCGTCAATGGCGAATGACCACGAAAATTAGCGCGATGGGAAAAAGGCCTTTTCCTTTTTTTAACCTTTGTATTTTTGTATAAATCTCGTGCGCCATGTAAACCACAAGCTAATTCTAACTGCGCTTAGTGTAGAGACCACTGTTAAAATGCATAACGGTGTACCTATTTTATTAATGAAATCTATTCTTATTCTCACTCCTCATCACCCTGCAGTGGACAGAGGTGGGCTAATAATGATGACTATGCTGTGAAGACAAATACAGTCTGTTAGCTTTTAGAATATACCTCGGCTACTATTGGATAGAATCGTGTAATAGAAATATCGAAACTAATATTACACTTAATTAAATAAACTTAATAAGAAAATTTAAAAACCTATTTAGAGGCTAAAAATTTCACAAATGCCGGGATTCGAACCCGGGTTCAAATAGGTTTTTAAATTTGTTCCTTAGCACGGGTTAGTGCATTAAAATAAAAATAGTATAATTAATAAGAAAAGTTTTATACAGAGCAGGAAGTAGTATTACACTCGTGTGCTTTCGGCGAAAACCGCCTACTCTAGAGCCCGAGGTATATTCTAAAAGCTAACATACTGTCAGTATTATCTAATCTCTTAATGATTCGCGATACTCATACATAGTTAAAATAAGGTAATTACGTTTTACCTAATAAATGATCTAGATTTGACCCGTTCAATATATCTACTATCAAATTTATCTTATTTTTTTATGTAGGTAATATACACCCCACGACCTTGTCTCAGTAAGAGACAGAGAGTTTGGGCTTAACTACGACGCGTGCCCACCGCGTATGGTCAGGTTTAAGCGTTGAGGTTGTTGAACACCTCAGATGCTCAGGTTTCCTCATGATGTTATCCTATTTTGTTCCATAATAAGTAATATACGCGGCAAATTGATAACCTCCTCTTGTTTTTGAAGTCGGTTAAAAATTGCTTAGGATTGTCATGTTCGGCTCTCCGCTTCCAGTCACTGCCCACCGCTTTGAAAATGTCGTCGCTCCACCTAGTCACTGGGCGTCCTACGCTACGAAAGATGGAGAGAACACTTTATTGTACATCAAAAGGAAATTACGATTACGACTTTCCTTAAGGCCGTAGTATTTCTTAATGACTCACGATCAAGAACATTTTAACACCCTTGCCCACGATGCTTAACATAACATAACATTTTCATACAGGCACATACATTGCTTCTGGCCCCACACTAGGATACCCTGTGTCGTGGGAACCAGAAACAACGACATCACAAACATGTAAACATCCAAGACCTGGGGTTTTTTTATGTCCCCAGCCGGGATTCGAACCCTTCAATAAGTAGTTCACCTTCTTTTCCTGCACTATCCTTTTCGAGTCTCTTCAACACCAAAGGTTGGCTGGAAGAGAATGCTTCTTGCAATAAGCACGCCCTTGTACATTTACTCATGTAATTAGTGCAATAAATAATAATAAAATCATCATAAAATCAGTTGCTATGGCGTAACTCGCTGAAGTAAAGTCACGGCCTTGCTCCCTGCATTGGCACCACTATAAAGCAAAACCTAAGGTCACATTAACTAACTTACTAACTGTCTCAATAAAACAGGAACAGACCTACACCTTCTTTAGTGAAACAAAGGCTGACAACTGCCAACATACGTGTAGCACTGACACTTAACAAAGCGTGACGTCACTCTGTTGAACCCGTTGCTCTTTTCAAATCTCGGAAGCAATTATACACGGGCGCGCTCTTCTTTTGTTTTCTGCTCTGAGCGAATAAACTGATGTCAGCTTGTTATGTTTATAGGGGACGGGCCGCGTGAAGTACCTACTGTGTTTTGTTTTATCCGGCTATTGTCTGAGTCGAAGCAAACGTTTTTTTTTGTACTATCACGATCAAGAAGATTTATGATATTTGAGGGGTTGATATTTCTTTATTTAATGCCATGAATAATAGACCGCTAGATAGTTAGAATATTTTCGGGGCTTAATCGTGTGGCTGATTGAAGGTAGTCTGAAACCTTGTCAGCCGAAGATGTGAACGGATGCCAGCCATCAGTCTTCTCGTGACCACGATGATTGTAACGTCGTCGAAACGTTAGGTAAAATAGCAATAAATTACTACGCGATTAAGCCCCGAAAATATTTTTACTATGAGTTCAAGTCGCGAAAGTTTTAAATATGCTAGAACGCTAGATATTATTGCTTTCTGACAGTGACATACCGTGTTCGATAGCTATTCAATAAAAAAAATTCTCAGCGAGGAGTAAAATTCAGGCTCGGCGAGCAAAAATTAACTGCGGTCCATACAAATTGAAAGCACATATTATATGATTTGTTTGGACTGTGACTTCGCGACTTGAACACATGGTTAGAATACTTTCGGGGCTTAATCGCGTAGTAATTTATTGCTATTTTACCCCTACGTTTCGACGACATTACAGTCATCGTGGTCACGAGAAGACTGATGGCTGGCACCCGTTCGCATCTTCGACTGATGAGGTTTCAGACTACCCTCAATCAGCCATCACAAAGCACTATTAGGGTTGCGACTCACTACACTGACAATGTCGGATGATAAGCCATGCGACTTTTTTTCCACTCGAACACTTCTTGATGACCGGATCCTACGTTTGCGACAGTTTGAAACCACATTCCCGATTAAAATTTTTGTGTTTCTTAATTTCAACCGCTTCACGCACAATTCGGCTATAATAATGGCGATCGTTGGAAAGTACCGATGGTTTGTGTAATTCTATCCAGTGGTTTGATCCTCATTCAAGCAGATGTTCCGCTATCGCTGACTTTTCCACCTGGCGGTTTTTGACAGCTGCGATATGTTCCTTGACTCTTTCAGCAATGGTCCTCTTAGTTTGTCCGATATAAGAACTACCGCAACTGCAATCGACTTTGTACACACCTGGTGTTTGATAGGGTATAGTGTCCTTGACTGTTCCTACCTACGCTGCTATCTTGAGCAGTGGGGTGAAAACTGTCTTGATCGCATACTTCTTTAGCAAAGAACCGACTTTGTCTGTCACTCCCCTAATGTACGGCAAGTATGCTCGCTCCCTCGGAACGTCAACCCTCTTTACTTATAATGTCACACTGTAATTAATAAGCACTTATAACGCTTGGGCTACCACAAGAGGTGATACCTAACTGGTAAAACATTCCACGTGGAACGAAAGACCCAAGTTTGATTCCCAGTGCGGTCATATGCCTGACTTCGTTTATCTTCAATTTATTTGTATCAGTACAGTAGCAAAGGCTAACTGTGAAGTAATTCATCGTGAGGAAACCCACAGTTGGTAGCTCCGCACGTATTGACTTGTCTTTCCTGTGGGCTATTCCGACTAAGGTGTCAGAGTGGTATAGGTGCTGGGCAAGCCCACTTTATTTAAAAAACAATGACCCACTGCAGCGTCCAATTGGTCCTTTCACCCATCTAGGTGCTACTGGACGCTGTATTAATCATCTCCTAAAGGCCAAAGTTTCATTTAATAATGGATGAAGTAAATGTTGAACCACTAAATGCCGTCATTGTATACGTGTAACAATACATGTAACCCTTAGTTAACTAACAACAGATTTAATTAATAAAGTCGCCAACTTTCCCACAAATTTAAATAGTTATGAAATCCCAGCACCCCAGCTTAGGGAAAGCTTAGATTAGTTCATGAATTTGTGAGTTTAATTTTAATTAAATAATCCACAGAATTTTCGCTGCCTAATCAATCCAGGCCGTTATTGATGGAACTTCGTAATTCAGATGATAAGTATTGAGTATTTGAGGTAAATCCCTTTACCGATAATCTTATTTTACAACTGCTCTGCCTAGATGGTATGATTTTTATAGATAAAACTAAGGTTGTTTACAGAAGATCGCTTTAAGCGATAAGACCGCGATTTTTTTTCATAATTTAGATGTAACAAACCTTTGTAATTATTTCTTCCGCTTGTGCAATAAAGTATTCTCTTTATATCTGTCAAAAAGATAGAGATCTAACATAGTATTTCTTAATGATTCGCGATTCTCGTACATAGTTATTAAACATATGTATTAAACGTTAGAAAATAATGTAATTACGTTTTGCCTAATAAATAATCGCGATTAGACCCGTTTAATATATAGCTAGAGTTCTAACATCTCTATGTATCTATTTAGATCTAAAAGTGAGGCTTAGCTGTAATAGTGCTTGCGTTGAATCAAAAATCCAGATGTATGACCAAACTTAACGTGTGTGGCTGCAGCATTAATTTTATTCTCACTTTTATAAGAACAGTAAGTTTTGTCACTTAAGTTTGTTGTTAGAACGCATATTAAACAAATGTATTCGTAATGATACAAAAATATTTACTTAATGAATCTCAAAATAATAATAAGTTCCTTACATCACGATCACTTGACGTGGTCCCAAACTAGCTTCCAAAATTGTTAGCTATACCCTGTATATCACGTGTTGCTGACTTTCATGATTCTCGGTCATCGGTCCACTACCCGACAGCAGATTTTTGTCTAGGATAGTGCGAGTTTTTCCAGAAGAAGCCTGTTCACACGTACCTCGAAGAGGTTCAGGTTATAAACGTTCAGACAAATGGACGCTGACACGGTGTACCATACTTTGGCTGTGCGCATTATGAAGGACGATGAAAAGAGCTTAATGCGGAGGTTTGAAATGTCAAGCAAGTGCGGATGGTAAGCCGCAGTATATCTAGTGGTCCGATTGCTGTATGAGCTTATGGAGATGGCGGTATGAGCTTATGGAGTTCATAAGCCTATATCAAAAATGTCCTGAAGTGGAGCTTGGTGTCCTAATCTTAGAAAATTTTCGGAGTTCCTTCAAAAGTCACGTCCGACTATTTAGACAGCAAAGTAGACGGTATCCAACACCACGATTTCTACGAAAAACGTGTAGGCATAAAATGTAAGCCGTAGTGTTGATAGTCAATGTATTTTCTTCCAATAATGACTTGATGCCTCCACAAACATCATAAGGGAACCCTAGTGTGTGAAGTGCAAAAACGCACCTCACTGCTTGCTACGTAGGTAGGTACAATGGCCTAACTATGAGCTAAAAGCGGAAATCTCAGGTGTAGTTAATAATTAATTAGTTAACTAACGTCAGGAATAAAGGGATTACGTTTTATCTGATGAATAGTCGCAATTAGACCCGTTACTAAGTATGAGCTTTGCGAGTCATTAAAAATACCTTAATCTTTAAATAGCGCGTGAAATAGTAAATCTGCAGTGGGCACGTGTTCCCCAAGAGAATACTACATTGTTTATGCTTATACTGATTAAACATAGATTTGTCCTGTAAAGAGCGAGCATACTATTTTAGTGTGCGTACTCATAAATAATGCGTGTCTACTTTAGAATTGTAATGTCATAATTGACACCAAAATGGCGAAAAAATATCGCATTGAAGGCATGAAAATGTCATGCCTTCAATGCGATATTTTTTCGCCATTTAATTTAATTGTCTTTTTTTTAAAATACCACGTCTTGAAAGTTTTCGTGTTACATCTCGAAGGAAAATATCGGCTTTCAATCTACCATGAGCTTAGCATAAAATCCCGCCCAGTAATCACGTCTTGTCATAACCTCTCCTTAAAATGGATACGTGCTGCGTGATACAACTCTAAATATGCAATAAAGTGTTCTTTATCTACCTATCTATCTATCTATGAAGCTTGTTATAATGCAGTCGACCGCATACCATATTTATTCATTTCATTTTGCTACTGCATTAAAACTATAGCAAAATAAACGTGAAAAATTAACAATAATTATAAAATGCGAATGGGAAACATCAGTTATAACTCTACTATACAAAAAAGGCGATCCCAAAAATGTTGGTAACTATAGACCCATCAGTCTACTGCAAACTCTATACAAACTGTTCACTCAACTGATAATGAAAAGAGTTACAAACTGTCTTGATTTCAACCAACCAAGAGAACAGGCTGGTTTCAGAGCACACTTCTCGACAACAGATCATTTGTTTACGCTTACACAAATCATAGAAAGATACACGGAATATAATAAAAAAATTTACTTCGCGTTTGTGGATTATACAAAGGCTTTCGACACGATCACACACAATGGCTTATGGAAAGCCCTTAAAGATCAAGGAGTGCATAACCACTACATAATGATACTTATGGAAATATACGCCAAAAGCAAAGGTACCGTAAAGTTAGATAGAAAAGGAAAAACATTTCCCATTAAAAGAGGAGTAAGACAAGGAGATCCCATCTCACCAAAATTATTCATATCGCTACTTGAAGCAGTATTCAGAAATCTACAATGGGAGTCGCTTGGCATAAATATTAACGGAGAATATTTGAGTCATCTCAGATTTGCTGACGACATCGTAATATTGAGCGAAACACATGAAAATCTTCAGCACATGCTCGAAACATTAGATAAAGAAAGCAGAAAGTACGGATTAGAAATGAATCCTGATAAGACGTGTCTTATGACAAATGGAGAATTAATACCAACAACAATTAACAAACAAAACATTCGTTATGTTGACAAATACGTGTATCTTGGTCAAAGAGTATCCTTCTCGAATTGGGCGAACGAAGAAGTGGAAAGAAGAGTGACGAAGGCGTGGAATAAATACTGGTCGCTTAAAGAAATTTTCAAATCAAATCTGCCGATAAAGCTAAAAAAGAAAGCAATGGACTCGATTATTCTACCTACTTTACTTTATGGATGCCAGACGTGGCCGTTTACCAAAGAAATTACAAATAAAATTCGAGTATTTCAAAGAGCTGCTGAAAGGAGTATGCTGAATCTGAAACTAAGAGATAAAATACGCCACGAAAACATAAGAGCGAGGACCGAAGCGATTGATGCGGTGGAGATGGCATGTCGTCTGAAGTGGAGATGGGCAGGCCACGTAGCACGCAGGACAGATGGACGCTGGAGTGAGCGAGTACTGCACTGGAATCTGAGAGATTCACGCAGACCGCGCGGCCGCCCGCGCCGCCGGTGGCGTGACGACATACAGCAGCTGGCAGGGCACACCTGGACCAGGGCTGCCCAAAGCAGAGATGTTTGGAACGGGATGGAGGAGGCCTACACTCAATTATGGGTGTCCTAAACTAAATACAAATCATTTGAAAGTCTTTAATTAATTAATTTCAAATATATGCAAATATGATAGCTAATTAATTTATCAATTTTAATCTATTAATTTATACTGCATGTATTTTAATTTTAATGTATTAATTCTATTTAATTAACTACTTATTCAATTTAATGTAATCAATTCTGTTTGGGAAATAAATGGCTATAATAATAATAATAATAATAAAATGCGCAAATTTTTTTTTTTTCAAAAGTCCTACTCAAAAATTGGCCACAAGCTCGAATTTATTAACGTCGTCGCTTTGAATTAAAGTGACCACAATTTTATTATTCAAAAATAATTTCTCAAAAGTGTAAAGATGTATGCATAATAATAAATAAGTAACAGTCTTTTTGTACACTTGTTTATTTTTAAAGTCGTCCAGGTAAAAATTTAAAGCATAATATACACAATATACTTAGAATCTTTGTTGAGTCGACCAATATCTACCGGAGTGGCCTGAAGTGGCCCAGGACAGAAAATTTTGGACTGTATTTGGGGAAGCCTTTGCCCAGCAGTGGGATACAAACATAGAGGTTACCAAAAATATATTTGTAGACAACAATGATAGCATTCAGTATTTTTATTAGGTTTTGTGTTTTCACCGAAGTTCCCACAACTGGAATCTCGTATTAGATGTTGGAGGAAATCAGCATTCTTATCTATAAACCTAATTAATTCTTATCGTAACTAAACGAGACTTTAAGAGTCATTTTTACTTCCACAGTATGACAATATTTTTGCCTAAATCGAATACCCAAGGCGCTAGCGTCAAGTTTCTTCACAATTTAGTACCCAGAAAACTCCGGATACAGCTAGAGATTTCCCACAGGAGCTTTATGTTCTCAAAAAAGGACGAGCGTCTCACAAACTACTCGGAAATTAATATCTTCCCTCATGACTGGTAAAACTTTTACTCAGGAGAGCCAAGCAGCGTTAACTTTGTAATAGGATAAATTGGCAACCCCAAACTTAGCTTATCACAGCATCATTCACTATTAGGCAGGGTTCCTGAAAAGAGTTTTTCATTTAGAACAAATTTGGTTTAATTATTTTGTTTAATTTCCCATATTTGTTTTGTGGTTATACATTTTACAAGTTACAATCAATCACGTCTATTAAACGGTAGTATAATATAATTTTTATAATATTTTATGACGCGTTCGTGAAGTGAAGGCGTTGGTGCCGGCTTGACAGCCGGCAATGTAATGTAATGTAATGGCAGTCGTTAAGCCATGTCAGAGGCCTTATGGGCGGCTTGATAACTTCTGACAGTAAGGCTCGCCACTGTCTTACAATCCTCCACCAACCCGGACTTGGCCCCCGTGGTGGAGTATGGCCTAACCTTCCTTCAGGAAGAGTCCCGTGTCCCAACAGTGGGGACATATAAAGGGTTGATATCGATAATATATTTTTTTAGGATTAGCCTCCCATTAACCTTTTCTTAATCTACTTTAAGAATGTTTTTTTCCCGCCTACTTCATAGTGTGATTTATCGTCGGATTGGTCGTTTAAAAATGTTGCGCGAAATACATTTTTCAATTCAGGGATCCGTTTGGGAAATATTTAACTTTCAAGCGCAAATTGCGATTACTTAATTCCATATACAATTATTTCATACGTACCATGCTCGGGCCACTGCAAATAAGCTTTAATTCTACAATGTTTCCAAAGTACTTGACGCGTTGATGAATTGTATGGACGATTGGCCGAGAACACGATGGCAAGATGATCTCTACATGCTCTTGCTGGAGTGGTCAATTCAGGCTAATATCGCACAACTCTAGTTCAACAAAAGGTAGCCTTCATCCTACAGTGGAGTATTGCAAAAGATTCCGATAGAACTTGAAGGGTAATTATACTAGTCAATACAAAGAAGTTGTGTTGTTGGACCAACTGTGACATTGCTAGAAATATCGGACAATTTCATAACTTTGCTTATAAAATATAATTTTTGTACATCACTTTCAAAATTATTCAATAGTATACCATATTATGGAAATATCTAATTTCAACTGTACAAAACTTAGTAAAAAGTAATTAAAATCATAGTGATATGTTAGCCATGCCTTATCGGGCACAGCAAATCATTCCTGCCAACATTTCGATAAACTCAAGTTCAAATAATACTTAATTAATTCGCAGTAAATATATTTATCTAATATATAAAAATATATTTAACTTTAAACTTTGTAAGTTTCACAAAGCTCTGCCCAAGTTGGTTTCGATATAATGTATATTTGCAACGAATTTCCCCATGTTCATTTTGACAGAACGCCTCAACTTACTTTGGCTTATTATTTACTTTTCTTGAGTTTCCAAGACGTCAGGCAAGAGTCATATAGAGTAAATACTTAGATGGTCAGTCCGAGTGAACACATAAACATAATTTAATTTTAAGCAGTCTAGACTATCAGTGTCAATGTACTTTATATAGCTGACACTGTTTCATAAGACTTTATACTTCTGATTTGGCTTGGTTTATTACAATAAAATATAGGAGAAACGCAGAAATCTGCGTATACTGATATTTCTATTGACCAGTATTTAAATACTATGATTGAGCTGATTGTGAAGAAACCTAAGTTTCTGAGATACTCACTAACGTTAGTGTAACGTTATAAAAATCGCCAATCATAGTGGGCATGAGTGGAGTTCAATGTATTCTACGAAGTTTGCTAGTGATACAAATGGAAAAATGAATTCCTTTAAATGTAGTTTTATTAGGCTGTGTTGTAAGATCATGAGTCAGACACAACAGATCTCACTGGGTTGAATTGATGCCTTTCTCAGCCCATATAATTTTCTTAATTTTTTGTGGAAAAGTACATAAAATATGCTACATTTATTTCCCCTTAACATAATTTGTGTTTAAAGGAGTAAAATTACTTCACAGACTTGTTTTATGGTGCCTGCTTCTGAATTGTCACACTCTGAACTGCAGCTTCTGCATATCATTTCTGTATTATCCTCGAAGATCCACGAGTTCAAATGTTATGTTTGCGTTGTAGATATACCAGCGTCCCCAGATATATTACTACGCTGAAACTTTATTAATGACTGTTCTGGTGGAGGTATTTGTCTTTCCTTATTACACTTAAATTTTACTGCTTGCTCGTTTGGTGGTCAGCAAACAGATGTAGTTTTCTCTTTGCTTAATCGCGGGCTACTTCTTCGTTTTTGGGATCAGGCAGTAGAAGAAAAATCACGAGTGACAACACAAATAACTACCACTCAACACAAACACCTGTCCTATTCGCAAACTAGGATTCCTTGTGCTATGTGTGGTATAAATTGCTCTAAAATTAACTTAAGATACGATAAGAATATTCTTTATTGTACACACCAGAAAATAATACAGAGACAACTGTTACAAAAGAAGAAGTACAATTGGCGGCCTTATTGCTGGTACCAATTTCTTCCAGGCAATCTTATACCGGAAAGATTGCAGAAGGAGAAATTGAGACGGTTAGTTGTTTCTCGTCGAATATGAGTGTACATACGTATACCTACGTAATAAAATAAACTTGCATAGATAAATACTACTGGAACCGGCGTGCGTGCATGCAACGACTTATGAACGTTGATGAAGCGAAGGTGATCTGTCAGGATCGTGGCAAGTGGCAGTCCCTGGTCTCTGCCTACCCCTCTGGGATACAGGCGTGAGGTTATGTATGTATGTAGATAAATACTATTATAAACACAAATAAACATTAAGTTATAATAACTTACCCAATTAACTACCTACAAAATTACAAACATTAATGTCTGTAACGATATCACCAGCCGTGTAAAGTAGCACGCACCGCGTGAAGATCAAAAGAGTTACGTGCCCTTTAAAAGAGCGTAAAGCACTTCAAAATAACAAATTGTACGCGATCCGTACTTAATACACAGCGAACGGTCGTGAAAAACCAGGAGAAAGGGGAGAAAAATGGCTCCCGTTCGACCGCGCTATCTCATTTGTCTAGTGAAAAAAATCTGTAAGGCTTATCCAGCCCCGAAATAAAATGGAGATGAAACGGAAGGATGTTCGAGGTGAAGCCCGGGGTCCCTGTATAAACTCGTGAAATATCACCGAGCACAGGCAGAAAATCCTTTCTAACGGCCGAACTCTACTTTTATCCTTACCGGCTGCGTGCAATGCATTAAACTTTGCCTGTAGCGAAATAACTCCAGAAAGTTCTTGGAGTTACTCATTGTGTTAGGGCTTTTGTTTTTTGTCGCGAGAAGGTGTTATGTTGCCGATTTGGTGGAATCTTTTTTTATGTATGTTCTCCGCATACTCGAAGACGCCTGAACCCATTTGGAAAATTATGTTTTTGTTTGAAAAGGCACACTGCTCAGGTGGTTCTACGGCCATCAAATAAGGATCTGATTGGGAATGGGATGCTTAAAAAATCGAGAGAACGCTTCAAATTTTAAAAGTACACTTGAAATGGTGAGAATAAGACGAAGATTAAGACGAAGGAATACATTGTATTCATTTAAGGTAAGGTGTTAATCGACTTCAAAAAAAAGAAGAGGGTGGCAATTCGTTGAAATCTTTTTAAGGTTCGTCGTCAGGCTATACTAGTCCACTGCTGGACATAGCCCTCCCCTAAAGAGCACCACGCTGTGCTATCATAGGGCCCATAATCCCCACGCTGGGCATGCGGGTTGGGGACGCAGTTCGGTGAAATTTTACTGCAGGGGGCGCTGCTGCCCACCCCCAGGTTGGTGTCCTTCAGTCGCCTTTTACGACACCCGCGGGAAGAACTAGGCCGACGCCACACAGCAAGGGTTCGGTAGCTCAAAATAAGGTTTTAGGGTTCGGTAAATCAAAATGAATCACTTTGTTGTCCGTCTGTCCGTCCATCAATCCATCGAAACCCTTCATCTTAGAAATGGTTGGAAATTTCCAGTTTAAATTAAAACCGTATTTCTACAATAAGTACATGCAAATACCTACTTCTAATTTAAAGGTCAGGTCATTACAATAGTACTAAAATAATATTATTTCTGTATTTTTAGTGCTGTAATATTTCGAAGTAGGTGTTTCTTTTGTAGATGGATAGACAGAACAAGAAACAAACAGAACAAGTCTTTATTGTACTATCAGAAAAAAATAATTACAATCTAAATTTAAGAATCTAAGAGTGATTTCTTACGAATTCTTAATTTGTAATAAAATAATGTACAATACTTTAAGTTTGTGTGTTACGCTTTATTTCACAAAAAAATTAACACAAAAAATATAACAAAAAATATTAACACTAAAAATAATAAGTCAGATGTCGCTGCCTGTACGTAATACAGAGAATAGTGTATAGAGGTTCGAAATTTCACTGATGCCGTGAGTCGCCCATTGGCTCAATTGGTAGAGCGCTGGCACGGATAGCCAGAGGTTGCGGGTTCGAATCCCGGCATGGGTGAAATTTTTAGCCTCTAAATAGGTTTTTAAATTTGTTCCTTAGCACGGGTTAGTGCATTAAAAATAAAAATAGTATAATCATGTGGGTACAGTGATATCGTTCCGATGTTAAAACCTAACTGCAAAGTAGGTAGTCGGGGCTGTAAGTAATGCAATTTGCTTAAGTCAGATGTCGCTGCCTGTACGTAATACAGAGAATAGTGAAAAGAGGTTCGAAATTTCACTGATGCCGTGAGTCGCCCATTGGCTCAATTAGTAGAGCGCTGGCTCGGATAGCCAGAGGTTGCGGGTTCAAATCCCGGCATGGGTGAAATTTTTAGCCTCTAAATAGTTTTTAAATTAACACAAAAAAATATTATAACAGGCAAGTGTAAATGTATAAAGGCGAACTTATTCCAAAAGTATCGCGTAGACTCTACCCGAGACCACGGCAACTGTAACTCTGCCGAAACGTCGGGAAATAAGGTAATTACGTTTTACCTAATAAATAATCGCGATTAAACCCGTTTAATATATAACTGTGTAAGCATTTTTGTTTGATAATAAAACTTTTTCACTTTCACTTATATATAACTAACAGTGAAGGAAACATCTTAAACTGATTAGGTACTGTCTCTTTCTCTGTGACTGTCTTTTTCTCTCTTTTGGCATTTGCATTGTATATAGGCTAATATTATTTTTGTCAGCGGTGGAACGCTGGCGTCACATTCGGGAGGTTGTGGGTTAGAATCCTGTAACGTACTAATGACATGGTAGTTATATAGTTATAAAGTTGTGTTACTTTTGGTGATAAGGCCGCCGTCTGTACTCTTAGGTTAAGAAATATTTGTGTGATTTCCTTTTTTATGTACAACAATGTCTTCTCTATCTATCTATATAAGCAGTACTCGTAATACCACTCGCAAACGGTAAAGAAACAATCGTGAGAAAATTCGATGTACATAAAAAATCGACCAACCCACAGATTAACAAAAAAACAAGTTTGAATTGTAGTTTTATAAAACAGGCCTCTGGCCTTGTTGAAATAATTTTTTTAAGGAAAATTTTCGTGTCGAGAGGACTTTACTTAAAACTATCTGGACTACGCTTGAAAATTCTGGAGGGAACAAGGACGACAGTTTCGGAGTGGTTAGAAGCCTTTGACGGTGGCTTATCGCGAGATCTCTGTCACAAAAGACCCTTTGAAACTCGCAAAACAATCTCTTTGTCGAGTTGATCAAGATTATTGCTTACAGAACACAAAATAAGGAGGCAGATAAGGTCAGTTTCTGTTGTACGTGAACAAAAATCGTTGATTATTACTCGGGAAAAACTATACAAAAAAAATATTGTATGGAGTCTTCGTGTCTTGCTTCTGCTGGAAAAAGTGGGAGGGAGGGCGGTGCATTAACTAACCGCATGGTGCTTGTGGGATTTTTGGCGGAACTCAGCAAGGTAATTTTCATATTTTAAAGCTATTATTCCATACAATATACAAAAAAAATCGCCTCTGAGTTTAGACATATAGAAAGATAGATATACAGACGGAGAGATGTGTCCGGCCCTTGATGACTACGAAACGTACTTCTTCTTTCGTGTCGCCAGCGTCGACTCCTAATTATACATCTCGCTTCCAAAACCGCGCCACTGTGATTGCGCTGGGTGATGCCGCCATGAGATCCCGCAGGCTGCACAAAGATGCAATGTTTGTGCCGCTCCACATCGGCACGAGATATCAGCATCTTCGGGCACGATCCTCCGTCTCTTGAGACTACAAGACATTAAAAATGGGAGAATAAGTAGATGACCTAAAAGCATTTTCCATGGGTAAAACTATTACTTCTCAAGCAGAAGAGCTTAGGGCCTGTGCACTACACGTTTTTTAAAAGCGCAGCTGTCGACGCGCATTTCTAACGATACATACGCAATACACACGTGGGTCAGACGCAGCACGTACACCTACGAGTATGCACACATCTGCAATTAAATAACAAAAATATGCCTTTAGTGTCCGTAATTTTATTACACCCAAATTAAAACCTCAAACTACATTGATCAAATTATACAAGTTTTATTACAATAATTAAAAGAAAATATTGTTTCTAAATTAAAACCAAGCTACGTATTCCGTTCCGATTTAAGGTTGCCTGGAAGAAATTGCTATCAGCAATAAGGCCGCCAATTGTACCTCTTCTTTTGTAACTGTTGTCTCTGTAACAATTTTTTGGTGTGTACAATAAAGAATATTCTCATCTTATCTTATCTACGTATGTATGAGATTTGCTTCGCAAGGCACCTTCTTGAACGGTATACTTAAATTAAAGCCCACTTGATCGCATCCTTCGCTATAACACAGCCGCGGAGTCAAAGACTGGCTACTAACATCAAATTCATCCATTGACTGGAGTGACCTTTTTGTGACATTCTTTTGGTTACAAGTCTCGATCGGCATGAGAGGATTTGACGTCCAGCGAACCGAAATGTAGGCGCCATTGATCATACTGATTCTCTAGTTTGGGCAACTTTTAATGTGTACTGTTACACTTATGACGAGCACATGTCAACTCTGCGCGGGCACTGCAAACTCCAACATTCCTGCATCGCGCAATCAAAGTGTTTCAATGATATACCATAAATATAACGTCCGACTAACAACAGTTGGACCGGCCGTCCCCAGGCATACGATCAACTTGGCGGGAAATTTCCCTTTACAGTGGAAGAGCACGATCACCCGCTCTTCCCTATAGTGGTGACCCCTGACAGAAAATTGTCAACCTTCCTTCGCTCTCGCAGCACTCATATACAGTCTCAAAGCAAGGCCAGCATTCTTCCCTCTCACTTCATCAGTTCCACTACAGTCAACGCACCAACTACTGAGACTGATGGTGATCTCACATCCACACAGCAATCGAATCCCGTGGGTTCGAATCCCGGCATGTACTAATGATTTTATTCTCTAGACGTACATTTGTGTTGTTATAGTAGCAATACTACAATAACTGTGAAGGAAAACGGGGTGAGGAGATCTGACGTGTTCAACTAGGTACCTCAGCGATTCAAATTGCCAATGCACGGTGGGCGTGCGTGTTAATTAAGCCCATAGTCTCTTTCTAAGCGAAGGCCAGTGACCTGACGTGGCACGTATACAGGCTCCAAAAAAAGAGTTTAATCATTAATAAACTAACGCCCTCATTCTGGAAGAGTGCGCAGAAACTTGAGTATTCATACGTATTTTAATAATTATATGTCTTGTTAGAATTAACGGTATGTTCTTAACTAGACTTAATTAAGATATTCACCGACTGATTTTCAACGCAATTCATTATTCAGAACTTTAAATAAATGTACACGCAAGTGTTATGTACGAGTTTTCAAGTTCGCTGCCTTGACTGTAAAGCAATTAATAATTTGTAATGAATATTAATTTCTCATCCCAATGTTTTCCGTCGCCTTTAGCGAGTGGAGCAGAAAACAAAATCATTGGTATATAATCATTGTAGTCATTCGTATAGGATTTGAACCCACGATCTCACGTATAAGAAGCTGGCGTTCAACTACTGCACTGCTACCTGAATGCCAACGGTGTTCACATACCTCAGCGCAATAAATTGCCCAAACACAGACTTAGGAGAACCTAACCATTGCAAATGGTAATTAGTCGTTCCCACTGCTGGGACACGGGTCTCTTCCTGTGTCGCTAGAAGATTAGGCCATACTCCACCACGGGGGCCAAGTCCGGGTTGGTGGAGGATTGTAAGACAGTGGCGAGCCTTACTTTCAGAAGTTATCAAGCCGCCCATAAGGCCTCTGACATGGCTTAATGTCTGCCATTACATGACAGCCGGCACCAACGGCTTAACGTGCCTCGCGAAGAACGGAAGCACTTGGAAAAAATCCAATACCGGTATTCACGGAACGGTCACCCATCCTGCACCTGACCGTGCCTTTTATTGATGAAGTCAAGTGATTGATTTCAATCACTGGGTTCGACTAGGCCACGAGCGCTTCAGTAACTAGTCAGCGTCACAAAATTCTGGGCCGCAAATGTTAAAAAAAGGCGCGTTCGCTCTTTAAAGACCTGTCGACGCGTTAGCTGGAAGAAAATATTCATTTGTATTAAGCTCGCCTTTGCACAAATATGCTTATTGTGCAATAAAGAATTTTCTAATAAAGAATTTTCTGGTAAAAAGCCTACACTCTCTCTCTCTCTCTTTGAGAAAAGGTCTGAGCCTTGCAGTGGGATATATAAGCTTTGACAACCTCCGTGGCGCAGCAGTTTGGCACTGCACGCTGACTGAAAACCGAACGTCTCGGGTTCGATCCCCGTCCAGATCAAACTGGGAAACAAAGATTTCCAGTTTGTCTCCGGTCTTGGATGTTATCTATGTATTTATTGCATTGAATTTATCGTCGAGTTAGCACCTATAACACAAGTCATTTAGTTGTAGTTAGTATAGGGCTAACGAGATCTGTGTAATATGTCCATGAATATTTATTTATTTGTTTATTTACATAAAAAAATGTTTTTATAAAACATAAATAATACAAACTATTTTCGTAACGTTTGACTTGAATGCCATTGTAAATGGATCATAAATTAATGAAACAAAGGAGTTGTGTCTAATAGCGTCTTTTATTGACCAATTTTCTGGTATAACCGTAGTCTTATGGGTTTTACAGAGCTGCCGGCAAAATTACAGCCTGTAAATGCGCAATATGAGAATTATTGGAAAAGCGTAAAGCTTAATGCCTTTGCAAATACTCGGGGACTTTATGGAGGAAAATTTACGAAATAGCAGCTATTTTGGAAGTGGAGCAAACATTTCCAAAATAGCTGCTTTTCCTTTCAATAAATGGGCCACCCCGCGGAATAAATAAGAAGTTTTAAAGCACACAACTTTTAAACAAGGATTAATGTACTAGAAATCAGGTCCTTAAGAAGAAAGTGAAATATTACATTTAATAATCGTGTAATTTGGAAAAGTTGTGGACTGAAAAATTACGTAGTGACTAGAATTGAGACAGGAATGGTTTGACATAATGCGTTTTTGGCGTAATTTGACATAATTACGCTTAAATGCTTAAAGGCCTGGCCAAACCAAGGCGTCCAGGTTGCGTCCGCGGTGGCATGCGCGGTGGCGATAATTGCGCGTGCAAAAGTTGTTCACACTGTCGCGTTTGTTCTTGCGTTCACCAGGCTGGAATCACGTCATTAACTACAATGCTCTCTGATACAGAACGTGAAATTGAAGAAGTTTTGCTTTTGGCTGCTCTCATTGAAGATGAAGAGGAACAACAAAGGTAAGTACAACACAATCACATTAATTCTAGTGAACGTCAATTGTAAGCTAATGTCTCATTAGGTATGTTTTTTTTTCAGAAGAACAAGAGTATGGGTACACAGTATAAATGAAACCAGAGAAAGGGAAGGTGAATTCCATACCTTGCACTGGCTATTACGTGAAGATGAAAAGCTATTTTTCATTTACTATAGAATGTGTATCGAATGCTTTGATAAGCTTTTGGATATGATTAGAGACTCTTTTAAAAAAAGAGTAGGTACAACTGGCCATCATGAATACTTTAAAAACTAAAAAAACACAGTTTTATCCAACAAAAATAGCTGCGTGCAGCGTCTTAATGTAACAAACGCCATCTGATCGCCACCGCTGCGTGCAGACGCTGCACCGAGACGCCGCGGCCAAACAGAGGACGCCTCTATGTGAACACGTCGCTACAAGTTCGTAAGCAACAACTGATCGCTACCGGGCACGCCACCGCGGACGCGAGTTGGACGCGTTGGTTTGGCCAGGCCTTAAGGCATCAAGTCCACCTAGTGGTATATTTATTTAAGTGCAATTAAAGTATTAATCAATAAATAAATGATAAATAATGTATATTATTCTTTTTGTTGCACTAACCCGTACTAAGGACAATTTAAAAACCTATTTAGAGGCTAAAACTTTCACCCATGCCGGGACTCGAACCCGCGACCTCTGGCTAATCGTGCCAGTGCTCTCCCAACTGAGCAAATGGGCAAGTTGGAATTCGGCATTAGTGGAATTTTTAGGCTCTAAATAGGTTTTTAAAATAATTGCTTAGGCTTTACAGAAAGAAAGAGAAAGAGAGTAATAATCTTAATGATAATGCATGCCTTTGAATACCGGTTCTCTATTGACCCGTGATATACCAACATAATAATTACTCAACAAAAACTAGGATACCCTATGGAAATGAGGAAAGGACATTACACAGAAACACACCCGAACTGAGGCCTTTTGCATAAAGTATGACGGCCCCCAGTGGGAATTGAACATACACGTGTAAAGAAATTTCTCGAACAAATGTTGATAGAAGTGTCGGTTAAAGACGCCCTAGGCGGCTATATATAGACCAAAGAGCATCGGTAAAAAGTACTAAAACTAGCTAGCGAACATAGTGCGAATATTTAAAATTGAATGAAGCAAAAGAGTTTTGTCAGGATCATGGCAAATGATAAACTCTAGTGCTTGCCCATACCTCCGAGATTCAAGGGAGTTTATGTACGCAAGTTCTGGACAAGGAATTTAAAATATCAAATTTCAACTCGTGTCCGAGATTACGCCCGTCTCGTGAAATCGATTTACGGCAAACATGAAGTTTCATGCATAGCCAAGTCCTGCCTACGTCTCAGAATATGGAGTTAGCTTATCTGCGGGAAAACTGTTTTGTTATGTACTTACGTACTTACCTATGATTTTTCGTAACGACAATCTATTAATTATCAATAAATCGATATCAACCCTTGGTATGTCTCCAATGCTGAGGCACGGGTCTCTTCCTGCATCACAGAAAGATTAGGTCATACTCCACTACGTCGGCCTAGTCCGGGTTGGTGGAGGATTATAAGACAGTGGCGGGCCTTACTGTCAGAAGTTATCAAGGCGCTCATAAGGCCTCTGACATGGCTTAACGACTGCCATTACATGATGATGGAATCAACAAATCACTCGTCCTATAATAGAAACCTTAATATTAAAATACGTTACAAATGTGGCCAAAATGTTCCAGGGCGTCTTTTAGTAATTCACCCGGGCAACAAATTGCCAAACTTCGTCTACAACAACGATCGAAGCGAAGACAATCGCTCACTGCGCACAGCAGTAGATAGCGTAATAATTCACTGTATTTACGAACGGCATATTGCGATATAAAAAATGATGGCGCTGGCTTTCTAAGCGGCGCGGCCTCGTTCCCCGCTTATCACACTGGCTGATAAGGCGCGTGGAAAGTCGTAAAACTCAGCGAATTGACGAGATACACACTTATCCGGCTTTGACGAGCAAATACTTCATTGAGGCCAACGGGCGTCTGTAGCGCGATAGCCTTTTGTTTATCCCCCGGCGAAAACACTGGGACCATCCCTGCGGACTATTGTCCGCAGATGTAGCTTGCCTTGCCCATATTTCCGTTAAGAGAATGGAGCCAAAGAACAAAGTGTTTCCTTTTAATTTGCTTTCCTTTTAAACTGGTCTTTGTTTTACAAGTTTGCAGGATCACCCCCGAAATTAAATACTACTTTCCGAATTTTGCGACAAAGTTAGTTTAATACTGTTCGTTTGGAAAGTCACTCCCGTAGGCTAAACACCAGTCTTAGTACAATTAAATTTGCCGACGTTCACTCGAATATTTAAGATCACCTTTAACTTTGCGCGGTTAGGGCTCGAGATAAAAGTTCAGAAACTCTACCTAGATTAATCTGCCAACGTTAAAAAAATATTATCTAATCAGCAGAAGCCGGAACAAAAGATCCTCAAAGGGATTGTCATTAAGAGAGTGAGTTGGACGCCTCTGGCAACGAGCTAAATAAATGAGGTCATTAGTCATAAGTTTAATAAAGTATTAACTCTCCACCCTCGTAAGTACGTTGAAACGGGGTCAATCAAATATAGGCCGTGAAAAGGCGCAGATACTTTCTAAGTCACAAAAGCAAATTTTAAACAAATTTTTGATTACCTTGTATCTCCAGGCAGGTTATGGACTTTGTCGGGAGAATTTTGCGACGTAATAGCACTTAAATTAATGAACAAATGTCACGTACGGTCGCGTACATAATTACACGGTATAAAGTTTATTGCGCACCTACGTAATGTTTGTTGAGCGAATTGACCGGGCATATTAAACTGAGCCCTGATAATATGCCTATTAAAAGACCTCAGAGCAAATTGTGCATAAATTATCAGGCTTTACGAAAGCGGGATCCGGTCACGAAAACCCGCCTTACAATAAAATATTAATCGCGTATTACACGTCACACTGAATGGGATTTATCACTATGCAAGCTGAAACTTTTCATCTCACACTGAAAAGTTTGTGAGCGTACGTGCTTCAATAGATTTTTTAAAGCTTTTTTTTAAAGCTCAAATAACGTTTTTATTGAACTCCGGTGCCATTATGCGCACTTTTATCAGCAGTTATTTTATGTGACTGTCGAAAGGGAAGTTTTCTGTCTTTATTATAAATACCGACTTCATACATTAAAAATATACATTCAATGGTTTTTTGCGCTCAGCTAGTTTCTAACTACTCTGGCCTGCAATCATAAGTTTAACACTACACTATAAAATAAACAAACGTTTTATGGCAAATTAATATAGCAAAAAGTATAGTTATTAAATTAAAATTAGTATGTAGCAAGATTAAATACTTTTCGAGTCCTTTTTATTACGAAAGTATATCTTGTGAACTTAAAAAGTTATTGCAATTTATGAAATGTAATTCAGACGGAGAGTATTGGTTTAATCGCCACGAGTGCCCACCGCAGGTTGTCGATTTCAAGCGTTGAGGTATGCGAATAGCTCAGACTCTTAGGTTTCCTCACGATGTTTTACTTACCGTTAAAAATATGAACCATTCATCATCATCCTCAACCCATTAAGTCCCCACCGAAGGGCACGGGTCTCTGAGGAAGGTATAGGCCATTCTCCACCACGGGGGCCAAGTCCGGATTGGTGGAGGCTTACAAGACTAGCGGCTGATCTTACTGACAGAAGTTTTCAAGGCCTCTGACTTGGCTTGACCACGCATTACGATGACATAATAGTAAAAGCAACATTATTCTCACCACTAGTGTTAAAACGTTTATTGAACGACTTACGATGACATTATTTACTTTACGCCTTACGACCACTTTATTCCATGAATTCCCTTAATAAACTCGATGCATATAGTTCTCAGTAGCCTGGGAAGGTATTAACTGCAGTAAAATACTAGAGTAGCACAGATACAGCGGCTCAATGAATGTTACAAGTCAAACTAGGTGTCTATTTCAAAATCTAGATAA
The DNA here is from genome assembly GCA_934045075.1 of Yponomeuta sedellus. NCBI lineage: Eukaryota > Metazoa > Arthropoda > Insecta > Lepidoptera > Yponomeutidae > Yponomeuta > Yponomeuta sedellus. The sequence continues at coordinate 14,524,183 of OW203734.1, forward strand.
TTTTGTCCATTTTTTCTTCAAAATGATCTAGACTTTGAAATGGACACCTAGGATGACTTGTAACATTCATTAAGGCACACTTTGAATAAAACCTTTTCATTTTATTTCAGTGCATTTGTGAATTTGTAATTAAGCACATATTATCGAGAGAAAAAACCAATGTAGCCATGCCCAGTGATTTATACCCTGCGAAATGTATGAAGCTACCTTCAGCGTTCGTACTAGTACGAATGACCGCGTATGACAATTTTATTCAATGACGCATGTTATCAACGCCTGTTTCAAATTCACGCTTCAAATACCCGAAGGAGTAAGCTGATTAGATTGGACCCCCGATTTGCAAGAAATTGGTCCTGCCTTCTCGAAGGATAATGTGATTGTACGTCGCCTCTATTTTTAGACTATAGAGGGTTCTTTTTAAAACCTATTTAGAGGCTGAAAATTTCACCCATGCCGGGACTCGAACCCGCGACCTCCGGCTAATCATGCCGTATAGAGGGTCCCTTAAATAAAAAGCGCTCTTTAGGTTCACGCAGAAAATAAAATTAAAGAAACATCGGAAATTTTACAAACCACTTAACCAAGTAATTATTCTATATATTTCTGGACAGTATGATTCTAGTAACAAAGTTTTTGGTGTTAAAAAATTCATAAATCGTCAAAGGTTAACTTTGAACTTTTTTACATGGATTTAATGCGTTGTTTCTAAGATAAGTTCTTGCCAATATAATCTCACACCTATACTTTTTTTTATGTAGCCTCAATTGTGTCCAACTGCTGGGCAAAGGCCTCCCCATTTTGTTTTCCACTCCTCCCTGTTCATGGCCACCTCCTGCCAGCCCGGCAGAAAGGTCGTGAGGTCGTATACTAATTTTCTTAAAATGATTGCCAAGGAAATCAACAGGTGACATTTTTCTTAATCTTTGTACAGAAAAAGTACCATAAAAAAACTACTTAAGCGAAGCCCCATTTCAGGAAAATATTTTTCCTCAATCTTGCTTGCACCCAGTCGTGTCGCACCTTGTTGGACGCGTCTCTCTCTCCGCTTTTCAGACCTGAAAAGAATCCATTAAATTCAATAGTTTTCACTAAAAAAAAATTAAAACACTTTAATACTAAATTCTAAACTTGCATCGTCCCTATCGTTTCAAATATCTTTGTAATCTCGTCCATAATAGCTCTGTTTGTATCGTGGCCTAACTTCTTTTTTCTGTAGATACAAAAGTACTCTGTTGGTATCGTGGGCCACCCCCTTTTTGCCGCAGTTAGCTGTATTCGGGGCCTTGCATACCTCTCTGTTTTCAATATAGAGGAAAGTTCTTAGCAATAGATTCAGAAGTTTCATAAGTTCAGTTCCTAGTTGGATACGAAGAACCTATTATGAAGCCATGGACTATAAAGCGTCACAATATAAACACAATACCGTCATCCGAGACATCCACCGCACTTGCGTGCAAACTCCGGGTTTAATACCGCTGCACTTCGCCGAAGCCGTAAAATGTTCTAACTCCGTCGTATTCCTCCAAGCTTTCAGGCTATCTAACCACATACCTTCCCAGGCTACTGAGAACTATATGCAACGAGTTTATCAAGGGAATTCATGGAATAAAGTGGGCGTAAAGTGTTTTAATTTTTTTTAGTGAAAACTATTGAATTTAATGGAACCTTTTCAGGTCTGAAAAGCGGAGAGAGAGACGCGTCCAACTAGGTGCGACACGACTGGGTGCAAGCAAGATTGAGGAAAAATATTTTCCTGAAATGGGGCTTCGCTTAAGTAGTTTTTTTATAGTACTTTTTCTGTACAAAGATTAAGAAAAATGTCACCTGTTGATTTCCTTGGCAATCATTTTAAGAAAATTAGTATACGACCTCACGACCTTTCTGCCGGGCTGGCAGGAGGTGGCCATGAACAGGGAGAAGTGGAAGACAAAATGGGGAGGCCTTTGCCCAGCAGTTGGACACAATCGAGGCTACATAAAAAAAAGTATAGGTGTGAGATTATATTGGCAAGAACTTATCTTAGGAACAACGCATTAAATCCATGTAAAAAAGTTCAAAGTTAACCTTTGACGATTTATGAATTTTTTAACACCAAAAACGTTGTTACTAGAATCATACTGTCGAGAAATATATAGAATAATTACTTGGTTAAGTGGTTTGTAAAATTTCCGATGTTTCTTCAATTTTATTTTCTGCGTGAACATAAAGAGCGCTTTTTATTTAAGCGACCCTCTATACGGCATGGTTAGCCGGAGGTCGCGGGTTCGAGTCCCGGCATGGGTGGAATTTTTAGCCTCTAAATAGGTTTTAAAAAGAACCCTCTATAGTCTAAAAATAGAGGCGACGTACAATCACATTATCCTTCGAGAAGGCAGGACCAATTTCTTGCAAATTGGGGGTCCAATCTAATCAGCTTACTTCTTCGGGTTTTGAAGCGTGAATTTGAAACAGGCGTTGATAACATGCGTCAATGAATAAAATTGTCATACACGGTCATTTATACGAGTACGAACGCTGAAGGTAGCTACATACATTTCGTGGCGTATAAATCACTGGGCATGTCTACAAGTTCTCTACAGGGCAGCGGATTTTTCTCTCGATAATATGTGAGATTAGTAATTTCGAACGTTGATGTGTGTCTCAGAGTTTCAGGCTTCTTCACGACATTTTCATTTAAATTTAGCGAGTGGTATTGCTATTACAAATTCACAAATGCACTGAAATAAAATGAAAAGGTTTTACTCAAGGTGCGGCTTAATGAACGCTACAAGTCAAACTAGGTGTCCATTTCAACATCTAGATCATTTTCGAGAAAATATGGACAAAAAATGATCTAGATTTTGAAATAAGACGCCTAGTTTGACTTGGAACGTTCATTAACCCGCAGTATCTGCGCTACTCTAGTATTTTAGTGTAGTATTTTAAATGTTTTATTTTTAACACTATGCAGCTCATAGAAAGTAACATGTGTTATTTTTAATCTGGAGAAGAGGACAATACGCACTAGTTTTTGTTTGCAAGACAACATTGTTATGAATAATTTATTAATCTTAGGTAAAACCGCAAAATAACAAACAAAGACGTTCAAAGCCCACTCAACCATAAATATTTTATGCACTGATATACGAAATCTTTGCCTCAAAAATATCAAAAGCAAGTCATATTGTCAGTTTCAGTATACAGAGTGATCGGAAATCCAAACTACTCCTACCTATTTTTCCTTTTCCTTATCCCGGCCTTTTCAGATATTAGTATTGGATATGATAATAATAAAAATCTGTTCCATCCCCAAAACAGTATTTTATTGAAAAATCCGTTATACCTATATAATTATACTTTATTGCACACGAAACATCAAAATAGGACATTACATAAGAAATAACATAAAAAATGGGTCTTAACCTAAGCCTTAACCGAGCAGTAAAAAACTGGTCTTAACCTAAGAAAAATATTTAGCTACGCTGTTTTCCAAAACAGATCCTCACTTTTGAGCTCCGAAAAACTGCTGTTAAAACGGAAAATGGAATTATTTGTATTACATACGCTATTTATTAGGTTGTTACTCAAAAAACTGGCGAACCCTAATTACTGCCTACATTTCCGAGATACAGGCATGAATTTGTGTATGTGTGTGTGCGTTAGTGTTCAGAAAAATCCTGAACAAATTCAAAAGCTCCACAACCCTTGACCCCTAGCTCCTGAAATCAGTAAAAAAATAACTGCAATAAGAATTTTCTAACTGTATCACCCCATTCAAGAAAAAGGTAGAATTCCCAACATCCTTTAGAAGTATAGATCATGTGGAAAAGAAAACGACAAAGAAACTTCACATAATAGCTACGCGTATTTTTATTAATAGCAGCCTTTTTGTGACGAAAAATACGTTCCATCATTAAAGATCTTCTGCCAGGGCACGCGGCACAAAAGTGAAAGGAAAACGAAGCAGCCAGAAAAAACAATTGGCCACTTATGAACACGTGGCAAATTGAATTCGGCAGAAACTACTTCCTTTACTAAGTCAACGGAACAAAAGTAGTTAATTTCCTTCCCGTTAACGTACCAAACAGACTTACACTCCGACGTTTATTTACGCCTACAATCTATAATCAGCTCTATGGACTTGCAATAAGACTGGACGAAAGTGCGAGTAGTACCTACTGATATAAGGTACAACTAGCTACATCGTTCTCGGTCGATACTATCACTTATATTATGCTCGTTAAAAGGTGGCTGGGGAGATGGTGTTTGGCGTACTGAGGAGACACAAATGATTTGATAAAAGTGTTATTACCTATGATAGTGTTATTAAAAAGTGTTTTTACCTACGGACTAAAGCTTTGTACATATTTATTTTAGTAGCTCACACCGCAAACGTTGTATTGCCACATTAATAAGCCGACGACCTATTCTCAGACCGCACAAAAAAATCATCAAAATATGTGAAACCGTTTCTTAGGAGTTCGACAACAATCACTGTGACACGAGGTTTTTATTTTATTAGATTGTACCCGTAGAAAAGAATATTCAAAGAAGGCAAAAAGTAACGTCAACGATTACACAGATGAGCTTATTTCTACCCCATATAATTTTCCTCCAGTCATCCTGATCCCCACTGCGGCGACTGTTAGTTATATAATATAGGCTGAATAATAATAAATATTAAAGAAGTATAAAGTTCGAAGCAACGAGTTGTTAGGAATGTGAAACTAAAATCAGGTCTAGATAGCAGACATGCTGTACTTCTTTGTTTTTATAAGTTAACGCGATGAGTACTTCAAAATACAGCTTTGTACATTCCAAAAGATAGGTAATTTGACGTATATATATATATATATATATATATATATATATATATATATATATATATATATATTACATAATTTAGCGTATATTACGAGCAACCAAAAAGTGTCGTCAGCAACGTTATACCCGGCCCCACATCGTATTCAATAAAGATTTAAGTGGAGTCTTTGCTGGCGTCTGTGTATTTTTAATGTCTTAAAAATTACCTATTACTTCCACAATAAAATTTAATAAATTGATTCGCCGAAAACCCATCACCAACAAGATTTCCCAACATAATTTTATTGGGCCAAATGCTTTTTGTTCCGGTCCGGTAGCGGTTTCAGCGCGTAGCCGAATAATTCTTCAAATCCTGCAAGTTATGTTTGAGATGCGGATTAAAGATGACCCAAATTTTCCCTTCCCCCTCTGAAAATAATAATGGCCGAGTAGAGGGACCGCAAAGCAGGTAGAAATGGACGAGGAGAATTTAGGCTCGGATTTGGAATTTTACATCAAATAGAATCTCCATCTACGGGTCTGAATAATTGAGTACGTGGGTTTTCTTTTTAATTTATCAGTTAGTCGGAAGTCAGAGGCCTTATGTGCGTACATAGCTTAGTGGATGACGAAAATTTCTGCGTTCTGATCTTATTCAGAGGTTCTCAAACAGAGGCCTGAAAATGCGGCGAAATGGTTCCAGTAAATCTAAATCAGTTTTTTTATGTCACATCATTGCAAATCACAGAATGTATGCATGAAAATTCTTTATTGCACTAAAAGAAATTTGTAAGCAAAGGCGAACTTAATACTAGATAGTATTTTCTTCCAGCTAACCCACGATAATGTGGACAGTAGAAGGGGCAGTGCCAGGTAACAATATAACATAGGAGTGATTTATTACATTAACTAAATATTACAAATATAATTTAAATACACATACATATCAGAGAGTTTGACGTTACCGATTAAAATCAGGAGATTATTTTTGAGAAGAAATACGTAAACAAACTACATTATTCTGTATTTTGATGACTAACCACGATGTTATTTACGAACTAAAATTTGTTTATAGTTTTATACAAGCACATTATTTAGAACGTGGAGAGAGCTAGCTCGAAGTTTCTCTGCGGGATTGAATCCGAAACGAAGCTATTGACATAGCCCAACGGATTAGCAAACTGAAGTGGCAGTGGGCGGGTCATATCTGCCGCAGGACCGATAGGACGTTGGGGTAGACTAGTTTTTAAGTCGATTCGATTTCAACCCTGTACAGCCATTGCATTCGGGACAGGTCTCTTCCTGCATCGCAGGAAGCTTAGGCCATACTTCACCACGGGGGCCAAGTCCGGGTTGGTGGAGGTTTGTAAGACAGTGGCCGGCCTTAATGTCAGAAGTTATCAAGCCGCCCATAAGGCCTCTTTTTGTAGGGTGCTGGTGGCGATGGCGGAGCGGTGTAGAACGCCGGCCTCTCAATCGGGAGGTCGTGGGTTCAAACCCCGGCATCTACCAATGACTTTGTTTTCTAAGTTATGTATATTTGTGGTAGCAATACCACTCGCCGACGTTAAAGGAAAACATCGTAAGGAAACCCTAGTGTCTGAAGTGTTAACGTACCTCAGCGCTTGCTACGTACTTTGGCCCAACTATGAGGCTAAGTGCGGAAATCTCACGTCTAACTAAGGCCTCTGAAATGGCTTAACGACTACCATTACATGACAGCCGGCCCCCACGGCTTATCGTGCCTTGCGGAAGCGCTCGGAAAAATGCCACTAGCGGTTGCTACGGGACGGTCACCCATCCTGCATCTGACCGCGCCTGTTGTTGCTTAACTCGAGTGATTGATTCCTAGTGTGGGGCCAGAAGCAATGTATGTGCCAGTATGTAAATGTTATATTAAATCAATCGGTTCGACTAGGCCGCGAAAGCTTCGCTTTTTGGGTGGAGACCACTAATCGGCAAACGTAGGGGATGACACCTTGTGACCAGGTGGAGCGACGACATTCGGCAAGCGGTCGGCTGTGACTGGAAGAGAAGAGCCGAAGATCGGGCTTAGTAGCGTGTCTTGGGAGAGGCCTATGTCCAGCAATGTTGATTCGTCTGATTATGATGATGATAATAATTCTTTAGAATGAATTGCCTTTTTTGATATTTGTCGACTCATCCGGGAATATTTTAAGTTGTCGGTACTCTATAAAAAATCCAGCAATTTTATTATTTATGTAACTATCTTCATTAAAAAGTTACGTTACCGAATAAAATCAGAAGATTACATTTTAGACAAAATACCTAAGGAAACTATATTGTTCTGTATTATCGATATAGCATAGCAATAATTATTCTTCTTCGGCTGAAAAATTAATCCATTCGTGCATTAATGATCCTAATTAGGTTATTTGCTACGCGAATTTAAGAATTTCTTAAAATGTTGAGAGCGAATAGTTAAGAATACATCTGTGTCTTTTATTTGATTAACGAATCCCGGGACACTCAAATGTGGTCTATTGTTACTGTATTTCTTATCACATCTATAGGCGGTGATTGTCCGTTGAAGTTTTATAACGAGAAGCTTGAGCAAAATTTACATAACAAAAGATATCGAGAATATCGAGAACATTTCTTCACTGAATTTCACTATCTTTGCTGTTTCCAAATTATCACAAATAACTTTCATATTTTAATAAATTTTCTCGAGTTACTAAGTTAACTTAAGATATCCAGACATTTTCTTAAAACTCTAATAACACATTATTATTTGGTACGTTGTTATTTGAAATATATTGAATTTTAAACTTTTCTTTGTAAACAGAATAAAGTTTTCTACTTTATTCTGTTCTTTGTCAGCTCTCCGGGCTTTAAAAACGTCGTCTAAGGCCTATTTAAGTACCTTGAAGTTTTAGATACATGACACCTTAAAAAGATAAGTATATTTTATGCTGAAATTAAGTTTACCTCATATATAAGGAATACACACACCACATACAATTAAGATATTATAATGAAATGAAGCAGGAAAAATATTTTAAGCATAATGCGTGTCCATGTTAGGAGGTATAAAAACAGTTATGGTTATTATTTTTTTCTATGACTAATAAATCTATTCACGATATAAGCTTTTTGAAACTAATTCATGTGGCGCAATATAAATAAAGCACGCAATATGTTATAACAAGGTGCTCGAAGCGCCTCGTAATGTATGAAGCATTTTTCAATATATGATTGACGGGAACACGTTTAAAATTCAGAGAATAAACTTAATATCAAATATTTTATTATTACAATAACTTGAGTTTCTTTCATTTTCAGAGAAATAAAAAAAACTGTGGTATTTTTTATTTTGACAGCAATGCAATTTCAATCTTCAATTGCGGCAATCCTCGTATTATATACCTAATCAAAGTCCAGGGGTGAATAACGTATGTCTGAATGACTCGGTTAATTTAAGAATATTTGCAAATTTGCAATACCACTCGCTTACTTTGAAAGAAAATTTCATGAAAGCCTGTCAGAAGACTTAATTCAAAAACATCTTTGCACAAATAAAAGGCTAGCAACTGTTAGTTATCTATACGCTGAGATAGAGGAGAAATGTACATCACGCTCGTTCAACAAAGTTACTCCTTCACATTATCTCCGTAAATCAGACCTCTACGGCTCTGTAACAAAGGGGATATTTGCTTGAAAACGTGCACGAAGTTTCCTGCAGAATTATTCCTCACCCATAATAATAACTTAGAAGATAATCCGACGGTTTGTACACAGTGGTTTATTTATTTTTATGTTACGATAGACTTTGGCTGAGCGTGCTTTAAGCCGGCTATGAAGGTTTTATTACGAGAAACAGCTGAGAGAATAGGTTTCTCCCACGCTATCATTTGGAGTGTGAACGAAGGCGGCCATTTTTTATTGAGCTGTGTTTTTTTGGGGTTCTGTACCCGAAGGATATGTGCAGGATCCTTTTAGTATGCCTATATCGCCTCTTTCTGTCTGACTTAGCTGTGTCTTTTGAACCACAGTAGTCTGTGAAATTTTATTTTGTTTTGTCACAGAATCGCGTTACTATGACAGATTGTCAAACGTAGTGGTTATATACTCTTTGGATTGCCCAGTCAATCAATATAAAAAAGTATGGGCAAATCGTGTGTAAAATACGTTATTATCTATTTCTATAATATAAAAATGAATCGCTGAATGTGTTAGTAAGCGCAAATCTCGAGAGCAGCTGAACCGATTTCGCTAATTCTTTTTTTAGAATATTCCTTGAAGTACGAGGATGGTTCTTACAGAGAGAAAAAGAAAAGAGAAAAATAAAAATAATAAAGAATCGGCTGTTAGGCGGTACGAAGTTCGCTGGGTCAGCTAGTAGTTATATAAGCCTTTTACACACAGAGCCTTAAATACAGGTCAATTCCTAGTTTAAGCTAAGTTTTTACTCTTACCTATGTAAAAAAAATCAACTGTTATGTACAATATCAGCCTATATTTAATTGAAAAATAAAAATAAAAAATTTGATGTATCCTAAAATATACTTTCATTTATATTTTAAACAAGTCTCGCTAGATCAAACTTGCAATTATTTATTAGGTAAAAAATAATTATCTGATATGTAACTAAGTATGTATGAGCGTCGCGAGTCATTAAAATATGTTTTTGTTTTTTGTTCTGATGTAAAACTGTAAATTATAGTAAAGTAACATACTTCTTGTAAGTATGGTGTTGTCGCTTTAGTACCCATAACAAATACAAACAACCCTCCGTGTGGCACAGTTGGGTAAAAACAGGCACATGTGTTTTCCTCTAGCCTTCAAATTAGTGAGAAAATGTATACGTATTATTATACATAATAATTTACTTACAGCAGTGCGGATCCCTCGCTAATCCGAATCGGACTTTGCTAGATTTTTTGTTACTCTTTCTTTTTAGTTTACGTCAAGGTCGTTAAAGAGATAATGATAAAAACCTAATATCTATAGTCAAAGATATTATAGGCGAAGCGCTCGTGGTCTAGCCGGGCCGCGAAGCGCTCGTGGCCTAGTAGAACCGAGTGACTGGAATCAATTACTCGAGTTAAGCAATAACAAGCGCGGCCAGGTGCAGGATGGGTAACCGTCCCGTGACTACCACGAGTGGCATTTTTTCCGAGCGCCTAAATACTTCGCAGGGCTCGCTAAGCCGTTGGTGCCGGCTTTCATGTAATGGCAATCGTCAAGCCATGGGCGGCTTGATAAATTCTGAAAGTAATACCCGCCACTGTCTTACAATCCTCCACCAACCCGGATTTGGCCCTCGTGGTGGAGTAAGGCCTAACCTTCCTGCGATGCAGAAAGAGATCCGTGCCCCAGCAGGGGGGACATACAAGGATAGATATTGAATATCTAAAGGTCACAGACTCTAGACGTTTTAATACATAACTTTGGCTAAGTTAGCCACGATGTTTTTTCGAACAAAAGTTTTGTTGTTGTTTTATAAAACACATTCTTTAGAATTAATAGTCTTCTTTGATCTTTGTCGATTCATCGGGGAATATTTACCATCGGTATCGTTATGTATTTCTTAAGGCTATCCATATTTTTAGCATCTTTCTCGTTTACTGTAGATATACTTTTGACTGTATCAGCACACTTTTGAAAAATATGGTCAAATGCGGCAAAATAAGCAGAAATAAATTTTCTGGGAGCAAAATTTAAAGTGAGGCGTTTCTTGAGTCAAATAACGAAGTAGTTTAACAGCGTTTGAAGAATAAAATTTTAGTAGCTTATTACTTTATCAAAATATTACTAGCTATAAATAAACATATATCATGCCTACCATGCGAGAGGTCTCGGGTTCGATTACCGGCTGGGGTATATATATATATATTTTACATACAGGCACATACATTGCTTCTGGCCCCACACTAGGATACCCCGTATCGTAGGAACCAGAAACAACGTCATCACAAACATCTAAGGCCTGGGTTTTTTTTTGTCCCCAGCCGGGAATCGAATCCGAGATCTCTCGCATGGTAGGCAGATGCATTACCGCTGCGCCACAGAGGTCGTCTTTAGAGTTTTACTTCTGGTTTTACATTTACATTTTTGCATTTGCTAATTTTCAGTAGCAATATCATTCGCTAGCAGTAAATAAAAACGTCGTGCTGGAACTGCATTGTCTAAAGTATCGACCCACATACCTCAGCGATTAAAATCGACAACGTGTGGTGAGCTCATACTCTCTCTGTGAGAGTACGCCTATGCCCTGCAGTGGGACGTAATCGTACAGTATCAATGGTAATAGACCTTTACTATTTAGGCTGCTTATATAACATGAAACAAGAAATATGTACTTACTAGTTCTTGAGTTCAGCCTTCAAATTAGTGAGAAAATGTATACGTATTTTTTACATAATAATTTACTTACAGCAGTGCGGAATCCGAATCGGACTTTGCTAGTTTTTTTGTTACTCTTTCTTCTTAGTTTACGTTAAGGTCGTTAAAGAGATAATGAAAAAAACCTAATATGTATAGTCAAAGATACTATAGGCGAAGCACTCGTGGCCTAGCCGGGCCGCGTTGCGCTCGTGGCCTAGTCGAACCGAGTGACTGGAATCAATCACTCGAGTTAAGTAACAACAAGCGCGGCCAGGTGCAGGATGGGTAACCGTCCCGTGACTACCACGAGTGGCATTTTTTCCGAGCGCCTAACGTCTGTATAACGTACAGGCGACGAGTTGCCTGTACGTAATACAGAGAATATTGTAAATAGGTTCGCAGTTTCACTGATGACGGTGAGTCGCCCATTAGCTCAGTTGGAAAGAGCGCTGGCACGGATAGCCAGAGGTCGCGGGTTCGAATCCAGGCATGAGTGGAATTTCTAGCCTCTAAATAGGTTTATAAATTGGCCTTAGCAGGGGTTAGTGCATTACAAATAATATAATGATTTTATAATGTCGACACCTTTTGACAATTTCAAAACTCTCGCAAGAATTACGTTATTGAAATTCCATGCCGATTTTGATTTTTGTATTTATGAAGAAAAGTTGTCAGTTATTTAAAAAGGTGTTTAAATTTTCAGTCAACACCTTTTTAAATAAGCTGCATTTAATTAATTACAAAATAATCCCAACCTTTTTAACATCTCATACCATTTTCCAGTGCAGGGCGACGTCGTTCATAACAATTCAATCGAAAATGCTCTTTGTTCCACCACTCGGACGTTTGTTAGCTCTGTGCTTGATCCGATATTTATAATTTAGTGTGGACAGGCATGCTACTTGCGACACATTCACTTCGGATTTCTGACACGCGCTAGTGTATTATTATAACATATTTCAGTTTTTCTTTGATAGACTGTCAAAGAAACCAACCTCAGATCCGATTGTTTAACTCTTCAGATTTTTTGACGCTTAAGAAATCTGAAATGTTATCGTATCCATATCAAATATAGGTCAGGTTTTCATAACTACTTGCGATATAACCTCAAGCTTCCCTGGCCCAAGGTCATCTGTGATGTTTGTCTGTGGTGTAAAATAAAACAGATTGTAGTGACAGAGAAAAAATCAGAATCTTCCGATGGATCGGGCATACGCTCAGGACAACTGAGACCCAACCAAAGATTTTCCATAGCAGGTAAATCTGAAGAAGGTGTGGCGAGCACATATCAACTCTGTGCGCGCACTACCGAACTCCAACATTCCTGCATCGCGCAATTAAAGTGTTTCAATGACATATCATAAATGAAACGTCCGACTAACAGTAGTTAAACTGGCCGTCCCCAGGCATACGGTCTGCCTGGCGGGAAATTTACCTTTACAGTGGAAGAGCACGATCACCCGCTCTTCCCTATAATGGTTTAAAAAGAAGATCTACAAAGTAGGTATGGAAAAGATCAGTCTAACCAAAACTCCAGCAACTAGCACAAACATGTGCTACCAACAATAACCTGATGAATGGAAGACACTTTCTTGGCCCTTTGATGGCCATAGTCTACGGTAGTGTTATGGAATTTAAGAGCATGGTTCAGTTGTTATTAGTGAATATACGTGGATATCGATCAGTGAATGACATTACCCATTGATACTGACGTTCTCACCTCTTGTTTAAGCTATTTTGAGTCATATGAATAGATCGATCGATCGATTGAACCCTTGTATGTCCCCACTGCTGGGGGGGGTACGGTTCTCCTCCTGCATCGCAGGAAGGTTAGGCCATACTTATGGCCACCACGGGGGACAAGTTCGGGTTGGTAGAGGTTTGTAATAAAGTGGCGGGCCTTACTGTCAGTAGTTATCTAGTCGCCCATAAGGCCTCTCTGATGGCTTAACGACTGCCATTACATGGCAGCCGGCACCAACGCCTTAACGTGCTTTGCGAAGCACGGAAGCACAGGATGGTCACCCATCCAGTGCCTGACCGCACCTGTTGTAGCTTAACTCAAGTGATTGATTCCAATCCGTCGGTTCCACTACTCCAAAAGCACTTCTGGTGTCAGACCTATAGTGAAAAATCGCCCATCCATTCGTCCAGAATGAGTTCATGAGTAGAGGCCGGTTTGTTCGTGTGCCCGCCGCACGCTGTCAGCGGCAGGGGCATGCTCATTTGTCAGACCTCTCATATAATAACATCAGTCTAACTTATAGGACGGTCGGTAATACTCCTCATGTGAACGCTGAACGTTATTAATTGTCCTCCGGCTACGGACATATTGGAGACGTATTGTTTACTTAATTGAAGTGTTCGAATTTAATTAATTAGTACATGTATACATAAACTCTTGCCTGAAGCGCGAAGGAGGAAGTAAAGTCCACTCTGGGGTAAGCAGACGCTGGGGTAGTGGTTTTTAGGAATTGTTGTAAGAGGCAAACCCTGGTGACTACCTCTGTGGCGTAGCGGTAGCGCATCTGCCTACCATGCAAGAGGTCCCGGGTTTGAATCCCGGCTGGGGACAAAAAAAAGCCCAGGTCTTGGATGTTTACATGTTTGTAATGTCGTTGCTTCTGGTTCCTACGACACAGGGTATCCTAGTATGGGCCCAGAAGCAATGTATGTGTTATGGTCACTGCCACTTGATGGGTGCGCCAAAGTTTACCGAAGATTCCTACCTCGATTATTGTAACTCCGAAAATTTTATTACTACAATTTTTCATCCTAACAATCACTATTAATAACTACTCTGTTCCGAATGATATTAATTCCGAATCATCCAACTTCATAATGTCGGTAACAATAAACATCTATTGTACTGCTATTTGTTTTCCGATATTTTCTCAAAATAACTGTTTTTTACACTATTATTCGAAATCATATATTTGTTAGTAGAATTGTTTTTATTCTAAAATTTTACATTATATAGGTACCTACATTCATTTTGTGAACTTATTAATCAGGTCAATGCCGCCACCGAGATCGACATCAGGACAGTAGGTAGGTTAGGTTAGGTTAGAACATGTAAAACAACAAAAAACACTATTTTCGAATTAAATATACCAACCAAAAGTCAAATTATGGTACTGTTAGGTCAGTGTTTCTACCGAAATCAACATCTGGGCAGTAGGTAGGTTAGGTTAGGTTAGAACACGTAAAAACTACAAAAAAACACTACTTTGGAACTAAACATACCAACCAAAAGTCAAATTATGGTTCCTTTTTGGTCAGTGTTGCTACCGAAATCTACATCTGGGCATTAGGTAGGTTAGGTTAAGTTAGAACACGTAAAAACTACAAAAAAACACTACTTTGGAACTAAACATACCAACCAAAAGTCAAGTTATGGTACTTTTTAGTCAGTGTTGCTACCGAAATAGACATCTGGGCAAAACAACTGAACAAAGATATCAAAGTCTGTAAATACATACCATACATACAAATAAGAATTATAACTTATCGATAATATGAGTAACAATATTATGAAAAACATGTTTATGAATGACAAAATTATGGTAAAAAACACTTAGGAGTTTAGATTAGTTTAGTAGTAATATTAGTAATAAAAAAAATCGGAAACCATAGTGTTATGATCTTCGTCGGTAGTACTAGAAATTGTATGAACGAAAAAATTAGGAACCAAAATTTTCGGAAGAGTGATCATTCGGAGTACAAATCGTTAGTAAGACCATTTTCGGAAGTTAGACTTTAGTTGAGCCAATATGGACCCCCACTTGATACTTTTCTGACACAGTCTCTTCCCCATTGGATTTGAAAATATCGGTTTTCGAATTTTCTATTTCGGAGTTAATACTTTAATATAGCCTATATACATCCCACAGTAGGGCACAGGCCTTCTCTTAGTCACCGTGGATTTGAAATTTCAAGCTATAATCTTCTGTAATAACTAGCCAAGTCTCGATGGAGCTGCTCGTTTATCTCTAAAAAGTAATAAAATCTAGACAAAGTCGTGCCAAGTCTAAGGTTCCTTACTGTGATTTCTTTATTATTGCAGTTAATGTTGTATGACGTGGCCGTCGAAGGGTACAAAACCAGGTGTTCCATGACACCATTGCACCAATCTGTCGCCAGAGCCGCTATTGACGATGGAAAATTGCTACTCGTAAAACGATGAGTCAATAACCAGTCAATTGTAACCTTGATAAAGCTGCGTATGTCACTAATGTATAAGCGAGCCTGATACAAACAGTATAGAAAATTATTTCCAGTACAGACGGACTTCTAATCACGGCCAAATCACACAACATTAATAATAAAGATATCGCAGTAAGGAACCTTAAACTTGGCACGACTTTGTCTGGATTTTATTACTTTTTAGAGATAAACGAGCAGCTCCGTCGAGACTTGGCTAGTATTTACAGAATGTTTTTGGTGGGATATGGTGGGGTTTGGTGGGAAAAAGTGTGTTCTGTCAGGGTCACCAGGTACTCAAGATCTTCGATTTTCCAAGTTTTTATAGTTTTCCCTATATGTGGCCATTAAACCCTAACTCTGTACCAAATTTCAGCTCTCTAAGTTAATGGAAAGTACCAGTCCTATTTTGATGATCATCGGTGAGTGTGCAAAACTTTGCTGTTGCTTAACTCGGAACTAAATGACCTACAGCCTTGAATTTTTGGATTTTAGATAAGTGACTGTGGATGACGAAAATTTCTGGGTTCTCGTCTTATCCAGAGGTTCTCAAACAGGGGCCTGCAAATGCGGCGAAATGGTTCCAGTAAATATAGTACGGCAGTGTTTGCTTCGCGCTGGACTTGGCGGGGGCACTGCTGTGCCCCCTGATTGTTTTCCGAAAAAAGAATTTAGTTAATTGTTCAATAAATTTTCAACATTTTTTATAACCAATATCAAATAAATAACAAGCTTAATTATTTTATTCTGCAAATATTCTTCCAAAACTGACGCCACACAAACTAAAAACATTGGATGAAACAAACCGTAAAACGCTTTAATCCACTTTAATTTCTACGTAATTATGCCATAAAATTGTATGCTCTTGATGAACAATGCAGCAGCTGCTGCAACCGCACCCCGCAACACAATTCCATTTTTGAATGTTCGTCGTTCTTCAATTTAAAAACTAATTGATATGTTTTGAATACAAAAAGTAAATGAGAGGCCCTTATCGAATAGCCCGTTGTTTTGCATCCGTCCCGTTTATCTAAACAAACGAGTCTATCAAAGCAGTCTTTAATAAAAACAAAATGAGCAAAATAAACCGGTCGTTTTTTCAAACGAAGGACTGTGAGAAAGATTCAAACAGAAAAGATTGTCCGTAAGCCGCGGCTAAAAGCGATTTTCTGATCCTCGACAGCGAACATTTCGCTCGAGACGAAACGGCCGCTCTTTGTGTTGACTGTCCAAGAGGGAGCAAACAATGGAAAGGTCTATCTACACAGGAGTGTAGGCGTTGACGTTAAAGCCCGCACACATCGAGCGTGTTTGCGCTTGTGGTGACGTCTATTAATTAGACTGATGGTTGACCTTTGGACTGTTACAATTAGTCTGTTTACAGCCACCCTGAGCTCGG
The DNA here is from genome assembly GCA_934045075.1 of Yponomeuta sedellus. Taxonomy (NCBI): domain Eukaryota; kingdom Metazoa; phylum Arthropoda; class Insecta; order Lepidoptera; family Yponomeutidae; genus Yponomeuta; species Yponomeuta sedellus. Next base: position 14,540,918 of record OW203734.1, read on the forward strand.
GTATATTATGATTATCTAGTCGGTACGCCCATGGCGGCTAACTGGCGCGTGTGATCTCGATGACGAGGGGCGATTGCGACGTTAAGTGGCTTGGAAACGAGCGACATTTCTGGAAACGTTTGTTGGTAATTATGGTAGTAGAATTACGAATACTATTGGTTCATTAAAGCACAAACAAATAGGGTATGTATTAGCAAAGGGGCAGATAAAAGTACCCGGAATTGGCGTGTGTGCATGCAACGACTAATGAACGTTGATGAAGCGAATGTGATCTGTCAGGATCGTCAAGTTTCAGTCCCTGGTGTCTGCTTACCCCTCCGGGATTCAGGCGTGATTTTATGTTATGTTTTTGAAGAACAAATATTGTAGTACTCGAAAGTGGCGTGCGTGCACGCAGCTAATAATGAAATGTTAATGAAGCAAAGGAAGTTTCACAGGATTGCGGCAAGTTGCAAACCTAGGTCTCTGCCTACCCCCACGAGATACAGGCATGAGTGTATGTAAGTGTGTAGGCAGCTCAATTTGCCAGGCATCAATTATATCACCTGTACATTTCATTTGCTCAAGTACCGTTTTAAGAAAAGACAAAAGACACAGTAATTGCGAAAACATGTCAGTTTTGTGGTTAATTTAATTTCTATTACAGTCTCAATATGGAGTTTTATTAGGTATTATGAACAACATCTCTGTGGGTCATTCACATTCACAAATTTGGTCATTATAATGTGTAGGACATTACACAAATGGTGGCATTGTCCCATTATTGCTCGAATGTTACTGCCGTCACACATTACTCTGAAAGTATTGCGCGTTTCCAAGCTGTTTTTCCTTCGTCGAAAACCTGAAACAAATAATGAGGGCATAGGGATCCTTCGTAGAGTAAAGTCATAATTGATAATGAAGAGACGCAGTCAAAAACGTTGAGTCTTGTTACTTCCCCTAGGGTTGTAAAACGCCTAGTCACCATCTGGGGTCCGAGACTTTTGTTCGAACGACGAATGTCTTACGCACGATTGTTCTACTAAACTATAGTGCTAATGAAGGTTGCTTTTAGAAACTATTGTTCGAAGAGTTGCCTCGATACGCTGGATCGTGTTCCAATAGGATGCATATTTATTTACATAAGTATTGTTACGGGCTAGGGTTCTAGATTTGGATGTAAAACGCCAATGACAACTTCTTAGGATTTATTCACGCAGGGTCTGGTCTGCAGGTCTTCACGACACGAAGTCCACACGTAGATTCCGATCGCAGGTTCAATCGAAGTCCAGTAGTATCGCTGAGGTCGCAGGTTATCGCTCGTATAGCAGATATTATGTTCGCTCGAAGTTTACTCTTCGCTCTTCCAAACGGAACTGACTGCGCGCCGCGGCGGCCGCTATTTATCAGTGTTGCCAACGACTCACAGCATGATATCGCCGTTTTTCAAAGCTTAAGTAGCCTAAAGTAGCCCATTTTTTGCCGAGGTAGCCTAAATAAGTAGCCTAAACTCAAAACGTTAAAAATAAAATAAAAAGGTAGTTTTGAAAAATTATTAACTATTTACTTTTAAAAAAAGTTGTTATTGTAATGTACAATTTAAGACATAGTAATTTGCTTTAAAAATATACTATTCTCAAAGACTGTAGACTTAAACACTAGTATCTTTAAAGCAAATTACTATTTACATAATCTAAAATAAAAATAATTTACACAACATATACTGCCTCATCTCCTATTAGCAACAGCAAAGAATCTACTAGCTTTAAGCCCGCAGCACACAAGGACCCATGCTGGCCCACTGCTCGCCATTGCCAACTGTAGGCCACGATCACTTGCTGTTTACACAATGGCGCGTGGCTCATTGCTGTCTGGCAAACCACTTGCGATGGACGTGGAAGTAATTGCGGCCGCAGCTATTTATTTATTTTATTTATTTACAAGTTTTACAGAAGTATGTACAACAACAAAGTTATTAAAAAAAAAATGGCGCAAAAGGCGCAAAATTACGGGCTCAGATTGATATAAATCAAAAAACTTAAAGGTCAATTGACTATTGTAGACTTTTAGTCCGGATTTACTTACGGGTGTTGTTATATCGGAAGAGTCCGACCAGGTTTCGCTCCGATTCGCAGAGCTTAATCATGGTGAGCAGAGACGGAGCTCACGTCGTCGGTTGCTTGTCTCACACTACGGGCAATTGTCAATTAACTAAACGATGGGCCACTGTGTAAACAGGGATGGGCCATTCGCCACGATTCCTTTGAAGTGTGCCCAAAAAACCCACAACTGTCCGATTGCGCGCCACGATAGGCAATTTTCCGCCACCACACACCATTCCCCCATGTATAGTCTATTTATTCTTACTTGTCCATTTTAGTAAATAACATTCTACCCCTAAATTATGATTTTTTAGTCGAAAACTGCCATATTCCCATAAATGAAGTAATCGGGGAGACTATTTTCGACAACACGCTGCCAATTTTATAAAGAAAGTTTATGAACTCGCGAGAAAATATGTAGTTTCGGCATCAAATACCAATTTTGAGGTTAGAATCTTGCTTACTACATTAGACAAGTAAGGATAAATACACAGTGGCAATGGCGAGCAGTGGGCCAGCATGGGCCATTGTGTACTGGCCGCATTAATAATTTCGACGTTTCGACACTACCTTTTTCTTGGCTATCTCAGAGATAGCCTAAAAGGCTATCTCTGAGATAGCCAAGCCAATCGCCCACGTTGGCAACACTGCTATTTATATCCGCCGGCAAGGGTTCTCGAACATTCCCGTACCTACGTACCTACACTCTGTACACGCGGCAACGTCGCTCGAACAGTTTCACGTCAAAGAGTTTTGAACCTTATGCCAGTGGACATACGAGTCGTTATTGCTTGCAGCGTTTATTGTTTACTACAACGCAGCATGCGGCGACTATTCGATAGGCTTCTAGAAGGCTCTATTCTAGATGGTTCGGGATAGGACCGCGACAATATCAAATGTAACAATGTGAGTTTGATTACGTTTTTTACACGTCCCAATGAAATCTGCGGTATAGTGGGTTAGTCAGAAGTTGGAAATTAAATAAAGGTTCTTAGGTAGCGTCGTATCACTTATTTGGGATAGCTACACAAAAAACATTTCTAATTATACTGTTTGTTCTTAGCGCCCGCTAAAAATAATTGTGTTACATTTTTGTTGCGAAGTTTCCTGTAACGGAATTGTAGACATTGTCTATCATGTTTTTAAAGACGCCGGCATCATTAATAATAGTTTACTCGTAGTCTTAGCTAAACAAACAAATGAGTACATCTAAAGCATTCAGTTCAAGGCCTAAGTAAAATATAAAGGGAAGTTGATTAGTGATGGTTACAGTTGTATTATGCAACTACGTTATTCACGTAACTCTGTAGGTAGCGAAAGACGTAGCTTGTCATTAGTATCAAAGTAAACATTATGAACTTATAAACTCTGTAATTTCCCCTTTGAAGTAAAACTATTAGTAAAATCACGTGTTTTAAAACCTGTGACGCGTCGCGAAAAAACAGTTACTTTACGTTTCGCGAAAATCACGTAAATGCCAACGCCTATTAGCCAGAATGTCCCCGTCATCTCCATTTAAGTTCCATGATTCGAGAACCTACGTTTTCCCCTTTGGTCTTCTATTGAATCATGTAGTAACGCACACGATCGACAAGAGAGACGCCTAGCACGGCTCGCTGCTCCACGGCCCTTTGTGCAACTTGGATTTTCTCCACTGCTTTTGTGTGTGTCCATCTTTCGGCACTATATGTGAGGACGAGATGTATATTATTATGTTACAGTTAGAAGCCTTAAACGGTCAAAACTAGTTTTGACTGTTAAATTTAGTCAAAACTAGTTTTAACTGCAGAAAAATAAAGTAAAATTCTAATTTGTATCCAGGAATGTTGAGTTGGTTTTCGGTCTTACATGTTCAACCTAACACGCTTCTTCGCGCTCTGCTACGCGACGCGCTTCGTTGCACCTATATTTTTTGAGTGATGCATCATTTTAGGTGTTTTTACCAATTGGTATTTGAAATGGAAGCTTTGGACAAAAATACTTTAGACTGATTTCAGCATATTATTATACAGTAGTTAAATGATACAGACTAACACTATTGTACAAATCCAACACGGCGGCCTCCAGCGGGAATTGAACTCAAGATATCTGGTTTAGCAGTCCACGGGCTAATCTAACGAGGCAGTCATAACTGTTTTTAGTAATAAGTTTTTTATAATATTTCTGATATTGTAATTTCGGTATACAATAAAGAATATTCTATCTATCTATCATTAGCACGTCATTTAATGAGTATCAGTTAACACCTTACCAAAACTGAAAGAATAAAATTATAGGAAAAACATCATGGAAGTGTTGCCAACCCTACACCTGCGTCCTGTTTCAAAAGCAAACACGAAAGGAAGCACGTAAACTTTTTAATTAAAATGTTCATAGTCGAAGCAGACGTTGCGTTGATTTAATTATAATTTCGACATTTGTAATTGAGCGGCGGCTGTTTCTGTATGGATGGAGGGTCGTTGCGGTATCGGTCATCACTTCGCTTTGCCTGAATACATTGTACGGTCGGAAGTTAATTACCTTATTTTTTTGTCAATAAAAAATGTTTAATTAAAAAGCATTACTGCCTTGTAATGTTAAGCAACCGTTAAGAGTGTCTATTTGCCCTTGTCGAATTTCGTAAACAAGATTCTAACCTCAAAATTTATATTTGATGCCAAAACTAGATATTTTTTCGTGAGTTCATAAACTTTGTTTACAAAATTGGCTGCCTATTGTCGAAAATAGTCTTTCCGAATACTTCATTTGCGGGAATATGGCAGTTTTCGACTAAAAAGCCATACTTTACGAGAACAAAGTGACTTAATGAAATGGACAAGTAAGGATAAATAGACTGTACTCATGGGAAGTTTGATTGGCTGTCAACTCACTCAATTAACTTATTTACTTGCTATTTGTTTGTAGAGATTGCGACGGCACATACTCAATTTTTTTTGTAGCTGTGGCTAACTTTATATTTTGAAAGATATTTTTTCTTCCACGCATACTGTGAAAATATGTATAATTATGGAATTGATAAAGATATGAGCGCGGTGTGGAACTTGAACCTGTTGTCAGGTGTCAGTTGACTTTGTGTAAATTATAAATATTACTGCAAAGTTTGTGTAAACATTCTGTTATGTAGTCATGTGGGTACAGCGATATCATTCCAATGTAAAAACCTAACTGCAAAGTAGGTACTCGGGGCTACAAGTGATGCATTAATTGATTAATGAGTGAAGTGATTATTTCAGCCAGATGTTGCTGCCTGTACGTAATACAGAGAGTATTGTAAAGAGGTCCGTAATTTCACTGATGCCGGTGAGTCGCCCATTAGCTCAGTTGGGAAAGCGCTGGCACCGTTAGCCCGAGGTCGCGGGTTCGAGTCCCGGCATGGGAGGAATTTTGCGGGAGCCTCTAAATAGGTTTTTAAAAGCTCCTTAATAAATAAAATAAAACTATCACACCGCTTTTTATTTAAAAATAGTTATTATTTCAAAGGAGATATTGAGAGAACTTATAAACAAAACCAATAATATGACGTCAATACTCTGAAAATGTGGGATGCCGCTAGTATAATACTCAACCTGCGTCCACAGACTCAGTCATGTTTCTCAGAGTAGAAGGTACAGTCACGCTAGGTAATCTCCATAGAACGGCGTGAGCGCAGCCCCTTACAGACAGCCTCATTCCGTACTGCGTTAGTACATGTCGCCAAACGCACACATTGCCAAATCTCGCACGCTATCGGTGGTCTTCAGACGGGTTGTCCAATGGACCCGGCCAGCAAGCCGACTGTAGTAGAAGATACGGTAAACTATCATGGCGGCCAGAGCAGCGGAAGAACTCAAACGACGGAATATGTAATGTTCGGTAATACATATTCGCGGCGTTTGGGGTCGAGACAGTGCGCCCCTGGGAATCCAAAGCGCGTTCGCTCTTTAAAGAGCTGTCGACGCGCCTCGCCGACGCGACGGGGGACCAGAGGGCTGGCGCCTAACTCGGCCAGAGAGTATGTGTGGCCAGCTTTTTGGGCTCCCTGCCACGGAGCGAAGACCTGGGGCAAGTTTTATATTTGTAAATATTTCATTAGAAATTAACAACTAATTAATATAAAGTTATGGTAATGCGCGGTGGGCACGCGTTGTAATTAAGGGCACATGTCTTCTCTGAGAGTGGAAAGAACGTTTATAGGCAACAAATAATGTAATCCATATTAGTATTAGTTTATATTAATTAGTTTCTAGATTACTTTTTATATTTTATTATAATATTTTTTTTCCAGACAGTCTAAACTTTTAAGTTTAGGCTGTCTGGAAGAAGTTTTTATTGAAGTAAGTCCGTAATTTGTATCACATTGTATGTAATTTTTTTGCCATAGAGCGTTACAAATTTAAGTTTTCATTTATATTTTTTTGTGTACCTAAAAGTCAGAAAAAACGTGCATTATAATTTTAAAAATGGAAAATATAAATTTTTTCGAGGATATTTTTCTTTTCAGCAGTCGGTGAAACTGCTAATTGATAATAACGCCACTTTTAATTTAAGAGAAATTTTATTTTAAGAGAACTTATACTATACGTAATCACAAAAATACGTAAAGGTTCATCTGAACATTCATCTAAAGTGACAATCTGAACATGTTTTTGTAAGCCGGTTTTACGCCTATAAGGATATTCACGAATATTCGCTTTATCGAAAGTCTTCTTGATATTTGTAGTTATTTAGCAGCTCACGTTTCCCAACAAAATAAGTAGTTATTTTTAAAGAAAAAATCAAATGGCGACAGTTTACATATTCAACATAATTGAAGGAACCCTGACCGCAGATTTACTTTATATGAAACGGATTTGCCAGTGTTTTCCACTGTGTTATTTTTGTCAGGTAATTCTTCCATGAATTTGCATGCACCCGGCACTGCGCCCGCCAGTTCATGCATATGTATGTCCTTATGCAAAATGCAGCTTTGGCCTTCATTGAATAAAAATATTTCAAATGTTACACTCAGTCAGCTTTCAGCGGATCGGTTTTAGGGCGAAATGGAGTTAGTTCTCTGACTGGAGCAATTCGATAAAATTCAATTCGTCATTCGATGTTTTATTTGAAGAATATTACATTTCAATTCTAGGAATTATTTTGAGTTTGCTAAGAATTCGTTCGTCAAAGTGCATTATAAAATAGAATATGTGACTGCCTCGTTCGTCTTACGGTATTACGTAGGATTACCATGCCGGAAGTAGTGAGTTCGATTCCCGTCCTACTGGGAAACGCCTTACATAAATGGCCCAGTTTGGTTGTATTTCTATGTTTGTTATGTCCTCACCTGGTTACCATAGCACAGGGTATATTACTGACTCTGAGTGGTCAGTGAACTGACCACTCAGAGTCTCTACTAAACATAAATCATCTTACATAAATGTACAAAAACTATCAAACAAAATCAGAACTTTATTTCAGCGTCAAGCATTTACATTCTTTTTTTAACAGAAATGTAAGGTGCCCAATATGTCAAAAGTTGCATTTGAGTTAATTTCGTAATGGAGAAAAAGACAGCAAAGGATCTTTTATCAAACCATGTTAAACATTAAACACAGGACGTGTTTGTTTAAAACCACGACAGGGAATTTATGTTTGACATATTTGTTATTAATTAATATGCAATTGTGAATAGCGATGCGATTTTAAGACATTACTTTTGCACCATTATTATTACTACACAATATTGTTATTGATTGTATAAAAGGTTGTGACTAGTGAATTAACTTGATATTAATTTAATTTTATCAATCCGATCCTAGGAAAAAAGTATTGATGTAACAGACAGACGGACATAACACACCTAATTGAAGTAGGTACTCGGGGCTGCAAGTGATGCAAATTACTTCAGTCAGATGTCGCTGCCTGTACGTAATACAGAGAATATTGTAAAGAGGTTCTGATGCCGATGAGTAGCCCATTGGCTCAGTTGGAAAGAGCGCTGGCACGGATAGCCAGAAGTCGCGGGTTCGAATCCCGGCATGGGTGGAATTTTTAATCTCTAAATAGGTTTTTAAAATTGTCCTTAGCACGGGTTAGTGCACTAAAAAGAATATAAACACCTAAGTGATTTTTTCTTTTGAGGTACGACACGTAAAAATACCGAAAACAGAATAACCTTTCTTAGCAGCGTATTGTGCCTTATTTCCTTTTTCGCGCCTTTGTTTTCCCTCTTTTCTTTGAGTGCAACTCGATGGAAACTATCTTGGCAGGGAACACACGCGCGGCTCGCGAACAATTTGCGCGACAAACATTTAGTTACAAGTAACACTTTTAAAAACCTATTTAGAGGCTAAAAATTTCACCCATGCCGGGATTCGAACCCGCAACCTCTGGCTATCCGTACCAGCGCTCTACCAATTGAGCCAATGGGCGACTCACGGCATCAGTGAAATTTCGAACCTCTTTACAATATTCTCTGTATTACGTACAGGCAGCGACATCTGACTTAAGCAAATTGCATTACTTACAGCCCCGACTACCTACTTTGCAGTTAGGTTTAACATCGGAACGATATCACTGTACTCACATGATTACACTATTTTTATTTTTAATGCACTAACCCGTGCCAAGGAACAAATTTAAAAACCTATTTAGAGGCTAAAAATTTCACCCATGCCGGGATTCGAACCCGCAACCTCTGGCTATCCGTACCAGCGCTCTACCAATTGAGCCAATGGGCGACTCACGGCATCAGTGAAATTTCGAACCTCTTTACAATATTCTCTGTATTACGTACAGGCAGCGACATCTGACTTAAGCAAATTGCATTACTTACAGCCCCGACTACCTACTTTGCAGTTAGGTTTAACATCGGAACGATATCACTGTACTCACATGATTACACTATTTTTATTTTTAATGCACTAACCCGTGCCAAGGAACAAATTTAAAAACCTATTTAGAGGCTAAAAATTTCACCCATGCCGGGATTCGAACCCGCAACCTCTGGCTATCCGTACCAGCGCTCTACCAATTGAGCCAATGGGCGACTCACGGCATCAGTGAAATTTCGAACCTCTTTACAATATTCTCTGTATTACGTACAGGCAGCGACATCTGACTTAAGCAAATTGCATTACTTACAGCCCCGACTACCTACTTTGCAGTTAGGTTTAACATCGGAACGATATCACTGTACTCACATGATTACACTATTTTTATTTTTAATGCACTAACCCGTGCCAAGGAACAAATTTAAAAACCTATTTAGAGGCTAAAAATACAGAGAATATTGTAAAGAGGTTCGAAATTTCACTGATGCCGTGAGTCGCCCATTGGCTCAATTGGTAGAGCGCTGGTACGGATAGCCAGAGGTTGCGGGTTCGAATCCCGGCATGGGTGAAATTTTTAGCCTCTAAATAGGTTTTTAAATTTGTTCCTTGGCACGGGTTAGTGCATTAAAAATAAAAATAGTGTAATCATGTGAGTACAGTGATATCGTTCCGATGTTAAACCTAACTGCAAAGTAGGTAGTCGGGGCTGTAAGTAATGCAATTTGCTTAAGTCAGATGTCGCTGCCTGTAAGTAATACAGAGAATATTGTAAAGAGGTTCGAAATTTCACTGATGCCGTGAGTCGCCCATTGGCTCAATTGGTAGAGCGCTGGTACGGATAGCCAGAGGTTGCGGGTTCGAATCCCGGCATGGGTGAAATTTTTAGCCTCTAAATAGGTTTTTAAATTTGTTCCTTGGCACGGGTTAGTGCATTAAAAATAAAAATAGTGTAATCATGTGAGTACAGTGATATCGTTCCGATGTTAAACCTAACTGCAAAGTAGGTAGTCGGGGCTGTAAGTAATGCAATTTGCTTAAGTCAGATGTCGCTGCCTGTACGTAATACAGAGAATATTGTAAAGAGGTTCGAAATTTCACTGATGCCGTGAGTCGCCCATTGGCTCAATTGGTAGAGCGCTGGTACGGATAGCCAGAGGTTGCGGGTTCGAATCCCGGCATGGGTGAAATTTTTAGCCTCTAAATAGGTTTTTAAATTTGTTCCTTGGCACGGGTTAGTGCATTAAAAATAAAAATAGTGTAAGTAACACTTGCTCACAGTACAGATAGTTCAGTTTAGACGGCCTCGCTGGCGTAGCGGTTTGGCACGCTGACTGTAAAACCGAAGGTCTCGGGTTCGATCCCCGGCTGGGTCACACTAGAAAACGAACTTTTCTGGTTTGTCTCGGGACTTGGATGTTATTTATGTATTTATTGTATTAAATGTATCGTCGACTTAGGACCTGTATGACAAGTTATTACTTGTACTTAGTATGGGGCTAACGAGATCTATGTAATATGTCTATGAATATTTATTATCATTATAGGTACGTTGCTATGTCATGTGTTTTGTGGCGCTAAAATGTCAGAATTTGTAATTCATGTGGTACCTACTATTTATCAAAGTCTTCACAATTTTAAAAACCTATTTAGAGGCTACAAATTCCACCCGTGCCAGGACTCGATCCCGTGACCTGTGGCTAACCGTGCCAGCGCTCTCCCAACTGAGCCGATGGGTGTGTTACCAGCATCAGAGAAATTTCGAACCTCTTTACAATACTCTCTGTATTACGTACAGGCAGAAACATCTGGCTGAAGTAATTTGCATCACTTGCAGCCCCGAGTATCTTACTTTGTAGTTAGGTTTTACATCGGAATGGTATCGATTATATTAATTTTCAAAATTTTCCACAGTTTGTTGGTACAGTATAAAATGCTGTATTACATTATGCTGCTATGATGGTTACCAATTATACGCGCACGCCAACAGTTTCTTAATAAATGAATTTAAGAAAACCTATCATTTTGTGGTTTGTGAATTAAACAGATCAATACGTTAATTGACGGCCTTAATTTATTTATTATGGTGCCTCTGCGACTCTCGAGGGTTAGCAGCCAGCCAATCTTGTTTAGTATGAATTCTAAAAAGTTATAATAAAATTAAAAAGAAAGACATAAAGGATAAAAATACCAGTATCTATAAGGAACTTAAGTCAAATTTATCCATTTAAGAAAGCATATTTTTTAGACAACTTAGCATGACATGGCTACATAACATTATTTTTAAAAGTTGGTAAATAATCCATTGACGCCAAAAAAAGCTTTACTACGCCTCTTCACGCCACACAGGGTTTGTCTTTAAGAGAAAAAAGATACGATAATAACATTCTTTATTGAACACCAAGAAAAACATAACATTTGCCTTTAAAATATTTTAAATATACTGTACAATTGACTTGCTTATTGCATTGCTTGATAGAAGAGAGAGATAGGTAGATAATAAAATAGACAGAGAACAGGTTGAATCCACCCACTTGCGTCAACCCGGGTTAGCTCATTTAACTTGAGTTAACCGGTTAAATCCATAATTTTGTATGCGAACACTTTAGTGTTCACGTAACCCAGCGCTTAAAATCGCCAATCCGCGCTAAACGCGAGTGGTGCCATATTTTCTCTCTAAGAAAAGTCATGTGCCCTACAATAGGGTGTAAACAGACTTCTTACTACAGAAAGCATTTGTTTATTCATACTTCTGTTTCTTTCCTGCAGCGTGTAAGTTTTCAGCGCGCCCGGTTAGTTGTAACTTGTAATCTTAATTTACAGTTTCCGTGAAGTTTCCCCAGACTTTGAGCGTCGCGAATTTGTCCTGAGTCGCATACCGCGCCGCCATACGTTGCACTTGTTTGGCAGACAAAGTGACGCTGCGGGCGCATGTTGTGGCGCATTAGGAATGTGGGCTTCACCAACTGTGCTGCGCTGAAATACAGTTTACATTCTACATTTCTAATCAAAGATTCATGTTGCTAAGTCAATCTTCTTGCTGTGCGGTGACGATGGCCAACCTTCATTAGTGAAGAGTCATTAATGAAGGTTGGCCGTCGTTTCATTTTGTTCTTCTAAGGGAAATAGGTCGTTAACGCTGGCTAGATCCATCCACAACTTTTTTTTTACCCAGGAGAAACCCTATTACGGGTACCACCGGCTTGGGGGAGCGCGGTGGTTATGTCGGACTCCCCTCCCTGAAAAGAGCGGTATACCGACTAAAACTCCTGGGGTGTTCCTCCGCACCGCAAAGGACGGGGCCACGGGAACGCTTACGCACACTACCGCGACCCCGTCTGCGGGCGCCCTTGCGGGCACTCCTTCGGCGGCTACCCTGCCCCATCGCAGCGCCTCATACGGTGGGGCGAAGGAACGCCGCATCTCCTCGTTGGAGCGCATAGGGGCGAAGTGCGAGAGAAACTTGGCCCCCACTTGGCGCCGCCCCCTCCATCCCATCGTTACTTGGTCCAATGGGACTAAACGGCGCATCTTCTCGTTGGGGCGCATGGGGGCCAATGTATCCTGTTGGTCCCCACACGCCCCAATCCGCCGCCCCCTCCATCCCATCGGTGATGATCCTACCCGACGAGACTAGAAGAGGGCGGCCCATCGCTGCGTGGCCCGTCGTGTCGCCCACCTGCGCTTCTCTGAAAGCAGAGAAGGCGGAGAGCGACCGCGCGGGACCCCTCTGTCCTAGAAGGCACCCTCGGAACATGCAAGGGCGCCTTCTGGCCCGCCGTGATGGAGGCAGAGGGCCCCCCGACCCTCCGCCCACGGCCACTCTGGTCCGACTGGTACGAGGCGCGCGCGCTTCCGCGCAACGGCGCCCCCCCCCCAGTCGGTCCTTCAATCGGTTGGTCGCCTGAGTCCCGCTCCACAGAGTGAAACAGGGCCCACGCGACCCCTCCCGCCAGATTTTTCGCCGCTGGCCAGCAAGATCCCATAAAGAGAAGTTACTGACCAGCGCCCAGGGTGCACCGGCCCTGGCCACTTACCCTTGCCACTGGTTTAAGATAAATCAGCAGGAACGGAAGCGTAAGGGCACACGGGGAGGTAATCTGGCTTCGCACCCCAGATCCGTCCACACCTAAACTAACTCAATAAATGATTCGGATTATTATTGGAAATCAATCAAAACATTCAATCACACTGGAGTGACGTTGTTAATCGGCATTCCAACTAAATATTGGATTAATTGGCACGTAATGTAAAATTAGGCCAATATGTGGCAATCAACGCCAGTTCAAAACGTTGTTATAGGATCAGAAACTGAAATTAGGTCAAGTCGAGGGAGGTCTTAATTTAATTAGCTACAACTGTGTTCATTTGCCCGGCAAAGGCCTCCCCTTTGCGTTTCCACTCCTCCTTATCCCTGGTCAATTCTTCCCGCCCAGACAAATATTTGGTAAGGTCGTCACATCATCTCCACTTGATCCGCCATGTCACTGGTAGGTATCCCACGGGACCCAGCAGTGATGATTTTTGCCCACTTTTCCGGGCCTATACGTCTGACATGGCCAACCCAGCTTCACTTGAGCTTAGCGGTCGCAACTCCAACGTCAGTGATCTTGGTTTTGGCGCGTAGCGTGGTGCTCTGAATTTTACCAATACTTTTTACGCCTAGCATGCTGCGCTCACTTTCACCTTTCCCTTTTGTTTGGACTTCTGATATAAATCGCAAAAACACAGTTATCTAAACATGTTACACTGATTATACAAACAAATGGGAGGCATATACAGGCAAAGTATACTACAAATGTAGACGCTTACCAAACTGTTGGAATCATGATATTTGTGATAGCAATTTGTAGGGATGAAAGACACAAAGACACGATTGAAATCGCTCAGAAATCGGTGCGCGGAATATAAGAGCAGATACCGTTACTGCAAAAAATAAAAAAAGAGTAGTTATCTACATTTGCTGTATTTCATTAAATTTAAATTTGACTTTGAAATCAAATGAGGCATTAGGAAACATAGTAAAGGACCCACCTAGTTTGGTTTCTAGTATGAAAAAAAATTACGTATTAGTTAATATCTAAGTCGATCTGTAAACTAGCATAACTTTACACGTACACCAATGTTTGATGCTCAAATAAGTATCATTATATTTATCAAATTTAATTGCCTGTGATCTCGACACGAGGTTATACCTGTATCATGGTTGTAAAAACCTTTGTTGGTAACAACAAAGAAGAAGACCTTTCTTCTTCTTTGTTGTTAACAACAAATCCTTAAGGTGCTTTTGGGTGCTAAGCAGGGCCTAAAATGGAATTAAAATTATAAATTGTTTTATAGTACGTTTTTTCGTTGTTAGCATCCCAAAGTTCCTTAATTTAGTATATTAGTAAAAACCTATTTACAGGCTAAAAATTCCACCCATGCCGGGATTCGAACAAGCGACTTTTGGCTTTCCGTGCCAGCGCTCTATCCAACTGAGCTAACGGGCGACTCACCGGCATCAGTGAAATTTCGAACCTCTTTACACTATTCTCTGTATTACGTGTAGCCAGAGGTCGCGGGTTCGAATCCCGTCATGGGTGGAATTTTTAGCCTCTAAACAGGGTTTTAAAATTGTCCTTAGCACGGGTTAGTCCATTAAAAATAAAAATAGTATAATTAGTACCTACCTATTTTAGTTTCAAAAAATTGCTGTCCACATTTTTGCCACCAATAAAAATTCATAACGCGTTGCATGAAAATAATCTGTCGCAGCAGGCAAAAAAATATCATGCACAACCATTATTTTACTTTGATGTAACCAACGTTCTTTATTTCTAGAACGTGTCGAGTGAAATTTCTGTGCTAATAAGCTAATAAAATTCCAGCCACAACTTTCGAGACCGTTTTAAGAAAATTCCGATTAAAACCTCTTTGGTATTCTAGATCACGTTTCTAAAGTAATTTAAATTTCCAATGAAAATAAAAAAAGTCTCCAGCATATTTTTCAGAATCGAATTCACTAATATACAAACCTTAAAATATGCTCTCAAATCAAAATCCAATGAATGAACTTATGTTTTCTTGGAGGTTCTTGTAGGTAAAATTATAAAAGACTTCCAAAACACTTTGTTTAATTAAAAACTTTACTGTAGACTCTAGGTATGATAAGAATATTGTTCTAACTCTAAACGCCATAATAGATATACTCCAATAATTGAAAGGCATAACTTCATTCTGTTTATCGGTAGCCGCAATCAGCTTAAAGCACTGGGGTATAAATTACGCCCAGTTGGCGCTCTAGCGGTTGCAGATCAACTGCATAACACATTATGCAATACACAAGTAAGAAATCGCTCATAGCCCTGACGGCTTGAGTGATCTTAAACGATCAATAAGGTTAAGCAACATTGGGCGCGTTCAGTGCATGGATGGGTGACCATGTATGACTACCGCTAGTGGCATTTTTCCGAGCGGTTCCATGCTTCGCAAGGCACGTCAAGCAGTTGGTGCCGGCTGTCGTCGATAGATGGCAATCGTTAAGCCAAGTCAGAGGCCTTATGCCATCTTGAAAACTTCTGACAGTAAGAGCAGCCATTAATTAGTCTTGCAAGCCTCCACCAATCCGGGCTTGGCCCCCTTGGTAGAGTAGGTATGGCCTATACCTTCCTTAGGGGAGAGACCCGTGCCCCTGGTAGTGGATATAATAGGTTAATGACGATGAAGTAAGATAGGCCTAATGTAATGATTTCAAAAGGACTTTTTATCAATTAACTCAGAATGTCGCAGTATAGGTAATGAGCAACATTTAGGCTGACATTCAGAGACGAAAACTGAAGCTAAGACCGGTCTCAGAAATGTCAAAATGTACGTGATTTGGACATTTGTTAGACCAGTCTTTGCATAGTTTTCGTCTCTGAATGTCAGCCTTACGGTCAGTTTCTGAGTTGAGAATTTCGCTAAGTAAATGCTTAACTGTAGTGCTGTCTCTTCGAATTTCTCAGCAAAGAGCGTGACAGAACGTTACCTAAGTATTTACTTAGTGAAATTGTTCATTCAGAATTGTTTTCAGTCAATTGCTCATACTCTCTAAATAGCAGTCATTTAGGTTGTCTCCGTTATTGTTTAACGAATATTTTTTTATTTTTAGCGTTGATAATAATGGCTCCATCATTTAGCAAGTTCTCGTAAATCTTTCGACGATACAAGTACGATAAATTGCAACTTATTCGCGTTATTATGAATGGGTTCCCACGAACGCGGTTTTGGAGGAAATTTTCATAAAAACAATTACTTTCATATATATTAGAGCCATTGAAAATATGCCCTGGGCGTGATAACCTATCAAACAATAGTAAAATATGCCTATAGAGTGGTGTTTTGTTTATCAACTTTCTATCAATATTCTGAGTGGTTGGCCTCCCGAGCCGTCCGTCAACACATCTCCCTCAACATGAGTTCCACATTCCACTGATGGTTTATTCATGTAGCTCGGCGTTTCGCCAGTCAGGGCGTTAGGGCAAGCTGCAGTGGATTGAGCACTTAGGTTACGCACGCACATAATCTTTATTTGATGGCTGAATATACTCAAGTCTGTATTTCAGACCAGCGACTGGTATTGCAACTTTCCACCTATACATTTGTATGCAAAAACGATATATCTACCTACTGGGTGTCGTCGTAGAAAGATAGATAGAGAACGCTGTATTGCACAACCAGAAAAAAGAATATAACCATATTTATATGGTTATATTCTTGTATAAACGGCTATATTATATGGTTATATAAACGGCTTGCAGGATAACATTCTTGGTCTCACGTAGCCTAGACCAGAAGAGGCGACTCGTGACCGCAGGATAGCAAAGAAATCAGGAACCCTTGCCTCCGCAAACAAGCTCGACGCATTACAGAATCTTGGCTTTTTCATGAGTATACGAAATGCATTATTGTATTGTACTCTATTATGTGGCTCAAAATACACAATATTTCAGCAAATTCGGTATCCACTTTATATATTACACCTCATATCTATATGGCAGAGCTAAGTAAACACACCGCAGTCGCACACAGATGTATGCGTGAAAAGTTACATAATCAGGCCCCTGGATGACGAGGCTACTTCGATGAATAGTTGTTCAATGGTAGTAGCACGACAATAACTGTTTTATTAGCACTGGTTGTAGTCTTTCCAATCGAATTCCATAACATTCTATTCATTCGCAACCGACGCAACTTAACACTAGGTGCTGATTTAATTTACGCGGTTGGTCATTGGCAAAATATTGCAATACGCAGGTAGACTACAAAAAGTGTCAAATAACTGTTTTTTTTGCTATTAGTATTTTATTTTATTGAATTTTGTGCGTTTGGCAGACCACAGCTATTAGTTTAAAAACTAACGGCTGTGTCATTTGTGAATTTTATGTCATGCAGTTTAACATTCAGTTTTCATTAGGCTGCAGTATTTAGGTAGGTCCCTACCAACTAAAGTAAAAACAAATAATACGCCCTGCAGAGCTGTAATAAAAATGAAAGTCACCTCATCGGAAATTTAGTCCTCACTGCCAAATTTCATTAACAAAATAACGTAAAAACGTAATTACGTCTTAATTGCGTTTTACCTAATAAATAATCGCAATTACACCTTTTTATATATATATATATATATATATATTATTATATATATATAAAGCTACAATCCGATATACTCACTGACTGATCTAACATCCATACGTTTTCTCGGAAACGGTAAGATTTGGACGAAAATGATGTATGAGAAAGTTGTAGGAAATGTATGAATTACAGCCATCCTATGAAGCCGATTTTTGAATTTCGAACGCGTTCCACTACGCGAAGGTGCTAACTCTGTAGTTTACCGGCCGATTTGGATGAAATTTTGATAGAATGGTATTTTAGTGATCCGATTAAAAAAAAAATTTTGGTTGTTCGAAATTCAAAATGGCGGCGCAGATATAGCCGACCGAAAAATCGACCTTTGCGCAAAAAAGTCGGCAGCCAACTGGGCATATGCTGGAGATATGCTGTAAACGGCATCGCGTTGCCAAAGGACCTAGGTATATGAGAAAAATCCGACATCTTGGAATTTCAAGATGGCGGCCGAGATATTTCGCCGTCATTCATCGTCATCATTCCGCCGGTGGCGCTGCCGTAGAAGCACTGCACAGTGCACTTCTGTATTGGAATAATTCGTATAAAATTTGTTCTGTCCCTATTCGAAGAAACTACATCTGACCGTGTACATGAACCTGCCTTGCGATTAGTGATTGTGTTTTTCTGTGTCTGGAACGAAATGGTGACTAAATAAATCTCTAAAACCGACTCCCTACAAGTGAAGTGATCTAGTGGCTACCCTCAAATATAAATTAATTATACCAAAAAGGTTCCCGTCGACAACAACTGACCTCATCCACCGTAAGTCACAGGAATTCGAAGGTCTCTACCCGTACAATCCGTACATGGGAGAGCGTTACATAGTACGGCACTCCCCTATTTACTACATAAAGTGGCGACATCTGGCATTTAGACCACCACCTAATTTCTGAAGCGCCATCTAGGACCCAACGTCCGCAACGACTAGACAGCTTGCAATCGGACCTATAACAAAGTTGCGCTGTTCGTCAATAGAGGGCGCTATTAGATTTACTGGATTGCATTTTTATATTCCAATAACCAAATAAAGAGGGCGCCACCAGTACTTAAAAATGGACTGTAAAAAATGTATTAAGCCCATTAAACAAGAGGACAGCCTTAAATGCTCCCAATGTCTCGGCACATTCCATTACATCTGCCAGGGGCTCTTGGAAGTGGAGTTCAAACGAATTCTCCCGATGAATAAGCCAAAATGGAAATGTCAACATTGTAAATCGACAAGAAAGGCCCCCACAGTGTCGCAACCTGTAAGCAGCCCCCAGATATCTCTGCATAAGCCTGATGCTGAGGATGATTACGAACCTGCCTCTATCGTGAACATAGACACTCACGGCTTAATGACATATATGGAGAGAAAATTCGAAATACTCTCCAAAAACCTCACAGACCTCAAGCAGTCGGTCACAGATCAGCTTTCCTCTTTATCAACCACTGTCCAATCATGGGAACAACGGATACTGCAAATCGAAGCAAAGTGCAACAGCTTATCTGAGAAGTCCAGCAGTAACGAAGAGCGCCAGGAAGAAGTAGTTTGTCTTCACCAAACCATAGCCTCTCTCCAGGAACAATTAAACACCCAAGAACAATCCTGCCTTCGTAACGAAATTGAAATAGCTGGTATCCCCGAGCGCGATACTGAAAACCTCCACCACCTCTTATCACTAACAGCTCAACTGACTGGGGTTTCGATCAACTTGGAATACGACCTGGACTCTGTCTACCGTGCTGGAATAAAACAGAAAAATCCTGTCGAATCTTCTAACCCGCGGGTGGTGGTGGTACGCTTCCAACGATTTGCAAAACGTAATGAATTTATGAACGCAGCGAGAATAAGGAAAAATATCAATTCAGAGGATCTCGGTTTCTCTGGAACTCACTTTAAGATATACGTAAATGAAAGACTAACCAAACCGAACCGGCAGCTTTTTCGTGAAGCTAGAAACAGAGCCAGACAAAATGGTTACAAATATTGTTGGGTTAAACAGGGATTCATATACGTCCGCAAAGAAGACAAAAAACCTTATCAGCAAATCAGAAACAACGCAGATATTGATCTCATTCTCGGTCCCATCTCTTCCTCTACATCTGGTCCTAGCTCAAACAGCAAACAATCGATCAAGACGTGAGACTTATAGTTACAACATAAAAACAGAGTCGCTGTGCTACCTGATCTGGCTATTCCTACTGGTTATTCGTCTTGCAATTGTTAAGCTAGAAAATAGATTTCAAATTATTTATTATATTTTTATTATAACCATTTATATACTTTACATATATTATAAAAGTACAAAGTTGATAAGCATTCACCACCCACTAAGCCCCAGGGCAGAGTATTCAACTCAATTTTTTCAATCACAATTTCTAAAGAAGTCCAACCATTGTAATCACATAAACAAAACCTTAATGTCAGCGCATGGTATGATTTTGCTCATTCCAAATATCACTTCCCCAATTATATACGATGATGGGTAATCCAATAGGTCAGGAAGAAATGGATAACTTTCTGTCAATAACATGCCATGCGCTTGATTCTCCAGAATCGTGTCGAGATATTCCCATCTTCAAACAAAAAGAAAACTTTAAAATATTAACTCAAAACATTAGAAGTTTATGCCGAAACATAGATTCATTTACAGCTTTTTTACAGCGCTTGGAACTTTCATTTGATTTAATTGCACTCACAGAGTGCTGGCTCACTAGTACTCATATTCAAAAAATTCCCGGCTATAACTCATACTCCAGCTCAAAATTTGTTAACAAATCAGGTGGAGTAGTGGTATATGTAAAAGAATGTTGGAACGTTAATGTTTCTGAACCGCCCCTAGATGACGCCCAATGTCTTTTAATTAATTTTCCCAACAAAACTACTGTCCTATCAATTTACAGATCCCCGTCATTTGAAAATACCACTCGATTCATGACATCACTAGACTCTATACTTACATCTCAAAGTGGAGTTCAGAATCTATTTATAACAGGTGATCTAAACATAGATACCCTTAAAGACTCTACTCAGAGTTCAGAATACCTCTGCTTACTGGCCGAACACGGACTAGTGCCAGCAATTAACAAACCGACCCGTAAAAAAACATGTCTGGACCACATATTTGCCAAATCGAAACTCCATCTGGAGACTATAGTTTGTAACTCATCCATTACAGACCATGATATAGTTATGTGCTCTATCGCGCATGGCTCTACACACAGGGCAGAAAAATCTAATATTAAGGTCGATTTCCCGGCAATTCTCAACGAGCTCCAGGCGACAGACTGGTCAGTTGTTTATACTGATAATTCTGCAGAATCGGCAGCCTCTACCTTCTCTCAAAGAGTCAGCAACGCACTAGAAAATAACACAAAAATTACTAAAATTAGTCACTCGAAACGAATCCTAAAACCATGGATCACTCCGGGGCTTTTGAGATGCATGAAACACAGAGACCGACTGCACGCTAAGCTCCGGAAAAATCCCACTGATCAGTTTGATAGAATTATGTATACTCGCTACAGGAACTTCTGCAACAAGCTATTGAAAAAAACTAAAGCATCCTACTTTAACCAGCAATTCGCAATTAATAAGCATAATTCTAAAGGATTATGGAAGACTATAAAGACATTATGCAATAAATCTGAAAATAGAACTTCCGCTATAGATTTACTAACAACCGATACTACGGTAAAAATGTCACTGAATAAATGCAATTCTTCCTTCGTATCAGTGGGCCCTAAGCTAGCTGAAAATACTCTTAAGAAACTAAAAACAACCCAGGAACACTTAGCAAGTCAAATTAATATCTCGAACACACATCACTCTTTCTATATGGATCCAACTGATGAGATGGAAGTAGCTGCTCTCATAAACTCTTTAAATGACAACAGTGCTCCTGGAATAGACGGCATAGGTAATCGACTGGTAAAGCACTGTATAAATACCATTATAAAGCCGCTCACCTACATATTTAATTTAAGCCTATCAACCGGAGTCTTTCCTAAGTGCTGGAAACTTGCCGCGGTAATCCCCATATATAAATCAGGATGCAAAAAAATCGTAACTAATTACCGCCCTATCTCCCTTTTAAATGTCTTTTCAAAAATATTAGAAAAAACTGTAAATAAGCGGTTAGTAAATTATTTAGAATCAAAATCGATACTCTCCCCTTACCAATATGGCTTCAGAAGTGGTAAGTCTACGGATGATGCAGTAGCAGCTCTTGTGGAAACGGTGTCGAATAATCTTGATCGGGGAAAACCATGTATAGGTATTTTCCTCGACTTGGCAAAAGCTTTCGATACCGTTTCAACAAGCTTACTCTTGGAAAAACTTGCTAGGTATGGTGTTAGAGGAATTGCAAATGACTGGTTCACTAGCTACCTATCTGTAAGAAAACAGATACTAAGGGTCGGTGATTTTTACAGTGATCCTGCTGAAAATACGTACGGTATCCAACAAGGCAGCACGCTGGGCCCAACCCTGTTTATAGTTTATGTTAATGACGTCCTCAACTGTATCGATGATAACACAAACACAAAAATACTCTCCTATGCTGACGATACAGCTTTAGTTTTCAGCGACGTTTCTTGGAATACAGTACAATCCAGAGCCGAGACAGGCCTAGCTAAAATAAACTCCTGGCTCTCCCATAATCTTCTTACACTAAACCCTGTCAAAACAAATTTCCTATGTTTCCATAAAACCAAAAAGACGGATTCGGTCACACCTCAGCAACTATTATTACACAACTGTCTCAAGAACTACACATCCAGACCCTCTAACTGCACATGTGCTGACTCCATAACTAGGGTTAGCTCAATAAAGTATTTGGGAGTACGCATTGACGAAAAGTTAAATTTCAATGACCATATTTCTGTAGTTTCAGCTCGTGCTAGGAAATTAATCTCTCTCATGAAAATGATGCGGGATGTAACGGACGTTACAATACGCAAACTAGTGTATACTAGTCTTTGCGAATCGGTTTTGTCATACTGCATATCTTCTTGGGGAGGCGCTGCAAAGACACACATTATTAAGCTAGAGAGGGCCCAGAGATCAATATTAAAAGTCCTATATAATAAATCATATAGACATTCCACCCAACTACTCTATGCAGAGTGCAAAGTGCTGACAGTACGACAACTGTTTATACTCAGGTCGGTTCTGTCAGCACATCGTAGACTCCACACTTCGCCTGATTACGAGATAATTAGAAGTAAACGTGTCTGTCGTCTTCCCACTCCAGCTATGCATACCACATTTGGCCAACGTTTTGCCCAATTTCTTCAACCATTCCTATTTAATAAAATAACTCTTAATTGCGATATAATAGAGTCCACAGTAGCTTGTGCTAAACAAAAACTCAAACTGTATCTCAATAGCTTAAACTACTCCGAAACTGAAAAACTATTAAATACTATTAGGTAGGTGATTCCTATAGAAAAATAAAAATAAAAAATGCTCATCTTATAAAAATACAATTAATAAAAAAATATACTTGAAAAGACTATAATTATGTATGTGTGTATATGTATATATATGTATGTATGTATATGTACTTGTACATGTATGTGTTAATATACTATAATATATATTCATAAATATACATATATCTATAAGAATATTATTATCTCATCTTGCGTATATGTATGTGCATGCATTTGTATGTATAAATATGTGTATAAATATAGATTATATATTATTAAATATATCTAAAATAAGTCATAGTATAATATACATTTTTACCCTATTTTTCAACCTTATATTACATACACACTTTCTGTTAGTACTATACTATGTTACTAGAGTTAAGCAAAATAAATCTTTGAATAAATTGAAAATGTAAAATGTGTATAAAACAAACCATAAACGGTAAGCGCCAACTAATCTTAATGTTAAGCCTTCCTCTGATTACCACCGCACAGACTTACATCTAGTGTGGTAACCAACGTAAAACAAGCTTGTAATCCTTTTCTTTTAAATAAAACATTTTGTATTTTTGTATTTTGTATATTGATGATTGAAAATGACAAATTTTTGTATGGAGATTTAGTACTAAAATTGACTTTTCAACTGAGAAATGGGACAAACTTGCGAGGCCGGAGGCCGAGCTCCGCGAAGCAGGCACAAAAAGTTCTGCCGCGGCGAGGCCGAAGGCCGAGCATCCGTTTAGGCCGAGGCCGAAGGCCGAGACGATTCAGGTTATAGCGCACAAGTACGCTGGTACTGGTTTGCAAAAGCAAAAAGGGACAAACTTGCGAGGCCGGAGGCCGAGCTCCGCGGAGTGGGCACGAGGAACTCCGCCGCGGCGAGGCCGAAGGCCAAGCTCCGTTTAGGCCGAGGCCGAAGGCCGAGACCATTCAGGTTACGGCGCACAAGTACCATCGCAAAAGCAAAATGGGACAAACTTGCGAGGCCGGAGGCCGAGCTCCGCGAAGCGGGCACGAGGAACCCCGCCGCGGCGAGGCTGAAGGCCGAGCTCCGTCCAGGCCGAGGCCGAAGGCCGAGACCGTTCAATTTACGGTGCATAAGTACCAGCGCAAGAGCAAAGAGGGACAAACTTGCGAGGCCGGAGGCCGAGCTCCGCGGAGCGGGCACGAGGAACCCCGCCGCGGCGAGGCCGAAGGCCGAGCTCCGTCCAGGCCGAGGCCGAAGGCCGAGACCATACATGTTCCCATGCAACAATTCACTACAATAAGTGTCTAGCGAGGCCCTAGGCCGAGCGCCGCGGAGAGCGGAGCTCGGAGCGGCTGGGGGTTGGCGCGCGTAAGCGCGCAGGGGGCTCGCCCCCTAGTTTTTTTAATATATAACTAAACAATAAACAAGTTAAATTGGGCGAGCAAGACAACATGCTCCAAGTGAGAACAGTCTTAACCACTGTCATTAACTCGGTCAGCAAATAAAGGGACTAAACAACTACCTTTACCTTTCATCTGAATTGTATAGACGCCACATGTTCAATCACTTTCAATCAATCAATCAATCAATCAATCAATCAATCAATCAATCAATCAATCAATCAATCAATCAATCAATCAATCAATCAATCAATCAATCAATCAATCAATCAATCAATCAATCAATCAATCAATCAATCAATCAAATAATTTTTTTTCAACGTAAAAAAATTACGTTCTGTTAGTTGAATGTCAATGTATAATGTAAAATGTAAACCGCTGCCTTCGGGCCGTATTGTAGTGGAGAACAAGGCAGCAGAATAAAACTCTACTCTGACCATCTTTTCTCAAGTCATTTTAAACCAAATACATCAGTTGCCACCTATACGTATAACTAATAAGATTTCACGATTGCCATTAACAACCCTTAATGCCAAAGCAAGTCAAAAGTCTCGTGTTAAAATAAGTTAAGTTCTTGTCACTTATAGAATGATACGAGTATCATATATAATTATTAATTCTGCAATCACGTCGTCTGTACACACTTTGTATAATTATTAGTATACGTTTATTTCAGATAAACAATACCATAGAGTTGTTAGTACGAGCTTAGTCTATGCTAGTAAGATAACGTTTTTTATTTTTTAAATAATAAAATATGTTATAGTTACTCACTTCCTAATGGAGTAGTCAATGCATTAGTGCAATAATTAAATAGTGATGGGACACATTGAACATTCATGTTAGTGTCCCTTTTCTTAACTAACTTGATCTCAAACAATAGAACATTATCAAGTCTGTCCGAAGAATATTAAATGATAACCTACAGACGATTTAAGTGAGGCTGAGGGCGTCCCTCTGTCAAGAAATATAATTGAAGGCCAAAAGCATAATAAAGTTTACCAACTGGCTAACCTCTGACCCGAGAGTAAGTAATGTTAAACATCGTTGCTAATTTGTTAGTTAACTACATGGAGTCACGAACGTATACTGCAATCTAGTGGAATTGCTTGCTATTTAAAGGATGCTATTATTTTTTATATGAAAATAGATTGATGGTTGGTTAATTCCTGCTTTGTTTGTCATTCCATTTATGTAAATGACTCAAATTGCAGTCTTCAAAAAAGTTCGGTTTTGTTTTGAAGGTGATGAAGTAAAAATTTCCGCGATCATTTATAAAGTGTTAAACAAAGTGTGTATTTTATCATTATTTTATTAATTACGTAAGTTTACGAGCACATCTACAACCGGCTGTACTATGTTGGAATTAAATGTAAAATAACAACATTACAAATAGGTAAAGGTGTTGTTTACAGAAACAACATTCATTAAAACACTCCCAAATGCTATTAAAAAGGATATTTTCTCTTAAGAAATTTGAAATGTTAAAGGAATGGAGCATTACTAGACTATCTTTCTGAATATGTGAGTGAGTGTGGGATTTGTGTGTGTGTGTATGTGTATTTGTGTATATGAGAGAGTGAATATATAAGCACGATCTTGGTTATAATTGACAACATTTCAAAATTGTATGGAGCTCTAATTCAAAAACCATTTCGATATTTGGCTTTGTAAATCACGTAAACATTTATTTCAGTTTTTCTGTAGTTGCATTTCCGAGAAAATGGTAAAAACACAAAAATACGCTGATGACGTCACACAATGGCTCTCAGTGAACATGCCTGTGCCACGATAAAAAAAGTCAATTTCAAGATCTAACCTAAAAAATTACTTTGTGTGTATTTAGTAATTTTTCGATACGAATAATGGGCGGTGATGTGACAACTTGGAAACCAATGAAACTGCAGTATTGCTTCGTGTGAACAGATTGAACAAAATTTAATAGAGAGAAATAAATTTAACACTACACAAAGTTTGTTTACGTTACGCAAGGCAAGCCACACAACATAAGTATCAGGGTTACCATACTTTATACTTACCATTATAAATAACCAAAAAGTAGCTATAAAAGTAACAAACTGGCAGCAAAAACACTCCGAACGCAGATAAAGGCTTGCCAACACAAAGTGCATTTAAAAAAAGGAACAACTACATACATAAGGGATGATGAATTGAACTAAGCTGATTTAATTGTATAAAAGAAAAACATAGGCGCAGATGTTAAAAAAATACAGAAACTGTTTTTTAACATGGCCCTGGCATTTATTACTAAAATGACATTTGTTTGTAACTATGTTTTTTTAGGATATTAGGCAAAAGAAAACATATTGTGAGCCTCGTTGTTTCGTCACTTCCGGTAAAAATATTTTAAACTTTAAAATTTAAAAAATATAAGTAAACGTGCGTGTTTCAGAAAATAAAAAAATATGGGTCGTTTTATTTTGTATCTAGTTTCCTTTAAGACAATAAAATACGTATGCTAAAAAAATGAAATGTTGTCAATTGTGTAGAAGAGTGAAATGGCGTGACTCTACGCAGGCGGAAACTCTTTCTTCTATTTTAGAAGTTCATTTTTGCAACCTCGTTCACTGCTTTAATCGTTCTCTTCGTAATTGCTGGTCCGACGTCCAATAGACACATCGCGCCGGTGGCCGCGAACACTGAAATCAAATTAGCTGAATCCCTTTGACGAACTTCGTGTACAGTTACTAGGCAACTCGTACAAACTCGTCAAATTATTAACTAGTTGAGTGGGGGCACCTGCCTTTGCTTTATTTGTGCTCGGCTGCAATGGTCTGTTGGGATAAAGTTCGCTTGAATGTTGGTTAATTGTTGCTCCGGGACGACCCAGATGCCGTTCAGTAAATTAATTTGATTGAAATTGTTGGGCTTTGTTGCATTTTGAGAAAATAGCAGTGCAGTTCGTATGTTCCTGAGCGAGTGAGCATTATAAGACATTCATTTTGTCTACGATTTTGTTTCTTAGTGTTACGATTTTGACTTACATTGGTCAATTTATAGCAATACCACTCGCTTACGGTGAAGCAAAATATCGTGAGGTAACTTGAGTGTCTATGGTGCTCACACACCTCAGAACTTGAATGAAACTTGAAATTCCGTAGTGATCGTAAGCACGTTTTATGATTAACGGTCTTATTTACAAAAACACCCTTAAGACGGAGTTAGCCAGTTTAACACAGTGTAATAGTGATAGCCGTATTTCATATTTTTGACTAATGAATAGCAGAGGTCCCTGTTTTAAATAAAAAACTCAAAGATGTACTTACATTTATATTCGAATTTGTAATTTTTAATTTGTTGCCATAATAATACATCGAATAATTTGCAAAAGATAACAAAATTATTAACCGAGTCATTTAGTTCACAAAATTAAATAAAAAAAAAAAACTACGTCTTTCCCACCAAAAAAAAACGACAAGACAAGATGGTGCCTTCCTTTCTTTTAAATTATAACCAAGTACAATACAATACAGGATAGAGGCATTCTAATGGTTGTTGTAAATAACAAATAAATGTATTTATTTCGACACTGTTTACACTGTGGAACTTCCCATTAAGTGTACCTGCGCTAAAAAGCTCCGCTGTTCCTTTATTAGATTGATATTAATTGAGGTACACGCAAGCAGTTATTAATCGTATACATTTTAACAGTAAGTTAAAAACGAAATAAACGTTTGAAAAGTTAAATATGTTTTAAGTTTATTGTATTGTTGTAAAATTAATAAATAATTACTTACACCATAATTAACTTATCACACTATTTTTATTTTTAATGCACTAACCCGTGCTAAGGAACAAATTTAAAAACCTATTTAGAGGCTAAAAATTTCACCCATGCCGGGATTCGAACCCGCAACCTCTGGCTATCCGTACCAGATTCGAACCCGCAACCTCTGGCTATCCGTACCAGATACTGGTACGGATAGCCAGAGGTTGCGGGTTCGAATCCCGGCATGGGTGAAATTTTTAGCCTCTAAATAGGTTTTTAAATTAACTTATCACCAAAATTTGGACACTTCATTCGCAACATCATGTGAGTCGCATTATTTTGATAATATTTTGATATCAACACTTGTATGTCCCCACTGCTGGGGCACGGGTCTCTTCCTGCGTTGCGGGAAGTTTAGGCTATACTCCACCACATTTTGTGGCATTTATCTGAGCGCTTCCGTGCTTCGCAAAGCACGTTAAGCCGTTGGTGCCGGCTGTCATGTAATGGCAGTCGTTAAACCATGTCAGAGGCGTTATCGGCGGCTTGATAACTTCTGACAGTAAGGCCCGCCACTATCTTATAATCCTCCACCAATCTGGACTTGACAATATTTATTTAGGTGCATTTTTTTATAGCAAGGGATAGTTATATTTTGTATTCATGTTTCTATGAGTTTACACACATTTCGTCTTTCTTTTCTTGAGGTATAGGGTTACTATTTGCTTAACGTATTTGCACTCGAGAATTCGAGAAAATAGATACAAAATAAATAGCCATGAGAAATATAAATATCAATCACGGAGCGGTATTTTCTTTTAGGGAAACATTTCTCCTATTTTTCCTGTTATCTCGTTGGGAAAGGGTAAAGACAAGTCATCCTTGTTTTCTTTACTTTGATGTGTTCACATACACTCATATCTTAGGTAGGTAAAACCATTAAAGCACATCACGTCTGTTTCGCAAAGTAGGCAGAAACCAGAGGCCTGTGAAATAAACTTGACAAATAGACAACTTAGTCTCTTTTTAACAAATAGTTAAGTCGAAATGTTGCGACAAGACAAATGTGTCGTTCAATTAAAGAGACAATTAAGCTCGTATGCGACGATAAAAATACTTAGTTATATCCTAAACGGGTCTAATCGTGATTATTTATTAGGTAAAACGTATTTACTTTATTTCCTAACGTTTCGGCAGCGTTACAGTTGCCGTGGTCTCAGAAAATACTGACAAAATTATTAGATTAAAACCTCCTTTGAAAAACCGGCCAAATGCGAGTCGGAGTCATGTACAATTTCCATATCTATGTATAATCAGCCGAATTAAGGCCCGCCACTGTCTTACAATCCTCCACCAACCCGGACTTGGCCCCCGTGGTGGAGTATGGCTTAACCTTCCAGCGATGCAGGAAGAGACCCGTGCCCGGCAGTGGTGACATACAAGGGTTGGTAATGTAGGGCGTCAAAATGTCATGATAGGTCGTCATTCTTGTAGATTTTACAGCATGATTAATTTGTTACCTGATAGTCTTTATTGAATGACACGATGTTAAATTGCCAGATTAACCTATCGCTCGTCACCTGTAATAATGTCACGTTTATTAATTAGGAGCAAGATTGCTACTTGCCGAAATCCTCAAAAATCATTTTCGACTTTTTGCTTTCCATTATAATAATTTCCACACAACACAATTACTTGACCTGGTCCCAAACTTGGATACCCTGTACTATGGTAACCAGACAGCGGAAAAAAAACTCCACTCTGACCATCTTTTCTCAAGTCATCTTAAACCTAATACGTCAGTTGCCACCTGATATATAATTATGTTCCAATGAAGGGCTATCGACACAATAACGAGCCTAGTAAACCCATTATTAACACTTAAAACCCACAATTCTCAAAACGCAATATGCCTTTTAGTATATCCTTTATTAAACAGACTATCATGTAAGACTCATGAAAATTCTAAATGCTGTATAAGGATAGGTTCCGTACTTCCTGTACTAAAATATGGTTAGAATTCAACATAACATTAATTACCCTCACTCGGTAAGCCGGTGTTCTATTTGAAAATGCATTGTTTCAATTTAACGCTAACCGTAAGCCCGAATAGAATATGCTCTAGTGTAAAATGACGGTGGCAAGTCTACTAAATACATAGTTGTAGTAGAGCGATAGCGCGGCAATAGCTGTTTATAGGTGTTAATCGATTTGTTAATAGGGTGGTGGTGTTAATACGGAGGTGAGGTAAGACGTGAGCAACAACAGGCGCGGTCAGGTGCTAGTGGCATTTTCAGAGCGCTTCGGTGCTTCACAAGGCACGTCACGTGCTGGCTGTCATGTAATGGCAGTCGTTAAGCCATGTCAGAGGCCTCATGGGCGGGTTGACAACTTCTGACAGTAAGGCCAGCCACTGCCTCACAATCCTCCACCAACCCGGACGTGGATAAAAGATATCCGAAAACGGCATGCATGCATACACCGATATCGATATCGACCCTTGTATGTCCCCACTGCTGAGGTAAAGGTATCTTCCTGCATCGCAGAAAGGTTAGGCCATACTCCACCACGGGGGCCAAGTCCGGGTTGGTAGAGGATTAGAAGACAGTGCTGGTCAGAATAATTATTTATTGTAATTTGTAAGTCTTTCGTATACTTTTAATTTATTCATGTAGTTTGCTATTCAAGAGCCTGTTTCATAGAACTTTAATTCATGGTTTACTACGACAGTTCAGTGTTCATTGTAAAGTTGTTTAGCCGAGCAATAATCGAAATCCCGTTACGCTGATTGGCGAATCCTTTCAACACTATGCACGGTGGTACCGTAGTAGGTCATAGGACTCGGATGGCAATGACTGAGCTAAGCCATGATATCTGGCTCAGTTACCCACTAATTGTCATACTACCTGAGGGTATAAAAGGTTTCGCAATCTATTGTTCCCAACATTCCTTTTTCGGCATCCGAAGTGAACACAAGTAATTAGTCATCAACCTGTTATCACCAAGTGCTTTAATTAGCCCAAGACGCGACGCGTGTGTTTAAGTTCCAACTTGTCTGTGACCTGCTATTTTACAATGGAATTTGAAGTCACAGGTATGTATTATTAATTTACTTTACTATTTTGCCTTTTCCTTCTACATTTTTTTTTTAAATAGAGTGCTACGCCAACGTGGCATTTTTTATGTATTTATGTCTGTATATTTTTTACGTTGAAGCTTTTACTTATGTTTGTACCTACTTGTACCATTCAATTTGGTATAGAAATATGGGTTACAATGTCTACTACTAGGCCTCTCCAAATTTAGCTGCGTCATGCTGCGTCTGTAAGGTGCAGCCAGGTGCTACGCCGCGCGCCTGAACGCGTAGCAGGCGCGTAGCACTTGCTACGAAACATGTATCTATTTTGATCCGCTTTTAACGTATTTTTATTTTGTTTTAGGTACTAGTATTAAGTGTTCTTTCAAAAGAATGCTTGTACTAGATACTTGGCTGTCTATTAAAGACAGCAAATCTGAACTGGAGCGTTGGCATCGAGTTTTTCGAGACCTAATACAATTGCTGCCTGATGTTGAGAATTACATTGCTGATGACTTGGAAAAAAGAGTTACTAAAGTTTGTACAAGATTGGTAGCAATTTGGAAGCAAGTCACGCGCAACCATTCTCGCATGGTCTCTAAGTACGGAGACTGGCTGAACGAAATTGAAGTTTGCGTTCTGCCAACTTGTGCAACAGTAGGGAGCCACAACACCCAACGGCCAGCAGCAGAAGCTTCGACAAGCACCCAACAGCACCAGCACAGGAAGGACTTTGAGGAATGTAGCAAGAGATCAAAACGCCGCAGGCTTGCAGAGTTAAGTAAAGTAGACAGTTCTGCGATAAATTCTTTGTTGGACGATTCTAGTCTATCTAACGCCGCTGCATCTTTAAATTTCAGCACTGACGAAGTCTTGTCTCTTATAAATGAGACAAAACTGACTAAACATCAGTATCTTTTGGTGAAAGACTTCGTTAATGCAAAATCACCTAATGCATTACCATCTTATCAAAAAGTGTTAGAAGCTAAGAAGCGGTGCTATCCATCGCAAGAGTTTATCACGGAATCATCTGCTGAAGTAGAATTACAATCATTGTTAGATCATACTGCTTGCCGGATACTAGAATCCCAAAAACCCGTTTTGAATAATATTGACCCTAATAAAGAATTTGTTTTGATTGGAAAATGGGGTTTCGATGGGAGTACGGGGCACAGCGAATATAAACAGATTTTTGGAGATTCTGGTATCGATGATGATGGCAGTATGTTTGTTACTTCATATTGTCCTCTTCAATTGGTTTGTAAGTCCAATACCTCCGACCCAGATCAAATAGTTTGGAAAAATCCGCGCCCTTCTTCCACCAGGTATTGTAGGCCTATTCGATTCCAATTTGCCAAAGAATCCAAAGACCTTTCTGTGCAAGAAGAAGCTTATTTCAAGACTAAAATTGATAGTTTACAACCGACTTCTTTCACTCACGGTGAATATGAAATAAAAGTGCAGCATTCTTTACAATTAACCATGGTTGATGGTAAAGTGTGCAGTGCTCTGAGCGATACATCTTGTAGTAGATGTTATATTTGTGGTTCAACTCCAAAAGAGATGAATGACATTGATAAATCGCTGAGCAAAACTGCAGATAGTGGTACCTATCAATTTGGACTATCTCCTCTTCACTCGTATATCCGATTCTTCGAATATTTAATTCACGTTTCTTATAGATTAGACATAAAGAAATGGCAGGTACGTTCTTCAGACGAAAAAGCTCTTCTTGCACAAAAAAAACAACATGTGCAGCAACAGTTTAGGCAGAAACTTGGTCTAATAGTCGACAAACCGCGAAGTGGAGGAAGTGGCACATCTAACGACGGAAACACTGCCAGAAAGTTTTTTTCTAACTCAGCGGTTTCAGCGGAAATTACTGGATTAGATAAAATCCTTATTGACAGATGTCATAATCTGCTGCAGTGTCTTTCGTCGGGATACAAAATTAATAACGCCACTTTTAAAGAGTATTCTCTAGAAACAGCACGTAAACTTGTTGCTACCTATCCATGGTACAACTTGCCATCGTCTGTACATAAGGTCCTCATTCATGGGTCGGAAGTAATTGAACACGCATTATTGTCAATAGGTGAGCTTTCGGAAGAGGCCGCCGAATCTTGCAATAAATTAATCAAACTCTTCAGGCGTGACAACACGAGGAAAATGTCTCGGGTTGTCACAAACACCGACTTGATACATAGACTTCTCCTTAATTCGGATCCTTATATTTCTAGTTTAAGAAGGTTACCACAGAAGAAGAAGTCTATTCTATCAAAAGAAGTATTAAATTTGTTGTCGGTTTAGGAAAAAATGTAAAAAATAAGATAGGTATTTATGTTATTTTTTACATAACTCCTATTATGTAAATATAATATTTTTTGTCCAATTGTGTGTTTGTACTTAGATGTTAGTTAAGTATTTACTTTATTTGTAATATAAAATGTAAATAGTAAGGTTTAATAGTTATTAAGTTGCAAACCTTCTTTTAAGTGTAATAAAAATGCATAATTTTGTAAATAAAATAAGCTTTTTAAGATTATTTTGTTTTTTTTTTATTGTGTTATGGCTTAAAGTATTACAAAACACCATAATAATAATAATCAGCTATGACAACGACAGTCATTATTATCGCGAAACCCTATGACCGCTACTCTTAGGGCGTGGAACCAGTGTGCTATGGCTTGCTGTCGACACGCCGAATTGTCATTCTTCTTCAGGCTATATTAGTCCACTGCTGGACATAGCCCTCCAATAATGAGCGCCATAGCGCAAGGTTGTGCCATCATTGGGGGGTAATGCCAATAATCTCCACGCTGGGCATACGGGTTGGGGATCGCAGGTTGGTGGAATTGTACTGCAGGGGCCCTCCTGCCCCAACCCGGTTTGTGTCCCTTTTTTAATTTGAGTTGGTGCTATTCTCTAGGCCGACGCAACACAGCACACCACCACCAGAATTGTAATTTTAAGCTACGAATGAAACTCGCATCCAGTCCAGATTTGGCAGCCACAAGTAAAGCACGACGGAAAATTGAAACCTTCAGGGCCGGTTTTCGAATTGGGAATTTCGCTAAGTAAATAGTTACTGTAGTGCTGTCTCTCAGAATTTCTCAAAAAAGAGCGTGACAGAACGTTACTAAAGTATTTACAGTCTATTTATTCTTACTTGTCCAATTTAGTAAACAAGATTCTAACCTAAAATTGAGATTAGATAAGATAAGATAAGATAAGATAAGAATATTCTTAATTGTACACTGGAAAAACAACAAATACAAAACAATTGCAAATATACATAGTACAATTGGCGGCCTTATTGCTAAAAGCAATTTCTTCCAGACAACCTTACGATGGAAAGTTGCTGAAGGAAATTAGAAAGAAATTAGAAAGACGGGTAGCCAGTGTAAATTTGAATATTGACACATACTTATACTTAATAATAATACACTTGCATACCGTTACTTATATAAACTTATAATTTATTATAAACATACATATATATATCTTATAATAAAGTTCTACATAAGACAAGGAAAGTACTAACCTACACACAAGAGGACAAAATTTTAACGACTATACTGATAAATAAAGATCACGAACTCTGCTTTTGAAGACAGCTGGGGAAGGAGAGCGCCTTATTGAGACCGGCAGATTATTCCACTGTTGGGCGGCCCTTACCGCAAATGAGTTGCCCAAGGACCTCGTAGAGTGATTTGGCGTCTTCAGCATCAGAGTCAGGTCAGACCGCAGTGCCCGGCTATGGGAATCGCTGAGGTAAGCAAAGCGCTCTTTGAGATAAGTCGGAGAGGCTGGATTGAACAGTACTGAATAAAGAAGTGAGAGGATGTGAGCATTCCTACGAGAACGAATGGAGAGCCACTTGAGCTTAGTGCGGTATTCGGACACGTGATTAGATGCCTAAACTAGACATTTTCTCGCAAATTCATGAACTATGTTTATAAAATTGGCAGCGTGTTATCTAAAAGAGTGTTCCAGGTTAATTCATTTATGGAAATATGGCAGTTTTGGACTAATAAGTCACAGTTTAAGGGTAGAATCTTGTTGACTAAACTGGACAAGTAAGAATAAATAGACTGTACTTAGTGAAATTCCGAATTTGGAAACCGGCCCTCAGTAACGTAATATCTTTGTCAAGGTAATTAGCGGTCACGAGATATTCTCGTAAACTTAACCCATTTATAACGGACCATTAAAGCGATTGTTTGCCAAGTCGTAATGTAGACATTCCGAAGGTAAGTACGGCTGTTACAGCGGTAGGTATAACTTCGACCCTAAGTTCTAATTGCAGAAAGTCCACTTTAGAATGCCAAACGAGGATGTAGGAGGATGGGTGAGGTCAAACTGAAGTGTCATGCCTTAGGAGATGCTTATTATTTGTTTTTTTTATTCATTCGTTAGTTTTATTGAAGCCAATTTTGATTGTTGTACTCGTATATACATAAAAAATTCTAGATATAAACAGAAGTATTTTTGAAATACTATCAGAGTTATAAACTGATAATGGTGGTTCGATATTTCTTAAATGAATGTGATGATTTGATGAATGAATAACGTGCGAGCAAACAATTCCATAGACGTGGATTAGATTTAGTTAAAATTCCTTATTTCTCTCCGTACTTTAACTATTTCCATCAGAAACCTGGTCGGATTCTTCCGATATAACAACACCCGTAAGTAGATCCGGACTAAAAGTCTACAATATTTTCGTCAAAGCAAATTATTATTAACGGTTTGTTTACATCTAGACAAGAGCTGAATGAAATTAAATAAACATCAAACTAGACCACCGTTTTTACGACGTATACAAATTAGAATTTTCAATGCTCATATAAAATGTTTTGGTAAAAAGAATACACGCATGTTTTACGTTGATTATCACAGTAGATGTAACTCTTATAAAAAACCTATTTAGAGGCTAAAATTTCCACCCATGCCGGGATTCGAACCCTCGACCTCTGGCTATCCGTGCCAGCGCTCTTTCCAACTGAGCTAATGGGCGACTCACCGGCATCAGTGAAATTTCGAACCTCTTTACAATATTCTCTGTATTACGTACAGGCAGCGACATCTGGCTGAAGTAAACTGCATCACTTGCAGCCCCGAGTACCGAGTAACTCTGTGCGATTTATATACTAAACATTATTTGCTAGGTAATGTAAAACCTTACGTTTACTGGCGCTTAAAATAATCGCCATTACACCCGTTTAATATATATATATACGTAGATATTTCGATAGAATCTACGTGAATGCGCAATATCTGTCCCACGTGGTCTTCTGTACATTCTTGGGCTATGTCCTGGATCGAGCAGATGCGAACATTTCAGGTCAAAGTCAAATAGCAAACAAGCATCAATATCTGTCAGACAGACCAGCGGGCAACTCAAATAAAGGTCAAGCGCTATTTGTGGCTGTGACACTGCTATTGTTAAATTGCATCGGTTGACGACGTAATCGTTAGGTATAATGCCCGACTGACAACTGGAATAAAATCCGCTTTGTTATGATGAGGTTTTGGTGGCTAAAACACATCTAGTGAGAGTCTAAATACTTACATGCGAAGTCAAAGACTTCGTATAACGTTATCCAGAACAATAAATGGGAACACTTAGATAGTATTATATTATTGATTTTTAAATTAAGTGGATTCGTAGTTGTCTTTAATTATTGATTCGTAATATTAAAAAACTAATCATTAAAACAAAACATCTAAAGTAATACTAAATTAATAACTAAATTAAAATGTAACATAAATTAATAAAAATAAATAACTATAATTTACAAATAAAACACTTGCCCCAGGTCGGTGTCCCTCGGCAGGAGCCCAGAATGCTGGCAACATTCCCTTGTTGGATGGCCAGACTCCAGAATGCTGGCAACATTCCCCCGTTGGATGGCCAGACTCCAGAATGCTGGCAACATTCCCCCGTTGGATGGCCAGTCTCATCCTCTGGCCGAGGTATATTATTTGTTATATAAATAGTTTACATTCTTCCCTGTTTTCAACATCGACTTTTTAATCAGATTTCCACCCTCAATAATGAAGACGTTATTTTGTTGTATGTCCAACAATGCACAAAATCAGAAAATGAAATATCAGATTATATTTATATATTCCTAGCTATCTAGTTACAAGCCAATACTAAATGCTGACCCAAACATATGTCTGTATATGAGGGGGTAGGCAGAAACTCGGGTTTCTCACTAGCCACTGTTCTCTCACAAATTAAATAATTTAAAAATATATAAAAAATCTCATAAAACAAAGGTTGTGCCCAAAAGGTGTATCAGGAATCGCACATTTTATATATATGGAAAATAATAAATTTTACGTCAAAAATCACTCACATAATTTACACTATATTATATATTATACTGTAAGGAATCAGGCGTAGAAATAACAGAAATGAGTGCCCTTTCAGAAATTTAATTCAATGTCAAATTCCTGAGCCACCTTCGGGCTGAAGCCGTAGTGGAGAAGAAGGCAGCCAAGAAACTCCACTCGAATAATCTTTTCTTAAATAGTCTTATAAGAATTTACAAAGCACATAGCACTCTAGTTACAAGCAACACAATTCAAAAGTAACGGAAATATAACCTCACCAGACTGGCGACAAACCACGATGAACCTACTAGAAGTAAATCCAGACAGCAAAAGAGAGCGAAGCGAGTACGGCGCACGCTTTATATAGGAACGGTGACGTCTTGAGATTGTTGCCAGTCTCTACTACTAAAATATTCCTAACACGGCCTCTCCTGACACAGGGTCGTCCTCGACCCTCTCTGGGACATTTCTGGTCTTGACAAGCGTGATCTTGCGCAGCACACCCACGAGAAACGTCACAGCGCCACTTTGAGCAGTGTATCATCTGCAATTTGAAAACAAGCTTAAGCATCTCATCGATTTCGCAAATTGTGCCTACATCTCACATCCATCTGTCTATCAAGGCCATCTTTCTGCTATCAAACATACCGTCTACACCACGGATCCATAAAACACCAAGAGTTTATTCTTAGCATTTCATGAACTATCCATGTTCTATACGTTGAGTACGTTTCACTCCGTTCATTCATACGTTCAACGTCTATTCATCACTCGTTTGTTATCATGAAACATATCACACAATGGATCCATTTCATTCATCAATTCACACAAACATCCCGAGGAATGCTCGCGCGCGGTTATGTGGGCACGCAGTCTTGCACGGCCACACACGCTCGTTAGCAAGCGCACAGCAGCAGTGAGCACTTGCGCACGGCAGGCGCGTAGTCGCAGCCAGCAGAGGCGAGCTTGTCAGGCGCGCAGTCACAGCGCGCGTCAGCGCTCAGCAGAAGCGCGCGTCAGCGCTCAGCAGAAGCACGCGTCCGCGCTCGGCAGTAGCGCGCGTCAGCGACAGGTCTTTCAGGCGTGTTAGGTTCTTCGAGCATCGGTACGGGCCTGAACATTGGTCTAGGCTGGTCTAGTCTTGAGGAGGGCCTTGGCTGGTCAACAGTTTGACCATCATTCTTGACGTCAGTTAAATCTAGAAGGATACACATCGTTACAATTCGATTTGGTAGCAGACAGTTTTCTCTCATGTTAATTTGTTAGTTTAGTTAGAGCGAGTTAAACTGCCAACCACCTAGCATGAAATGAGGTTAAATCGACCCATGGCTAAACAATTTGTAATCTTTTAAAATCACAAACTGAATAGTCCCAGATCACATTAAAAAAAATAACACTCGGGTCGACCCAATTACGCATGCAAACGCTTTTTGACAAAGTCCGTGTCAAATAGCGACTCTTCGGCATAGGCTCCTCCAAGTTCGCATACCGAAAAGATTTCGCTTCCGTTGGCATAGGCTCCCAAGTTCGCATACCAACCCACACTATTGGCATAGGCATCAAAGTCTGCGTACCACATAGTGACTCTTCGGCATAGGCACCAAGTTCGCGTACCGAAAAGCTTTCACTCCCGTTGGCATAGGCTCCCAAGTTCGCATACCAACCCACACTATTGGTATAGGCATCAAAGTCTACGTACCACATAGTGACTCTTCGGCATAGGCACCAACAAGTTCGCGTACCGAAAAGCTTTCACACCGATAATACATGTACTTCGTCCATATACTATTCGATGGCTATTGACAGAGGCATCACAAGGCCTTATCGCAAAGACTCCAGCATACCGCCCATTTGGCAGAGCGCAGTCACACGCGACATCAGCGCGCACTCGCGCACGGCAGTTCTGTGCGGCAGACACACAGTCACAGGCAGCAGCGGCGCGCAGTCGCAGCCTGCAGCGGCGCGCACTTGCACTTGTCAGGCGCACAATCGCAGCTAGCAACACGCAGTTGCACGCGACAGCAACGCGTAGTCGCGTTCAACAACAGTGCCGTCGTGCTTGGCAGCAGTGCACCGCTTCGCTTAGTCGCTCGGCTTTTCCTGCACATAAAGAAAACAAACAGGCAAACTCTCTAAGCTCGTGTGTCCTTCCACTAT
This sequence comes from Yponomeuta sedellus, assembly GCA_934045075.1. Taxonomy (NCBI): domain Eukaryota; kingdom Metazoa; phylum Arthropoda; class Insecta; order Lepidoptera; family Yponomeutidae; genus Yponomeuta; species Yponomeuta sedellus. The sequence goes on from OW203734.1 coordinate 14,580,536, forward strand.
GATATGGGCACATTGTTGTCTTATCCAGAATAACCGTACATGAACTGAAACCGTTTTCAAGTCTTACGAATTTATTGACAAGAGTTGCATCTTATGTCACCGTGACAGGAAGAGGGTTGACATACCTTCACATTATTCATAGATGTTCCCGTGGATATTCCCTGTGGTAAAACTCTACAGACCCGTTCTCCTTAGATAGTTCTCCCTCGGGTACGGCGCGGTTACGCTTGGCAACATGTAAGCAACAACGTGCATTTGCGTGCAGGGCAGTCTGGCTCCGTAGTAGCTTGATATGTGCACACGTCGGCCGTCAGCTACGGAAGCACCGAAAACGCAATCTATTCATCCTGAAAAGCACTCTTAATAGACATGTTAACAACGCACCTCTCGGTACGCAACTCCGAACACAATCAAGTTCACATTATGTTTTGCGAATAAAAGCGAAAAGCTTACTCAGTTTTTTACATTTCGTACATTTTCCAAACAATCCAATTTACACACACATTTTTCGCATCTACTTTGCAAACAACAATATAGGCGTTACAGCTCGTGATTAAGAAAACAATAGTTGTAGCTGGCACTTGAACGAAACCTTTTCATTTCACTTAACACTGGAATGCATTTATCAGAAACGCAACCACACTCGACCACAGAATATATTTCGCCTACTAGTCACTGGGAACTTCACAAACGTTGTCTTACAAGTATACACTATTTGTAAGAAACCAACAGATCTTTTTTTTGTGGTGTGGTGGGTAGATTTGTTTTTGCAGTTGCTTATTGTTGCACTTCATTATACTGCCTACAAATCGACTAGCCTTATTAACATCATGATTCTTAAGGGGTAACACAAGAACTAGTCTTAAGGGGAAGCACATTATTGTCTTCACGGGACCGGGATGTAAATTAATTGCGATATTGTCGAAATCATTTGCACTTAGGTTTGTTACATTTTAAAGTCGTATTTACATACTTGATTGGTCTTCTATTTGTAATTCATTTAGGCGAGACTACGTCAAAGTAGCTACACATTATTAGTTACTCGATTTATTATTCGAACAACTTTACCCACCAACCGAACCAGGCAGACATTGCGAATTTAGGGGTCAAAACTAGACTTTAAACTTTTGCGCACTTACTGACCTCAGCCACTGGTATAGCTTTCACAATCTGCTCTGTACCTTTTAAAAGTAGGCTCGGTGGACCTCACCAGCAGCGAGCGCGTGTCCAACGCGTTCAGTCTCGGCACAAAGGTATGCCACGATTCGCGGCTGCGACCTCGATCGCCACGATGCTTATGATCGTAATCCATGCCCGGTCGCCATCACGATGAGTGCGGCTCCACCGCCTCGGTCACAGGATGTACTCGCACCACGGTAACGCCGCGAACGAGTCGTACGCTCAATCGCGCATCTAGTCATCTGCGCTATTGGCGACCACACAAGCGCCTGTTGCGAGATCGCGAGGTTCGCGAGCGCCGCCCGCGTTTGTAGACGAGATAATCTATCAATCTGGCAAACAGAATACAAGCACGGTGTGCGAACACAACCGCTAATAACAAAGAAAGGTCTCACCCAATGGGTTTTTCTCTCGACACGTGTTTTGTGGGTAAATTAGAAAATTGCAAATAAATTCCGGAAAAGTACAGAATTAATCAGGGGGCCAAAACTTCAATATTTATGTAGGAAAGAAGGTCGAATCCCACTTCTGATGTAAAGAATCAGGCGTAGAAATAACAGAAATGAGTGCCCTTTCAGAAATTTAATTCAATGTCAAATTCCTGAGCCACCTTCGGGCTGAAGCCGTAGTGGAGAAGAAGGCAGCCAAGAAACTCCACTCGAATAATCTTTTCTTAAATAGTCTTATAAGAATTTACAAAGCACATAGCACTCTAGTTAAAAGCAACACAATTCAAAAGTAACGGAAATATAACCTCACCAGACTGGCGACAAACCACGATGAACCTACTAGAAGTAAATCCAGACAGCAAAAGAGAGCGAAGCGAGTACGGCGCACGCTTTATATAGGAACGGTGACGTCTTGAGATTGTTGCCAGTCTCTACTACTAAAATATTCCTAACAATACAAATATTTATAATAATAATAATTAATGATAAAAATGAAACTAATCCTAAAACATTTTAATTTAAATAAATTAAAATGTTTTTAAATTAAAATGTGACCGCCGCCCCTGCATGGCAAGCGGTCGCATGGATATGGGACTGTGCAAGCGTATCAACACAAGTTGCGTCATTTACACTTGCATCATTTAATGCTACATTTAACTAATTTTCTGTCATACAATGAAAGCAAGAAAATACAGTTACAGATAAACTAGTTTTAAAAAACTATTTATAGAGGCTAAAAATTCCACCCATGCCGGGATTCGAACCCGCGACCTCTGGCTATCCGTGCCAGCGCTCTTTCCAACTGTGCTAATGGTGACTCACCGGCATCAGTGAAATTTCGAACCTCTTTGCAATATTCTCTGTATTACGGAGAGCGTAAACTAGTCTCAAATGAAAATACGAGATGCATATAAAAATAGTAGTTAGGTAATTACTATTTTTACATGCATCTCGTTTTTGTATTACATTTTAATACAGTTAGAATATTTTCTTCGAAAAAACATCGCATATCAGACTATATTTATTTTTTCGATTATAACGCCAGTACCCCATTAAGTAATATGTCATTTCTGAGTGGAGGTATTGGATATTAGGCTTGATTCTGAAAAAAACGATAATTCATGTTTCTGCGCTGCCAATAAAAAATATTAACGCATTCAGCTATTTTTTTTTATTTTTTATTTTTGGTCTAGGTAACTGTCACCATTCACTACGTGGCAACCTTTACGTCTAATTTGGATAAAATGGAAAATATATTAAGTCAATAAATTTGAATAAAATGTAAAATAAATTAAGTCAATATATTATGATTAAAATGTTAGGTCAATAAATTATGATAAAAAGTTTAAAATGAACATTATATGGAATTGGTAAAATTAAAATAGTGTTAGGTTGAAACTTAAATACTTAGGTTTTTACAATATTACATTTCGCAATGCGGGTGTCACTGTTAAAAATAAAACTTTGAATTAATATATCTAATATGTCTTAGTCTAATGGGTTTTTTTTTCTCTCTGTCCTATATATTTTTTTTTTCTGTATTCAATTTTTTTTTTCTTTTTTCCTTTTTCATTTCTCTTTTAAATTTAAACCCATTTACACTTGAGGCGACATTAATAATAAAACAGTAAAATAGAAACAAAATTTTTGAAAATAAAATAAAGTAAAAGCCTAAAATAAAGTAGATTAAATTAAAGTTTAAAATAAAATGTACAATGTCGTGTTAACCCCGACGCCTTATCTCTGTTTACTCCGTCAAGTAGTCACAAGCAAGTCGCCGGGGTACAATAAAATTTATTGAAATTTAAATTATTATGATGATTCTTAAAATATAATTACACAAGCTAAAATATTTATTAATGTCCTGATTAGGAGCATTTAGCTCGCCCGGGCGCATTCAGCTATTAGAAGATTATGGTGCACTTCGATATCAACCCTTGTATGTCCCCACTGCTGAGGCATGGGTCTCATGCCGCATCGCAGGAAGGCTAGGCCATACTCCACCACGGGGGCCGAGTCCGGGTTGGTGGAGGGTTGTAAGACAATCGCGGGTCTTACTGACAGAAGTTATCAAGCCGCCCATGAGGCCTCTGACATGGCTTAACGACTGCCATTAAATGACAGGCGTCACCAACGGCTTAGCGTGCCTTGCGAAGCACGGAAGCGCTCGAACAAATACCTCTAGCGGTAGTCACTGGACGACCGCCCAACCTGTACCTGACCGCGCCTGTGGTTGCTGTATGATGCTTTAGACACCTATATTATGACCGATTGCCTCTATGGTATGGTAGCGGTTAACACACTAGACTACCGAAACAGAGGTCGTGGGTTCGATTCCCACTGGAGGCCGTCGTACTAGATCAGTACAAATGGCCTCAGTATTTCCATGTTTGTCAAAGAGAGCATCCTAGTTTGGGACCAGGACAGAGATTGTGTTATGTTGAAGTTATATCATACCATATCGTTCTAAGCAGCCTCGAACAATTTATCTGGCTTTATGATAGACAAAAAGGTATATAAGAAAAGGTATATATGCTGATCTTGATTTATTTTGTAGCTCTCTTTTTATGTATAAGCCAGAGTACTATAATGGGCAATCTCCGATACACATGTAGCAGCAATTAAACAGTCTTCGGGTATGTATCTCTACAATAATTATGTTTCGCTGAAACACCTAGGTCCCACAGTCGTACACATAGAGCTATGTAAAGCAATCTAACTTGAGGCGAAGTTGCCGAGGTGTTTGTTTGTATGTAGGTTCTTTGAAGACGTGACTGCATAGTGTGTGTCTTAAGAACTTCATCTTAGACTTTGCTGTGTGTCTTGGTTAAATAATTGTAATTGATTTATGTAAGTTTATTATTACGTTTACGTATGTTTATTAGTATTAATATTTTTACCGACTACCCGTGTCTATTTCTCCTTCGGCAAATTCTCCCATTTGAGGTTGCCTGGAAGAAATTGCTATTAGCAATAAGGCCGCCAATTGTATCTTGTCTTCTGTATCTGCTGCTCTGTATCAATTTTCCGGTATACAATAAAGAATATTCTTATCTTATCTTGTAGCTTCTATCTTACGCCATAATCATTACAAACGTCTAAGAAAAGTGTTTATTTTATTGAGCTAGACATTTGTTACGATGTTTCCACTTAATTATGCTTGAAATTATTCCTACGTACGGAACATTTTTTGGAATAAAATATTTTTACCAAGGTTATTTAGAATACAGCACATAGTTAATAAAAAGGAGATTTTTGAGACAGAACGGTGGATCGTTTATCAAACGTCAAAGAAAATTCCAGATTGTAGTATCCTTTGATCTTACACATAACTCTGCATAATAAAAAGTTCTTTGTTTCAACTGTTCAAAGATTCTCGAGAGTAAAAAAATACGAACTCTCTTTTAACGACTCGCGATCGTAGCATTGCAAAGTATTTCTCTGAAAAAAAATCTTTGGATGTAAATAACAAACAAGTGCCCACCAGCCACCCGATGGGTTGATACTGAAGCTGTAAGGAATAGAATGGAAGGAAAGACATGGACAAGATTGGGAGGAGGACTGAAAGGATTGTGTTGCCAGCAAAGGGGCCTAAGCCCAACAGCGAACTCTGAAGAAGAAGATGAAGACGAATACGAAGATTGAGATGGGTTTTTTTTATTCCAATAAGAATAATGGATGACTAAGGATGGCAAGCATTCGCCCAGAGCCACTTATAAACGCGATTTGAAGCGACATACCCGCACATATGCGTTTGCATCCTCTACTACGCTACACGAAGTCATTGCGTGTGATGGTTTTTATATAAGCTGTTTATATACGATGCATCCGATAACAGGTCACAGGCTTTCTCTCCGAGAGAGATTGAGTACTTAATCACCACGTGTATCCACCACATGACAGATTTTATTTAATTAAAATAATAATAGTAATGCCTGTTTATGTGCCTGGCTGTGGAATTCTTGGTTTCTTTACTTAAAGTATGTTTTATCACAGTAAGAAGTTATTTTAATGTAGTAGAAAATTATGACGGCATGCACTCAAAATTGTATGTGTCTATTAAACATACCGTTTCAAATTACTAATAAACAAAGCAATGTACGCTTTTGGTAGTTCTCATACCACAATCACATCACATCACATCACATAATTACCACCTGTAAGCAGAGCTTTGACCTTCTTATTTAATACTTACGCGTAGTCAGAGCTATATGTGACTGAGGGTACACATACCTCGCTTTCGGTTTCCAGCGGTGGATGCCGGTAATTTGTCTCCAAATCCGGGCCTGTCGGGAAGCCAACTGGGAGGTAAAGGGATCAGGAAACGGTGTCGAGGACCGCAACTCTTGTTTGTGGGATCTCGCCGAAGTATGTTCAGGCCGCGTTTACACTCTGTCTCTGCTAAGTAACATATACCATGACGGCAATAAAGGCGAGCAATGAAAGGTTTGATGCGATTGCTATATTTAGGACGTAGAACAGCAAAGAATAATATTTATTGTCTAACACCTTCATCTCATTATTATTCTACCTTTATTTACTGAGTTTCGGCGCAGCCCAAAAGGTGGCAAGCATTAGTCGACCGACTATTACTCGTACAAAGTTCATCGAAAATTACTTTGTAACGAAGAAGTTACTACTTATTAAATCAAGTAGTTGATAAGAAAATAAAGTCGGCGTATCAATACGATATCAATATTACGTCACGTGAATGTTAATTCCCTATATTTTATAGGAATGTCCAAAGAAAAAAGATGTGGAATGTTTCAGGGTTCATATAGCTCCTCCATTTTCCGTTCCTTTACCATAACATATAAACGCTAGAACTGATATGAAAGTACGTGATCTTGTCAGTATTCATACGACAAACCGGATAGTGAAATTTTTTCTCCTTGAATAAATAAAATAAAAATAAAATAATTATGTTCACATCGTGATAAACTTCTATCGAACCGTTGGCGCACTATTCGCACGTGTATTTCAATCTTTGCACTGACATCGCAGTTACAGTAGATGTAATGTGAACGCGGCCTAAGGACGCCGAGTCTTTAACCCACAGATGGAATGCCGAATAAGATTGCGGGTCCCCTTTCCTGAAGTTCGTTCGGGCAATCGAGCGTTGATGTCATCGCGCAATAGGGGCACTTTTGGCTTAGAGAATAGGCTACCCATCAGTATTTTCTTATTTTAACTAAGCAGCACAGCATAATAAAGTTTTAATAAATTTCTTCAATGCCTTTGCACCGAAAAGTGCCAAATTAAAGAGTCTACGTTCCTTTGGCCAAAACCAATGTAGCTACAGTCAATTTTTTTTTTGTTTTTACTTTTGGTGAAAAGCTGCTTAAGTATAAGCAATGAACTCTTTAGTTTAGTTTGGCACTTTTAATAAGTTTTTTTAGTGCAAAGGCACTGAAGAAACTTAATAAAAGTTCCAGACTAATGAGTCTACGTTCTATTTCACAAAACCAATATAGCTACAGCCAAATGTTTTTCTTGTTCTTTGGTGAAATCGTGTAGCGTAAGCATTAGCAACTATTGGATACAACATATCATAGCCAACTGCTTTGGGATAATCTACTACCAGTAACTACTTGATATTTCTATTCACAATCACACAGCAAATGGTTATATTGTGATTATTAAATAATACACATACTTCTCTGTACCTACTTAATTAACTCGCGGAGGCTTAATGGACACTGGGCCTGGTTTTTGCTTGGCAATAAGAGTCCTTAGAGGGCTAAATTTATTTCATACATGGTCTGCTTTTACGAGGACAATGTTATGGTCCTTGGGTAGAGCCATTGAGCCACTAATGGTTTGATACCCGTTTTTCCTCTAGAGATATTTTGCCGAAAACTGAGCTTTGGTGACAGAGTTAGAAGCAAGCTTAGGCTTGTGACCTTATAGCGGTGCCAGCGCGGTTGGTAAAACGCTTAGCCACAGTCGAGAGGTTGTATCTATATGTAACTGTTCTTTTTTTTAAGTTAATTTATTTTTTATTTGTGAAATATGTAAAATAACAAGTGTTTCTTATAATTTATCCGCTCTCGGAAACCTGTTCGGTTTATCTGTTAGCGGCGGTCGTAAGAAAGGCCTACGGAATGTACGTTTTGGCACGCTATATTTAGAAATTATATTATATACATTTATGAATTTGTAGTAGCAATACCAGGAGGTCGCGAGTTCGAGTCCCGGCATGGGTGGAATTTTTACCCTCCAAATAGGTTTTCTGTGCTGTTACATAGATTACATAACTGAGGCCTGTGTGCCAGATAGATGGACACAGACCACGGTTTACCACTTGCTACCATTCTGATGGACTTCAACTTCAACATTCATCAACTGTGCTGTTATAGGTAATATTGTATTAAACTGTCGTAAGCTCACTCTACCTATTTGTTCTCAACGTTATTTCACTTTAACGAAATCAAAACCCTACTCCTCTGGCGCAATATTTGGGTTAATTAAACAAAATAATAAATATCCAAGCTCATACTCGTGTTAATACAACGGTGCGGCCCAGTTCACTTAATTAGCTCACGCGCGGGTGGAACAAAACATGGTTGTTTGTTCCGAAAACACGTCAAGTAGTCACGCACTGACGCACATGCACTGAACTGCTTGGCATAAGTCTGAAGCTTGAGCTTAAGAAAATAAAACATCACGCGTAAACAAACATCACGACACCTTCAACTATTTGTATCCTGCCTAACTCGGTAGTGCCTGAAGACGGCAGTGGCAGAAACGTTTGTCAAAGCCATTGAGTTAATATAATAATGTAAAAGCGTGGTATTTATCTTTCATACTCGTAATACTGTTTGATATAAATTACATACAAAATTTAAAGATTTTTTTTCTTACTACTTCCTCGTTGGTCTAGCGGTTGACTTCTGTCAAAAACTATCAAAGCAGAGATTCGTTTAGATGAAATGAAAAGGTTTTACTCAAAGTAGCGCAGATACTGCGGCTTGATGAACGTTACAAGTCAAACTAGCTGTCCATTTCAAAATCTATTTCATTTTGGAGAAAAAATGGACAAAAAAACTCCACAGAAAAATGGACAAAAAACTCTGATGTGGGTTCGATAAGACATCGCACTCCTTGATTTCTACAAATGACCTCTCTGGGTGTATTTCCATGTTTGTGAGGTCCATGTCTGGTTACCATAGGGTATTCTAGTTTAGGATCAGTACAAGTCATTGTTGTGTGGAACTTATCATTATTATTTATTTTTGCCGTGGGTGGATCACCCTATTTTCTTATACCACGGTTCATACAAAACGACTACTAACAGAATTAGTGTTAACGCTGCCTCAAACGTATGAAGGTATAACTGTTTTGCATTTATGCTTTTGAGGAATAAATTAATTTAGTTTCATTATTGTGACGTGATATAAAGTGTATTTATTTCCGCGGGCCGCTTTTTCGTTAGCACCGCATCCCATTTTTAAGTAGAACGCTCAGTGTCCTATTTTATTAAACTACAATTCATGGTTTACTATTTCAATTCGACATACACTGCGTAGCCCATTAATCCATAAATTTATAAGTAGTAAGACTAACAATTAGTTACTTATAGGGGGTCTCAAAAGCTTAATGTTGTTTTGGTAATCTGAAGTAAAACATCATGAGGAAACCTGAGTATCTGGGGTATTCAAACACTTCAGCGCTCAAAATTGCCAAACCGCTTTGGGCAATTGTCTCTTTCTCTGGGAAAAGGCGTGCCCTGTAGTCACTACAGTGTAGTAGGACGTTAGTAGGCTTCATAAAAAAAATCATACCGAGTATCATCAAAAACTGAAAGCCCTCTTTCAGTTTTTGATGATACTCGGTATCATTTTTGTAACATAGATATTTTACCTAGCTCAGGGATCAGGGACTTCCGTACATTTTGTATGGGAATAAATCATTATCTTTATCTTATATAAAGTCGATTTGATTTGTGTTATTAATTGACTATGACAAACGTTTTGGACACTACAATCTCCAGGCACGATTCAAATTCACTGACATTGCTGGACAGCTTAACCAAAATATCGATTGCGTCGAAATCTCTGGAACCTTCGAAATAATTAAACTCGAATTCCAAATTTGTCAAATGCGGATATGGGCCGACTTGCACCATCGTAAATCTTAAGCAGCCATTAAAAAAAAATGTGTGAAAAATGCTTGTTGATTCCTTCTTAAGCCACATGTTGAGAAAGTGGTGCAGATCGTCCTAAGCTGAAAATAATTAATAACTGTCGTTATTCATACAAAACTTACGTAGGTAATCTATTTTTGCGACGGATTGAAATGTCGTTTCATTTTCCTCTGTGGTAATAGATTTTTTTTTTGAACTGACAACCTTGAACCTAGAAACTGGATTGCTAAATTGCTGGCTTTGTCCCAAAACGGGCAATACAATTTTTTAGCGAAAATGCCCATCCAGGCAAGCTATCGTTTTTCTTCTTTATCTTTGCTCCATCCCATTATTTGGAGTCGGCTCTCCTCGTTCTTTTCCTTAGGGTTTTTTTGTCCTGTACTGTCTGTTTGCTCGATTGGGCTCGCTCCTAGTCCTTAGCTACCGTTGACCATCAGGTAGTTTAAGGACGTCCTTAACATCTTACATATACATACATACATACATACATACATACATACATACATACATACATACATACATACATACATACATACATACATACATACATACATACATACATACATACATACATACATACATACATACATACATACATACATACATACATACATACATACATACATACATACATACATACATACATACATACAAGGTTGTCTGGAAGAGATCGCTCTTAGCGATAAGTCCGCTAATTGTATAATATTACTTAGACTTAGGAAATCGTGGTTGTATTCTTTTTTCTGGTTGTGCAATAAAGTGTTCTCTATCTATCTACATAGATGTACATCAAAGAAGCAGTAAAGACTAGCGAATTATAAAAACAGGATTCTTTAAAACACGCTATGGAGATTTAACAGAAAAAACGCAACCATAGATTAAACAAAACGCCTCAAGGAGTATTTTAGTAAAATAACACCATTTACAAATAAGGCGGAACTGCTTTCCGTTTGCCGTGATCGATCACTATCTATTTTATTTAACTCGGAGATATGGAAATACTACACTATGCGAAAGGACCCGAATAATGGACGTGGGTGTCCAGATGGCGAAACTGAAGTGGAGCTGGGCTGGTCATGTCAGTGGAATGCACCCGTGGGCGAAATTCGCCACTGAGTGGGTGCCATACGACGGACATCGAAATCGAGGCCGGCTTAGAAGACGGTGGAGAGACGATCTCGACAACCATCTGCCGGAGTGGTCTGAGGTGGCCCAGGACAGAAATCTCTGGACTGAATTAAGAGAGGCCTTTGCCCAACAGTAGGACACAAACATAGAGGAAACTTAACTATCGTGTAGATATAGGTACTAGTTGCTTTTCGAATGTTTTGTTGCCTATTAGTGTTTGAATTCCAATGCTCGCAAATCCAAAAGTATCATCGCAAAACTTTGAAAATTATCCGGCAATTCTCAACCAGGAATGTTGAATGCAAAAACAGCGACCGGAGAAGTTGTTCAAAAGTCCGGCCGTAAAATGGATCAAGCGGATCCCTGCTACATAGTAAATACAACAGAAAATTAACTTAATACTTAGAGTGGCCTAAGTGCACGTGTACATTATAATAATACGAGTAATATCACTTTGAAACAAAAACAAGCTACATATTATTATAAATATCAAAGGTGACACTTTCTTTTTTTAGGATTCCTTATCTCAAAAGGATAATAAAGAAATCTTTATCTTAGGATACTTCACAGAAGCGGATAAAGTTGACATCTATTTATTTTACATTTTTCCCAGACTCAAACTTTATTAGTTTGATTCTGGGAAGCATTACTTTACTGCACTGTCCCAATAAAATGGGGAACATACTCGTAGCTTGGAGTGACAATGTGTTTATCGTACAGAAGATATAAAAAAAATTTAAAAAAAGAAGCAATAGCAATAAAATTTGTTTCGGTGTTTTTCGGGGCTCAAACAATATGAACCCTTACTTTAATAATGAAAATCGTATTAAATTTAGGTTTTTATTGTATTCTAAACGTTTTTCAACAAGGTTGTTAGCTTAACAAAACATAATTTTGCGAAATAACCTTATAAAGCGTCACGAGCAACATGTGAGATCGGAGTAGAAGCGCGATTTGTATAGTTTTTACACCATGTGACCAGAGTTACTATTCGCAGGTGAAACGAGTATTATGAAAAGTATTACTCGTAGAGAAAAATATCACCTTTACTTATTTTTTAAAATGGACTCTCTAATTAGATCATATAATTTTTTAAATGAGTGAGTAAAAAGGCGTAAGAGTAAAACTGAAATACATTACAGAACACGTAATTCCTCACTTATCCAAGCGTTTTTTACCAAGTATATCTTCTATATTAACATACAGTGACCGTAGTGGAAAATTGATTTATGATTCCGTCTAGCTGGCCCATCTGTTACACGCGCTGAGTGCTGGAAACGTTAAAGGAGAAAAGTTCCACGAATTCACCTGTTATAGAGGCTTTACAGCTATTAAGAGAAGATACGGTTCTGTCTCATATCAAAACCAATAACTTCTGGAACAGGGAAGGAGTCTACACAATTCATGTAATAGAGTGATATTTGCACCAATGTGGTCTTTATTGACGCTATGTTGTAGTGTACTAAATATTCGTATCGCAATATCGTTAAAATTCTCTCTAATCCGTGTAAATTAAACAGGCGCCCCTCTCTAAGGTAATCTTGCTAGGTGGGAGGCTTAGCCCTATACTTAGCCTTCCCGTTTCGTAACTTTTTACTGAATAACCAATTTGACTTTTCAGAATCTATGCGGAGCGAGCAAAACGACCGGAGTGGCATAGTGGTTACATTACTAATATTTTTTTTACTTACTCGCGATACAATGCTGAGTGTTTACTCTTAACTATCTTCTGTCAAAATCAAATTTGTTCCTAGTAAGTTACATAAATCCGTTATCGTTACCAACCCTTCTATGTCCTCACTGCTGGGGTACGGTTCTGTTCCTGCATCGCAGGAAGGTTAGGCTATACAATATTGGTTATATGAATTGGCAAGGTTAAATTGGTGTTTATATTTTTATTGTTAAACAAATTGCACATAGACGAGCTTAATGCCACTTAGCATTATTTACCAGCTAACCTGGTGCCAGCTTTTATAAATTGAATACCTTCACACCGCAATATACGGCAAATACTTAGCTTGAAAACTTGTTACTAAAAAGGCAGGGTATTACTATCTATTCGTAATTAGTTATCTACGTAACAATACAACATAATTTATAACCTGTTATTCGAAATAAAGAAAGTTATTATTATTATAGTTATTATAACTAACCCTGACATACTTTACAACTTTTATTACACACTAATGCAGATACTTAAAACTTATTAAGATTATATTAGTGTAAAATGAAAGCTTTCAACTAGGAACTTGTTTGCTTCCATCTTTTTCATGTTTTCCGCCATTAATGTTAGTGTTTACTAGGCAAGCTTTTTACTGGGAGTTCTGATTTATTACTGCAGTGCTGTTTTGTTCCCCGAATGAAAACATTATGTAATTTTGCTGTCAACACAATACAAAGCAAGTGGAATAGAATTATTGAGAAATGAAAACAAAACGGTTAGTAACAGGAATATACGAGTATGTAATTTATTTCCATTTCCAATGTATTAATCCAGTTTATCCAAACGTTGTCTGGAAGCTAGCTGTTAGCGTTCTCGTACGTTCCGTAACTCTTACATTCAGAAACATTTCCATTTGTATGTATATAAAAGTGTTCTCTATCAATCGTATTTTTAGGCTTCCGTAAGAATACAGTTGAAACTAGAACCTATTCCTGGAATGTCTGTCTGTCTGTCCTTAAAAGGGCTTTTTCTCTTGAACCGTAATGAGTAGCTATTTGATTTTTTAACAGAATCTGTGTTATTATACATGAATTATCGGGAATCGTTCAATACAGTCTGACACTGGAAGCGCTCGTGGCCTAGGAGAACCGAGTGATTGGAATCAATCACTTGAGTTGAGCAACGACAGGCGCGGTCAGGTACAGGTGACAACCACTAGTAGCATTTTTCCGAGCTCTTCTATGCTTCGCAAGGCACGTTAAGCTTTTGGTGCCGGCTGTCATGTAATGCCAGTCGTTAAGCAATGTCAGGCCTTATGGGCAGCTTGATAATTTCTGACAGTAAGGCCCGCTACTGTCTTACAATCCTCCACCAACGCGGACTTGGCCCCCGTGGTGGAGTATGGCCTAACCTTATTGCGATGCAGGAAGAGACCCGTGCCCCAGCAGTGGGGACATGCAATGGTTGATAGCGACATTTTTCAATAAAGTTGAAATATACAAAAAATATGACAATAAATGGGACCTCATTCTAAAGACGTATATCTTTCTTTCTTACTCTACGTATCGTAAAACCGATAATACATAAAATTACCAAATTTGACGTTATTACAGACTCGTACTTGACCGGTAAGTAAAACAAGATTCATTTTGTCAAAGAAATAAAATCAATCAACAAAAATTTCGCTAACAGAATAACATAACACAATAACATTTACATACAGGCACATACATTGCTTCTGGCCCTACACTAGGATCCCCTGTGTCTTGGGAACCAGAAACCGCGATATCACAAACATGTAAACATCCAAGACCTGGGTTTTTTTTGTCACCAGCCGGGGTTCGAACCCGGGACCTCCTGAATGGAACTCCTTAAAATTGCTCACCGTTAGAAGCGAGCTGTTTCGTGGTCACCAAAATGACGCTTCTATCTTTCAGCCCATAAACTGAGCCCACTGTTGGGCATAGGCTTCTTCACTTTCACGCTAACCGGTCCTTTATACATAAACAAATTAATACATTGTACAAATTAAAGTAAAGGCGAACTATAAATTAGATAGATAGATAGAGAACACTTTATTGTACATATAAATGGAAATTAAACAGATATCTCATAACCTAAGAGTACAGACGGCGGCCTTATCGCTAAAAGTGATATCTACCAGACAACCTTGGACAGACTAATATACTCGTAGGTACATATTGAATAAGAAAGTACATGTACAAATATACAAGATTATTACATAGGTATAAATGAATACTTGCCTAAACAACAGTGTGCATATAGTTATCAACAGATAAATACAAATAAGTTACATAAATACTCATAATAAAAAATATATATTATTATATAAATACATAAACACTTAACAAAATATAGATATCGAAAGGACATAAAAAAACACAAACAACAACAGATCAATATTACAGATTACTACAGTGTTAAATTATATTGATTATTATTATTATTATTAATAATACGTTTATTGCACATAAGTAAAAAAATACAAAGGCAATGAGGCGGACTTAATGCTATAAGCATTTTCTACCAGTCAACCACAGATAGTGCAAGAGATTATAATAGATTCAAATGCTACCCCATATCAAAACGTAACATAAACTTACTCCTTCATCCTTAGGGTGTAGGGAGAAACCAGGCTCATCAAACCTAGCCACTTGCCACGATCATAACAAACCACTTTATCTTCATTAACATTATTTGTATAGCCGTGTGGTGTCGGCATAGAGAATAGCACTAACCCAAATTCTTCCCGCGGGTGTCGTAAAAGGTGACTAAGGGACACAAACCGGGGGCGGGCAGCAGCGCCCCCTGCAGTAAAATTCCACCAAACTGCGATCCCCAACCCGCATGCCCAGCGTGGGGATTATGGGCATTACCACTCAATGATGGCACAACCTTGCGCTATGGCCCTCATTAGGGGAGGGCTATGTCCAGCAGTGGACTAATATAGGCCGAAGAAGAAGAAGATTTGTTACATGTAGGCATGCCGGTAAATTTTAGCAAAGTTAATTCTTCTTCTTCAGGCTATATTAGTCCACTACTAGACATAGCCCTCCGCTAATGAGCGCCATAGCACCCTGTCTTCAGTTAGTCGCATCCAGCAAAGTTAATTATGTAAACAGAAATTCCAAATACGAAAAGGTTTCATTATTGCAACGAAAACGTATCATGTTATTGTGACACAGCGTGTCTGACTCACCATTACGAGTGAAAAGGTAAGACTAATGTTGCGACTCGTAACACTTCCACACACAAAATCCATTGTCAGGCAGCGCCTTCTTTTGCAGAATTACCTCGAACAATGGAAGATTCGATACGCCAGCATTGCCCAATTTGTCATTTCCATTGTTGCTTTCTGACGTCCAATTTGTTACTGGGCATATCAGGAATCACCCCAGCGATTTACCACCTCATCTTTCCAGTCATCCTTACAAACATTAGCTCGCTGATGGGTCGTTAATAAGCCATCACAAAGACTGCTGGATTGCAATTTATTGTATATCGTATAGAGCAGATTTGACCCCTTCTTCGGTTCGCCTATTTTATTTCTTCGTAGTTGCTTTTATTTGTTTATGCTTTTTTGCACTGTCTAAAAACGTCTAAGTAGACACTCGCGTTTATTACATAAATATCAGTGTTTATTATAATCTCCAGAAGTTACACACCATCCCATATTTTCCAGAAAAAAATGTACACTGCATCAGGGGACTAACATAGAAAGCGACGCACCTCAGGGCACTAGCTTTTTCCACCAGCCTTCACATTAGCTGTTTGCGAGCGATTTGTAACTGCGCGATTTCACAGCGAGCTCGCCGCGCTTACGCAGCGATTGAGCAACGAACACTCCGCGACGTAACTGGGACGACGCCGCGATGGCGCAGCTTCGTGTAAATCTTGTTTTGGACAATCTGTAACAATATGGATTGATCTGACAAGGAAACACTACCGCTGGTTATGTTACTATGAAGACGCCAGAAACAGATACAATGTCAGAGGAAACATTAACGAATCTGGGAGGAAACATTATCAAGTAATTCTCAGAATGTATTCAATGTCACGGGACAATTTTAAATTTTATATAAAAATAATTTTGTCCATTGTATCAACGACGATTGAACGTCTGAAACTTCGCTTACACTCGTATCTTCTCAATCAAGTGGGGCGAGGCGGACTGTTGAATGCGATTGTATAAAATGGCGTCGACGGCAATAATCACGCCAAACCCGCTGCGCGATCGCATCGCTTTCAAATCGCCTGCAAATCGCTATTGTAGCAGGACTACATGATCGCGAATTGGGGAAGGCAAAGAAAGGAGACACGCGTCATACTAAGTTGGGCCCAAACATGAAAGTGCCGGCCAGCGAAAAAAAACTATTATAAACGATGGGCCACATTGATTTGTTGATTTCAACTAAGAAAGTTTCAACTTAAGTACCTACTAGTACACGTTAAAGGTTACATTTTTAATAATGCAGAACAGACGTTAAAAGCAATACATGCCTTATACATTTATGTTCGATGGTTTACACTCCGTCTAGTAGCAATAGTTTTTAGTTTAATAAACAATACAATACCTTCACGCCGTTTTCTAGATTTTGCAGCATAATCTAACATGCATGTAACTCTATAATATTGGCAATAAAATA
The DNA here is from genome assembly GCA_934045075.1 of Yponomeuta sedellus. NCBI lineage: Eukaryota > Metazoa > Arthropoda > Insecta > Lepidoptera > Yponomeutidae > Yponomeuta > Yponomeuta sedellus. The sequence continues at coordinate 14,597,768 of OW203734.1, forward strand.
TTTTTATCTTTTTCTTTTTTATCTTGTAAAAGTGTTGAGGAAGACTCCCTACACAAACCCTAATACGTATATTTTATAAACACGTTACAATAATTTTTGGTTCAATGTATGGGAATATAAGATTTTCAATGTCTGACAGTAGCTCAACTATAGGTTTTACTGTTTTGGTGCCATGGTATCAAATGTTCTGGACAATGTGCGTAACAGTTTGGAAATATTTTTTTCGTTGGCCGGTACTTTGAGTTTTGGGCCCAATTTGAATGGTCATTTTGGTCATTCTTTATCATTTTGATTAAACTCCCGTTTATTTCATTTTATGATTGTAAATCAAGAAACGTAACATAAATAATTTTGTTTTATATTACACTATAGGAAACAATTTTTAAATAAGGCACTATCATGCAACAAAACTTAATTTTTAGGATACTTGTTTACCGTGACAGTAGCCATCACACGTTTTGGTACGTATTTCTACAGTAGTTGCCGGCCTGTTCCCTACGTTCGATGTATGTTATGTATTTTGTACTTTTGTTCAGCATCAATGTAAAAATGTAATAGAATTAAATACAATATATTATATTACAAAATCAAATCAGCACTCGGCTGAATAAGAGCAGGATAAGATTTTTTTGTCATCTTCCATGTGTATTAAAAATGATTTCTAATATAAATATCACATTACATATCCGTTAACATACGCTGTGCCTATGCACTCGGTCCAGACATCTAATACCACAATTTTTATAAATAATAACATAATTCCTATTAAAATTTCTGCACGTGTGATAATACAAAAATGTATTGTTGCCTTTTTCCTAAAAAAAATACTTAGAAATTATTACAAAGAGTTTTCTCTACATTAATAGTTTCTCAGTGTTTATGATCATAATAAATACGTGCAACTTATTCTACTAACAAAGATACTTGTAGGTAACAGCTCTCAACCGTTAATAATCGATCATGGTCCCTTTCAGTCATACTGTTGTAGATGGTAATAAAATAACAAAGGACAAACCTTATGTACACGGTTTTTTTTCTAATCCTAACCGTTTCTTACAAGTAATAACAAAACATTAATCGCTCTGTATGCATCTGATTAGCAACACTTTGAATAGTGCCTCTAATGAACGTAACAAACAGAGCAAATGAAATATTTTCAACTATGAATGGAATCTCCTGGCTCAGTGTCTCACCTCAGTCCATACATCACGCAGTTAGTTATCTGCTTCCTCTGACATTGATGAATGTTCGCGAAACACAGCCACCGGCACGTTTGTTTAATACTTACATAGAATACTCTAAAGCGAATTAAGGCTGAATAAAGCCTTTTCGTCAGGAAGGAGTTCAGTCTATACACATTGTTTATTGAAAGAGAGTGGAACTTATAATTATGTGACATCCTTCAAATATCTGCGATAACTAAATGACTATACAGGGTGTCTCATTCAAATCGGTCAGTATCGGAAAGTCTAAAACTATAAGACATACGAAGATCTGTTCTGAGGAACCATGTCATCGATTTTAATAAAAAGAAAAACTGCATTCATACATTTAAAAAAACATCTGTACTCTTTTCGGGAATCGAACCCGGTTGTTATTGAAAAAAAAAACCTACACTATTTCTATTTAGATATCGATTGTGTAGGTCTTAAGCAGTACATGTCTGTATGAAACATGATGTCTAAAATGAATAAAATGCATTGTTTTCACATACTTTAATTTATTTTAGTAGGTGCTCGAAGTTACCGCCGACTTTTTCAATACAATATTCAACACGTTTAGGTAACGATCTTACGATTGCATTTTATATGAAAACAATGCATTTTATTCATTTTAGACATCATGTTTCATACAGAAATTACTGCTTAAGACCTATACAATCGATATCTAAATAGACATAGTGTAGGTTTTTTTTTTTCAAAACAACCGGGTTCGATTCCCGAACGGAGTACAGATGTTTTTTAAAATGTATGAATGCAGTTTTTCTTTTTATTAAAATCGATGACATGGTTCCTCAGAACAGATCTTCGTATGTCTTATAGTTTCAGACTTTCCCATACTGACCGATTTGAATGAGACACGCTGTATATATAGCATTACTAGGATGACACGGTTGCTTTTCTTTTGTGAACTAAGTTATTTAAATAAAGATTTAAAAAAAACTGATCGAGACCATAATTTTTTTCTTTCACTATTTTACAATAGCTGTCATTCATTACTGACAACCAAAACAAAGCTTTGCGCCATAAGTTTTTCCTCTTTCCATGTTCTTTTTAGGGTTCCGTACCTCAAAAGGAAAAAACGGAACCCTTATAGGATCACTTTGTTGTCCGTCTGTCCGTCCGTCCGTCTGTCAAGACCCTTTTTCTCAGGAACGCGTGGAGGTATGAAGCTGAAATTTATATCAATTACTCAGGTCTACTGTCCCTTGAAGCTGTGAAAAAATCAAACTTCTAAGCCAACGCAATCAAAAGATACAGCCGTTTATGCCGCAAATTTTCGACACTTGCAAGGGAATCAAAACCTACAGGGTGCTTCCCGTGAACTCAGAATCTTGAAATTTGGTACGAAGCAACGTCTTATAGCATAGATAAAGGAAAAATTACGAAAACCATAAATTTTTAGTTACATCACATAATATATATTTTTTTAATAATTTTAAACTTACTACCCATTTCCTCATAAACGCGTAGAGGTATTAAATTGAAATTCATACCAAATACTCAGGTCTATAATACAGGTTTGTACGGAACCCTCGGTGCGCGAGTCTGACTCGAACTTGGCCGGTTTTTTTTTTTCTTTGCACGCCTCCATGTTTCTTCCACCTGCTAAGGTTGACTGGTAGAAAATGCTTAAGGCTGTCTGCCGTATTATTCACTTATTTAAGAGCAATACTTTTATGTATTGCACTTGAACAATAATAAGTAATTATTTACTTTAGTATCATATTCTTATGTTCTATGCTGACTAAACCACAACATAGTATTGATGATTCGCAAATACTCTGTACACACAATAATATAGGCGCCTTTTCACTCGAATAGCGCAGAAAAATATGTATGAATATGATAAGTGTTGTCTACACTATTTTTATTTTTAATGCACTAACCCGTGCTAAGGAACAAATTTAAAAACCTATTTAGAGGCTGTAAGTAATACAGAGAATATTGTAAAGAGGTTCGAAATTTCACTGATGCCGTGAGTCGCCCATTGGCTCAATTGGTAGAGCGCTGGTACGGATAGCCAGAGGTTGCGGGTTCGAATCCCGGCATGGGTGAAATTTTTAGCCTCTAAATAGGTTTTTTAAAAGTGTTGTCTGTTAGCATCAAGACGCTGTTGTGAATTCAAAATGCATGTGTATCTTACTAAATTAGGCAGGTAAAAACAACAAAGTTCTCGCCTTGCGTCCAGCTGATACGGAAGGGAGTCATTCAAAATCAACGCTGGAAGCGGTTTTGCTAAAATCCCAAAATTACGCCAGTAAAAACCTACAAGAAGAATCTCAGTGAATAATTTTTGAACGCGGGCGCTTAGTCAGTTCATTATATCTGCCTAAACAAACAACTTTTAAAGCTACGTAAGTAAAGGGCGCGAGGCTTATTAATTTTACTTACAGGCCTTTTATTTGGGCACAACACTTACTAAGTAAAGCTGTGGGCAGACTGAACCTTAAACGATTAAAGGCCTGCGTTTATTTGCTGGATCCTTTGGGAAATCATGAAAACTATTTCGTTAGCCAAGTGGTCACCGAAGCCTTATTCTGGACCTTGTAATTTGGGCCTGAAATTTTCACGCCTTCTGTAAATACGAAGTAAAGGGAATACATAATGCCCTGTTGTCACTCTTGGCGGCTTAGAACGGCTTAGTTGTTTACTTTAGTTAGTCGCTCTAAAGGCCTTTATCCCAATGCTGCATCAATTTACATTACATTGTTGTTTTATACAGTTGTTCTGTGCGATCGAGTAGGTTTTGAGCGTTCAGTACGCGATGAAAAGGCTTAAGATTTTATCACATCTTCTTCTTCAGGCTATATTATATAGTCCACTGCTGGACATAGCCCTCCCCTAATGAGCGCCATAGCGCCCTGTCTTCAGCTTGCCGCATCCAGCATCTGCCGGCAGTTTTTCGCAGATCCCACCTGGTCGGAGGGCGTCCCACACTACGTTTGCCGAGTCGTGGTCTCCACTCAAGAACACGTTTACTCCAACGGTTGTCGATTCTTCGCGAGATATGGCCAGCCCACTGCCACTTCAGCTTGCTGATTCTCTGAGCTATGTCGATAACTTCGGCTCTCTGTCGGATGCATTCGTTTTTTTTTACATAATACAAAAGAATTTGCTGAAAGCATAGAAAAAATAAGAACCTTATCTATATGCTTAAAGTATAGGTACATAACATAGGAAGTTTATCTGCAGACCACAATCCTTCACTCTAAAGCCCAACGTCTAGTATACAGTCGAGTGGAAACGCGCCGATTGCAACGAATTTATTCTGTGGGTGATTAGGCTTGGCTCGTTGCTAATGAAAGCAATTTCATAGTCGCTAATGAAATTGCTTTCATTAACAACCGGCTTTATTTATTTATAAGAACGATTATGATTATTTTCTGAAAAACATAAATAAAAATCTGATTATATTATTTTTAATGCACTAACCCGTGCTAAGGACAATTTTAAAAACCTATTTAGAGGCTAAAAATGCAACCCATGCCGGGATTCGAACCCGCGACCTCTGGCTATCCGTGCCAGAATAAGAATCTGGTTAATGTAGTGTAAAGAGGATTCGTGAGAAAACGTTGGTCCTCAGTGTCCATCATAAACTCATTCTGAATACGCGGATTTTGGAGTAAGTTAGGGCCTTTGCACAAGTTTTTTTAAACGCTGCAACGAAAACGCATGGTTTTAGATGGTGTAGGCTTGCCCAGCACCAAAATCATCCTGACAGCTTAGTCGGCCTAGCCCACAGGTAAGACTAGTCAAATAGTCGCAGGTTTCCTCACCATGTTTTCCTTCACAGTTAGCGCGTGGACTACAAATTCGCAATGTACGTAACTTTGAAATAAACAAATCATCGGTACATGCCCGCACTCGGGATCGAACCTGGGTCTCTTGCTTGCGAGTCTATTGTTCTACCCACTGAGCTACCACCACAGTATTGTACAAATGTATTATAAGGTGAAAAGCGCAAACATGAAACATTCCCGCGAACACAAAAAATCGAAACGCGACACATTTATAAACATGCAAATTTTGCTAGTACGTGCTCATAACGCGCAGAGAGTCATGAGCGCATAAAAACCTGGTATGCAAAGGCCCATTACCGGACATTACTGTTGGAAATACCACCTCGAAGGAACGTTACACATCGTACTTTCACCCCTGGTCCCGACCGTAAAGGTGCCAAGATACTTCCGACCAGAAGTAAATGTCACCACTCGTGCTGGCCATCGCAGTTGAGGCGATGGCCACTGCACAATGTACATATTGTGCAGAAGCTTATACAAATTGTAACAAAATACCAATATATGGTTGCATCTAAAAATAAAGTACTATTTGAAATAACTTAACTTTTATATCTTCGGTTATATTATTTTTAATGCACTAACCCGTGCTAATGATAATTTTAAAAACCTATTTATAAATCCTGGCATAAGTGGAATTTTTAGCCTCTAAATAGGTTTTTAAAATTGTCCTTAGCACGGGTTAGTGCATTAAAAATAATATAATCATGTGGGTGCAGCGATATCATTCCGATGTAAAATCTAACTGCAAAGTAGGTACTCGGGGCTGCAAGTGATGCAAATTACTTCAGCCAGATGTCGCTGCCTGTACGTAATACAGAGAATATTATAATAAAGAGGTTCGAAATTTCACTGATGCCGGTGAGTCGCCCATTAGTTCAGTTGGAAAGAGCGCTGGCACGGATAGCCAGAGGTCGCGGGTTCAAATCCCGGCATGGGTGGAATTTTTAGCCTCTAAATAAGTTTTTGTATTCGGAAAAAATTCGAATCGCGAAAAAAATATCAGCTACTCCATATTAAAAGTACTACCAACTGCGGCATTAAAATGTATGGAATTCTTAATATTGTTTTTGCATGCCACTGTGGCATGATTTTGAGATATACACGGTGTTACAAAATTCCTAACGCACCAAACTGGATTGGAAAAGCCAAAAAATCGCGAAAACAATTCCATACATTTTAATGCCGCAGTTGGTAGTACTTTTAATATGGAGCTCCTGATATTTATTTCGCGATTCGAAGTTTTCCGAAGTCAAAAGTTGTTTCAAGTGGTACTTTATTTTCGGATGTAACCCTATATTAGGATTTTGTTACATTTTGTACAAGCTTCTTGCACAATATTTACATTTAAAATAAGCAAGTGGTATAAAAGATACAAATTGAAGCAACGCAGTGATAAACGGGTCATAAAAATAGGACTTTAACAACATTGGAAACTACTAACTACAAAAATAAAGGCTCCAACATAAATAAGGCAACATAGCTTTGTGAAAAACGGTTACATTGCAATAAAACAATCTACAAATCCAACTACAGAATAAATTCTGTCGCTATAAATTAATAAATAGCTTTTTACTTGATGGTTTTCACTAAAAAATTAAGCCAACATTGTGGTTTCCGTGTCATAGCTCAGTAGCATAGTGACTCGGGACCTGATTTGGGAGATCCGGGTTAAGTCAACAAATATAAATTTTAAAGGTGACAGAATATTTTTAAATAAAGAAATAGCTATTCTAAAGCGAATTGTGCATAGTTACTATGCGTTAAATTTAACGGATAGTAACTATAAACAAGTCTATCGATCTATCTATAAACAAGTCGTATTGAGACTATAAACTGGCTATGCCCCGGGGTGTTACCCACGGTTTATTATTTTCCAATGGGTATAAGATATTTTCCCGCAGTAAAACGTAGCTTGTCTGTAAATCCAGGGTGTCAGCTAACACCATACCAAATTTGATTACAATCGCTCCAGCCGTTTAGGTGTGAATAAGTAACAAACATACACACTCACACAAACATACACACTCACTTAAAAACTTTTGCCTTTATAATATTAGTAGGATAATCATGTTGTAGAGAAAACTACAACATTCAATGATAGCATGTTATAGTTAAAAATGTGTCTTTTAAAGTGCACTTAGAGTCATCGCCTTCAGGCACTCGTAAACGCGACTCAAACGCGCCGTGCCCGCACGGGTAAACACGGAAGCAAAACATACGACTATACTATGCTGCAGCAAGTCTGTATCGCTTCTGAGATTTTTTTGCAAAAGGTGCGTCTACTGCGCTGTAGGATTCTTCGCAGGAGATGGCCCTTAAAATTATATACCCTTACATGCCCGTACTAGCAGACCCCGCAAACGTTGTTTGGCCATATAATAATTTATATGGCCAAATATGAGAATAGGTCGTAGGCTAATGCCTACGACCTATTCTCAGACCTACAAGTATAGGTTGTCTGAAAGAGATCGCTCTTAGCGATAAGTCCGCCAATTGTACAATATTACTTAGATTTAAGAAATCATGGTTGTATTCTTTTTCTGGTTGTGCAACAAAGTGTTCTCTATCTATCTATTTATACACAAAACATTTTATGATACATTTTGTTTGCGTGAAAATAATTCATTCATTCATTCATTCGTTATTTTACTTACATTTTAAATTGTCCTTAAAGTGTAATTTAGCAAGTTTTTAGTGAGAAATTATTAAAATGTACGCTACACAACAAGGCTGAGATTAACCCAAATACCTTGCTATAAATTGGCTGGAGAGCTGAGATTAGATAACCGACTTTTCTCTGAGATGATCTCCAAACCGACAAATACAAAACATTATCGTCACTGTGAAGAGGTACACACGCACGTAGGTACTTATAAAAAACTTCCATTGATCTTGTCTTATCTATAAACATGTTGGCATACAGAAACTTTAGTATCAATTATTGGTTATACTCTTTTTTTTATGCACTAACCCGTGCTAAGGACAATTTAAAAACCTATTTTAGAAGCTAAAAATTCCACCCATGACGGGATTCGAACCCGCGACCTCTGGCTATCCGTGCCAGCGCTCTTTCCAAATGGGCGACTCACCGGCATCAGTGAAATTTCGAACCCCTTTACAACATTCATTTAACACAATATTTTTATTTGTCATGAGAAGAGTCAGTTTTGCCTCGGACTGTCAAAAAGATCCATCCAAAGACCATGAGACGCACTCACTAAAGCGACAGTCAAGCCCACGGTTAATCAGCGCCCCAGGCCTGCACCCCCAAACGCCAGTAATCTTCACCACAACACCGTGTATTTTATTACGTCCAAAAGTTACTGGTAAAATGTTGCAATTTTGGTACTTCTTTTCATGTAACTAAACAAATGATATGCCCAAGATCCATTTGATAAGCCCCTACGCTAATCCCCAATCTAGTTCAGTATCTTCCACGGCTCCTACTTTTTCTCTAACAACAGTGCCAATGGCAATGAGGTAGTTCTTACCCTATTGCCATAAAAAATACTATTACACATTTAATAACGCAACAAGCGCAACATGGAGCCATATTTCATTCCTAAGTGTACATTAAAACGTATAAAAAGACCCCGAAGCAAGCCGGCTTCTTTGCAATTGTTTAAATTAACGACGCAGCGAAGATTTTCTCGTTGTATTATACAGGATTTAAGCACAACACGGTAATTAACAGAAGAACAAGGGTTTAAATTCTTCTTCAACCTAGCTAGCTAATGCTGAGTGTAGATTTCTTCTGATGCACGCCATTCATTTTGGTCTTGGGCTTCCCGAATCCAGTCTTGGGCCTTTCAAATTCAGTATTTTCCTGCCACTTTGACCAGGTCTTCAGTATATCTCAACGGTTAGACTAAAACTTTTATACTTCTCTTTTGTTCAATTTTTTGTCTTGTCACGTCTAACATTAAAATTAATGTGCTGAAAATTCATGTATGATGCAAAATGTTATTATTTCGAAACGCTACCCTTGATTCTTATCAAAACAAACAATTGGTGAAATTTGAATTAAAATATTTGTTTAATAGGTGTGCCTTTACTTATAAAGAACTTCTGAGTCAATTTGTTCCAAGATGAAAGCGTTTGCATTTTGCGGATTCTTTTGAAATGAAAAACGTTATCTTTCAACTTATCATTATCCTCGAAATGGATTATATTTTTGTAAGGGTATTAGAATCAAGGAGAAATGCTGAGTTAAATAGGATTCCAAATAAGAAAGTGGGAGTTACATTGTTCCTTTTCCATTTTTCTAACCCATGTTTGAAAATGGTGCATCCTGTTAGAAGGCTCGCGTTGAATTAAATCTAAAAGCGTTTCTAAATTTGGGAGATAATTTGTTGAACGGTTACGCCTTGTTCTTTTTATCTCGAAGTATTCTAGCGTTAGTAAGTAATGGTCTTGAATTAGTAGCCCCTAGAATTACGCAGCGGGAAGTCGGTTCGTTAATAAAGATTACCAAGTTAATGCCTCCTAGTAAAAGCCCTGGGGTTTTTCCGCCTTCTACTTTCTGGGGATCACTTTTCAGTTCCTTGTTAGAACGGGTGTGTTGAAGCGCGGGTGTTTAATAAATTCACGTTTTTGTATGGTCGTTTGCTTTTGTAGCGAAGATACTTTTACGTGTACTTTACAATGTTTGCCTTATCCTTGTTTATTATTTTAACAAATTTTGGCGCACTTAAGCATTGCTTAGCTTGATCTTTTTTGTGACAAAATAAACAACCCTTCATAATATCTACATCGTTGACTGCTCCTGTCAACATGCTCGTGTAAAAATAGAGACCGTGGGTTCGATTCCCATTGGAAGCCGTTTGTTTGGTTTGCCGACTTGGTTTGTTTGGCTTAACGGCTTAACGTGCCTTGCGAAGCACGGAAGTGCTCGGAAAAATGCCACTAGCGGTAGTCACGGGACGGTCACCCATCCTGTACCTGACCGCGCCTGTTATTGCTTAACTCATGTGGTTGATTCCAATCACTCGGTTCGCCTAGGCCACGAGCGCCACTCGCTGACGGTAAAAGAAAACATCGTGAGGTATAACGTGTTAAAATACCTCAGCGCTTGAAATTGCCAATCCGCGGCGGGCACGCATGGTAATTAAGCTAGTACTTTATCTCTGAAAGAAGGACTGTGCCCTGCAAATAAAAAAATAATATTTTTGACTCGTTCATTTCTAATTCTAAGCAAAATCTAACCTCGATTTGTGTACTTACAACATATTTGCCAAGTTTCATTTCAATCTGTCATTTGGTCAGTAAATAAAAACCAAACTGCGTTTGTACGGGAATCGCTCCTTGAGGAACCGTCTCAAGTTCTATTTATCTAGACATTCTTAGTTACTGTTTACTTATAAATTTACAAATGTTAGGGAGAACATAGAACTAAGGCAAGTAATATTTTACGATAAATCATCTCTCTATTTTCTTCTTCCTTTCAGTTGATTCAATCCTTGAAAATGTGCCAACTAAACAGCTTAAAATGAATCTTTATTAACAGTCATCCGCGCCATAAACCACATCACGATTTGTGGCTTATCGGCTAAAATACTGTTTAACACGGCCAGTATTTTTTCTACTATTAGGGACTGTGGCCTGCCCACGTACCAGAGTGGTAAAAAAAAATACATTTCTAACTTCCTTCCCGCGATTGGCGCACAAAACCTAACGAAATGAAAATGGTCCCCGTGTATAGTACAGGTATTTCTTTTTTTTAGTTTTTATATTAGCAACTAAGAAAATGTCCGCACATTAGAAAATCTGAGTGCAATACCTGTGACCTAACTCTTACATCACGCAAGGGGTATGGGTGCACTACTGCCTCCACTAAGAGTCCAAATAAGATATTGAACGCGACCTAACTGACCCGGACGTTTGAGGGGCTTACGGGGCTAGAAGAAAGGGGCTCCGTGGCCTTCGAGTGCAGGGGGATTCAACGCTGTCCCCGCAACACAGGTTCGTTAGTTCTCGTTATACAGACAGAACATAATAATAATTTATTTATTTATTTACTTATCTTATCTTATCTTATCTTAAGGCACACCAACAGGTAACATACAAGTATTACATGATAGCTTAGCTAAGGGTCTATTCTGGTATGTTAGCCAATTACAGGTGAGCACAACATTACATAATATATCTAATGTTTGTTAATAGTGTTTACACACATTAGTAGGTCTTGACACTGTGCTAAAGCGTCAGACGGTATCGGGTATGTTATATACTACACTTCATTATAACTATAACTAACAATTAAACAACTAACATAACAAGAACAAGTTCCATTAAAAATATTTTGACCACTAACATAATAATGACTACCACATAACATCCTAACTTATCCTGGTCCCAAACAAGGATACTCTCTGCTATGATAAAGAAACAAAGCAATTAGAAATATGGAAATACACCCATTTGTATGTATAAACATTTGTATCAATGTACGAATGTACACCACCCTCAGTGTACTTTTTAGTTCGTTAATTATGCCTACCTCAGCTACATGAATCAATGATTTTGTCTCTAAGTTATGTATTTGTGTAGCTATAGTAACAGTTTTACTCGCTAACGAAGGATAACATCTTCAGGAAATTATCTCAGTTGGAAAGAGCGCTGGCACGGATAGCCAGAGGTTCCGGGTTCGAATCTCGGCATGGGTGGAATTTTTAGCCTCTAAATAAGTTTTTTAAAATCGTCAAGAAACACAAGTGTTTGAGGAGTTCAAATACCTCAGCGCTTGAAATCGAAAATCGAAAGCGAAAAGGCACGCGTGGTAATTAACATTTTACTTTCTAACAGAAGGACTGTGCCTTGCATTGGGACGTTATAATGACACATAAAAAACAGAAATCCACAACAATAAAATTAAAATAAACAACAATACTTAATAATTTGTACATGCAGCCAATAATGGATTTTACTATATTCAACTGCATTGTCTGGTTCATGGCTCAGTATTGAACTAGGTCAATAATGCTTTCAAAATCTTATTTGAATATATTTTACGCGTCATTACACGTCAAACGCGCACTAAGCGAAAGAACTGTTTGAAAAAAATTGTAAGCTTTTAACAGCAGACACATAGAAAGTCCCAAGCGGATTTTCACATAACGTTGTCATCAAAAATATGATTTTAAACCGCTCGCGCTTAGTATACACTTGCGTGTCGACCTCGGAAGTCAATGTTCGTAAGTGGAGGACATAAAATCTTCGCCAAGAGGCCATAAAGGGGGCAATTTCTTGTCTACGAGAAAAGCGTTGACGGTACCGTATGGCTTTACACTGGGACGTGGACCGAATGGCTGAACGAAGCAGATGTGCTCCCGATATCGACTGTTTAGCTCTTCGCTTCGCTAAAGAAAGCTAACAATTGCTATCTTCATTTCTCGGGACTCAAATGTGATGAAAATAGTTTAATTTAAAAGTAATCCTCTTAGAGCCAATACCCGAAAGTCTTCCGGAAATGTAGGATTATTATTCGTCATTACGAACTATGGGTTAAATGCAAAAGTATCGTTGGGTTGAGTACTAACTTGGTTTAAGCAATTGCTTGAAATCTGCAGACATCTAACCCGCAACCCGAGTATTGGTAGGTAAGCCACAAATAACGTGACCAACAGGTCTGATAATATATCGGCAGCAATAAAGCCGCTAATTGTGCATCTTCCTTTGTAACTGTTGTCTCTGTAATTATTTTCTAGTTTGTACAATAAAGAGTATTCTTATCTTATCTTATATTTAGAATAAAGAATCAGCATTCAAGACAAATTCTACTAATATTATAAATATGAAAGTAATGAAGATGTTTGGATGTTGATTACCCAATAAGAGCTGAATGGAGCTACATTAAACTTAGTATACAGATAGACAAAGACCTTGAAGAATTAAGACATAGGATAATTGATATATTGATAATGGGTTTGCGCGTGGGAGAATATTGTATTCGTACCGTAATCTTTGGTCAAGGCAAACTCTAAGATATTTATTGCGTTGCCATGGTAACAAAAACATATATACATATATAACCTCACGACTGTATCCCAGAAGGGTAGGCAGAGACCAGGGACTGCCACTTGCCACGATCCTGACAGATCACCTTCGGTTCATCAACGTTCATAAGTCGTTGCATGCACGCACGCCGTTTCCAGGTATTTTTATCATCCCCTATTTGGTCGATGTATGTCCGCCTGGGACGTCCCTTACCAGCTCTTTCACTCACATTCGCAATATTATATATTTGTTTCGTCAATCTTTCTTCATTCATCCTCTCCACATGTCCAAACCAACGCGACATTCCTTACCCAATTCTAGTCACTACATCCTCTTTCAGTCTACAACGTTCTATAAACAGACTATTGCGTATCCTGTCATTCAAAGTAACACTACACATACTTATCACGAACCTCATTTCTACTGCATTAATTCAATCTACTGAATTAATTGGTAACAAAAATAAAACATGGAAATTCGCCGCAATAGTTAGTAAAATATAAACTAGACTTGCGCACATATAATTTCAAAAGGCCAATATGTCCAATGTACCATTCCCCTAATCTGAGAACAAAAAAATAAAATTCAAGTGAGTAAGAAAGAAAACTACCAATTCACTTTGTCGTACGTACGTCTTTATAGAGGGTGTTACAAGAGAACCAACGCCTTTGGCAAAATTTATTTCTCAGTGGAAATAAATTACTCGCGAAAACGTTCAAATGCATTGAACTTTGATTGAGTCACAAAATAATTACTTCAGAAATACATAACTCGATATTGTATGGAATCAGGCGTTCCTTTGCGGAAATCCATAATAACATTAAAAAGTGAAAATTACTTTGCTAAATTCCGCCAAAAATCCACAAGCACCATGCGGTTAGTTAATGCACCGCCCTCCCTCCCATTTAAAAAAAAGATGGCGGACTTCAGCAAAGTAATTTTCACTTTTTAATACATAACTCGTACAATTAAGGCCGGCTAATGGCTTTTATTCTCCATCAAAGATATTAAGGCTCTTACTAATAAACACCGTATAAGCCTGGTATGTTACACAGTGTTTTGTTCGCGTCATTTGAATATAATTTTCAGTTGGAAGAAAAGAGACAAAACACTGCACAGTTATACAATACTTATACCAAGTTTATTAGTAAGGCTGTAAGGGTATAAAACTGACTTAAAGTTCCATACGTAACATACTTGCACTCATCCAAACATTACATAATACTAGCTAACCAAGCTAATGCTGTTTTGCCATATTAATTAGCCTAAGACCTTTTCTCAGACCTACCAAAGCCACACATAAAAATCCATAAAAATTGGTGAAGCCGTTTCGGAAGAGTTCGATAACAAACACTGCCACAGGAAATTTGTATGTATTAGACTAGCTGACCCAGCGAACTTCGTACCGCCTAGGCTGTTTGTCCACCGCCACCGTCACCGTCACGTCACCGAGAACGAGATGACGGCGCCGAAGTATCGGTACATACATTTACTTACGCCGCGTGTCCACCGCACATCCGTCACCCGAGCGCCGTCATCCCGGCCGCCGAAATTGCGAGTAGATCGGCGTGACCGCTAGAACGTGGCCCGAGATTTTGACGGGCCTATGTGCCGGCAATACAAAATACACATGAACTTGTCCACACACTGCCGTCGCCGTCGCACCGTACACGAGCTCAGTTATTATTTTGTCTGTCATCAATTATCATAATATATCATTGTAATAAAATAGCCAAAAAATTTAAAAACGATATTTATTCATTAATAGAATTATAGAAAGTAAAACATGTTTGGAACAGTTGGAACAAACTAAAGTATCGGTCGCGGTGGACAAACGATCGCCGTCACGTCATATTAAACTCGCCCCGAAATAATCTCGTTCTCGGTGACGCGACGGTGACGGCGGCAGTGGACAAACAGTCGATTCTTTTTTTATTTTATTTTTCCCTCCGTAAGAACCATCCTCGTACTTCAAGGAATATTCTAAAAAAAGAATAAGCGAAATCGGTTCAGCTGCTCTCGAGATTCGCGCTTACCAACACATTCAGCTATTCATATTTATATTTACTTAGATTTAAGAATCATGGTTGTAATATTTTTCTGGTTGTGCAATAAAGTGTTCTCTATCTATCCATCCATCCATCCATCCATCCATCCATCCATCCATCCATCCATCCATCCGTCCGTCCGTCCGTCCGTCCGTCCGTTCGTCCGTCCGTCCGTCCGTCCGTCCGTCCGTCCATCCATCCATCCATCCACTATCTATCTATCTATCTATTGTAGAAGATAATGCAGCCTATATACGGGCCAATGAAGAGCAGAAATCTTCTCAGAGAGAGAGAGAGAGAGTATGGGCTCAGTCAACACGCGTGCCCAGCGCGGATTGGCAATTTCATGCGCTAGGCCCTAGGGTGCTCATATACCCTAGCGGCTAGGGTAAATAACTTCCTAGGAAAACATGATGAGGAAACCTTCATGATGTTTTCCTTCACAGTTACCGAATCGTATTGCTACTACAAGTTCACAATTGTACGTTACTTAGAAAACACAGTCCGGCACACGCCGGGATTCAAACCCACGACCTCCCGAATGAGAAGCCGGCGTTCTCCCTCTCCACTACCACCGCTATCTAACACTTACTAACATAACATTAATTATACTATTTTTATTTTTAATGCACTAACCCGTGCTAAGGACAATTTTAAAAACCTATTTAGAGGCTAAAAATTCCACCCATGCCGGGATTCGAACCCGCAACCTCAGGCTAGCCGTGCTAGCGCTCTATCCAACTGAGCTAATGGGCGACTCACCGGCATCAGTGAAATGTCGAACCCCTGTACACTATTCTGTGTAATTTATCTATTACAGAAAGTGATGTAATCACTCGACAAATTGAATTTTCTATCTCCGAATCTTTTTTTTTACCTATGATAAAAAGATAGAGTTGGCCATCTAGGAATGTAGGAAATAACCTTCTGTGCGTTCATATTTAATTCTACTATGGTATGGCACGTTCGTTTTCTCCATCGCTCAACGTTGGACGTTTTCCCGAACATTATTATTTTTCTGTAAAATGCTTTTGAACCAACCGGCGACATATTACAGCGGGAGCTTTTATTGCTCTCTTGCTGTTTCCATAACAAGAGGGTTTCAATTTCTTTGGTGATTGATCGATTCCCCTTGCGCTTTTTAATTTGCTACGAGCGTGCTACGAGTCGTAGCTTGAATGCTACAACATTTTGCTACGAATGTTGCTACGAAGTGTTACTATCCAATACTTTTCCAAACCATCGTCAGTTTTTTTTTCTTTTCGGGATAATGCTTATTATACCGAAGCATTAAGTTAAGTCCGCCACATTGCCATTGTATTTTTTTACTTATGCGCAATAAAGGTATTTATAAAAAACAGCAATAATAATAATGCGATGAATCGCAAGTGATCCAATTGTTATATCAAATTTGTTTATGGTATCAGGAAGAGGGAGGCATTTACTATCTATATTTCGAGTTTGAAAAGGTTTTGTTAGCAATTCATTGAGAATTCGGCAACATAAATATTTCATGCAATGTGAAAGAAACTGATAATCATGGTTATTAATATCAATTAAACACATTGTGGTGCATGCTTAATGTACGTATTGTGTTAGTATTTTTGTTTCCTTACAGAAATCTAGCAGTCTGTTGCTATAGGTGAAAACCTGTAACTACCCTAACTAGTTTTTAAGTTTTATATGTTGTTTATCAGCAAGCAAACAAACAAACAAACAAACAAACAAACAAACAAACAAACAAAAAAAAAAACAAATAAAATTTAACATTATTGAATTCTCAGTTTCTTTTCTTTATACATGATTTAGGGCTGATTTTTCAATAGTCAGATAACTTGTGAGATTTATTTGTATTTTCAGAATCACGGCCGTGCCGATTGCGGCTTACAATTTTTTCCTTCTTTTCTTCAAGTATCATTTTTTTCAAGTATCTTGAGGCAATCGTTATAAACACTGCGCATTTTAATCAAGATAATCTATCAACATACAAGTTATTCACAACATAAGGTAACCAATTAAATAGCGAAAAAGAAATGATAAAATAACTATATGATTTTAGATTCTCTTGAAGCTTTATTTGTGCTTTCCATTCAACACCAATATGCGTTATCTCCATCTTTCTATTTTTCAACCTTTCTCTAAGACTGGGTGGAGGAAATTTATTTTTAAATTTTTACATGAAACCTTAGTACGTACTTTTTATTTAGGTTTCATAAATTTTTGTACAAGAAAGCGTAACAAGCAAAACTCTGTTTTTACTGTTATTTCCATCTAGATCTAAAATATCTAAACAACAGAACACCACAAAAACCATTGGGACCCTAAGTGCGTGAGCCGCGTTTTCGCCAGAATCACTTTCTCGACGCTTAAGTTACACTAAATTGCTGTTCAGCAGAGCTTTCTCTACATTTGAGCTGAGGTTCGTTTAGATAGAACAACTTTTTTGCTTGACTGGTCATATAAAGTTTGTTTTAGTCGGAAATTTGCAGAGAAGTTAGTTAGTTTGAGGTTGGAAAAATCTACGATAATGATACTAAAAAGTCACAAATGCTGCGTAGCAATAAATTGACAGTCCGCAGTCTGTTTTTGACGTATCGCAAAAAGTTATAATATCGGCCACTTTGAAATTCACAATATGGCAAAAATAGCAAAGAATGCGAATACCTCAGTGCTGGAGCAAGATTAATGACGTTTTGTAATTATGTACAAGCAACTCTGTTTTTTTTTATGTAGCCTATACTCGTAATAATACGCTTCACTGCAGGGCGCAGGCCTTCTCCCAGAAAGAGAGAGTATGGGCTTACGTTGTCATAAGCAAAAAATAGAAAGCGGCGGCTTTCTATTTTTTATAGTAGAAAAATAGAACGCCAGCCTCACTTAAGGGAGGTCGTGGATTTGAATACCGGCAACTAAGTTTTTTAAGTTTGTAAAGTTTTATTAGCAATACCACTCCTTAACTAGGAAGTAACACGTCAAACTATAGTATCTGAGGCGTTTACATACCTCAACGCTTGCGACGTACAATCATAATTTCAAGTATAGAAGTCCCAATATACCAGTTGCAGCATCATTCTATTGTACCCACTTAATTACCTTGTATATCAACTAAGAGTCTAGAAAAGAGTTTTTAAATTTACTAAAAAAATTTAAATACGAAAATACATCAAGGCTTACTTAGTGATCTAAATAGGGTGTACAATTAGCACTATTCTGACAGGTGTTATTTTGAAATTGTATTCTCAATCCCTATCAAAAGTGTCACAAAACAGAGTCGCATTGTTCAAAAGCACCTTTCCCTCGCGCTGAAACAGTTGCTAAAAAGAGCCAATATTCGGAACGTGTTGGTTACTCAGTCACGTCTCGGCCATTACCCCCGGAATGACTTTGGAGTTACGAGTCTATTCAGCTGAGGCTAAAAACGGTGGCTATTCCTTAGCCATTATTCAGGAGAACGCAATACGCTGAGTGCTAAGCACTTTTAATGTGTTTCGCACTTCTTGTGATTCTTTTCCTTGGAGCCCTTTTTATCCTAGTTCTTGTGAAGAGAGCAGCTAAGGAACTAGGACAAGATTGATCGTGGTTGATTCTATTTAAGGATTTTAAGGGTTGGTTTCTGA
The DNA here is from genome assembly GCA_934045075.1 of Yponomeuta sedellus. Taxonomy (NCBI): domain Eukaryota; kingdom Metazoa; phylum Arthropoda; class Insecta; order Lepidoptera; family Yponomeutidae; genus Yponomeuta; species Yponomeuta sedellus. Next base: position 14,616,451 of record OW203734.1, read on the forward strand.
ATTGAGAATTTCACTAAATAAAAGTAAATACTTAAGTTGTATATCTTTACAAATAATAATAAACTCTGGAGCGACTTCAGGTGTGGTTTTATTTGTAGATTAGTAAAACAGAAAACTGTATAAAAACGGATAAACGGAGAAGCAGGTAAAAAAGTCAGATCTGGTCAAAGGGTAAAGTATTAGTGATGAAAAATGAGGGAAATCGAAGAATGTGTGACGTAATTTAAATATTTGAAAATGATAGATAGAAAAAGAAATAAAAATGGTAAAAAGAGGTTTGCACCGTGACAAAGTAACGTTCTGTCACGCTCTTTTCCCAGAAATTTGAAGAGACAACACGACAGTTAAAGATGTACTTAGCGAAATGCTCAATTCAGAAACAGGCCCTAAGATTAGGTGTGATTAATTGCAACAGAGTTTTTTTAGTACAGCAAGATTGTTGTTGTGATTCGTACTGACAGTTCCTCCGATATGGCTTGAAACAATCTGTATTTAAGTGTAATAGATGTAAAAGTAAAAAAAATATAATACAGGACCTTCAATATTTATTTATTTGTTTATGTACATCGTCGTCAGGCTATACTAGTCCACTGCTGGACATAGCCCTCCCCTAATGAGCGCCACGTTGTGCTCTGTATTGTGGATTATGAGTATTACCACGTTGTGGTAATACTCATAATCCCCACGCTGGGCATGCGGGTTGGGGATCGCAGTTCGGTGGAATTGTACTGCAGGGAGCGCTGCTGTCCACCCCCTGGTTTGTGTCCCTTAGTCGCCTTTTACGACACCCGCGGGAAGAATTTGGGTTGGTGCTATTCTCTAGGCCGGCACCACACAGCAATCAATCAATCAGCATTTATGTACATGAATATTGTAAAATAACAGTAAAATTACACTAAAGCGTTACAATATTATATCAGAGCACTACCTTTCATACATATTCTAGCATTCTCTTACATATCTTCACCACACTTTCAATTCCATCCGCAAACACATCACACTCTGGTGCTTCAGCGTACTATAGAATAATAATATAGAATACTGTAGAAATATATTATAAATTATGCGAGTGTTTGACAGCGAAATGCACTTTAGTCTATAAGTCTATTTTAGAGTAATCCAGGAAGAACTAAATTACAATTCAAACTCCAGTGAATGGTTGATTTGGTGAATGGAACTATTTTAGCGGAGTTATTCCATATTTTACTCCAATACAAAAGAAACTCTCCAATTTCAATAAAAAAACTACATTAATTTACTTGCATTTTGCTGTATGTAGACATCGTGTGTGTAAATGTCTATTAGACGTCTGCCAATCTGTTTTTTATCGATATCAACCCTTTATATGTCCCCACTGTTGGGGCACGGGTCTCTTCCTGTATGGTAGGAAGGTTAGGCCATACTCCACCACGGGGGCCAAGTCCGGGTTGTAAGACAGTGGCGGACCTTACTGTCAGAAGTTATCAAGCCGCCCATAAGGCCTCTGACATGGCTTAACGCCTGCCATTACATGACATCTGGCACCAACGGCGTAACGAGCCTTGCGACGCACGGAAGCCCTCGGAAAAAATGCCACTAGCGGTAGTTACGAGATGGTCACCCATCCAGTACCTGACCGCGCCTGTTGTTGACGGCCTCGGTGGTGGCGCAGCGATTTGGCACGCTAACTGTGCAACTGAAGATCTCGGGTTCGATCCCCGGCCGGGTCAAACTAGAAAACGAACTTATCTAGTTTGTCTCGGGTCTTGGATGTTATCTATGTATTTATTGTATTGTATATAACGTCGAGTTAGCACCTATAACACAAGTCATTTAGTTGTACTTAGTATAGGACTAACGAGATCTGTGTAATATGTCCATGAATACTTATTATTTATTATTATTATTACTTAGCCCAAGTGATTGATTCCTATCACTCGGTTCCGCTAGGCCACGAGCGCTGTTTTTCTATAATTTTACTGAATTGCAATCACAAAACTTTGCATCTAAAATAAATAAATTAACCGGTCAGACTTAATGTAAACGACAGGCAAATTATTTGCGCAGCTATCTGATGGCTTCGTAAATAATTTGCCTGGCAGATTGGAATAGATTCTGTTCCGCCACGAAATTAATAACCACGAAAGTACCAATTTAATACAAGTTTAGCACCGACGATCTTTAAAAAGAATTAAGACCTTTGAATTTGTAATTTAGGCAGTTCGGAAAAACATTCAGGCATACATCCTAAAGTGTATTTAGTCATAAATGTAATTAAAAATGTAATTAACAGCTTAGACTTTTTCCCGTCTATGAATTAAAATTTCTTGAAATGCAACTTGAAACGTTAATAACATAAGTATTAGCTACCAGACGTAAACATTAAAAATTTTTAGTTCTTATAGATAAAAAAATACCAATGGCGCTGCATGACACGTTAATTCAATTAAGTGTACCCGTTTAGAATGCGATATTAAAAAAAATCGTATTTCTGTTTATAAACTCTGTATAATTTCTGTTTGTAAACATGAAAAAAAATAAAAAAAATGAGGCTCCATGTCATGAAAATGTATGAAGTGCACACATTAAGACAGCGAGATAAAATTATTCCTATTTCAGTTTATCACTTAAACATAAAAAATTAGGTACCTAAGATAATTTTTTGGGGCTGCATGTCATGAAAAAACTCTATCAAGTGCTTAAGTGCTCTTAAGATAACGAGATAAAATCTTTCGTATTTCATGTATTTGGACATAAAAAAATATCAAGGATTTTTTGAGGATGCATGTCATGAAGATTATATCACGTGCACCCATTTAGAGAGCGAGATAAAAAAAAATATTTCATTGTATATCTTGGACATGAAAGAATATTACGGAAATTTTTGAGGATGCATGTCATGAAGGTTCTATTTCTTAATGATTCGCGATACTCATACATAGTTACCTAATAAATAATCGCGATTAGAGCCGTTTAATATATAACTATGTATGAACATTCTATCACGTGCACCCATTTAGATAGCGAGATAAAATTATTCGTATTTCATCGCGACAAGTCATTAGCAGTCATTCGTCATTTGCAAACCCGCTCGACGGTTATCGTTTCACAATTGATGAACGGATGTTAGGCCCGTAATCAATTGTACTCTGACAATGACTGTCACAAATTTTGAGGCCCAAATTACGCCCTTGAATAATCATTGAAGTCTGTTTATCGAGTGCTTGAAGGGGTTTTTACAAATGCCTGGTATTTTAGGTGTCCTGTTTGCTTTGGAGTAATAAGTAGAGTTTAAAGACATGAGCTTCTAAAGAGTTTAGAAGCTCATGTTTCTTTTAATGTGACGTTAGTGGCATACAAGCAGTGGTAGCCCACGAGGTAAAACTGTGAACTCGGAAGCGAGAGACCCAGATTCGATTCCCAGTACAAACATGAATGTATGACTTAGTTTTAAAAACCTATTTAGAGCAAAAAATTCAACTCATGCCGTGATTCGAACCCGCGACCTCTGGCTATCCGTGCCAGCGCACTTTCCAACTGAGCTAATGGGTGACTCACCGGCATCAGTGAAATTTCGTACGTAAATTCTGTACGTAATACAGAGAATATTGTAAAGAGGTTCGAAATTTCACTGATGCCGGTGAGTCGCCCATTAGCTCAGTTGGAAAGTGCGCTGGCACGGATAGCCAGAGTTTGCGGGTTCGAATCCCGGCATGGGTAAAATTTTTAGCCTCTAAATAGGTTTTTAAATTTGTTCCTTAGCACGGGTTAGTGCATTAAAAATAAAAATAGTGTATTCTTATTCTATTTCAAACTGCTTTTTCGATTTTTTTATGTAATTGATATTTTGAATTGTTTTAAATTGTTTGTTTCAATAACTTTAACTGCTACAAAAAACTAGAATAATACTTTTGTGACATAAATTTAATTCATCGTCGCCATATTTACCTCGTTCCCGTCTACATGCATTCAACAAAGCAAATAGGTTTGTCCATCCACACGCCACGGGTACGGGTCAGGTACCGTGGAATGGCGACATCTCTAGTGCACGAGCTGATCACATAAGCTGATCCTGATAGCGGCCAATGGATCGCATCGCTCCATCATACCACAGAGGGAATAAGTCGGTTGGAGAAGGCAGGTAAGCTAGTAATAGATTCCGCGACTTTACTCTCGCGGAATTTCAAAAAAACTTAATCTATATGGTATCAACCCACTGTATGTTGCCACTGCTGTGGCACGGGTCTTTTTCTGTGTCGCAGGAAGATTAGGCCTTACTTTACCACGGAGGCCAAGTCCGGGTTAGTGGAGGATTGTAAGACAGTGGCGGGCCTTACTGTTAGAAGTTATAAAGTCGCCCATATGGCCTCTGACATGGCTATTCATGCCAGAAAAACTTGATAAATCTTTATTTGTTGGGTTCATTGCGTGACAAGGTCCGGACACATAAATGCACAAATTAGATATCAAAAAATTATTTCAACGTATTAAATTTACATTCTGTTTGTTTAATGTCGAGTTGTCAATTAGTTACAAATATGTACACTATTATTTTTCATTTACTGTAAGTAATTGCAGAAAGGTCCCGTGAAATGTAAGGGGTTTATTTAACGCCACTATACAACCAACTTTTATTGTGAGAACAACCTAAGAATGTCGTACAATCTCTTGAGCAAATATCAAAATAATGTATGGAAAGGCTTATATTTTTTTGATGTTTCGAAAATTGTTGATATATATGAATAAAATAACCCCCTGAACTTTCATCTATTGATTGATAGATTGACTTCTTTTACTAGACTTGCAACGTTAATTTAGTCGCAGTTTATGTGCTATTAAGAATAAAACTTTTTGAAAACCTATTCAGAGGCTAAAAATTCCACCCATGCCGGGACTCGAACCCGCGACCTCTGGCATGGTAAGACAAACTTAACTTGACTTTGACAAACGCATAACATATTAGCTAGCTAGCGTCGAGACAAACCAGCACACAACTGTAAACGAATGAAATGTGTAGTTTAATAATGTAGGCGACGCAAAAAAAAAAATGAGCATAGGATTAGGTTGTTAGTGTTAATTTTCAATAATTAAATATATTTTGTTAAACGATCAATAGTTGACTGGTGGAAGGATAAGTTCGCCTCTCTAAGGAATATGTAGCTATGTAAATTCTTTATTGTACACAATCCAAGATATAGGTAAATATACATAATGAACTGGGTGTACATGCACAAAGGCGAACTTATCCCTGCAAGTGATCTCTTCCAGTTAACCTTTGAGCAATTCAGTAGAAATTGTATTAGGTACTGGATTTTAATATAACTTACCATGTCTTTTTGTACGAGTATTTCGTGTCATACAAATGCATGAACTGTTTAGTCTACATATATCTATAACATTTAGAATAACTCATAAATTTGCTACTACTGTCGCCATCTAGTGTTAAATTTGGTTAATAAAGGTTATTAAAAGGCGTTTGTGGGTAGCGAGTTCCAGCCAGTCATACGTAGTTTTAAAATCACCGTCATTGAGTGCAAAAAAAAAAATAGATTAGTCCGCGCCGCTGGCTCCTTGCTCGCACCAACGTTTTTAATTATTTCTCGAACTTCCGCGTGTTATTTACCCCGTCAACTACAAATAAGATAAAAAAATAAAATAAGCGGCGCCTATTCTGCTCGTTGGCACGTTGGTCTAGCGGTATTGTGTTTGATTATCATGCCGAGATCGTGTGGTCGATTCCCACTGGAACTGCCGTACATTTGTACAAATTGCTTCAGTCTAGGTGTATTTCCTCACTATATATAGCACATTTTTAGGACCAAGACAAATTAATGCTTTGTGGAAGTTATTAATCCTAAGACTTTAAGACAAGTTAAATCGTAACTGTACAATTGTACATTCCCGAAAACAATGGACTGGATTTCAAATAAACCTAATAATTAAAATTGTAGTTTAGGTTAGTTGTATTAATATATTTTGTTTAATTCATATATTTATTGCTTACATTTATGATTTATGATTTTTTTTGTCTTCTTAAGAAAATAAAACCTCAGCGTCAATGTATTAAAAATATTTGTTAAAGTTTTATTTAATTATATCGCAATAAATAGGATCACAAAACTTAATATTCGATAATATCATCTATTATTACTAACATTTATTTGCATATCTCAAATGTACAAAGGCAGGCTAAGATAGACGGATTTCCTTATTATTTAAGATACTTCGCTTCTGTTAGAGGTAAAGAAATGTATGTTTCTAAATGAAACATGCAAAAAATGTAAAATTTACTAAAGTGCCTCATTGTTTTGTACACATTTTTTGACAACATGATTTTAGATGGTTGATACCCTTTAGGTATCGAAGTATTTGAGTATTGAGTTAATGCGTTTTTCTTATAAAAATATAGATTTTCTGCGAACATACATAGATAGAACTTTATTTACACATAAATTAATAAAAAAATACTTCGAAATATAGTACAACTGGCGAGCTGGGGCTGCAGTCTTTTGATATAAATTTTATGAAAATTAGCCAGAAAATCTTTTTTTTTACGAAGTTGCGCTCGTTCGTTATCAACCCTTGTCCCCACTGCTGAGGCACGGGTCTCTTCCTGCATCGCAGGAAGGTTAGGCCATACTCCACCACGGGGGCCAAGTCCGGGTTGGTGGAGGATTGTAAGACAGTGGCGGGCCTTACTGTCAGAAGTTATCAAGCCGCCCATAAGGCCTCTGACATGGCTTAACGACTGCCATTATATGACAGCCGGCAACGGCTTAACGTGCCTTGCGAAGCATGGAAGCGCTCGGAAAAATGCCACTAGCGGTAGTCACGGGACGCTCACCCATCCTGTACCTGACCGCGCCTGTTGTTGCTTAACCAAGTGATTGATTCCAATCACTCGGTTCGCCTAGGCCACGAGCGCTTCAAGTTGCGCTCAGTAAGCTTTAATTGCCCAGTAAGCCCTTACTCTCTTTCTCTCTAAGAAAAGTTCTATACCCTACAGTGGGACCTATATAGGCTGCATTATAAGGGGCCTTAACCCACAGCCGAAACCGTAGATCAAGTAGAACTAAAGAAAGTAAAAAGGAAAAAATAAATGTGTAAAAAAGGCACGTACCCCGCACCAGTGGAAGATCGATGTACGATAAAAAAAAAACCCGCCGCAGCTGTGGCTTGCCACATCCATGTACCAGTAGCGTGTAGCTTCACCGTAACAAGCAAATTGAGTAACACGCTTTTAGCCGACCATTTGCAACGCTTGCAATCAGATTAGCGTACACTTTACGCGTCTATTTAACCGCGGACTGATGGCGGTAATGTGTGCACACTTACCGAGACAGCTGTACAGTGCATATGTTGATGTGTTGAGGTCTTAATTAGGGCTTGTTGTAATGCAACTTAACGTGAATGGAGGTAAAAGGTGGCAAAAATAATCCCTGAAAACATTCTCCTTCGCACATCTCTGAATTCAATGACAGTTCAATGCAAACGCAATAGACATAGAATATTTATTTATTCCAGTTTATTCAATATCGTGGCAGCGGTAAAGCCTGGTCTCTGCGTATATGTTTGTGTTTATAAGTCTTCTCTATCGCCTCCTTCAATACAGTGTGACCTTATTTGATTTTCGACGTATCATAGCATCACAGACTCTGCCTAGTTTAGCAACAAAAGCTTGCCATTTATAATAAACTTAGCTGAAATAACCGACCACAATACGACAACATTGTGGTCGGTTCTTTCAGCTAAGTTTTAACAATAAGTGGAGATGTTAATTGGAAACTGTTATATGAACTATTAATTTGGTTAATAAACTATGTTTACTTGTGTTGTAAATAAACAGATTGTCACATATTACGTGTTATACTTACCTAACAGATAGGTAAGATGTTTGTTAAAAATAAAATTTAAATTTAAAACTAACTTGACAGGTGACGCTCAGCCTAAACTGGTTACCGTAGCGAAGCATGAAATTCACACAGGGCCGTGACATGAAAATGGTTAATACTAAATATTAGTACTAAAATTACGTTTAAAAAAGTTTTGGGTTGGGAATCTTAATTACGAAAGGAAGACCTAAATTCTTAGGGCTTAGAAAGGGATAAAAATAACTCAGATTATGTAAACTTTCACAAAAGTTTCTGTTTGGTTCTGTTTGGTCTGTGCTACGTTTCACCTAAGCATTATATCAATCATGCAGACATCCTATTGAAACGATTCATTGAAGCAACATACTTCAAAGATTCATTTCATTCACCTTACATTTCTAATAAGCACCATTGTTTCAGCTGCGCGGCCATGGGTACGATAATTTTTTCGCGATCTACTGCAAATCATGTCCCCGATAGGCGACACAAAGAAGCAGTGAACCGATCGATGGAATGCAAAGATACTCGAGTAAAGATCACGATCTGGTAAACGCAGCATAAGACAACCCCCAGCCTACTGAACCGGCGATCTGAGGCAGCGGGTGGACGAAGACGGCCGAAAACAGATTAAGGAAATGTGATGTCCTCCTCATCGAGTCCGATGACGGCGACCTCAAGGATTGGTAGGGCTTCTGCGGCGGTGCGCTCGGATGTGACTCGCGAAGCCCAGCTTGTTTTTAAATGTTCGCTTACATTGACCGCAGTGAAGCTCACCACGGTCATTGTACGTATAAGAGTATGTTGGCTCTGGACGGGTTTTTTGTTGCTGTCTGTTGGAGTCCAGAGTCTCGAGCCGGGTATCCTCGAAAATTCCCCCTTTGTTGAGAATAGTGGAGCGCCATTCGCTGCGTCTATAAGCAACTTTTTCCCAGCTATCAGGGGAAACGTCGGTAGCGGTTAAATGCCTTTTAAGGACGTCTTTATAGCGCAGGTGTTGTCCGCCTACATTTCGTGCAAGGGAATAGCACGCCTTGGATGCCTATGTTCAGCAGTAGACGAATATACGGGCTGATGTATTGATAAAAAAGGCGACAGGTGGCAGCTGCCAGGTACCGGGGGTATTGACGTGACGGCCAAGAGCCCTATAGTCGAAAGTGTGCTTAGAAAGGTGCAATTTCGACGTCCTTATAGCGCAGGTGTTGTCCGCCTACATTTCGTGCAAGGAAATAGCACGCTTTGGATGCCTATGCTCAGCAGTAGACGAATGTACGGGCTGATGTATTGATAAAAAAGGTGACAGGTGGCAGCTGCCAGGTACCGGGGGTATTGACGTGACGGCCAAGAGCCCTATAGTCTAAGTGTTCTTAGCAAGGTGCAATTTCGTTTAAAAAAATTAGTTATTTTATTTTTCGCATATTTTGTCATAGGTCGGAGAAGCAATTGACCAACTTTGAATAAAGCTTAATTCAAAAATGAAATCTATTTTTTATCACTCCGACCTTTTTATTACTATTTACTCAAAACTGAATAGACGCAGTTTCTGTTCAGCCGGGGCGAACGATGAATAGACGTTTTTCACAAAATTTCTCTGCATTTTAAACGGGAGTATGCGGGCAGGGCATTCATTGATTGTTGATAAAAACTCTTTGTGAACCGTTTTGGTGCTTTCGCAGCGACGAGGCCGTTTGTGCGCTTTGTGTATAATTTTGAAAGCTATTTTATTTTAAGGTCGAAAACGTACTCTTTCGTTTGTTGTCTGAAAATATTTTTCCTACACAACACAATTCTTCTAGGAATGCTGTTTAAAGCTTAAAGCATTCCTGTTTTTTAGTAATTTATTTAGTCCGTACGGTAAACGTAGTTTGTGATATAAAAAAATGACGTTATCAAATCCTATAAAAGTTTCCATAACAAACGTTTACGTAAGAAGTAGCATGATTAAATCCCGAAGTAAGCATTACGAGGTTGCTTACTTCGAGATTTAATCATGCTACTTAATAATAATGGATGCATCCAATATATATTTTTTGTAAGGAAGTAAGGAGGGCGTTACAAATATCTGGAAGAAAATACTTATTTGTATTAAGGTCCCTTTTTTCCTTTTTCATGAACAATAAAGAATTTTTCAACGAAATCAAATACAAATAACCTAGTGACTAATGAATCATAAAGTGAGAATTGTATGATGGCAGATTGGACTCGATAAACATGACTTGGCTGGTAAGGGACGTCCCAGGCGGACATACATCGACCAAATAGGGAATGGATTAGCAAAGGGGAAGATAAAAAATACCCGGAACCGGCGTGCGTGCATGCAACGACTTATAAACGTTGATGAAGCGAAGGTGATCTGTCAGGATCGTGGCACTGGCAGTCCCTTGTCTCTGCCTACCCCTCTGGGATACAGGCGTGAAGTTATATATGTATGGACTTGATAAATTATCTTTAGATCATATTCAGCTGGGTAGTTAAAGCCAGAAACAGTTTATTGAAAACAGACGTATACCTGTATAATATGCTGAATCCATTTAACGCTCAGCTGGTCTTAATTACTGTTAAGTCACTTATGAGGAACTGTAACTGACTAAAAGCAAGGTATCAATAAAGAGCAATACGAGTATACCTGATTCAATTTCTAATTGATTTAACGCGTTTGCATGCGTATTTTGGCACTGATTGTGTTGCCGAGCTACCCATAGTTAAGTCTATTATTACTGGATATTATTATGTTCCCCGCTTTTTCATTTTGCATGTGCCTAATTTCAAAATATTGCCCGAGTGGGCTTTTAGTAACACTGTTGTGCGAATGCACAAGAGCATTAAGTTAATTTGTAAAAGCCCTGTGGTGTAGGTACGAACATAATTCAGGCACCTAGAGACCACGTCAAATGTAAATATTCTATTTTATTTGTTTTTTATTTATACTTTATTGCACACGAAACATTTAACAGGACATTACATAAGCAACAACATGTTCAAAGGCGAGCTTATCTCTGAAAGAGATCCTTAAAGATCCGGAGAAGCAGTAAAAAGCGGGTCTATATACGTGTACAAAATATACTACATAAATATTGAATAAGCTACCTAACTATTAAAGAAATAAATAAACTACATAAACTAAAATAAATACCTACATAAATATATAGCTCAATGTTATGACAGAGATAGATTACCGCTTCTTAAATGTACCAACAGTTAGACTAGCGCATATCCTTTGTCGTAGCGCGTCCCACAGCCTGACCAAATGGACCGTGAAGGAGTCACCGTAAGCGCCACTATTATGAGCAGGGATTTTAAGAAGGTGAGAGTTGGTAGATCTAATTGGCGTTTCCCCACAGTGTAGGGACTGAAACCTTTCTCTGAGGTAGGTTATTCATTAATTTAAAATTGTAATCTTCTTCCTAGCGTGGCGATGGTAAGCGATCGGGGTAAAAGGAGTTGTCAAGTCCAGAGTGCTTAGTGTGAGTTTTTTAACTACTCGATCGTGTTAACGTAAACTCATATTTCTATGGCATCGAGGAAGCGCCACCTAGCGCCAAGTATGGAAATTAAAATTGCTGAGTGCGAGTTGTAATGGTTTACGTTGAGAAGTGAACACGTTTACCAGCCAAAACACGAATAAACGCGAGTGCGAGTTGTACTCTGACAGCGTTTTGCCAGTTCGAACAGTTAACTTACTCATACTCACTACTCAATGCTCGATTAACGCGGTTGTAAAGTTATTCGATTGGATCTGTCAAACTCGCACTAAGCACTCTGGGCGCGTCAGACGTACGGACTCAGTGAGCACGTTGTTCGGGGAGGCTCCTTTCATGCAAATTGTAGTGCAAATAAATTATCTCATCTTGCTGGTTATATAAGAAAAGTAAATAACGACGACATTTTATTTTGATGCAGGAGAAGTGAATCTGTGAAAACACGTGTACATGCGGAAGAAAGTCTTTTCTCTAAAGAAAAATAAACAAGAGTGAATAAAAAATATTAACATATTAAAATCAGACTCAAGATTCTCATAATATTTGTCTGCGTTGGAGCTATTGCCGTTTGCTTCTCAATTCCGATGCAAATATTTTTTTACTGAATCTCGTGGCATAGTACAGCTGACCGCAAAAGATTCACTCAGTAGCGAAAGAGCAAAATTAAGGCAATTTTTGTGTCATCAATGTCACAGATATTTATTGCGTCTATGAGAACCAATCGGTGAAGAGAAAACATGAGCATAGATTTTACACCTGAATAATATTACCTTAGAACCAGCTCTTCTGTCTTTACAGGTTTAGCCCGCTCCAACAGCGTTTTCCACCACCCGGATTCCGTTACCCCCTTTGGCTCCCTTAACCCCTATTTACATTATTAGGGAGTCGTGTTTTGACTTCTGAATAATGAATATATATTCTAACTACGTATCCAAGGAAACATTTTTCGTAACGATTTTTTGCGCTGCGCCCTTCGGGGGCTTGAATCAAACATAATGATCTTTATTGTTCGGCTAAGATTATGCAAATGTCCCGATCCGATTGTGCAATGAGGCCAAGACTGTCTTATAGCCAGAATATCGTGATTTTAAAGAACCATCTCTTTCTCTTTTTGCGTATGTAAAAAAGTATAGCGTGTTGGCGAAAGCTCCGATGAAACTGAGTCCGATGAAAGATGATTTTTGTAGCCAAAACTTTCCTAAGAACTATACAATCCTAACTTATTTCGGAATCTGTAGGTATCGTACAATCGGACGAAGCTGTGAATGAGACACCGGCAGTTAGTTTCTGAATATCTTACAAGTAAAGCTTATAACAGGAAGTTTGTTCAGGAGATCTGGTCAATACCAAAAGCTTTCTGTGTTTGTTAACTCTGTATTTGTCAAATTGTACTTAATTACCTTAGTTAAAATAGTATTTTCTAAGGTTAACACGAGCACTAGACAAAGTTAAAACTGTTTCTATACGGATTTATGCTCGTTTATTACATTTTTACAATTTTCCGACGTTTCGGCACTTTTACAGGTGCCGTGGTCTCGGATGACTGAGGTGGTTTTTGAAAGCATTAACTGTTAGTTTACTACCCTCGGCAAAAATTACAAAAGTTAATTATAAAGTCACGTTCCAAAATAGGTAAATCAATTATTTTATATAAAGTCAACAATATTGATTATTAGTAAGTGAAGTAAAAAATTAAATTTATAAAACCAATTATTTTACATGAACTAAAAATATTGATTATTAATTAAAATTAAAATTAACTCTACAGTCACACTTTTAGCAAGGGGGTCTCATGCACTTAAGCACTGGTTCCCATGCTGCCGGTATATTCCAACCACGATCTCTATTGAAATTTGGATGCCGGCGGATCCGTAAAAGTGCCGAAACGTCGGAAAATTGTAAAAATGTAATAAACGAGCATAAATCCGTATAGAAACAGTTTTAATTATACTTTAGTTAAATCCATACATAGTATTTAATTATAATGTTTAGTTACTTTGTCTAGATTTGGCTTTGTACAAGCGTGACACATTTGCTTACAATAAGAATCAGTATCCGTCGCAAGACGGTGATCCACTCTTCCGTTCATTTCCTTTTCTTCCTCTATTGTGTCCGCTATAAAGTAGTAGTTCAGTACCCAGTGGAGTTCTGTCTTCACCGCACTAAAGAGGTTTCATACGTCCACTAAAGAGAGTCTATTTAAGCTCTCAGCTGAAATTAAATTGTTAATAAAGCCACGCTGTTGCAACATCAAAGTGTCCAGCCACGATATTAACTCTCATCCTAGTTTGACACTTACTGAACTTTGTGCAAACAACAAAGTGCAGTGAGTTGGTGATTTCGTCAACAAAACTGCAAGTACTTGTTTATGTAGTTTACTTTAGTCTTTTTTTGTGAAATAGATAGATAGAGAACACTTTATTGCACAACCAGAAAAATATTACAACCATGATTCTTAAATCTAAGTAATGTTATACAATTGGCGGTCTTATCGCTAAGAGAGATCTCTTCCAGACAAACTTTGGATGGAGTGGATTCCATGAAGAATATAGTCGGTACGTGGTGCATGTACATAAATAGTTAAATCGAAAATTATATTGATAACAAACAGCAAAAGAGTGCGAGAATATGATTACTTATAATTACCTACGATATAAGGTACAAATATTTAGGTTGTTATTTAGGACTTTTGTAGGTTATGTACTTTATTTTGTGCATATAGACCCGTTTTTTTTGTTTTTACTATGTGAACACTTAAGGCTCTTAGGTGGCTCACGACCTTTTCCTTCAATATTAGCGAGTAGTATTGCTACTCTCAGTTCAAGATGTCGGTAACTTAGAAAACTAAGCCATTGATTGGTACATTCCCAGATTCGAACCCTCGACTTCTTGAAGATATATATCGTATCTTCATTATATCTAGGAAGAAGAAGAAGACAAAAAACATTTATCATAGAAACATTGCACACGCCACAGTAACAAACTTAAAACATATTACTAAACAAACATTCACAAAAAACAAAGACAAAGAAAAAAAAACGAAAGGTCACGGCGTGTCACTGCTGCTATAAATGGCAACTGACTCAGCAATATGCTGATGGACAAGCCTTCAGCGCTGATTTTCAGTCAGTGCAAGGTGCTATCCCACGAGCGTCACAGACTGCGGTGCGATATAATCATGGGTAATAACAATATACATGAGCAATAACAATATCGCTGCTCGTCAAAAAAAGTGTCATAACACAAAAATTTTGAATTCGAGATAATGCGACTTTTATGCCAGTCAACTGACCAATATAGGCTTACCTCATGGTTTCCCAAACTTCCCGAATGGTTTGCTGGTTACGGTTGGCGAGCAGTCGCTGGATGCGGGCGGCACAAGATAAGGAAGTTTCGAAAACAATGGGGGAGGCCTATAAGTCTTAAATAGTTTCTTTAATTATTAACTGAAATCATCCCATCGTGGTGGTGGAGTACGGCCTAACCTTCCTGCGATGTAGGAAGAGACCCGTGCCAAAGCAGACATAAGGGTAAATATCGAATATCCCATAATTGACAAATCACAACAAAACATCCAAACTCAAAACAAAGACCTCAAACGCCTTTCCCAAACCAAATCAATTAAAATTGTAATTAATATTAAATTATGAATATCTAATAACAAATGTATTTTATTATCTGCTGTGTACAATAAAGAGTTCCCTAATCTACTATCCTACAATTCATAGTAATGAGAAAAATCTCTGGTAAGAGCATTTGTAATCCTGGTTGAGAAGTCTACGGAAGTGGACTGGAATCAAAGTTGCTGCCGAACTCTTCCTTCTTGGGAGAGACACAGATATATAAGCGGAGCTAACTGCCCTCGCTTCAAACTTCACTTTACCAGAAACTGACGTGGAAGGTAATAATGTACATCATAGTGCAATTAGTCGTCGTTTTACAGGCAAGGCCTTTTCATAAGCAAAGTTATTATACCAATAAAACGGCGACAAAGAACCAACGCGCAGAATGACAGATCTAAACCGAAAACATTTTGCAAACGTTATTTTGCCGTATTAGTTTGCCTACGACCTATTCTCAAACCAAATTTACATAAAAAAATCATGTATATCGCTGAAGACGTTTCGGAGGAGTTCGATGACAAAAACTCCGATTCGAGATTTGTGTATATTGGAAGAAGATAGATAGCATGTGGCAGTAGGTACACAGTAGAACTAAAGTCTCTGACCCGTATCTGACTAATAAGGTTTTCGGAAGAGATTACTACTTTTGTTCGGGTCATGGTTGTGGTACTGCAGCCCGCTCGCCAGCATTGTGTCGCCTTTGTAAAATATGTACATGAATTCAGCCTCATATTAGCCACTTTGGAACGGTTAATAAACTGCAAATAGTTCGTTTGTACCAAAACTGAATAACGTTTATTTTGTAACGGTCAGTTGAGTCAACAAAACGTGCTAGGGTAATTAGGATTATTATTTTGCTACTGTCTATTTGATGGAAATTTCAATAGTATCGGTTTTTCTTTGTTAGTTATTAATATTATCGTGAATGTCTGATCTGTTGCATGTACTACACCTCAGCGCTTGAAATTACCAATCCGCGGTGGGCACGCGTGTTATTTAAGACCATCTCTGAGAGAAGGCCTTTACCCTGCAGTGGGAAGTTTATAGGCTATATTAAAGAATATATTATTAGTAATAACACAAACTACCTAACTCCCATATTTATTAAACACGCCTAATCGCGATTATTTAGTCGACCCGTGACCACGGCAACTGTAACGCTGTCGAAACGTCCGGAATTAAGGTAATTAGATTTTATCTAATAAACAATCACGATTAGACCCGTTCAATATATAACTATGTATGAGTAACATGAATCATTAAGAAATACTACTTAACTTCTACGTGAATTAAATTTTATTTTATTAAAAAAAAAGAAAAATCCGGCAATTGAGAATTGAGAAAGGAATGTTACGTTGGTTTGGACATGTGGAGAGGATGAAGGAAGACAGATTGACGAAACAAATATATGTTGCGAATGTGAGTGGAAGGGTTGGTAAGGGACGTCCCAGGCGGACATACATCGACCAAATAGGGGATGTATTAGCAAAGGGAAAGATAAAAAGTACCCGGAACCGACGTGCGTGCATGCAACGACTTACGAACGTTGATGAAGCGAAGGTGATCTGTCAGGATCGTGGCAAGTGGCAGTCTCTGGTCTCTGAGTACCCCTCTGGGATTCAGGCGTAAGGTTATGTATGTATGTATGTATGTATGTATGTATGTATGTATGTATGTATGTATGTATGTATGTATGTATGTATGTATGTATGTATGTATGTATGTATGTATGTATGTATGTATGTATGTATGTATGTATGTATGTATGTATGTATGTGTAAAAAATCGGGACAAACTTTGGAGGCTATCGATACAGAACGCAAAAAAATCCTAAGAACATAGGTTTCGCAACCGATCCTTGGATTTCGTTACATTATTAGTAGACTGCAGACACTCCCGAAGATGGAACTTTTGAACAAGGATTAAAATATCTAGCTAAGTGAGTAAATGAAAGCCTCCAAACTTCGCACCAGAGATGAGTGCGGATGAGTTTTTGCTCGGGATTACACGAGAATGCCATTTCAGTTATCATCGCCTCGGGTTTTATGATTATACTTATACGTGACTTCAATTTTCATTCTCGCCAAGTACATTTATAAATCACGTTAAAGTGACGAAAATGTTTGCTTGTTTATTACGTCACGACGCAATATGCCCCAATTGTTATGGTAGCGTACTCGTAAAATACGTAATTAGTTGCAACTTCGCTTTTGTACGAGTACGTACTATACTAGAAAAAGCGCTCCCACCTTTGAGATCGCTTTTAAGTCCGAGCACTTCATTCGTGTGTTTGAAATTCGGCGCGAAACAAGATCTTACGATACAAACGAAAATAGTATATTTCATTACAAGTGCGGAAAGGCTGTCATTGCAAAGAGTTCCCACAAATGTCTACCCGAGCCGAGGCGCAGCCGAAGGCGAGGGTTGACAGTCGGAACAAGTTGTGTACTAAAAATGTTTTTTTGACTATTTTTAATACTAAAAATGTTTTTTTTAATACAGTTGCTCAAAAAGTGGCGTATTACAGGGACGTATAGCGTGCGGGATGTGGGCTATTACACACTCGTGCTTTTTTTTACCTTCCCCGCACTCGTGCGTTTTCTTTCCCAACAGTCAAAATAATGTCTATTAAAAAGAAAAACCAACCATGAAGTTTTTACTAAAAAAAATCATAGAAGTTTTTATGATTCATGCAGATAAGTATATTTCTAAAAAGAAGCTATTAATTTGTCTATATCAGATTTAATGATTTGATTGAAGAGTTAGGTTAGGTTTCATTTCATTAAATTTCATTTTCATATCATATCATATCAATTAAAAAATCCTACTAAAGACTGGCTGTATGGGCATAGTTCCCTTTGCCTACCAGAATGGGTGAAGAGAAAAAAATCTCTGCTCATATTTTTTACGGTTGGCGCCATTTTCCAAATAATTTTTCTTTATTAAATTGCTTATTTTTTTCGCGACTGTATTCAAAATATTCGTTCAGTACACGTGCGGAACCGTCATAGAAACTTGTTCCGACTGTCAACCCTCGCCTTCGGCTGCGCCTCGGCTCGGGTAGACGTTTGTCGGCACTCTTTGCAATGACAGCCTTTCCGCACTTGTAATGAAATATACTATTTTGTGATTAATACTAACTCACCTTAGTAAGTAATTTGTCTAAGTAAAGTAAAGTAAAATAAGATTTATTGAAATAACACAGTTACAGCATAATTTTTGTTACATAATAATATTGTTTAACAAAAGAGGTGGGTAGGTGCACAATACACAGTTTAACGGCAATCCCCAAACTAGGCGAGGCCTGTATCTTGGGGACTTTATTAGTGTTCACAGAATACATTTTTCACGGCAAGCTAATTACGCAACACGGTTACATTACAAAATAAACGTTTTTGTGAATATCTAATCTAGAAAAACACACTACTATAATGGCATTAATTTGAATGTTAAATATATATAAATATATATGTATATATATGAATACACATAATTATATTGTATAAATATATATAATATAAATCCATTATAATATAAGAATATATATTTGTATAACTACATAAATATTAAATATAGATAATTCAAAAGTAAAACAATAATAAATATATTTGGTTATGTACCTAGTTTTGCTTATAAATACAATAATTACTATTTAACAATCTTAAATAAGTTTTCGGTATCAGTATAATTCTGCCTAATCAAGTATTTTGTAATAAAGATTTTTGCTTCAAAATATGTCAAGTTTATTAAATTACACGACAGCATCAATTTATTATACAAGAAAGGAAAAATAAAAGGGTGGAAGCGCTGTGCAAACGATGTTCTACATAACGGTAAAGGTATTCTATGGGGCCTTCTTGAAGAGTTTGGATCTGGTTTGTGCTTATGCTTATCTATCTACCTATATTTTTGTATATTTTGTGGACACAAAGCGCTCGTGGCCTAGTCAAACCGAGTGGTTGGAATCAATCATCTGAGTTAAGCAACAACAGGCGCGGTCAGGTGTGGGATGGGTGGCCGTCCCGTGAGTACCGTTAGTGGCATTTTTCCGAGCGCTTCCGTGCTCTGCAAGGCACGTTAAGTCGTTGGTGCCGGCTGTCATGTAATGGCAGTCTTTAAGCCATGTCAGAGGCCTTATGGGCGGCTTGATAACTTCTGACAGTAACAGGCCCGCCACTGCACAATCGTCCACCAACCCGGCCTTGACCCCCGTGGTGGAATATGGCCTAACTTTCCTACGAGGCAGGAAGAGACCCATGCCCCAGCAGTGGGGACATACAAAGGTTGATATCGATGGATCTACCTCTTCATCTTTTAGTCTTAACCACCCTCAAGTTCGAGTAAGAAAAGATCGCATTTAGCGATAAAACCGCCAATTGTATACTATGTAACTTAGATACGATTATTTAACTTTATCATTCTCCATACATTTTTAATCTGTAATCTACATTGCAGTTGAGGAAAAATACTCTTCAGCGGCAAGGTTAACATTCTGCCCGCAGATACTCACCCTTGACCGTTTTTTGTAGCCATACTCGCCTACTCTGAAGGGTAACATCGTAAGAGACTTGAGAGCTCATATCCTCAATCCACGATAAATGTGTTTTCTCTGTCCGTAAACGTTTAAATCTTGTATTTATTGAACGTCATTGGCATAACTACCATCAAATCCTTACCAAGAATAGAGTTTAAGAGCAACTCAAGAGGCCATTACTTACAACGGCTATCGGGATCCTTAATCTCTCACGGCATGTTGGCAAGGCCTGCAATTTACTGCGTCCGATGTATTTGGCAGTTGACTTCAATATGTTCACCACAGTAAGTTGAAGTTAATAAGCACATGAAAACATTTCTTCTTTATTCAGGGTATCCCATTTTGAAGCAACATCGGTCAGGACATCGACCCTAACTGATTCTGCGCGTCGCGGTTTGCAGTTATGTTTAACTTTTGATCAGTGGCAAATTTGACTCTGTATCATAATAATATTTTATTTGTATATTTTCCTATTTTAGTACAGAGTATACCAGAGTATATCTTTTAGAGTATACCCCGGCTACTATCGGATAGAATCGGATATATTCGTGTAATAGAAATATCGGAACTAATATGACAATTAAGTATACTTAATAAGAAAACTTTTATACAGTACAGGAAGTAGTATTACACTCGTGTGCTTTCGGTGAAAAACGACGCCCGAGGTATATTCTAAAAGCTAACAGACTGTAGTTAGTTTGATAGCAGAATAACTTTTAGTAGTCAGAGCTGATTCAAACAAATAAAAGATCATAAAATTTGTCTAGCCGTTCTTGAGTTATAATATAAATAGGTTTGAAAATGGTGTCTAAGAGTTTTGCAAAGCACATTTATTTGGTACATTTAGCCAAAAATATTCTGCAGATAAAGATTTATTTAAAGAATTAGAATGTTTTTCGATACGAGTACATACTTTTGCACCAGTCGTGCGGTATACGCTAAAGTTAGCGTACGGTTAAATTTGGGTATTATTTTAAGAACACTCTCTCACACTCTCACAATAGGGAGTGAGTGTGAGATCGAGTGAGTAACCATAATAGTGAGTGAGTGTGAGGCCGAGTGAGTGAGTGTGGGTGCGTTTTTCACATAGTTTCAGTTGAACTTCTAATAGGTCGCATCAATACTCATTTGGGTGGGTCCTCGTCGGTCCAGTGAACCAGCAAGATGACAAAACAGAGTCAACATTTCCGGGTCACTGTCAAGGGGAAATGGGCTGATAGGAAGTCTTACTCAAGAACAAAATAGGTAGAGAATGGCAGAATTGGCATATTGGACAAAAATATCAAGAAATAAAGCTGCTAACGTTATTAAATGACCATGTAATAAATAAGCGTTATCGTAATTTATCGTACAAGAATTTAGACACACGAGCTTATAATTTAGGTACTCGTAAAAATGGTTGCCAAAGTGACCTACTGACCTACTTAGTTGCCGAAAAAAAATCAAACAGAAAAGCTTATATTTATTTTAGTTTCTCCATACTTAGCAGTATTGTTGATAGAAGACAATGTATGTTTAGGCCGATCCTTTGTACGCTAATATCAGATATTTTCTTCCACAAGGGATACGGGAACACTTGTATCAAAGATCGTACCGAAGTGACATTAATATTTGTATTAAAAAGTATCCAAAACCGGCGTTCGTGAATGCAAAGACTAATGAACGTTTACGAAGCGAGAGTGATCTGTCAGGATCGTGGCAAGTGGCAGCCCGGTCTCTGCCACTAAACAATTTTAAAGGACTTAGATGAAGCTAATAATAATATAAAAAACGTAACATAACATCACACCTGTATCCCAGAGGAGTAGTCTGGAATACATGTGTGATTTTATATCAAGTTTTTTAAATATTATTAGCTTCATCTAAGTCCTTGAAAATTGTTTAGTGACAGATAGGGGTGCTCATTAAGGGAGGGCTATGTCCAGCAGTGGACTACATAATATAGCCTGAAGGAAAAGAAGAAGAAAATAGGGGTAAAAATATGTTTATTAGCAATTAGTTATGAATGTAATTCCGAATAAACTTAATTGTAATTTTTTCAAACAAAACATTTACACACTGCCAGATACATTGCTTCTGGCCCCACACAAGGATAAACTGTGTCGTGGGAACCAGAAACAGCGACATCACAAACATGTAAACATCCAAGAACTGGGGAATTTTTTTTGTACCCAGCCGGGGATCGACCCCGGTATCTCTGATTGCTTGGTAGGCAGGTATAATGATAATAAGTATACATTTTACGAGTACCCACTTATGTTCAAAAAAGTTTGAATTCAATTACTTAAATATATACTCTTTCTGTACTATACTGTAGGCAGGTGCAATATAATGATAATATACATTTTACGAGTACCCATTTATGTTCAAAAAAGTTTGAATTCAATTACTTAAATATATACTCTTTCTGTACTATACTGTATAACCTGCATTGTATGACTGGATAAAATTTGATATTTTTTTTAAAGGAGAATTTACGGAAATTATGTAATATTCCCCAAAAGTTACAGTGCCTTTTGTTTTTTGATATAGGTCTAAAATATTCTATGTCAAGATGCCCCTACAGCCAGACATTGGTGGCCAGTGGTTGGCATTTCTACACTTGCAGTAGAGATATTATTCTATGGATTCTCTTGAGCAAGCGCAGACAAAATTTATCAGCTACAAGGTTCGGGTCTCGGTCTATATCTCGTTACATCTGGTGGTCTACAAACACTTAAACAACGAATATAAGATAACACGGAATTATAGGAAGAGAATGCTCTTGTTCCGGTTGCTTTGTAGAAATCTATCACAACTACTCATTTTCCCGGTAAGACAATAGGCTTCGTATCCCCTCGTATCCAATTCCATTTTCTCTTTCAGACATTACACGCGATTCTAACTACTACCTACTATAACACAATCAAACACAACATACCCACAGGTACGCAGGAAAATTCCGTAAAAGTTATGAGATTCTCCAAGCCATAGATAATATAACACGGTAGTCCTAATTTTTTACTAAAAAAACATCTTGGGTAAAGCTGAGTGTCTGAGTTTTTCAAATACCTACCGTAGCGCTTGAACTTGCCAATCCGCGGAGGGCACGCGGGGTGATTTCGCCCATACTGTCTCTGAAAGAAGGCATGTGCCCTGCAGTGGGATGTTTATAGACTACATAAAAAGAAGAAGCAGATTCTGAAATTGCAAATTATAGCCCATACGGGTCCCCTTCAAACCGTCAACAGTTATTAAACAACTTTTGGACAGCAAGCGACATAATACAACTCAACATAGTGTCCCACAAACCTTATAGGTATCTCATAAAGTATTTCTTTCTTATAATGTCATTTGAAAACAGTACATTAGTTAAGTTTTCCTAATACAAATGCATCAATTCTCCAGAGATGTACTAATATGATTTAAGATATACAGTTCACGCAAGCCAGAAAAGGGCATGGAGGTGCTTGGGAGGGGGTTGGGGTCGTAGCGGGATCGGGGTACCGACTCCGATACAGGACGAGGTTTTCATTTCGACGCCTGTTTTTGTGAAAAATCTGAAAATAAATTACAACAAAATCATCACGGCTGCAAATAAAAATATTAAAATAAAAAAGCTAAGTATCATACCCCGGAGGCGGCGATATGTCATCAAGGTAAACAAAGGTTCTTAACAAAAAAACATCAAACAAAATATCAAATTAAAATTAATAACGACGTCCAAATAAAATAATAAATGAACTTGTAAGCTTGCCCCTTATATTGCCATATCCTAGAGGGAATCATGTACGATCTATGGAATGTAATAATGCCATCTTATCTACAACATGACAGCAATAAACAAATGTAATTTAATGAAAAAAAAATTGGAGTCGGTGCTGAACTGCATGCCAGCACATGCATTAGCACCGACTCCAAATTATTATTGTATTAAGACGTTATAGACGCATTTTTCACGATCTTATGTATATACTAAGTAAAGGCTTCCATTTTTAACTACAGCTATATTTTAAAGGAAATAAATACACCAAGTGGAAGAGTTTACAGGCGACGGTATACATTACATAGAACGTTACAACAGTTATAAATTTCCAATAACAAGATA
This sequence comes from Yponomeuta sedellus, assembly GCA_934045075.1. Classification (NCBI taxonomy): domain Eukaryota; kingdom Metazoa; phylum Arthropoda; class Insecta; order Lepidoptera; family Yponomeutidae; genus Yponomeuta; species Yponomeuta sedellus. Next base: position 14,640,021 of record OW203734.1, read on the forward strand.
TTGGACGATAAACAAAGGATCGTTCGCCCGCGCTTATGTACTTATTATACAGTCAGTCCCGTCTTTAATAGGAGCAAATAGTCGGAGTTTATTGTCCGTAACTTTTTTTATTTTTGTTTCATTCTTATAACCAAAGTTCAATAAGACATTCACATAGTAATTTGTTGTCCTCAGCCTTCCTCATCCGGCCTTATGCCAATGTATTTTATAATACGCTGATGCAAGCGTACTCTACTTAGTTACTTATTTTGTAGTAATACATTCGAAACGACTGCTAAATTAAGAAAATCTGAAATCGTTACTAGCTAGCTGAAATAGCGGCTGAGTTAAGTGCTGCTTCTCGGAAATAACTAAACCAATTTCCATTTGACCTAGCTAAACACCGTTCCATTAAATAAGATTTGAATTAAAAAAACTGCATTGAAATAAATTTATCCGTTTAGAAGCTACGATGTTTGAACATATTTAATTCATGTATATTTAAATAGTGTTTTTTTTTTGTTTAATTTGTCTTTGGCAATCTCTATATTTTATTTCTTTCAATCAGATGAATATTTATTACAGTTTATTGAGTTTTACATACATTATGCGACAACCTATAAGTGGGTTAGCAATTACCGTGTTATTTATGTAGGTTTCTTTCTCTGTCACTGAATTGTTGTATCGCCTATTGGTTGTCCTATTTGAATAAAATTAAATATAGCTTACACGCACACACATAGACAGACAATCGGATATACGTTGGCCTCAAACTTATAACACCCCTCGCTTTTTCAAGACGGGCTTAAAGTTTCCGCTATTACTTACAAATGCCTTTTGCTCCAACGATTCCAAATACAGCCTGAACTATGTAATTTGCTGTGGTTGTCAAAGCGTCTTACGCTGAAGATATTATCAAGGTAGGCACCCACTGAGCGTTTTATGTTGATGGATTCGTCTTGTAAGCTGTCACCTAAGCGGAACTATTTCACATGTTCAAAACGTACAACTTTTATGTTCCATCGCATTGATGAGAAGATAGTTTAATAAGAATACCATTTTTGAACTAAAACTTCGGTAAGAATTGCAAGTCTTTTGCTCTGTTTGCGAGTTCCGTCTCTACTCATCATGATTAAGCTCAGCAAATCAGAGCGAAATTTCGTCGGACTCCGAAAAAATTAAGTAAGTGAATCCGGAATAAAGCTAATAACAATACCATTCTGTCGCCACTATTAATAGCTTATTACACAATCAAATAAGTATATCTCTTTAGGTAGTTTTTTTTTATTTTCATATTTTTAACTTCTATTTTGCAACCGATGCATTATATATCATTCTTTGAGTGCGCCTACAAATAAATAAATAAAAGTTTAGTTAGTAAAACTTAATACTATTCTGTGAACCAGAGCGAAACCCGGTCGGACTCCGAAAAATTTAAGTAAGTGAATCCGGAATTAAGCTAATAAGAATACCATTCTGCCACCACTATTAATAGCTTATTATACACAACTAAATAGGTATTTCTATTTAAGTAGCATTTTTTTAACAATCAACTTCTTAACAAAGTAGACAGTTTTTTCGTAATTTTATTACATAAAAATTATTAACTGCTAATTTGCAACACATAGGATAAACTGACATGGCTGACCCCAACGGCTGAATAAAAGTGGTATCGCTATAAAAAGTCAACACACTATTCACAATCTTCTTCTTCGCTGCAAATCCTGTTGTAAACGCTACACATAACTCCCAAAAACCCCGGCACGCTAAATCTCTGTATTTTATCATCTACGATTTAGCAAACCTATAAACTTCCATCATGGCGAACCATTCAATCAAGCAAAGTTTCGACCTTGTACTAACGACGGTAGTCGGGCTTTCTCCGCTGTGGCTCTTATTGCGGCTCCATAAGTGCTAATATCAAACAAAACGCGGAGCCCACTTGTGTTGCTTACCGTACTAATAATCCCTCACATTCGCACCCGATGGCTCTACGTTCCCACAGTTTTGGACTTTTCGGCTTTCATCACACTGTGACCTGTAACGGAACGCAATAAAACGAAACATTTTGTTTCGTTATCAACCTGTGTATGTCCCCACTGCTGGGGCACGGGTCTCTTCATGCATCGCAGGAAGGTTAGGCCATACTCCACCACGAGGGCCAAGTCGAAAAGTCGAAGTTTAAGTCGAAGTAAGACAGTGGCGGGCCTTACTGTGAGAAGTTATCAAGCCGCCTATAAGGCCTCTGACATGGCTTAACGACTGCCATTACATGACAGCCGGCACCAACGGCTTCACGTACCTTGCGAAGTACGGAAGCGCTCGGAAAAATGCCACTAGCGGTAGTCACGGGACGGTCACCCATCCTGCACCCGACCGCGCCTGTTGTTGCTTAACTCAAGTGATAGATTCCAATCACTCGGTTCGCCTAGGCCACGAGCGCTTCTAGGCATTTTGTTTTACCTTCTACAATTAATCCATAACACATTTTGTAAAAAAGAGCGGTGGTAGCGGAAGTAGAACGCCGACTTCTCAATAGTGAGGTCGTTGGTGAGAAAATATTGTGAGGAAACCCTAGTGTCTGAAGTGTTGACATACCTCAGCGCTTGCTGCGTTCAATGCAATAGCCCATCTATAAGGCTCAGTTCGAAAATCTCGGATAACTAAGTAACACATTGTTTACTAATAATTTATCTAGAGCTTATTAGATTTAGAGATTTATTTAGGGTGGCTGGAAAACTTCTGCCAGTAAGACCAGCCACTAGTCTTGCAAGCCTCCACCAATCCGGACTTGGCCCACATTGTGGAGTGTGGCCTATAACTTCCTCAGGGAAGAGACCCGTGCCCCTCGGTGGAAAAATAATGGGTTGAAGATGATGATGATGATTTTTCTAGAGAATCATCACAGGCATTTACAGCCGCTACTGATGACTTAAGCAGTGTCTAAGAGTTTGAAATTTAAAGTCGCTCAGCGTGCTATGGAAAGGGCTATAGGGGTTTCTCTGAAAGATCGAATTCGAAACGAAGTCATCCGACAGAGAACCAAAGTCACCGACATAGCCCACCGAATTAGCATGCTGAAGTGGCAGTGGGCCGGCCATATCACCCGAAGAACTGATAACCGATGGGGTAGAAGAGTTCTTGAGTGGAGACCGCGGATCGGTAAACGTAGTGTAGAACGTCATCAGACTCGGTGGAGCGATGATCTTCGCAGGGCGGCTGGCAAGAGCTGGATGAGAGTAGCCGAGGACCGTGCTCAGTGGCGTGCAATGGGAGAGGCCTATGTCCAGCAGTGGACAATCGTAGGCCGATGATGATGAAGAGTTTGACACTTTTTCGAGTGACTACTTTATAGTTCGATTCTAGAGCGTCCGACCATACTGCATGTAGGACAAAAATAAAGGAAGAGTTTGGATTCGGGTCGGTACGGGTGCCTCCTGACTCTTTTGGCCGCTAGTGGCGTATAATCTAGAGAATAACAGCGTATAAACAAAAGAGTCCAAAGAAAAACAATCCAATAGACCTTTACCAGCTTCTCAATCGAGAAGTCGTGGGTGCAAATCTCGGCATGTATTATTGTTTTCTAGTTACGTACAATTGTTAAGTTACAGTAGCAATGCCACTCGCTAACGGTGAAGAAAAACATCGTGGGGAAACCGGAGTGTCCGAGGTGTTCAAATACCTCTGTGCTTCAAATTGCTACTCCGCGGTGGGCAAGCGTAATAATTAAGCCCAAAGTCTTTCTCTCTGAGAGAAGTGTGCCCTGCAGTGGTACGTATATAGGCATTACAAAAAAATAGAGCTTACTGATCCTCCCGTAGTTAAGTACGCGAAGTACACAAACGTCTATTTTTTTAAATACGCCTCTGCTCTGCGGAGCCTAGTGTGAAACGGCGCTTTCACAAAAAACACACGGCCTTAAGTAAAAGTTAATCAAACGTGAATTTCACTTACTGGCTGGGGCCTTACTTTTTGAAGGACCATTACATTGACGATGGAGTGACCCATCAATTTGGCCGCGCGCCGACCGCACGCGCCTCGGGCCTGTACTCGACGTGCGAAACGTTTTATGAGGGTCCACAGACTGTGAACCCGCGCTGGGATGGTGGGGTTCGGCCTTGTTTCCTTCTGGGAATAGTTGGGGAAACTTGGCCCTATAGTCTGGAGCGCACTTACCGGCGTCGACCGCATTTTGAGTACAAACTGTTGAGGGTAAGAAGTCTAGTACAAGGAGCATCAGAAGTGAAGTTATAGTCATATTTTATTCATGAAATTAAAATTTCAAAAGTTTATGTTCAAAATAACGCAGAAACTCCGACTAAGTCGCAGTATGGACACGTAGTTCAGGGATGTTATACGTGTCATAATTATGGTACATGTACCATAATTCAGTCGTTCGTACCATGTACCATGATACATCCATTATGGTACGCAAAAGTACCATAATTTTGCAATTTTTTCATCACAAGCACTTTTGCATCACATATTTTCATCTTTCGCTTTTGCTGTTGAGGAGTTTTTTTTATATACCGATATCTAGCACACAAAAAAAACATTCATTCATTTCGTTCAGTAAGTTGATAAGAACGTTCATATCTGTGATAGTTTTTGTAGTCTGTGGATTGTAAGTGAAATTCACAGGTGAACTTTGAGCTTTATCGGTAATTTTTCTTCAAAAAGTTGAACTTAGTCAGAAGTAGCGAATAGCACAGATTAAAAAGAACTAAGCGAGTAGAGTGTTCGTTTGAAGAATTTATGAAAATTCGAAGAAATTTTAATACTTTAATTAATAGTACCTACTTACCTAATTTATTAAATCCGTAAGAGTTTTCCCACCCGTACCTAATTTTTTTCAAAAATACCATAAAATTGAGCGTCTGGTGCCATAATTCAAGAGTTGGCATCTAACATCCCTGACGTAGTTTAACTTATAACATTCATCAGAATGATACAAGTGAAACTAAGTGTCCAGATCATTTTGGAGAATGAGAGACAGTGATAAATAAACTCCAAACGTAGTCTTTTTAAAGTAATTATGTATCATCATCATTCTAAAACCTAGAAGTCATGCATTGAACGGGCTTCAATTCCAGATGTCTTTGTCATCTAAATAATATTTTATATTATACAGTAGCCCTTTTGACACAAAGTGTGCTTTACTCATTTTTGAAACGCATTTTGATTTCTTTAACTAGGCCAAGCTCAGTTTTTTTTATTACTAAAGATATTACTAAAGATATCATATCTTTCACATGGTTTTGAGCGTGCTTAGTACTTTGCACATTGTTCTCCAAGCACAGTGCATGTAGTTTACCCGGACAATAGATTGTGACTGAATTATTAATAATCCCAGCCGCAGAAACTCAGCAGTGGAACAAACTTTAACCATCACAACAGTAGAGGTCCAATTCCCATGGTCTCTACTGTTCATTTACTAGACGGAAAACCGTTACAATAACGCAGTTTAAGAGCACTTAAGCAGAACAAGAAGCTAAGCCTACCAAATGTGAATTAGAATTAACCACAATCAGGCATTTACATACTTTTTAACTCCTCTGTTTCAAATGGCCAGTTCGCTTGATGAAAGAAAAATAACAGCTCCGCTATTACTGGCCACAGCTCTATTTCAGAAAAAAGAATACAATATGTTTGCTCTTTTGTTTTAAGCAGTGACACGTGCAAACAGAAACATGGTGGTTACATTTGAATTTGGAACGGCAAATGGCGCCCGAACGTAGACGATTTTTGGCGCGGTCTGTGCCTGTATAATTTCCACTCTACAAAAACTTGGAAGCTCCATACCATGTTTCAATGTGTTTCAAGTTATTTTGTATTACAAGTCGTCTTAAATTTGTACAATCAAGCTTTACATAAAGCGATCGTGGGATCAATTCCCACTGGGGGCCACCGTAGTTTTGTATATGTCCTCAGTCTGGTTGTATTTCCATGTTTGTGATGTCCTCGCAGGGGACAATATAGGATACGTATAGGGTATCCTAGTTTGGGACCAGGACACGTGATCGTAGGGAAGTTATTATTATTACTACATTGTAGTTTCAGCGACATCCATGTCATAACTGAGTAAAGTGGACGCATGTAAAGGTTGAGTTGCTGCCGATTGTACTATTCACTTGGCTTGGGTTGTATTTAATTAAAAAGAAATGCAGCCTTGCATACCCTTGACTAGGTGAGGAAAACTTCGTGTGATGACATCATTATAAAAAAGAAATGGAGGCGCCATCTCGGCTTATCGCTTTTTTCTAATTAAGTGGTTGTAAGGTCTTAGAGTAAATTATTAGAGTAATAATCCTGGTATTTTCTGCAAAGTAATAACTTTACACTAACTTATTGATAATATGATAAGTTAGAATACAAATATAAGTATTTCATTCAGTATTATATTTAAAATAAGGTTTTCTACTATTTCCATAGTCGTACGGTAGTATTTCTTACATGTTTGACACTACTTACTAGTTGTGTTTTAAGGCCAACCACATTAATATACCACAGCTTTTAAGAACAAAAAAATTCCTAATTACCCAGGTACTACCATAATACTCGTAAACTTGACTATACATCAATCTTTTAATCTACGTTAAGGACAACTTAGGTACATAGTTACATACATGCATAGTTATTATTACTTTCATAGTTATTCGCTTTTATCAATCGTATACGGCCTTTTAATGTATTCTGTTATCTAGTGTGTATCTAAAATAAAGTTCTAATCTAATCTAATCTTAACAGGATTATAATCTTTATATAATTATAATAATCCTTATTTTAATCTTAATTCTTGACAGGAAAATTGTAAAAACGTAATAAACGATCATAAATCCGTATAAAATCAGTTTTAATTAATCTAATCTTACACCAGCTGATCCGAGAAACTGTTGTTTCGCCATATTAATTAGCCTACGACCTATTCTCAGACTCACCAAATACACAGAATCAAATCAAGAAAACCACGAAGCAATTTCGTAGGAGTTGGATAATAAAACCTATGACAGGAAATATTCATACATTTGATTTAACTTGTACAACCGCGATTAGACCCGTTAAATATATAACTATATGTAGGCATGGCCAGTTATTACTTACTACACATATAATACATTTTGGGCATTAATACGTAAGCTTAAGCCCTCAAAAGACTGAACCGTCATCTCATTTTCATTTCTCGCAACATCGATTCGGAGTGATTCCTCATTCCGCAAGAGCTCTTCATCTCCGAAGTAAATTGAAACTCCCGGGTCTCTCCTTAGTAACTCGCAAATGTTGTTAGGAATAATGCTCAAAGGAATTAGATACTTACCACTGCATTGATTTCGTTACAAAATTTGAGGGTACAAGTCAATCGTTTGACTGATTATATAATCCTGAGTCTCTTAGAGCAATTTTTCCAATAAATATGCTTTTAAATATATTTTTAGAAGATTTTTTTTCATGAAGTTCATTATTCATTTCATCATTATTTTCTCATTAAGATTTCATATCGAAGCCTTTTTGTTTTCAGAAATATTAAAATAAGTTTTTTTTTTATGTAGCTTGTACACGTCCCACAGGACTTCCCGCAGGGCACAGGCCTTCTCTTAAGCAGAGATTATGGACTTAATTACCGCGCAATTTCAAGCGCTGAGGTATATGAACAACTCAGTCACATGATGTTTTACTTTACTGTTAGCGAGACTAAAATACATTTTATCACGGTAATGTACCAACTAGGCTTTACTAAAACCTCGTTTCTGAGACACAATTTGCTGTTGTCAGCCAGCGTATTAAATTGTGACCGTGACGGGTCACGAGCTCTACCCCACGGCGCGATAGCCGCCCATATAAGTAAAAATAAAAACATGACTTCTCGTAGACAATATCCCATAAGTTCGATAGGTATCCGACGCCGCGTACATTGCTCCTGACACGGGTAAGTATTCATGTCGGAGATGCCGATTCCTGGTAATAAACCCTCGTTATGGACACGGCAAATATCTAGTGACAGGGGTCTGGAGGGTACTTTAATGTTAACTACGTAAATTATTGCCCCCAATTAAGAACAGTTTGTCTAATACCTAGGCTTTGCCGGAAAAATAATAACGCGCGGAGATATTAATATGTCTGTTCGGTGCGTATATGCCTTGTACGAGTACCTACGTAACAAACGACCGATAAAACTTGTTGGAATATTTTATTGTGAAAACCTATTCAGAGGCTAAAAATTCCACCCATGCCGAGATTCCAACCGGCGACCTCTGGCTATCCGTGTCAGCGCTCTTTCCAACTGAGCTAATGGGCGACTCACCGGCATCAGTGAAATTTCGAACCTCTTTACACTATTCTCTATATTACGTACAGGCAGCGACATCTGGCTGAAGTAAATTGCATCACTTACAGCCCCGAGTACCTACTTTGCAGTTACGTTTTTACATCGGAATGATAACGCTGTACCCACATGATTATACTATGTTTATTTTTAATGCACTAACCCGTGCTAAGGACAATTTTAAAAACCTATTTAGAGGCTAAAAATTCCACCCATGCCAAGTCGTTTATTGTGCACCAAGTCGTTGGTTTGGTTGTCTAGAAAATAAGAGCTCACTAATAAGAGTATCAGACCTAATAGACCACTTAATAATAAGTCCGCCACCTATGTTCTCATTATATGAAATGTTCTTATTATTTCCTTTTTGTCTATAATAAAATGTTTACTACCAGTTGCGTTATGCGTTATGCTCGTGAACGAGTCTACGGCCGCATCAGTAATATATTCTCTTACATCTCAAAAACACTTATAAGACATAAAGAGTCACTTAAAATGAGTGTTCTGTACGTATTTAATAAGTTAGGAAAAATGAATGGCGTCACTCTGTTTTTAGGTGTACATGAACTTTGTTCACCACTATGCTAAGAACTGCTAACAACAACGCTGATGTTCTTTTGTTTTCTAATTTCACGAATCACGTCATTTTAATACTTGGTGGAAAGATATAGCTAAAAAACACAGAACTTTTTTTATATTCCACTTTGAAATCTTATTTTCCTAATGGTTTTGCGCACTATTTAATACGTATTACCCTATATTTAAAGTAGTTATTGATGACTTTCATCGGATCTTATAAGGATATAATATTAAAAAAGCACATCAGAGTTGACTACAGCTGTGAAGGCAGCAATTCGCCTTACTGTCCACTATAGAATCGACGCGATGGTAGCTATTTAGACATTTAACAAACACTTAAGAAGTTAAAAACCAAATATGTTTTGTATAAGGTCTTGGGTTCGATTCCCACGAATCCCACAACCCCACGATTCCCAAGGAACCTCGTTCTTACTAGATTTGTACGGCCTCAGTCTAGTTATATTGTGATGTTCGTGATGTCGTTGCCTGGTGATCATAGCACAGGGTATCCTAGCTTGGAACCAGGACAAGACAAGGATTATGTTTTGTGAAAGTTATTATTTTTAATGATTATTTAGATATATTCATTCAAAGGTGTCGTTCTAAATGCTAACTTGCAATCTTTGTCCATAAATTGGGGGTTCATAATCAACGGTCGGGGAGTTATTCTGGTGTGTCAATTTGATTTCATTTTGTCAAAAAAATGCAATAACGGCCGACCTTTTACCAAACGCCTTATAAAAAACAATTCCTTGAGGCACTCCAAAACACATACTTAAATTGACTGGAGATTTTACAAGAATAAGACGTAACCACAGATGAAATGAAAAGCCGCTAGGAGTGTTTTAGTGGAAACGTGTTTATATAAATAAGGCCGTTAGTCTTTGGGAGTTTTTCAGTTAACGTTCCAGATTTGACAAATTCGTGGTTACACTCTGCTTAATTTTTGATGGCAAAAGTGAAAGTGAAATTGTATTTTTCCCTTTGCACAAAGCACAAGCGGACCACATATATGCTTTACTGCAGAGCCTTTCCCAGAGAGAGAGTGAATGTAACGGTGCAAAATATATCTTTAAACCATTTTCGATATTTCTTTCATTCTGTCCTATTTAGTATTTCTTAATGATTCGCGATACTCATACATAGTTATGTATGAAACTGGTCTAAACGCGAATATTTCTTAGGTTAAACGTAATTACTTTATTTCCCGATGTTTCGGGAACGTCGTCGACGTTTATTTAAATCAAAATTTAAAATTATGTCACACATAATTTTTTTTTAATTCCACTTGTAACTTTTTGACTTGCTACACTTTTCTATCACTTTTTGACGAAACAACTGACGATTTTTACCTTACAAATTTTCTAATATTCCTGTTTATTCCGATCAGTATTTATTTCTACAGTTGTAATATAAACTGACTGTTCTTGAAGTCACATATATATTTATTACCATTGAACATGACTTCAAGATAGATAGATATATATATATATATACATATATACATATATATATATATATATATATATATATATATATATATATATATATATATATAGTACGAAGCGCTCGTGGCCTAGGCGAACCGAGTGATTGGAACCAATCACTTGAGTTAAGCAACAACAGGCGGGGTCGGGTGCAGGTGACCGTCCCGTGACTACCGCTAGTGGAATTTTGCGAGCGCTTCATGTCATGTAATGGCAGTCGTTAAGCCATGTCAGAGGCCTTAAGGGCGGCTTGATGACTTCTGACAGTAAGGCCCGCCACTGTCTTACAATCCTCTACCAACCCGGACTTGGCCCCCGTGGTGGAGTATGGCCTAACCTTCCTGCGATGCAGGAAGAGACCCGTGCCCCGGGGACAGTGGGGACATAGAAGGTATGATAACGAATATAAGTATGGGCCAGTGCCTTTTGTTTTCCACATCTATTGTGTTTGAATTTAAATTCAAAGTATCAATTTATTAAAATTTCCTATTCTTGCAGCCTAATAATAATCATAATTGGGTATGGTACTCGAAACTGAAAGAAAGAACTACTCATAAATAAATTAAATTGCAATGGTCAATACCCTAATGCTATGTGTAATCTTTCCCCAAATTATGTAGTGTAATTAAAGAGTCGTCTGCCAAACTATGTTTTCTTCAGTCTTGACACAAAATGTTTTTTATGGATACTTTAAAATGCCGTCTGTATATTTTAGAACGCACGCGTGCGATACGATACGTCCAACCAGACGGTGGTTTCGGTCCATACATCACTTCATCTGTTTAGTCTGGTGACATTGATGAATGTTCATTTTGAACAAATGGCTCGCCGCGTTTTGTACCGCGACTGTGTTCCGCATACCCAGAGTAGATGCTTATAGCAGGGAGTCTACTTACTTATTATGTCCAAAATTCGTCCAAAATACGAAACCACGAGACCTAAACTGTGAGAATACTGGATTTAATAAATGACTAATAATTAATCGGATCCATTTCCAAAGTAGACCCCCAGGCACCAAACAATAACACTGTAGCCCAGAGATTAATGAGAAAATCTTTGTCTTTTTTAACGCCGACTACAATGGGGGCTGTGTTAATAAATAAAGGCTGTATTTAGCTCTTTTCGGACCCCGGACCTAAATCAATATAACAAGAGAAAAAGAGCAAAAGTGTGTTACGCAAACTCTGCTGAAAGAGGGCACTAGAAACTCTTTGATGGAAACGTTCAAAGGGTGTCAGTAGTTTACTGACGCAAATAAGGTAACAAACTACGATTTTCAGCTTTATCAGATACAAGGAAAACTTTGACTTTATTTTAGATTACTTTTGAGATACAATGCGTAGACTTAATTTTGACACTTTAGCCACTCAGACCAAACCTTTATGTCGTTCAGGCCAGGGTCCTTAAGATATGAGTGAGTAGCAATTATACACAAAAGGCACAAGTACGACTGAGAAGGTGACACTTCTTGATGTCATTAAAGACTTAAAGTGGCACGGAAAAACAAGACAACACTCATTCGCATCAAATTTTCGAGAGGTCCTCTAAAAGGCCATTCGCATCAAGTACTTTACGTAATAAAAGAATCGCCCACTCGGGAGAAAAAAGGATAAGAGAAATCTGAATAAATTCGAACTCTACCCTCGGCAGCGAAGAATACCTATTCTTATTGCATAAGTCATAAATTCGATTATCGTCTACATTGCAGTCTACGTCCTTTCAGAGTGTTAAAGGACTGCCAAATTGAAAATCAACAATTGGCAAAACAGTTTGCCATGAATTTTATTATAGGCCTTTCCTTACTTTGTTTTCTATGTCCACACAATTTCCATGTTGTGTGGAGGTTCATAATGAAAACTGTTTGCTTTTTTCGACTAATAGAAACGCGTGTGTTTATTTTCCAATGTTTACACGATCGTGATCGGAGGGTTTGTTTGGTCGAATATAGAGTTTCAAACTTGTACCTTGGTAACTCTATAAACCTCTGAAATGTATTATTCCTGAAACACGTCGATTGTGTGTAATACGACTTTAATTCTGTGACTTTACTTTTTATTTTTCGAAATAACACCGTTTTTTTTTTATTTCGCCAATTTTACCTCTTTACGTCTCACTTCAGGGCACGGGCCTTCTCTTAGAGAGAAATTATGGGTTTAATCACCACGCGTGCCAACCTTAGATCGGCAATTTCAAGCGCTGTGTTTCAAGGTATGTGACCTCAGGCACTCAGGTTTCCTCACGATGTATTCAAACACATCTAAGTAATGAGATGATTTATACAGCGCTCTTCACTCACACTAGATGGTGGAATGAAGATACCACTGAATTGTGTACGCTGTGAAGGAATTTTCGCAGTGTGCACAATTTTCACACGCCCTAACAATGTTGCAGCCTCCAATAAATCACCGTTCAATCCTTAGAATAGACAAATGTTTATTCTATTGAATACATAAGGTTTTAAGTATTACCTGAAAGGCAACGCCACTACAAAGCAAAAAATATTGGCCGACTGTGAGTCCAACTTGCATACTACTGGTACCGTAAATAATGTTACGTTTAGATCGTGAGGAAACTACTATTTGTCTGAGGTTTTCACATACATCAGCTTGAAACTGTCAATCCGCGATGGACATGCCTGGTAATTAATCCCATACTCTGTCTCTTTCAGAGAGAAGGCCTATGCGCTACAGTTGGACGTTTATAGGCAGACAAAAAAAATATAAGTAACAAAATAATTTATTTCTGACTTAAAAGGCCTATACAAGACTAAGGGCCGGTTCCCGAACTGAGAATTTCACTAAGTGAATACTTAAGTAATGTTCTGTCACGCTCTTTTCTGAGAAATTGTAAGAGACAGCACTACAGTTAACCATTTACTAAGCGAAATTCTCAATTCAGAAACTACCCTACGACAAAAATTTTGACATACATGTTTTCGTTTACCATTAAAATTATTTTATCACCCGCTGGTGAGCTAGACTCATTACCTGCATTAGGAGATAGGAGACAGCGCCTGCTTCCTCCGTTTACAAATAATTACACCAAATCCTAACTAAAACGGTTTTACGAAAATCTGTAAATTACTGTATCTGTAAAAACAATAGTATTTTAGGAAAGTGTTCAGTGTTGTTTCATTAGTTTCCTACATTAGTTTCCCCACTGTTGTTTGTCAAACAATATTTATTTATTTTCCTTTTATCTTGGTTCTTTGTGTCTTAAACGTCGAGGCGCGTTAACGTCTTCGCTTTCCTGAGCGTCTTTATTGCTAAATTTCCTACAGTTTGATGAAACGCCCGTGTCAAGAGCCGCGGCCGGACAGACCAAGCTCCTTATTACACTCTGTTTACGACTATGCCACCTACAACTTTTATGATTCGGGCATTAAACTTAAGCTTAGACTTTACATTGATTAAAATTTAATAGTACCCAGATAGGAGTCATTCAAGCTTTATTGCTTTGGACTGCGAGAGTTGGCATATAGAGGGGACAACGCTAACCAAGATTGGGCAGTGAACAAAAACTGAATTAAGTTTTTTGATGCATTTAAAAGATGAGAGAAAATTCAATCTCATGCGCCTGACATGAAGGTTTTTTGACTTGCAGGTTTTGTTTGAAGTAGTTTTAAGAGCTGTTACAGGACAACCCATAGACAAGGTACGTTTGTAAACCAAAACAAAAAGTAATACTTAATGTTTCATTGATTTAAACAAGCACCGATGGCCTGATGAAGAATCTGCCGCTTTTTTTTCAAAATTACATAAGCCGAAAGCTGAAAGGTTGTGTAAGATATGGGCTAAAGACTAACCAAAAGAAACTATAGGGAAATAAATTATATCAGAAGTATACGAGTCAAAATTCTAATAAACAGTCAAAAAATTTTTGTAGTGTCTAAGTTGTAAGGGTGCTTGCCAGAACACCCAAGAAATAAAATAAGAAGACTTTTTGCATAGGTTTTTATTTTAAATAATAGCTCATTGGTACCATTTAAATACTAATGTGGAATTCGGCGACTTTAATATAAAATTATTAAAGTCGCCGTGCCTAATAAATTATAAACTTAAAAAAAATTTTTTTTATATCGATTAATATTACATAATGAGTTTGCTCAGTATGAGAAACTTATAAGATAAAGACATAATTTTAGGATTCGAACAAGAAATTACGATCGATCTTTATAACAGGGTTTTTAAGGTTTCGTAGTCGACTAGGAACCCTTAAGATTTCGCTGTGTTCGTCCGTCAGTCTGGCTGCGTAATTGTCAGAGACAATTGGCTTGAAATTTAGTATAGACATACATATTCATCACGCAGACAACGGTAGGAATCTAGTAAGGTATCTTTTTTTATGGTTCACCTAAATTAGGTATACAGCTTTTTTTCTCATCCGTATCATAATGTGATATAGGTCAGAAAGTTTCATTGGATCGGTCATTTAAACATACTGCGGGTGTAGGAAGATCATTTTTATTTACCTTAGTGAGTAAATTTCGCTTTAAAGCTTAACATTTCGCAAATAGAACTAATTTGCGAAATGTTAAGCTTTAAAGCGAAACTTTTGTCCTGGACTAATCTCTAGGACTCAATTTGAATTCACTCTGTGAAGTTGTAATAACCTTAAGCGAAGGAAGACATTGCGAGGAAACCTGAGTGTCTGAGGTGCTTACACATCTCAGCGGTTGAAATTGCCAATCCGCGGTAGACAATAAATTGCCACACATTTAGTAACCATAGTCCCATACTCTCTCTGTGAGCGAAAGCCCTGCAAGGACGTATTTAGGTTACACAAGAGAAAGAGAGGATAGGCTATAAAAGAAATCACCAGGATTGGTTCCGATTTTGTTCGTGAATTTATACGAAGCAACACTACATGCTTTTTTATTCATAGTGTAGCTGCAACCATTTGGTTGTTCGACGTGGGTTAAAGAAGAAAAACAATTGCAAGAACCTCGAGACAAATGTTGAAATTTCTACCCCTTCTGGTTAATTGCCGACCAAATTATACGAGATTATTACAATTTACTACTCTCCAAGCTTCCCATACTCTCTGCAATATTATTTTGAACGTAAATTATGACACACGAGGGATCAACAATAATTAATTTGTCCGAGTCAAAGGGCCCAGAAACAATTTCTGCCCAGGGCAAGCAACCGCAACTAAATTGATTAGGGATGGATGCCCAGGCGGCCCATAAACATTATTTTAACATTTAGTTGGGAACTACATCAGTGGTAAACTAAAACGGCTTTACTTTTAAAGATACTATCCCTTAAAACGCTCCAGAAACGCTGTCTAATATAGTCTGTGGTAAACATTTTACGAGGAAAAATTGTATCCACATTAGAGGAGTCGTATTTTTATAAATCAGTCCATCATTTGATAATTTTCAGGTATCAACCCTTTGTATGCCCCCACTGCTTAGGTACGAGTCTCTTCTTGCATCGCAGGGAGGTTAGGCCATAATCCGCCACGTAGGCCAAGTCTGATTTTCTGCAGGATTGTAAGACAGTGGCGGACCTCACTGTCAGAAGCTACCAACGGCTTAACCTTGGGCTGAAATATTCGAAACTAAACATTTGAAAAAAAAAAACAATATTATTGTCATTTGATTTAGAAGAATAGGCAAAGTCCGCGCCACCGCTGAAGTCCATTGAGTTAAGACACTTCCGTCCTTATTTCAATGTAGACAAGGTCTCCTCAGTGGAACATGAATGATGCCCCGTGCTCTGTTTCATTAGTCTGAGTACTTCGAAAATTATTATTTTTTTTTTTTTATTTTTTTTTTTTTAAAGAAGACTAACAGCACAATATAACAGAACAACAGCAACATAGGAAACAGAAGGCCAATTACAAGTCTCCACTTATAAATACAGTATAGTAAGACAAACAGATAAACACAATCATAAACAACAGATTACAGGTAACACAAACATCGGACATACCACAGAATATTGTATGTACCAATTTAGAGACAAATTTGTACAGTGTTTCTTGTTTTAACATAATGTTGTACTTATGTATACTACGCATATATATTAATCGCTGAAAAAATTCGCATTAAGTCTAGATTTTAGACTAAACACCGAGGAATTAAACAAGTCTATGTCAATACTCTTCGCCAATTTATTAAAGCTATTACAGACTCTCCATAAATATGAATTTTGTCTATACCTTGTTGAGACACTGTCCAGATAGAATACCGGATTATTTCGTCGTGACCTATGCGGGACATAAAACCTTAATTTGCTAAGAAGGAGTGGACAGTCAATTTGACCCGTCGCAATGCGGAGTAGTAGGGCTAAATCTGCCATTTTACGCCGCTTTTGGAGTGGCAAGATGTGATGTGACCGGCATGAACCTATATATTCCCGACTTCGGCATTTTGTTCTAAAATTCACGTGACGAATGAATCGTTTTTGGATTCCTTCTAATCTCTTAACATACACATCATAGCAAGGGTTCCAGACTTGAGATGCGTATTCCAGATGGCTTCTAACATAGGTACAATATAAGATTTTTAAAGTTTTAATATGTTTGAAGTCTCTAGAAATACGCATAATAAACCCTAGCGCTTTATAAGCTTTTTTTACAATAGATTGGATGTGTACATCGAAAAGTAATTTAGAATCGTGAATTACGCCTAAGTCACGGATCGATTCTTCTTTAACTAATTTATGACCTTTAAGTGTGTAATTAAAATTAAATAAGATAACTTCTTCGTCGGATATCGTAAAAATACTTAAATTTCAATTCTTTTCATATTAGATGTATAATAAAGTATTTGTTGATATTCGTTGGATGTATGTAACAGAGACGTCCGACATCTGCAGTTCAAACTCTTAAGATTCCCAAATAACTGTCAAAATCTATCCAGTCTCTATGACAATTAAACATTTTATTAGTTTGCCAGAAACTATCCATTGTCATTGAAACTTTTCATGCTGACGCAACGTTTAGTTTCGATTACATTCAGTTAGTACTCTCCGCAAGCTTTTGATGAAACTGTGCTTGTACGTAATCAAGTTTTCGTCTCGAGTGGCCCCTTCACCGAGTTTCTGTACTATCCAATTTTAAAGGTAAACAACTACTCTATAGAATGACGAACGAAGCCGAATTTCTCGAGCGTGGCTCGTGTGTTTCTAGAATGCTTTGTTTCGTGCTCCAACTATGGAATTGTTATTATTAATTTTACTTCTTTCTACAACCTCGCTTTGATTGTTTATTTCAACAGAAATTAGAGCCCCCATTATTTGTTGTGATAGTGTACTGAGTATTGCTCCAGGCAACCGAAATATAGGGTTATTTCTAAACTACGTAATTCTTGAGACACCCTAATTAGAGTTCGTGTTTGGCAGTCCTTTTTCTATGACGTTTTTCTCAGATTTTTATTTATCGGGGTATGGGAAGGGGTTTGGAGGGGGGAGTTTCGGGGTTTTTGTAATTTTATTGAATTTCCGCATTACGCATTCCACTTTCTACTCCAAGATGGGATTAAAGTAGCTGTAAACTTTCTTACACTTTTAGTTTATTAACGATAAGTGGTTCGCTTGTGTACTTAGAAAGTCGGTCGAATCGCTTCCAGGCACTACTCAACAGGTCCCTATAGTAATTCGAGCAACTAACACAAACCAACTAGAACTTGCTCGGTCGACTTTTACTTCACGAAGAATAGGCACGTTCCGGAATGGGGTTAAAAAACCGCAGACTATATGAAAGTAAAGTAAATGGAAGAAAAGGATTTTCCAGCGGAGTCACGGCTGCACGGGGCGTAGCGCGGAAGTGCGGTGCGCCCACATCAATTTATCTACCGCGGCTGCTAGGACGTGTTCACATCGAGCTGTTACCTGGTGACTAAATTTCGAGTTTTTGTGGGATTTGGCAGCAGTCGCTCAGATAAATTTAGGTATGCGCCCTGAAAAAGGCTTTTTCTAGGCAGGGATCGCTTTATACTGCGCTCGCATAACTTAAGGCAGTCCCTCAGGGAGCAATTCCCGGACAAATGTAATTTGATTTTTATTTATAAACGATGGATTTTGCGCACAAATCGAGAATTGACATGTTTAGAGTTGGATATCGATATCAACCCTTGTATGTCGCCACTGCTGAGGCACGGGTATCTTCCTGCATCGCAGGAAGGTTAGGCCATACTCCATCACAGGAGCCAAGTCCGAGTTGGTGGAGGATTGTAAAACAGTGGCGGGTCTTACTGTCAGAAATTATCAAGCCGCCCACAAGGCCTCTAACATGGCTTTACGACTGCCATTATATGACAACCGGCACGAACGGCTTAGCGTGCCTCGCGAAGCACGGAAGCGCTCGGAAAATTGCCACTAGCGGTTGTCGCAGGACGGCCACCCATCTGCAACTAAACGCGCCTGTTGTTGCTTAACTTGAGTGATTGATTCCAATCACTCGGTTCGACTAGGCCACGATCGTTTATAGAATTGGATATAAAATTATCAAAATAGAATCATAGGTCTTCATAGAAAAAATACACAAGGCAATAATTTCTTTTTACCCGACTGCAGCGAAGCCCAAAAGGAGGGTAATGTGTTTAGTTCGTATGTATGTATGTATGTATGTATGTATGTAAGTATGTCCGATTCTATGTTCCCTCATAACTCCTTAACCAATGGTCAGATTTTGTTAAACAAGGTGTCATTCGATTCGGCATCCTTGCGCGGGTGTCATAGGCTATATAAAATCATAATTATGCGATCAGAACCGTGACGAAAAATAAAATTCGTTAAGAAGCTTCGTTAAAGTACAGCTAGGAGCTACTAGATGGCGCTGTTATATTTAGTTTATTGAATTCAAATACTAATTTTATTGAACTACCCCTAACAGGTGTGAAATATTTAAAACAGAATTTTGCGGATGACGTAGGTTACATAAAATCAGTATTAATAATAGAGAACCAACGGAACATAAAATAACATTTACTTCTAAGCAATTAAAGTACTACTTTTAGCCACTTGATGGCGCTGCTATATTTTATTTATTCTAATACATGTGTATACATAATTTCGGCTTTGGTCTACATGTAAACAAACCATTTATAGAATCGGTACAAATGCGGAAAGAAATAATTCCTATAAAGTGGTTTGATCCTTCTAGACATTCATTTAATTAGAAAATATAATTTTGTTTAACTACGCCTAACACGTGCAAAGTATTTAAAAGAGAATTTTGCGGGTGTCGTTGATTACATAAAATCAGCATTAATAGAGAACAAACGCAACACAAATAATATTCACTTCTAAGTAATTAAAGTACTGTAGCATTAGTTCCTCTACCCAACCACAGATGGCGCTGTTTGTGTTCTAAATTGCGGTATGGTTTTGTCCGAAGGCCCTACATAATATTAAACAAAATTGGATAGTATTTGAGCGTTTGCGAATCACCTCGACCAATACTGACTGACCACTAATAATTGGCACGACTAGTGACGAAGGTAATATACCTCGCTTTGCGCTGTGGTGCGAGTAGTACAGTTGCTGTAATCCTTAGTTTCATATTGCTACAATAAATAGATCCCTAAGTACGTGCTGTCGTGCTAAAACAACGTTTCTCTTCTTGTCTGCTGAAACCCTGTCCTGTCCTGTCCATGTAAACAAACCGTCTATAGAAACGGTATTATGTGCTGAAAGAAATAATGCCTATAAAGTGTTTATTTCTTTCTACGCCATTCGTTTATCTCATTAATTTAAGAAATATCAACCTCATAGGGGGTAAAAATAATTATTTTTTAACACTGGTATTAATTTCCTACTGACACTTAGACCAAAAGTAACTGAACAAAATATATAAAGTGTAGCATGTAACTCCTTTTCCCCTGTGCGGTTATAGTCAGACAAGCTGGGTTCAAAGAAGAAACAATAAATGATAAAAAAATATTTGAACGCTCTCATTGGTAACCGAAGACGGATCCTCCGTGACGTCGTATCGTTAGGACCCATGAAATTTTAAAAAATTCTAGCTCTATTCATCTTAACGAATTTTATCTCGTTTCCTCCGAAAATAAGATTATGATTTTGTGTTAGGTTTCCTGTTCACTTGTGAGACCAAAGATTGCTTATCTACACCTAAATATTCAGTAAAATTTTTCAATGCTTTAAGGGGCCACCTCAAGATGAATTTGTTATAGTTTCATTTTAATACCGGTAATATTTTGGCATTCAGAAAACCAAGATTTTGTGTGTCTCCACGCCGATGCTACAACACTAAATAACTACGCCAGGCCGAAGGCCGAGCCCCATCATGCGGGTGCGAGGAAACTTGCCGCGACGAGATTGAAGGCCGAGCTCAATACAGGTCGCGGCACGGCCGAAGGCTGTGAAGCGGGCTAGAGGAATACTCCCACGGCGATTCCAAATGCTGAGCTCTATTTACGCTGATGCCAAATGGAGAGACTATTAGCGCGGCTGAAGGCCGCGACAGTTACTTAAAGTTGCTGTTAGGAGTAAACCTGTCGCGCCTTTGTACAGGCCGCGGCTGAAGGCTCAGACCATTTATGTTCCCATTTACAAGTCCTTATTCTAAGTAATTAGCGAGACCGAAGACTGGGCCCAGCAATGCAAGCACGAAGAATTCTACTCTGGACATGTCGAAAGCTGAGCGCCGTTCAGGCCGAGGACATAATTTGTGACTATTCCAGTCCCCACCTACAATCGTTAACATTAAATAACTAGGTGCAGTGGAGCGTTTTTAGGCTACATAAAAAACAGACAATTTATGTAAGGATGATAAAGAAAAAAATCTGTCGTTTCCTTTGCAAATATTCTAGATAGTTTAACACCATTAGACCATATTCATTATACTAGCTAAAAATATCATACGACATAAATTTTTAATGCAGGCAGGTGGTACCTATGACTATATCAAACAAGTACATCAGTAAAAATATTTATGATTTGCCGAGACATGTCCATTGTCGAACAAAAGAAAATAAAGCAATAAACTAAAATTCATTTAGGAAATAAAATAATATAACGATTTAAAGCATGTAAGCAGAACAGGATGGACCTTTAAATTTTATCGTTTTACTGAGTCACTAAAAGGTCAAAAATAAAAAAATATATTTAAAAAAATAAAAGAACCCGACTGCAGTGATAAATCAACTGAAAGGGAAAAAATAAGATAATTTTATTTTCAAATGCTAATGTCGAATCAGAAGAGTTCATGCTGCTTTACTTGAGGGACCAAATAATATAACTTTATAAGCGTTATTTGCTCAAACTGTTGCATTTATTATTTTATATAAAATGTTGCAGTCGGGACCCATTACTGTTTGTTTAAAGTCCTCTAATGGGTCCCGACTGCAACATATTATAAAATAATAAATGCAACAGTTTGAGCAAATAACGCTTATAAAGTTATATTATTTGGTCCCTCAAGTAAAGCAGCATGAACTCTTCTGATTCGACATTAGCATTTGAAAATAAAATTATCTTATTTTTTCCCTTTCAGTTGATTTATCACTGCAGTCGGGTTCTTTTATTTTTTTAAATATATTTTTTTATTTACGTAGCCTATAAACATTCCACCGTTGGCACAGGTCTTCTCTCAGAGAGAGAGAGAGAGAGTATTGGCTTGACTACCCCGCGTGACCACCGCAGATTGGCTATTTCAAGCGCTGAGGTATAGGAACACCTCAGACCCTCAGGTTCCTCACGATGTTTTTCTTCACAGGTATTGCTACTATAATTATAACTTCTCAAAGGTACATAACTTACAAACGTGGTCATTACTACATGCCCGCAATGAAAAGCGAACCGCAATCGGTCTCTCGCTTCCGAGCCCATTGTCTGGGGGCCTTAAGAGAGTAAAGTGGCGATGGCGTAAGTCTTTGTCCTTTTTCGAGAGTTAGTAGTAGCCTGCATGGGCAGGCGGGATGGTGATTACAGTAGGTACGTGAAAGTATAGGTGTGTTAATATTATAGATATAGTCTATTAGCTTTTAGAATATACCTCGGCTACTATCGGATATATTCGTGTAATAGAAATATCGGAACTAATATGACACTAAATTTCGAAATCGGAACTAATATAACATTTAATTTCGAAATCAGAACTCGATCATCAGTACGAAAATTGGCAAAAACCGAAGCCTACTCTAGAACCCTAGGTATATTCTAAAAGCTAACAGACAGTGGTGCAAAAGTCTTCAGTCTTATTTAGCTAACATATTCGCCATTTTCTGATCGACAGAACATACCAGTTGTGTTTTTTCCAAGAAAGGTGAGGCAAACAAACGTCAGTTTCCAGTTACAAAACACATCCGAAGATACATCGGTACACCACGCAACTACAGCATGCAAAGCTGTAGTTGACGTTTGATGTTTTCAGTGAATAGCCACAGTCCGGTTTTGAATGACACGAGACTGGCGACAAAGCCTCGACGTTTGATAGAAACATTAATTGGGATCGTGGAAAACCATTGGTCATTTTGAATGTGCCAAATTTGTGGATTCGCGCTAAAGTTTCCATTTGAAGTTCACATTGTGGAACAAACACATGCTTTATCATTCGTATCGAAATCATTAGTTTCCACTTCTGAGCATCGTTTGACAGATTGTATTGCACTAAATCCCCTAGGGTCATTTTTCAATACTATAAAGGTATATTTCAGAACGGCGGCGACCGCCGTGATACTGGAAAATATGAAACATTAAATTTACTTAATGTTTCATACTTACGAGTAGTAGGTAATTGGATTCACTTTTTACATATTTTTAAAATTCTCTGTTAACAAATCCTTTTGATAACATTGTTTTAAGTGCCAGTATTTTTGTGCTACGCAATATATGGCACTAAGTACAACATTGCGCAGTTCACTAAACAAACCTAGGAAATTTAGGTCAAGTGGGGAATGTTCACCCATTGCGTTAAAAAGCCTTTCTACTTCCTATCTAGATCTACTTGGGATCTTACTTTTTATGGCCTTTTCGTATCCCGCTACTGGCCACAGACTTCCCCTTCTGACGGCCACGCGTTCCTTAATCTAACTATTCCTCATCGGTACACACACACACACAAACTTTCTGCAGGGAGTTATTCTAATATTGTTATATCAATTCACTTTTAAAATTTACGTGAATGTACTTTTATTTTTTATACTTCATCAGAAGCATAAAGTAAAACGATATAATGAAGTGTTACCTGTAGAGAGGAAGGAACTGACTCCTAAGATACATGTTGCCCGAGTTCAGGAGTCTGGGACTTACAGTGTTTCAACCGATAAATAACTTTCAAACTGTAACATGTCTCTGTAACTTATAGCTAATACATTACTTATTATTACTGATCCGGTAGAAAAACGTACTTCAAGAAGTAAGAGCCAGTCATCGTAATATTGTATCACATGCAAAGCGCTCGGCGCTCCTACTGTACACTTCACACGATTAGGTATTTAAAATCCCCATTTTTTTTTTTTTTTTTTTAACCCTATAAAGGGCACCCTCCGGAGGACACGGGGGAGGGAGGTGGTGAATGCTCATGCATAACAGCACGGACCCGGCCGTGCTGCCAATGTGGGACTCACAAGAAGTGCGCCTACCCACTAAACACCACCTTGGGACTGGTTTTGGTCCTAGAGACCCCTAAACCCACATCGGGAGCGACCCCCCTCGAGGCCGAGGAGGGCGCACGGCCGAGGAGGGCGCACAATCCCCATTTTATATTTCCTCTTTTAAATACGGGGTAGCCCGTAATGCAGTCTCCCACTACTCTTCGTCCATGCACACTGCACAGTAGATCTTAACTTCGTCGCGCGATGTCACGCTAGCTAGGCAGTCGCATGCTATACATTACCAGAAAGTTAACTCAGACTTGAGTGGGTAAAATAACGTTGTGTTTGTTGAAGACATCCATTACAGCTGCGGGGAACAGACCTGGGGCATTATTACGTAAGTATCCATTGAGTTGAGTGACGTTGATTTTTACTTTTTTTAAGCTACTCCGGCTGTCTAATGCATGCACTTTTTGACACTTAGGAGTCGTCTATGCTTTACTCGATAGAGTGGAGTGCTATGTAATAGAAGGGCTGTACGCGTACGTCACTGGCTTAATTAAATCGCATTGATCCGTTTTGGTTGATCGACAGCGAAATCTGTCCCTGTTTAAAAGTCAATTTAAGCGCACTAATTATCTAATTTATTCTAACACCAGCTTTTAAGCACTCCATTTTTAAAAATTTAAAGAGAAATGACTAAAATTCAGTATTTCATGGCATAGTTAATCAACGACGCCCAATTTATGTGTCAAGCATCAAGCTTCCGCATCTCTGACGATTCATGTACCGTAAACTCCGTGGTGTTTGTGTGACATCTGGGCAAGGAGTTTCTGAGTTTACCTTGTGTAGTTAAAGCTTCCTGCGGTGACTCCGTACATTTTGCATTCGCATTACCGTCACACTTATTTACAGCGACGTCTGTGGCAACCTTACTACTTCTTTTACTGCTCTTGTTTTATACATGGCGGGGGCGCTCGCGGAAATCTTTTATAGTTTTTGATAAAAGAAAATTATCGTCTTCTTGGTTGTGGATTTGATTTTGTTTACGCCTGTGTCATTTATGCCTCCAAGGCTTATCTTATCATAGGTAATATATAAAGCGGTCCAGCAATTTATAATTGTTTAAAACTATATATGCGTCAACTTAATTAGTATCCTAAAATACAAGAAAACTCTGTAATAGAGAACTTGCAAAGAAAATATGTCTTATTAGACAAGTCAAACTAAAATATTAATACAACTAATATTTTTCGTAATATACCCTAATGTACCCTACAAACATTTCTTCTAGTCACGTGGTAAAAAAATCTTTTTACAAATCGGGTGTAAACTGCGACGCTATAATTTTACTGAATAGTTGTAATAGTTTATTATATAATTATATACAGTTATAATGCATGCATTTGAACTATGTTTTATTAGGTCTACACCATTTTTGAAAACATTTAGAATTCAATAAAAAAAAATCAACTATACAAGTTTTTAGACTTGCAAAACTCCATCAAAAATATTGAAACTTATTTATTGAAAATATAATTATTTTTGTGACTTTTCTATTGGTCCTATTATCTTTTATTATTACAATGTCAGTCCAACCTAAGTATGAGGCACGTTTCCCATTCTATAACAACAACCCGTCATTTCGTATTCAAATTCACTACCATAATGTAATCGCAAAAGTGGAAATTACAGCCTCATCATTTTTCCGTCAATATTATAGGGCTGTAACCCTTAGCGTGCTAAAAATTCTATTGCGCCACGGCGCAGCTCAATTTTGAGCTGAAATCCACAAGGTGTGGAGGTAACATGGCACCTGGGTTACTACCTAAGGTGGAAACCAATTCTAAAAACTTACTGTCAACCTTTGCACTTTAATGTGGTTTGATTCCCTCCATTCTGAAACTAAGTGGATTAAGAGTTGAGTATATTAAACGACGACATTTGGAAGCGCAATTCTATACACTTAATTATAAGGTCGGTGAATTTCCAGTGTTCCATTGGATGCGCTTTAGTGGGGCAAAACCGCAGAGTTTTGGTGCTCGTTCAATCAGCAATTAAAATGAACTCATGCATATAGATATCGACCTATAGTTTTCCGTTAAATGATGACCTGACCTCGTTTACAGAATAGTTGATCATTGTCCCCAGGCGGACAAAATGTGTTAGCTTAAAACTAGATAAAAAGTACTCAAAACCGGCGTGCCTGCATGCAGCGACTTGTGAAAGTTCATAACCACAATAACTTAGGCCAGATACCAAACTAGGGTACCCTGTACTATGGTAATCAAGCAAGGACATCCCAAACATGAAAATACACCCAGACTGGGGCCACTTGTACAAATGTACGGCGGCCCATAGTGGCAATGGAACTCACGACCTCTGTCTTGGTATCTAAGCGCCTAAAGCGCATGAAACAAAAGAGGTTCGTCAGGATCGTGGCAAGTGGCAAACCCTAATCTCTCCCTATCCCTCCGGGATATAGACGCGAGTTTATGTAATTTGATCATTGTGCGGGAGCGAATATCCATAGATTGGTGAAGTTATTTACAGCATGAATTGGCAAGAACCTCACTAAATCTAGCTTCGAAAGACCTTCAATATCCTGAGAGCTTTCAGGTGCACGAATTTAATTGACCCAAGCTAAGTGGATAGCCTTACCTTTGATGCTCATAAAATGTAACTTTTTGCTTAGACTTAATAAAAATCTAATTCTGTAATGTGCGACGTTTCTAATCGAAGTACTTAAATTAGAAAATTCATAGTCAGTTTGTAACAATGCAACCCTTTTTACACCATTTTTATTTCTTTTTCTTTGTATCATTTTCAAATATTTAAATTATGTCACACATTTCGAAATGTCCCTCATTTTCACCATTACAACTTTACCCATCGACTAGATCTGACTGTTTTACCTGCTTATCCGTTTGAGTCCAGTTTTTCTGTTTTATTATAAAATATACCATACAATTGAAGTCGTTCCAGTGTTTATTATTATTATAAAAGATATAATTCCAAGGTAAACGGATACAGTTAAAGATAATAGGGCTAAAAGGAAGTGAGGAGCACTATAGTATAACTTTTACAAGGGCTGTCTAGACCAATAACGCAAGTTATGTTTTAAAATTTTCATAACTGAACTTAGACTTAACTTTTCTATTTTACTCTACATAATTACAAAAAATATATAACTTTAACTCGGCAAAATCTTGGCCTTCAGCAAAAACCAAACATAAAAAACTCAATTAAAGAGGGAATTAAACATGGCTCGTAGACGTGGATATGTAAGCGTGGGTCTTCTTCTTTTAAGTTTGTAGAACGTGGATCCAGGTAGGCCTTCCAAGTGCACGTTCAACCAATGGAAATTTTATTCACGCATCCGTTTCCAAGAGGTATTGAAAAATCGTATTTCACCGAGTCCTGCAGCCAGAGACGACGGAATGTCTTGGGATTTCGCTGCGAAATTGTAAGCATTATGGAAGTTGGCAGTCAGGTTTGCATTCTTGAAGATGGAGGTAAAATTTCATCAACAGCTCTTAGAAAGAAATGTAAGCATAAGAGACCTGGACTTATCTCTATTAATGTACTCAATTGCGGTTCTACTTTTTGCCACAATAGTCACTTTCACACAGTGACGGTTTGTAACAATGCAAACACTTTTTAAGTTGGATATAACAGGGCTACACACCTTTCATATACTTTTAAAGATCTGAAAATGTATAATATAAAAATGAATCGCTGAATGTGTTGGTAAACGCAAATCTAAAGAGCAGCTAAACCGATTTCGCTAATTCTTTTTTTAGAATATTCCTTCTTACGGAGAGAATAAATAAAAAAATTAAAGAATCGACTGTTAGGCGGTACGAAGTTCGCTAGGTCAGCTAGTTATTAATAAAAAATAAGTACGTTTGCGAGCACTTCCATGCTTCGCAAGGCACTGTTTAAGCCTGATATCAGGCTCTTCACGATTCCACCACAACGATGGCATTGCTAAACAGAAAGCGCAGGCGTTTTACTTTTTTCTTAGATTACCTGCCTTGTTTTTATTATTAATACCTCTCTCTCTCGCCACGTATGGCACCAATTTCGTTCCTGTATATTTACGTTATTTAAACTAAATAAAAGGGATTTGCGAGCTACACCCGGATTTATCATTGGCACCAGAGTGTCCGCGAAGACATTTTATGGTGGCCCATGAGGGGAACGAAGAAAACCACAAAATACAATTCATCGAAAGTTGCGTAACCGGCGTGCTCAAAATTTCATCGTGACCCGGTTCCTGCATCAAGGCTGAAGGGGATTCGAGACTATCTGGACCTCCCTCCAGATCCCTCCCTCCTTTGTCCTTACAAAACAACCTAATTTCTACATTCCTAAATTACGATCAAAATCGCCTCTAAAAACAAAAGTGATTGTGTTAATGGTAAATCTTAGTTTGCAAACCTACTTAGAAGCTAATCAAAATTAAATTAAGCTTAAATAGTTTTAGAGTAGCCAAACACAAAGACTTAAAATGTTGATGCCCGACTAAAGGGATATTTCCTTATCTCATCACAGATTTGCCGACTATTTCAGGATTGTGGCTGCGTACTGCACACCGCGCATCTAAATACCTAGCTGTCAGCGAGAGCGGCTGTGCAGGCGCGGCCCAGCTCCGATCGAGCGAACTCCACCTTGACGAGGAGCGTGAGAAAATCAAAATTACCTACACACTTTAATTATTTACAATCTAAAACTCGTTGGTTATTTCGTTCTTCATTGATTGTTTTGCAAGATGCATGATAAGGCTGCTACTTCTAGTGATGCTAGTAGTGAGGTTACTCGAAAGGAGTTTTTAATCAAGCGTAGCTCAATAAAAGGGCAAATTACTAAATTCAAAAAATATTTAAGTCAACTAAAGGCGCAAACGGAGCTTTCTAGTTTAAAATTGGCTGAACTTAGCCTGAAAATTTTGAGAATTGAGGGCTTATCAACTATATTTGATAATTTACAATCCGAAATAGAAGTTTTAAATTCTGAAAAAATTGATTCGGAGCTTGATGAACGTGACAAAATTGAAAGTGAATTAATTAATTGTATTGCCTTGGCGAAGGAACTTCTTGGAATTCATTCTGAGCAATCCAAGGACCGGTCAATTTGCCATCACGATCAACAAGATCCTGGATTTAAGCTGCCCCAAATTCAGATATAAAAATTTGACGGAGCCTATTTTCGGTGGCTAGAATTCCGCGACACTTTTGAGAACTTAATTAACAAAAATGATCGCATTTCTTCCATTCATAAATATCATTATTTGATCTCTTATCTAGAGGGTGATGCAGCTAGGCTCATTTCACACCTAGAAGTGTCAACAAAAAATTATGCGGAAGCCTGGAAAATTACTTATGATCGTTATAACAACAAAAGGTCATTGATCAATCATCATCTCAAATCTTTGTTCAATGTTCAACCGATCATCAAAGAATCTGATAGGTCACTGAGATTTCTAGTGGACCACGTAACTAAAAATTTGCGTGCCTTAGCGAGCCTGGATCAGCCGACAGACAAGTGGGATATTCTGCTAATTTACATGCTGTCCAACAAACTGGATTCTCAGACTTTAACTAAATGGGAGGAATACCGGAACACGCTCGACACAGACGTCCCAACGTTACAGCAATTTAATAAATTTTTAATTGATCGAGCTGACGTTTTATAAGCTTTGGCTCGTAGTAAGGTTGAGAGTAGCTCGTCCAAAGGTTTTCCCTCAGTGGCGCGAACACCCCTGCCCTGCAACAATAATAGCAACAATAATTTTAAAATGAATCATCAAAATTACAACAATAAAGGTCAAAATCAACAAGGTCGTGTTTCATATACAAAATCGTTTGCGGCTACGAATCAAAATACAGCACTTACCTATGTATAATCTGTAACGAAAATCACAAAATATATGACTGTTCAACATTCAAGTCAAAGAGCCTGGAGGAGAGACTGTCTGAAGTCTCTAGGTACAAATTATGCCCAAACTGCTTGCGCCAAGGTCACCCAGTGACAGAGTGTCGCATGGGTCCCTGCCGGGAGTGTAAACAACATCATAACAGTCTCCTCCATGCTCCGTCAGTAGATATTAAATCTATCATGATGGTAAGTGAGCCTCAATTTGTGGTAAACCACTCAAATCAAAATAAAAATCAAATTCTGTTATCTACAGTACTACTGGAAGTTTCCAATCCCGTTACTAATAAAACCGAAAGAGTACGTGCCCTTCTCGATTGTGGCAGCCAGTCCTCCTTTATTAGTAAAGCTCTAAAAGTCAAACTAAATCTAAAATCAATACCTACTGACGCTATAAAGGTCATAGGAATTGGAAACTCTTGCTCAAACAGTGTTAGCGAAAGCTGTAATGCAAAACTAAGATCACTAAATGGCTCATATACATTGATGCTATCATGCTTTGTACTAA
Source organism: Yponomeuta sedellus (assembly GCA_934045075.1). NCBI lineage: Eukaryota > Metazoa > Arthropoda > Insecta > Lepidoptera > Yponomeutidae > Yponomeuta > Yponomeuta sedellus. The sequence goes on from OW203734.1 coordinate 14,670,335, forward strand.
ATTGTATAACAAGCGAAATACCTAAAGTGCCAATAAATATAAAAGAACTAAACTTACCAAAACACTTACCTCTGGCTGATCCAACGTTTCATCACCCGGCTTCCATCGATGTCCTAATAGGGGCTGACGTTTTCTGGGATATCCTAGAAAATGAACAATGCTCTTTTGGTAATAAGTGCCCCACTTTAAGAAGCTCTAAATTTAGTTGGTTGATATCGGGACCAGTACCACAAAAAAACAATAACTAAAACTCTTACACCAAAAATGGGTAATTTACCATACCAAAGAGTAAACCCTGGTTTCTCTTTCGCGACGGTTGGTGTGGACTTCGCAGGCCCGTTTTACATACTAAATCGCAAGTGCCGTGGAAGTAGATTGATCAAATGCTACTTATGTTTGTTCATATGCATGCGTTACAAGTGTGTTCATTTGGAAATCGTCAGTGACCTATCGAGTAATGCATTTTTGATGACACTTCGTCGGTTTATTGCGCGCAGAGGTGTGCCGAAATAAATATACTGCGACAACGGTCGAAATTTTGTTGCGGCATCTAAAGAAATTAGAGATTTTATTAAAAACCAAAGGGAGCCAATTAATCATTTTGCAAACGAAGAACAAATAAAATTTCTCTTTTCTCCAACTTACGCTCCTCATTTTGGTGGAGTCTGGGAGGCCGGAGTAAAATCCGCAAAATTTCATTTAAAACGTGTGGTCGGAAATAGTAATTTAACATTTGAGGAAATCACAACACTATTTGCTCAAGTCGAGGCGATTTTGAATAGCCGCCCCTTGTGTCCCCGCTCTTCCTCTCCTACCGACCTCCTTCCCCTCTCTCCAGGGCATTTTATCATTGGAAGGCCATTGACTGCGCTACCTGGGCCTGACTTGCAAAACGTCAAAGAACACAATCTGAGAAGATATGAGCGCGTAGAAAAAATCCGTCAGCACTTTTGGAGAAGGTGGCAGCGTGCATACGTGCTCGAATTGCAGCAGAGAACCAAGTGGAAGACCAACACTGCAAGACTGAACAATGGTGACTTGGTTCTCCTACAAGAAGATAACGCTCCTCCGCTGAGCTGGCGACTGGGTCGTGTAGCTCGCTTGTTCCCGGGACCTGATGGGATCTCACGCGTGACTGACGTCAACACTATACGAGGATGTGTACGAAGGCCACTAGTTCGGCTCTGCCCTCTACCGACGGCAGAAGAGTTCTCCGGTTGAAAGTTATCTTTCAACGAGGCGGGAAGATGTTTAAGCCTGATATCAGGCTCTTCGCGATTCCACCACAATGATGGCCTTGCTAAACAGAAAGCGCAGGCGTTTTACTTTTTTCTTAGATTACCTGCCTTGTTTTTATTATTAATACCTTTCTCTCTCGCCACGTATGGCACCAATTTCGTTCCTGTATATTTTCGTTATTTAAACTAAATAAAAGGGATTTGCAAGCTATACCCGGATTTATCATTGGCACCAGAGTGTCCGCGAAGACAGGCACTTTAAGCCATAGATGCCTTCTGTCATGTAACGGCAGTCGTTAAACCATGTCAGAGGTTTCATGCGCGGCTTGATAACTTCCTAGATTCATTAAACCATCACCGTGAAACTCTTTTGACTGTAAAAAAGAAGTTTTTTTTCGTTTTAAGACTGTATTAGTGGAATTGCCTTTCTATAAATAAAACTTTAGTTATAAAATAATAAAACTGGCACGGATAGCCAGAGGTTGCGGGTTCGAATCCCGGCATGGGTGAAATTTTTAGCCTCTAAATAGGGTTTTAAATTTGTTCCTTAGCACGGGTTAGTGCATTAAAAAATAAAAATAGTGTAAAACTTTAGTTGTTATGCTAATTAATTATAATAACTACAAATAAAATTCATCTTAAGAAGCTCAATTTTTTTTTTTTCAAAAAAAGGCTCTTTGTTGCAAGGCAGTAGAACGGACGGATATAACACTTAATTTTTCATTATTAGTGATCACTGTGGTGCTTACAAAAGTTTTAGTTCAGAAATTTTGATTTTAATTTTTATGTACAGATCCCCAAAATATATTAACAAACGTCCATAGTTAACACACGGGAAACCTGATCTAAGTATATTTTAGTTAGCAGATTTGTAGATACACTTTAAAATAACACTTCGACACCGCCGCACTTTCAGTAATTAATTAAATTAAAAGGATTAAGAACAAATAAGGAACAGAAGCGGGCTGCTCCGCTAAGAAAGCCAAAGAAAATTAGTGGACAAATTGAAAAGAGAATCAATTGCTCAAATACTCGCAGAAGAAATTGGAAAATTTAATTGAAAAAGTCCGACCAAGAGTATTTCAAATATTGGCACATTATGCACAATAGCTTTATTTATCAAATAAAACATAAATTTAACATAACATTACCTCACGCCTTTATGCCAGAGGGTTAGGCAGAGACCAGGGATTGCCACTTGCCACGATGCAGGTAGATCATCTTCGCTTCATCAACGTTCTCAATTATTTTTTTTTCAAATATGGACTTAATAAGATCAATTATTTAAAAAAATATATTTTCACATACATACGGAAAAAAATATATCCGAACCAGGCCGTTTTTAGGTGATAGTATTTTTTATGTAGCCTATAAAAGTCCCACTGCAGGGCACAGGCCTTCTCTCTATTTAAACACCTCAGCCACTCAGGTTTCCTTACAAGTATTTTGATGATATTAGTATTGCTACACTTAACCAGTGTTGTTACCTTGATGTAATTTATTCGTAACTCTAATTGAACTTATCTGTAACTAACCATGATAAGAGCTGTTGAAAAACTATATATGAAGAAACAAAAATAAAATTATGATTTACATCATACCAGAGGGGCATAGAGTCTTCACATCTGTCTTTTTTAAGTTATCTTTATTATCAGACAGTGCGAGTGTGCAAATCTTATTTTAAAATGCTATGTAAAATCTCTGATAAATTGCAAGTCAAAACAAGTAATATGGTTTTTGGGACCTTATTATAACATACAAAGAGAACACGTTTCTTTTATATTTCATACATAAATATATACATATAAGGCCATTCTAATCGTCAATCCCTTTAAACCTAGATAGTATCTTCCAGTACTGACCAGAAAAAGAAGCTGACAAGGGCAAAACTGACCTCAGACAGAATTAGGAAATCCCTTGTTCCCAAGATTAGTTGTGTAGTTAATTATCTGAGATGATTTTGTTCCCTCCAAGATTAAGGGTTGTTTCCAAGGATTTCTTTTCTTTAAACAATCATCCAGGTTTAAACTGTTAGCTAGCCCCGTGTTATGTTAGCTAGCTAATTTAATAATATCACAAACATGGACGTACAGTTGCGTGCACACTGTAAACACCTTGTGAACATTAACAGTATAAAATAAAATATAAATACCAGCTTGAATACGTTCAGGTTGATAGCCTCACCCAATAATTAAAAATAAAGTAGGAATTAAACTTCCTTCAAAAAAAAAATATATATTTAAAGAACTAAAAGTTAAATGTTCACAAGGTATTTACAGCCTGATGTGAGAAATTTACTATTTTCACTTTGACAAGGTACTGAAGTGCACACATGGTAGTGCTCGTGACTGTAAACCAAGACAAACGCCATTTGTATAAATCGAATACGGCGGCCTCCAGTGTAAATCAAACCCAGGACCTCTGTTTCGATAGTCAAGCTTGTTTACCGGCAGACTAAAGACGCAGGCAACAAAAGCTGTTATAAGATAACTTTACGGAAAAATAACTATTAACTGACACCTTTATTGGAAAACTACCCGACGCGCGCCGTAATTAATTAAGAGCAGAGGCAGGGTACGTACTAGAAATGGCTTTGTTGATAATTAACTTCGCCGAGCTCGGTAAAAAATAGCTAAACACAATGTTGGAGTTTTACTCAGCTCTGTGGTCTGCGTAAAAAAAGTATAGGTACAATACCACGCTACGCAATGCCTGGACTGGACACATATAAATTGATAAATTTTCATATAGGTATTAACAAGATTTATGTTAGTTTATTATTGTACAAAGGTTGTCTGGAAGAGATCACTTTTAGTGATAAGGCCGCCGTCTGTACTCGTAGGTCAAGAAATATCTGTGTAATTTCCATTTTTATGTACAATAAAGTGTTCTCTATCTATCTATCTACAAATGGCCTCAGTCTGGGTCTATTTTGATGCCATGACATATTGTTTGCTATGCTATGTCCACACTGCTGGGGCACGGGTCTCGTCAAGGTTAGGCCGAGGTGGACACGGGGGCCAAGTCAGGTTTGGTGAAGGACTGTAAGGCGATCGATATCAACCCTTATACGTCCCCACTGTTGGGGCACGGGTCTCTAAGGTCTCTGGGTGTAAGGCATGGGCGGGCCGTATTGTCAGAAGTTATCAAGGCGTCCATAAGGCTTCTGACGTGGCTTATCGTGCCATTACATGACAGCCGGCACCAGGGGCAGCCGAGAAGCACTCGGAAAAAATGCCACTAGGGGTAGTCACGGGACGGTCACCCATGCAGTACCCAACCACGCATGTTGTTGCTTAACCCGAATGATTCATTCCAATCACTAGATTCCACTAAGCCGCGAGCGCTTCGAGTGGAATTTATTATTATTATTCATACTAAATATTAGAAGCGAAAGAGGTCTCGTAAGCAGTAGCTGGTCTCCGCCTACCCTTCCGAGATAAAGGCGTGAGGCGTGTTTATGTATTTATGTCTATAAAAGTACGTGTTATTAGTATTTGTTCTTTCTTTCTCCTTCCGCAACCTTTCTGTGACAAGGTTTTCTGAAAGAATAGGCGACCTTATTGCTACTAGCAATTAGCAATAAGGCCGCCCTTTTTTGTGAGCAGTAAAGAATTGTTTTATTTTCACTTATAGTATTGTAGAAGAATATTTTGGAGTCGGTGCCCATGGCTGGTCTGGAACTTGGCACCGACTCTAGGATTTACTGCTAAAATACCTACAAGAGTATACGAATTGCAAATGTAGAGGTTGAGGATGGAGGATGTTCTTTTAAATTATTTCTGTGTTTTCAGTGCTTTAGTGTACTGAAGTCGGTTCGATTTTTTATTACACTATTTTTATTTTTAATGCACTAACCCGTGCTAAGGAACAAATTTTTTTAAAAACCTATTTAGAGGCCAGTACGTAATACAGAGAATATTGTAAAGAGGTTCGAAATTTCACTGATGCCGTGAGTCGCCCATTGGCTCAATTGGTAGAGCGCTGGTACGGATAGCCAGAGGTTGCGGGTTCGAATCCCGGCATGGGTGAAATTTTTAGCCTCTAAATAGGTTTTTAAAAAAATCGATTTTTTATTTTTATTTTTTTATTATTAATCTCAAGAGTCAAGGTAACGTTATGTGATTAGATCCGATAATGTGAAGATAGATAGATAAAATATCTAGAGATAGATCGATAGTTAGACAGGTAGAGAACTTTATTGTAAAAAAAACGAATTACCAGCATGATTTCTTAAATCTAAATACACAAAAAAATGTACTTACACATATCTGCGGAGTAACACGGCCTACAAAAATAAATTTCAACTCGGCGAGTTATTGCCTACCTATAAAACAACCGGTCGTTGTTATAACAATATCACAGTATACGCAGCTCGTCAGCCTGTAGGGAAAAAACAACTAAAGCAAAGCCCGTTAGCATCGATCGATCACCGTCACGGGGCGTCCTATTTCATACAAGTTCGCTCAAGTTATTAGTTTCTCTCTTTACCTACACGCTTCATATACGGGTAACCTCTCGAATGCGTTATTCCTGAATGGCTTTCAATTAGAGTTTGTCATCAATGAATTCGATGTGCAATAAAAAAAAACAGCCAAGTGCAAGTCCAACTCACGCACTAAGGGTTCCGTACAAATCTGTCTGTACAAATCTGGCCAATTCACACAACATTAAGTATAATAATAAACAGATCGCAATAAGGAACTTTAGACTTGGCACGACTTTGTTTAGATTTCATTACTTTTTAGAGATTAACGAGCACCTCGATCGAGACTTGGCTAGTTTTAACAGAATGTTTTTGGTGGGATTTCACTTCTTTTTGTATAATAAACGTGGGCATATTGATTTATTTTATTAGATTTTCTTATAAAATAAATCAATCCGTCTCCCCCTAAATCAAGGGCAGTAGAAGAATGTCGTAAACGACTCTAACACGGCCGGTTGCCACTTCACCATATAAGGTTATCGGATAAGCAAAACGTAAGCGCGTTTTAAAATACAGTCAGCGCCATCTAGCGACTCTCTTCGTCCAATGTATTATATTTTGACCAAATTTTGAGCGACATAATAAAATAAATAATAATCTTCTAATAGTTTGGTTGGGCTCTTGTGTTGTGTGTTCTGTCATGGTCACCAGGTACTCAAGATCTTAGATTTTCCTAGTTTTTATAGTTTTCCCTTTATGTGGCCGTAAAACCCTAACTCTGTACCAAACTTCAGCTCTCTGAGTTTAGGGGAAGTACTAGTTTTATTTTGATGATCATCAGTGAGTGTCATAGATGCGAAACTTTGCTGTCGCTTAACTTCGGAACTAAATGACCTACGGCATGGCGGCAAAATGGTTCCTGTAAATATAGTTACGGCAGTGTTTGCTTCGCGTTCGACTTGGCGTGATTACTGGCGTGATTAACCTGATTACTTTTGCGAAATTGTAGTAGCATCACAGTGTAGGAAAACTTAAAAATATGAGTGCCTGGGGTACTCACAAACCACTGCACTTAAATTTGCTAATCCGCGGTAGGCACATGGGGTTTAATTAAGCCCATAATCTCTTTCCGAAAGAAAGCCTCCGGTGGAACATCAATAATGTTCTGGTTGATAGGAAATGCTTAAAAGCGTTTAATGGACTGGACATTTTACGATGTAGGACAATTATCTACCGGAGGTTTCGACTGTGGTACAGAGCAATTTTAATAACGTTACGTAAATCATAACTAACATAACTTCGTTAAAATCGCGTATAAAACATATTTTTTTGATATAAAAGTGATATAACAACAAATTTTGTTGGAAATAAAGTCTCTAATTGAGATGTTTCGGAAATCACATGTTTTAGAGGTAACCGGAGCCTGTTATACACAAATATAAAAGTAGTTAGATAGATAGAGAGCACTTTATTGCACAACCAGAAAAAATAATACAACCATAATTGTACTGAAACTGTGGAGGTCAGTGATATAGTATCATGACTACTCGAGTTGTGTAACAATGAGAGTTAATAAAAAATACAACCGCCAGAAAAAATTTAAATAATATTTGCATGTGAAAATGCAGTTCTACTTTTCAATTGTTGTCAAAGCTACATTGTTTAGACAAAGTAGGTTATTTCAAAAATAGAACGCACTTTTGTTTTTAAAACTAAAAACTGTAGGCAGTGTTTCATATTTCATGTCTGTTTTAAACTAAATGAACTGGAGGCAAAATTAAAATCTGCGGTTTCAAACACGCTCTCACGGCTCTAATTAAGTTTATGTGCATGCGCCAAGGTGTGCTTTTGCATGGACCGAAAACTAATTAAATACACCTTTCAACCATTCGGTTGCATAAAGGCGCACCTTAATTTTATTGAATTGTAGAGTGTTAAACTAACTAAGTGTTTTAGAGTTTACATTTAGAATGTATTATACAATGATGTGCACGTTTTGAGCAATTAATACTATTCGCGATTCACTATGTAAGAAGCTTAAGTCTGAGTGTCAAATGAAAATAGAAGAGAGCAATAACAATTAAAGCAAAATCATTTCGCCTTTCATTTCATCCTACATATTTAACCTCTAAATAGGTTTTTTAAAATTGTCCTTAGAACGGGTTAGTGCATTAAAAAGAATATATAATCATGTAGGTACAGCGATATCATTCCGATGTAAAACCTAACTGGAACAAAGTAAGGTACTCGGGGCTGCAAGTGATGCAAATTACTTCAGCCAGATGTTGTTGCCTGTACGTAGTACAGAGAGTGTTGTAAAGAGGTTCGAAATTTCACTGATGCTGGTGTGTCGCCCATTAGCTCAGTTGGGAGAGCGCTGGCACGGATAGCTAGAATGCGCGAGTTCGAGTCTCGGCATGGGTGGAGTTTTTAGCCCCTAAATAGGTTTCTTAAAGTTTTCCTTAGCATGGGTTAGTGCATTTAAAAGAATATATAATCATCCTACCTACTTTTTTAAAACTTCCTACAATTGATGCAATTGTAGTATGTATTCCGGAAGACACTGTTTGCTCTATATTTATTGATACTTTATTGTTTGCACTTTTGATATATTGATAGATAAATAATTTATTCAAATAAGACACACATATAATTTCCATGATATCTATCATAAATCGGAGTTGAAATGTGATGGTAAATGGCGGACTATATGTTATTGACGTTTTTTATAAGAAATAGCTTGTCCCTGTGCATACCGCAGTGTCGGTACAAGCAAATATTTTTTAATAAATCGGATCAAACTTTTGTAGAAAGAAAAGTTTGCTTAGGAGTGAATTGGATCAAGAAGTTATATTTCACAGAATCTGCGTAACAAAACGAATTTATAAAAAGAAAAACTTTCCGTAAGACACTCATTGTAAGTTAAAAATTCCACTCCGTACAATTAGCTGGCTAAGTGGAAAGCTATGTATTGTCAAAGCGGCCTCTCCATTTGACGACGTAAAATTTCGGATTTCAAAAGCATAATATTTTTTTTTTATGACAGCTCTACAGCCTGAACTGAAAATCACCCAAACTGAAATATTTAGACTTACTAAAAAGTACTTCGGCAAAGGCAGCGTAGGACGCCCTGTGAGTAGAGCGACGACACTTGCAAAGCGGTGGGCCAGTGACTGTGTAACGGTGCAAACCTCTTCCCACCATTTTTATTTCTTTTTCTATCTATCATTTTCAAATATTTAAATTACGTCACACATTCTTCGATTTCCCTCATTTTTTCACCACTACTACTTTACCCTTTGACCAGATCTGACTTTTTTACCTGCTTCTCCGTTTATCCGCTTTTATACAGTTTTCTGTTTTACTAATCTACAAATAAAACCACACCTGAAGTCGTTCCAGAGTTTATTATTATTTGCAAAGATATCCAACGTTACACTGGCGCCCAACGATAATAACGAAGCCCAACAACACCCCACGGCTTGATACGCCGAGTCGGCACTACCACGCTGCGAGTGCGATTGTGATTACTGCTACGAGTGCACAATCGTCGAGCTGCTGCTGCGGCATACCCACGACCCCATTCATCACACGCGCATCCCCAGGAGCTGCCCAGCCTTCCTTGGCAAACGACACCTGAGTTTATTATTATTTGTAAAGATATCCAACGTTACACAATATATGCAACGTTACAACTGAAGGCCGGAAGCCAAAGCCTGGAGCCGACGATCAGGCTCAGTGGCATATCTTCGGAGAGGCCTATGTCCAGCAGTGGACTGACACCGGCTGATTATGATGATGAAGAAGTGACGGCCTCGGTGGCGCAGCGGTTTGGCACGCTGACTGTAAAACCGAAGGTCTCGGGTTCGATCCTCGGCCGGGTCAAACTAGGAAACGAACTTTTCTAGTTTGTCTCGGGTCTTGGATGTGATCCACGTATTTATTGTATTAAATCTATCGTCAAGTTAGCATCTATAACACGAGTCATTCAGTTGTACTTAGTATAGGGCTAGCGAGATCTGTGTAGTATGTCCATGAATATTTATTATTATTATTATTATTAAGTACTTAATTTGTAATGACCTCAGTCTGGGTGGACTACATTTCTATGTCTGTGTTGTCACTAGGCCCATAGCACAGGAAGTCCTAGTTTGTGACCAGGACCAGTATTATTGAATGAAAGTTTTATTATTTGAATGAAAATAATACTTCATCCACCGTCTTAAATAACTTTCATACAATACGGTCAACGGGGTTCAAAGGTTCTCGAGTGGTGACCACGAACTGGCAAACGCACCGTAAGACGCCCACCGGCTCGCTGGACCGACGAACTGAGGCACATTACTGGAGGTGGCTGTATGAGGATGGCGGAGGACAGAAGGAAATGGCGTGTCTTGGAGGAGGCCTGTCCAGCAGTGGACGAATACAGGCTGATTGATTTATTAATTAAGTTTTTTTTAAGTGTTCTTATATCTTTTTTGGGTGTTTTTATTAACTGAACCGTGACCTTTCGGTCGGTGATACTGAAGTTTTTACTGCTATTGCGTGATTAGTACTTAAAGAAAAGTTGTTACTTGATAAGTTTTGGTAGCATAGTTACTCAGTAAAAAAAACTATGTATAACAAAAACATGTATTATGTGGAATTTTTAGCCTCTAAATAGGTTTTTAAAATTGTCCCTAGCACGGGTTAGTGCATTAAAAAGAATATAGTCGTCTTAATATATTATTATTTAAATATATGTAAATTGTAGCAGAATCCCCAGATGGTCTGCAACAGCTAATGTCTGCATTTCACCAAGCCTGCCGTAAGTTCGGCCTGAAGATCAGTGTCAATAAGACGGAGGTGATGTCCCTGGACATACACGGTCACGAGACACTGGCCATAAAACTTGGTGAGGATGTGCTGAAGCAGGTGGATAAATTTCGCTACCTGGGGAACACTGTAACATCCAAGTGTGACCTTGATGCTGAGATCAATAGCAGGGTGGGTGCCGCAGCTGCAGCATTCGGCAAGCTATGTTCCAAGGTTTTCTGCTCTCATGACCTTAAGTTGGCTACTAAGATATCGATATACATGGCAATCGTGCTGCCAAACCTTTTATACTCCTCTGAGACGTGGTGCGTATACCGCCGCCACATTCGCACTCTGGATCGCTTCCACCTTAAATGTCTCCGTACCATCATGAAGATCAGATGGTCTGATAGAGTGCGAAACACCGAAGTTCTGCGACGAGCCAATGTTTGTGGCATTGAGGCCTATTTAATGCGTCGACAGCTTTGGTGGTGCGGTCACGTATCTCGTATGGTGGAGGATAGAGTGGCGAAGTGCATCTTCTATTCTGAACTAGAGGAGGGCAAGCGGAATCATGGCGGTCCCCTCCTCCGGTACAAGGATGTCCAAAAGCGACACATGAAGAGATGCAACATAGTGCCCTCCCGCTGGGAACGTTTGGCAGCACAGCGGCCAGAATGGCGCAGGATCGTAAACAGCCAAGTACGTGAGTTCGAGGTTCAGCGCAAAGCTGACCTTGACACCAAACGCGACCAGCTAAAGGCTCGCCCACCTGCTGCCATAACATACAACTATGACAACGGCATTCTCACGTGCCCTCAGTGTGCACGGAGTTTCGCCGCGAAGATAGGCTACATAAGCCATCTTCGAGCGCACCAGCGCCACATATGTGATTAGGGGTCAAAGTGGTCGCCATGGCCGAAAATCGGTCGGATCAATCAATATGTAAATTTTATCGTAGGTAACTTTGATTCTCGCACTCTTTTACTCTTTGTTATCAATATATTTTCGATATAATTATTTATGTACATGCACTACGTACCGACTATATTCTTCATGCAATCCACTCCATCCAAAGGTTGTCTGGAAGAAATTTCTTAGCGATAAGACCGCCAATTGTAATACATTACTTAGATTTAAAAATCATGGTTGTAATATTTTTCTGGTTGTGCAATAAAGTATTCTCTATCTATCGCTGATGTTCTTTTGTTTTTCACTGTCATGAACCTTGTCACTTTAATAATTGGTCGGCAGTTATAATTAAAAAACAAAGAACTTTTATTATTCTACTTTGAAATTTTACCGCCCTAATTGTTTTGAGCAGTATGTTTATATTTAATTAACTCTTAAGTGTGATTGTAACAATTAATTTGCGCGTCAGTTTTGGATCTCAATGTAATTGATATCTAGACCGACGACGCGTAAATTAATTCTTGTAATCAATTCTATTCAAGTCAACACTTGAATAGCGACAGTAATGTGTAATGTATTTTCCATACCGCTTATACTTAATTTACCTCAGGATAAGATAAGATGCGTTCAGATGAGATGAGATGAGATAAGATAAGATGAGACGAGACGAGACGAGACGAGACGAGACGAGACGAGACGAGACGAGACGAGACGAGACGAGACGAGACGAGACGAGACGAGACGAGACGAGACGAGACGAGACGAGACGAGACGAGACGAGACGAGACGAGATGCCTTATTGCTAATAGCAATTGATTCCAGGCAACCTTATGGCGAAAAGTTGCTGAAGGAAAAAGAGACGGGTAGTCGGGGCAAACATGAATATATTCATACACTGCTTATATAAATAACAATATACCCACATAAACAGTTACATATATAGTTATGTATGATATACATAAATACGTTATAATAACAATCTACGCGATGAGGAAATAAATACAATATTGTGTATAGAGACATATGGAAAAGACAAAATGAAAAGGAGCATGCACGAATACTAAACTAGCTAAACCAAATATATTATCGTGTTAAAAGTCCGGTTTCTTTTACAATTACGTCTAGTTCAAAATTTCACTGAGGTACGGGGGATTTTCATGTCGAGGTTGCTTTGGAGCGAGGCTTAAAGTTATCCTTGCCCGAAAGCAACTTGATATATCGTGCAAAACCAGTTGCTTTTGCGCGATTCAATAGTAATTCATACACGTGTGATTTTTCTATGCTTCACCTCAGTGCAAAGTTGATATTGTTATCTTTTCTTCATAAATTGATACTATAATTATCCTAGTACCCAGGGATGCAGTCTCTTCCGCCCGATTATACCCTTAGCTCACGCATAATTGCATCCTTTGAACCTACCCTTCCTTTCTTATTAGTAGATAATGCAGGGCAGCTTGCCATTTAGTAGTGGTGCTTTAAATTTAGCTTATAGAAAGGTCTTACTGCGGTATACATATACTCAATGATAAAATAAAGTCACGTGTTGTGAAATTCTTTCACCATCATACAAATACTAACATAGTTATATATTAAACGGGTCAAATCGCGATTATTAATTAGGTAAAACGTAATTACCTTATTTCCCTACCCGAGACCACGGCAACTGTAACGCTGCCGAAACGTCGGTAATCGCGATTTGACCCGTTTAATATATAACTATGTTAGTATTTGTATGATGGTGAAAGAATTTCACAACACGTGACTTCATTTTACCATAACTTTGTATGAATATCGTGAATTATTAAGAAAAACATAATACTAACATGTTTATTTTCTCAATCCACAAATCAAGTACAGCAATGGTTACAAATAGTTACAATTTGTGGATAGACTGGAGCTTAAACTAGATCACTGATCTATTATTTTACATTTCTCAAGTACAGATCTTCGCAGAAAGATTAGAAGCATATATAAAATGTTGGAGTCTGGAAATTCACTCGCGAATTAAAGCAAATGCAAGTAAAAGCATTGCAATTTGTGTCATTTTTTAATGGTGGGAAATTGTCCCTGCAGCGGACAATCCACCAATCAGAAAGACCCTGTGATAAACTACTTCAAAGTTATAATTTAATGCACACGAAACATGTCCAATAGCGAGCTTACCTCCGATAGAGATTTCTTCCAAAAAACCTTAGAGAGTCGGAGGGGTAGTAAAAAGCGGGTCTATATACGTTCACTTTATTCGCATTGGTCGACGAAGCACAAAATATTAAATCTAGATTTGAGTGAAATTTGATACTGGGTTTCGTTCGAGTGACATGAGTACTAAATAGGTACTTTTTCATCTTCGCCTATTTAATTGTGTGACTACGAAAAGTAGTTTACGTTTAAGTTACATTGATTTAGCCAACTTTCCTCCGCCAACCCGGACTTGGCCTTCGTGGTGGAGTAAGGCCCAGACTCCTGCGTTGCAGGAAGAGACCTGTGCCGCAACAGTGGAGACACAAAAAGGTTAATATCGATGACTAGCTTTCAGCTACTCGTAATCTCTCGTTCTTGTTTCTTTCGAAGGTTTAAATGGATTAGCTAAACTGCCTATTAACTCTATTTCTGTCAGCTACTTTAAAAAGCAACGCTAATAGCGTAATCGCTTCTATGCCACTTGCTGCTACTAGACTTCCAGACGGTAAGTCCCTGTCTTTGTCTTTTAGGAATTGGTCACATAACTCTCGTATTCGCACAACTCGTTTCACGTAAACTCGAAGCACGTATGGGGTATAAAATTGGGATTCCAGCTCAAACACATTGAAACGTCCAACTTTGTCAGTTAAAAGTATGACAAACTGAGCTAATACTGTATCGGTACTAGCTTAGTTGAAACTGCTTATTAGTGCAGTGATACGATGTAAACTTGACTGGCGTAAATGAGTCAGAAAAAACTCTATGAATAGGTAATCGAATTAATATTGATCGACTATCCAGTTAAAATGAGTACGTATATTATTACAGGGCATGGGCAAAGCAGTCTAATAGAAGCCGATGAAAAATAAAAAGCTCGTATTACTTATCAAAGGGATACCTTATGCCCCTGATAAGTGAGATATGGTATCCCCTTCGAAAGTAGAACAATAATAGTGAGTATTTTCTAAGGTTAACACGAACACTAGACATAATTAAAACTGTTCATCCGAGACCACGGCACCTGAAAAAGTAACGAAACGTCGGAAAATTGTAAAAATGTAATAAACGAGTAAACTCCGTATAAAAATAGTTTTAATAATAGTGAGAACCGTGGAAGACACAGATAATTCACAAAATACAAAAATATTTAAAGGTTTTTTAACAAATCTCCATTTTCTTTTCCACCAAGTAACTCCAAGAATACAACATTCAGTTCTTCTTCTTCTTTTCGTATCAGCGATATGACCAGTTTATATTTTTCCTGCCTAATAGTTGGCTACTGCAATTGCAGCAGCGTTGGCCTCTGTTAGGTCCATGAAAGGGGCCTCCCCGAGTGATTATAATGTCTATTAATATAGTACATAAACATCCGGCGCACCCTGGACATCTCACTCCAAGACCCCCTCGCAGAAGGCGGTACTGGAGCAGGGTGACTAATCCTTTCACCTCAGTGGTTCGACCCACAAACAGCTCTTCTAAGAGCTATACAACAGGCTCTTTTCAGAGCTTTAATCAACGGCCGCCCAACACCCAAGGCTGTTTCCCGAATCATACTAAAAGACCATCTCCAGAGACATTGTCGGCAAAGCAACTCTGCAAAGTTACCTACTCAACATTCAGTTGATTTGGTTTTTCATTTCAATTATAAGCTTTTTCTAATAAAGTCGTAAATAAATAAAAATATGATTTTGCAGAATAACATAAATATATATACGTGCTTCATTCATTACTATTGGTTAAGGCTAAGGTGTGGTGTCGGCTTAGAGAATAGCACCAACCCAATCTTCCCGTCAGTGTCGTAAAAGGCGACTAAGGGACATAAACTGGGGGGTGGGCAGCATCGCCCCCTGCAATTCCACCAAACTGCGATCCTCAACCCACATGCCCAGCGTGGGGATTATGGCCATTACCCCCCAATGATGGCACAACCTTGCGCTATGGCGCTCATTAGGGGAGGGCTATGTCCAGCAGTGGTGCAAGCAGCACAAATAGTGTATCTGTGCTCTTTACTTTATGTCCTTCTAACGTGGCCATAAATATTACATCCAGCTGCATAATTATAATCGAACAGTCCTATGAAAAAAACGATGCCTTAAAACACTCCTCAGAGGCACTTTAAATAGTCTGTGGTAAAGGGAAAAGGTAACATCATAAATTATTAAAACTGTCTCTGAGGAGTGTCTTAGAGGAATCGTGTTTTTATAAATTACACCGTAAGACCTATAGCTTATATCTTTTAAGGCGCGTCATGGTGCTAACTAGAGCCACCAATGGAAAACTTGTTTTATAACAAGTTTTTGTCTGAGAACTAGCTGACCCAGCGAACTTCGTGCCGCTTTTTTTTCTCTCCGTTAGAACCATCCTCGTACTTCAAGGAATATTCTAAAAAAAGAATTAGCGAAATCGGTTCAGCTGTTCTCGAGATTTGCGCTCTCCAACACATTCTGCACCAACACATTTTTATATTATAGAAGATGGACATGAGAAATCTTAACTACTGTGACAACTATTTTAGAACCTAAAGTGTAGAACTTAGAATCAACAACCAAGGACTTTAACGAGCACCTCGATCGAGACTTGGCTAGTTTTAACAGAATGTTTTTGGTGGGATTTCACTTCTTTTTGTATAATAAACGGCATATTGATTTATTTTATTAGATTTTCTTATAAAATAAATCAATCCGTCTCCCCCTAAATCAAGGGCAGTAGAAGAATGTCGTAAACGACTCTAACGGGGCCGGTTGCCACTTCACCATATAAGGTTATCGGATAAGCAAAACGTAAGCGCGTTTTAAAATACAGTCAGCGCCATCTAGCGACTCTCTTCGTCCAATGTATTATATTTTGACCAAATTTTGAGCGACATAATAAAATAAATAATAATCTTCTAATAGTTTGGTTGGGCTCTTGTGTTGTGTGTTCTGTCATGGTCACCAGGTACTCAAGATCTTCGATTTTCCTAGTTTTTATAGTTTTCCCTTTATGTGGCCGTTAAACCCTAACTTTGTACCAAATTTCAGCTCTCTGAGTTTAGGGGAAGTACTAGTTCTATTTTGATGATCATCAGTGAGTGTCATAGATGCGAAACTTTGCTGTCGCTTAACTTCGGAACTAAATGACCTACAGACTTGAAATTTTGGATTTTAAGTATGTGACTAGGGCGGCAAAATGGTTCCTGTAAATATAGTTACGGCAGTGTTTGCTTCGCGTTCGACTTGGCGTGATTACTGGCGTGATTAACCTGATTACTTTTGCGAAATTGTAGTAGCATCACAGTGTAGGAAAACTTAAAATATGAGTGCCTGGGGTACTCACAAACCACTGCACTTAAATTTGCTAATCCGCGGTAGGCACATGGGGTTTAATTAAGCCCATAATCTCTTTCCGAAAGAAAGCCTCCGGTGGAACATCAATAATGTTCTGGTTGATAGGAAATGCTTAAAAGCGTTTAATGGACTGGACATTCTACGATGTAGGACAATTATCTACCGGAGGTTTCGACTGTGGTAGAGAGCAATTTTAATAACGTTACGTAAATCATAACTAACATAACTTCGTTAAAATCGCGTTTAAAACATATTTTTTTGATATAAAAGTGATATAACAACGAATTTTGTTGGAAATAAAGTCTCTAATTGAGATGTTTCGGAAATCACATGTTTTAGACGTAACCGGAGCCTGTTATACACAAATATAAAAGTAGTTAGATAGATAGAGAACACTTTATTGCACAACCAGAAAAAATAATACAACCATAATTGTACTGAAACTGTGGAGGTCAGTGATATAGTATCATGACTACTCAAGTGAGTTAATAAAAAATACAACCGCCAGAAAAAATTAAAACAATATTTGCATGTGAAAATGCAGTTCTACTTTTCTATTGTATTAGCTACATTGTTTAGACAAAGTAGGTTATTTCAAAAATAGAACGCACTTTTGTTTTTAAAACTAAAAACTGTAGGCAGTGTTTCATATTTCATGTCTGTTTTAAACTAAATGAACTGGAGGCAAAATTAAAATCTGCGGTTTCAAACACGCTCTCACGGCTCTAATTAAGTTTATGTGCATGCGCCAAGGTGTGCTTTTGCATGGACCGAAAACTAATTAAATACACCTTTCAACCATTCGGTTGCATAAAGGCGCACCTTAATTTTATTGAATTGTAGAGTGTTAAACTAACTAAGTGTTTTAGAGTTTACATTTAGAATGTATTATACAATGATGTGCACGTTTTGAGCAATTAATACTATTCGCGATTCACTATGTAAGAAGCTTAAGTCTGAGTGTCAAATGAAAATAGAAGAGAGCAATAACAATTAAAGCAAAATCATTTCGCCTTTCATTTCATCCTACATATTTAACCTCTAAATAGGTTTTTTAAAATTGTCCTTAGAACGGGTTAGTGCATTAAAAAGAATATATAATCATGTAGGTACAGCGATATCATTCCGATGTAAAACCTAACTGGAACAAAGTAAGGTACTCGGGGCTGCAAGTGATGCAAATTACTTCAGCCAGATGTTGTTGCCTGTACGTAGTACAGAGAGTGTTGTAAAGAGGTTCGAAATTTCACTGATGCTGGTGTGTCGCCCATTAGCTCAGTTGGGAGAGCGCTGGCACGGATAGCTAGAATGCGCGAGTTCGAGTCTCGGCATGGGTGGAGTTTTTAGCCCCTAAATAGGTTTCTTAAAGTTTTCCTTAGCATGGGTTAGTGCATTTAAAAGAATATATAACCATCCTACCTACTTTTTTAAAACTTCCTACAATTGATGCAATTGTAGTATGTATTCCGGAAGACACTGTTTGCTCTATATTTATTGATACTTTATTGTTTGCACTTTTGATATATTGATAGATAAATAATTTATTCAAATAAGACACACATATAATTTCCATGATATCTATCATAAATCGGAGTTGAAATGTGATGGTAAATGGCGGACTATATGTTATTGACGTTTTTTATAAGAAATAGCTTGTCCCTGTGCATACCGCAGTGTCGGTACAAGCAAATATTTTTTAATAAATCGGATCAAACTTTTGTAGAAAGAAAAGTTTGCTTAGGAGTGAATTGGATCAAGAAGTTATATTTCACAGAATCTGCGTAACAAAGCGAATTTATAAAAAGAAAAACTTTCCGTAAGACACTCATTGTAAGTTAAAAATTCCACTCCGTACAATTAGCTGGCTAAGTGGAAAGCTATGTATTGTCAAAGCGGCCTCTCCATTTGACGACGTAAAATTTCGGATTTCAAAAGCATAATATTTTTTTTTATGACAGCTCTACAGCCTGAACTGAAAATCACCCAAACTGAAATATTTAGACTTACTAAAAAGTACTTCGGCAAAGGCAGCGTAGGACGCCCTGTGAGTAGAGCGACGACACTTGCAAAGCGGTGGGCCAGTGACTGTGTAACGGTGCAAACCTCTTCCCACCATTTTTATTTCTTTTTCTATCTATCATTTTCAAATATTTAAATTACGTCACACATTCTTCGATTTCCCTCATTTTTTCACCACTACTACTTTACCCTTTGACCAGATCTGACTTTTTTACCTGCTTCTCCGTTTATCCGCTTTTATACAGTTTTCTGTTTTACTAATCTACAAATAAAACCACACCTGAAGTCGTTCCAGAGTTTATTATTATTTGCAAAGATATCCAACGTTACACTGGCGCCCAACGATAATAACGAAGCCCAACAACACCCCACGGCTTGATACGCCGAGTCGGCACTACCACGCTGCGAGTGCGATTGTGATTACTGCTACGAGTGCACAATCGTCGAGCTGCTGCTGCGGCATACTCACGACCCCATTCATCACACGCGCATCCCCAGGAGCTGCCCAGCCTTCCTTGGCAAACGACACCAGAGTTTATTATTATTTGTAAAGATATCCAACGTTACACAATATATGCAACGTTACTACTGAAGGCCGGAAGCCAAAGCCTGGAGCCGACGATCAGGCTCAGTGGCATATCTTCGGAGAGGCCTATGTCCAGCAGTGGACTGACACCGGCTGATTATGATGATGAAGAAGTGACGGCCTCGGTGGCGCAGCGGTTTGGCACGCTGACTGTAAAACCGAAGGTCTCGGGTTCGATCCTCGGCCGGGTCAAACTAGGAAACGAACTTTTCTAGTTTGTCTCGGGTCTTGGATGTGATCCACGTATTTATTGTATTAAATCTATCGTCGAGTTAGCATCTATAACACGAGTCATTCAGTTGTACTTAGTATAGGGCTAACGAGATCTGTGTAGTATGTCCATGAATATTTATTATTATTATTATTATTATTAAGTACTTAATTTGTAATGACCTCAGTCTGGGTGGACTACATTTCTATGTCTGTGATGTCACTAGGCCCATAGCACAGGAAGTCCTAGTTTGTGACCAGGACCAGTATTATTGAATGAAAGTTTTATTATTTGAATGAAAATAATACTTCATCCACCGTCTTAAATAACTTTCATACAATACGGTCAACGGGGTTCAAAGGTTCTCGAGTGGTGACCACGAACTGGCAAACGCACCGTAAGACGCCCACCGGCTCGCTGGACCGACGAACTGAGGCACATTACTGGAGGTGGCTGTATGAGGATGGCGGAGGACAGAAGGTAATGGCGTGTCTTGGAGGAGGCCTGTCCAGCAGTGGACGAATACAGGCTGATTGATTTATTAATTAAGTTTTTTTTAAGTGTTCTTATATCTTTTTTGGGTGTTTTTATTAACTGAACCGTGACCTTTCGGTCGGTGATACTGAAGTTTTTACTGCTATTGCGTGATTAGTACTTAAAGAAAAGTTGCTACTTGATAAGTTTTGGTAGCATAGTTACTCAGTAAAAAAAACTATGTATAACAAAAACATGTATTATGTGGAATTTTTAGCCTCTAAATAGGTTTTTAAAATTGTCCCTAGCACGGGTTAGTGCATTAAAAAGAATAAAGTCGTCTTAATATATTATTATTTAAATATATGTAAATTGTAGCAGAATCCCCAGATGGTCTGCAACAGCTAATGTCTGCATTTCACCAAGCCTGCCGTAAGTTCGGCCTGAAGATCAGTGTCAATAAGACGGATGTGATGTCCCTGGACATACACGGTCACGAGACACTGGCCATAAAACTTGGTGAGGATGTGCTGAAGCAGGTGGATAAATTTCGCTACCTGGGGAACACTGTAACATCCAAGTGTGACCTTGATGCTGAGATCAATAGCAGGGTGGGTGCCGCAGCTGCAGCATTCGGCAAGCTATGTTCCAAGGTTTTCTGCTCTCATGACCTTAAGTTGGCTACTAAGATATCGATATACATGGCAATCGTGCTGCCAAACCTTTTATACTCCTCTGAGACGTGGTGCGTATACCGCCGCCACATTCGCACTCTGGATCGCTTCCACCTTAAATGTCTCCGTACCATCATGAAGATCAGATGGTCTGATAGAGTGCGAAACACCGAAGTTCTGCGACGAGCCAATGTTGGTGGCATTGAGGCCTATTTAATGCGTCGACAGCTTTGGTGGTGCGGTCACGTATCTCGTATGGCGGAGGATAGAGTGGCGAAGTGCATCTTCTATTCTGAACTAGAGGAGGGCAAGCGGAATCATGGCGGTCCCCTCCTCCGGTACAAGGTTGTCCAAAAGCGACACATGAAGAGATGCAACATAGTGCCCTCCCGCTGGGAACGTTTGGCAGCACAGCGGCCAGAATGGCGCAAGATCGTAAACAGCCAAGTACGTGAGTTCGAGGTTCAGCGCAAAGCTGACCTTGACACCAAACGCGACCAGCTAAAGGCTCGCCCACCTGCTGCCATAACATACAACTATGACAACGGCATTCTCACGTGCCCTCAGTGTGCACGGAGTTTCGCCGCAAAGATAGGCTACATAAGCCATCTTCGAGCGCACCAGCGCCACATATGTGATAAGGGGTCAAAGTGGTCGCCATGGCCGAAAATCGGTCGGATCAATCAATATGTAAATTGTATCGTAGGTAACTTTAATTCTCGCACTCTTTTACTCTTTGTTATCAATATATTTTCGATATAATTATTTATGTACATGCACTACGTACCGACTATATTCTTCATGCAATCCACTCCATCCAAAGGTTGTCTGGAAGAAATTTCTTAGCGATAAGACCGCCAATTGTAATACATTACTTAGATTTAAAAATCATGGTTGTAATATTTTTCTGGTTGTGCAATAAAGTATTCTCTATCTATCGCTGATGTTCTTTTGTTTTTCACTGTCATGAACCTTGTCACTTTAATAATTGGTCGGCAGTTATAATTAAAAAACAAAGAACTTTTATTATTCTACTTTGAAATTTTACCGCCCTAATTGTTTTGAGCAGTATGTTTATATTTAATTAACTCTTAAGTGTGATTGTAACAATTAATTTGCGCGTCAGTTTTGGATCTCAATGTAATTGATATCTAGACCGACGACGCGTAAATTAATTCTTGTAATCAATTCTATTCAAGTCAACACTTGAATAGCGACAGTAATGTGTAATGTATTTTCCATACCGCTTATACTTAATTTACCTCAGGATAAGATAAGATGCGTTCAGATGAGATGAGATGAGATAAGATAAGATAAGATAAGATGAGATGAGACGAGACGAGACGAGACGAGACGAGACGAGACGAGACGAGACGAGACGAGACGAGACGAGACGAGACGAGACGAGACGAGACGAGACGAGACGAGACGAGATGCCTTATTGCTAATAGCAATTGATTCCAGGCAACCTTATGGCGAAAAGTTGCTGAAGGAAAAAGAGACGGGTAGTCGGGGCAAATATGAATATATTCATACACTGCTTATATAAATAACAATATACCTACATAAACAGTTACATATATAGTTATGTATGATATACATAAATACGTTATAATAACAATCTACGCGATGAGGAAATAAATACAATATTGTGTATAGAGACATATGGAAAAGACAAAATGAAAAGGAGCATGCACGAATACTAAACTAGCTAAACCAAATATATTATCGTGTTAAAAGTCCGGTTTCTTTTACAATTACGTCTAGTTCAAAATTTCACTGAGGTACGGGGGATTTTCATGTCGAGGTTGCTTTGGAGCGAGGCTTAAAGTTATCCTTGCCCGAAAGCAACTTGATATATCGTGCAAAACCAGTTGCTTTTGCGCGATTCAATAGTAATTCATACACGTGTGATTTTTCTATGCTTCACCTCAGTGCAAAGTTGATATTGTTATCTTTTCTTCATAAATTGATACTATAATTATCCTAGTACCCAGGGATGCAGTCTCTTCCGCCCGATTATACCCTTAGCTCACGCATAATTGCATCCTTTGAACCTACCCTTCCTTTCTTATTAGTAGATAATGCAGGGCAGCTTGCCATTTAGTAGTGGTGCTTTAAATTTAGCTTATAGAAAGGTCTTACTGCGGTATACATATACTCAATGATAAAATAAAGTCACGTGTTGTGAAATTCTTTCACCATCATACAAATACTAACATAGTTATATATTAAACGGGTCAAATCGCGATTATTAATTAGGTAAAACGTAATAACCTTATTTCCCTACCCGAGACCACGGCAACTGTAACGCTGCCGAAACGTCGGTAATCGCGATTTGACCCGTTTAATATATAACTATGTTAGTATTTGTATGATGGTGAAAGAATTTCACAACACGTGACTTCATTTTACCATAACTTTGTATGAATATCGTGAATTATTAAGAAAAACATAATACTAACATGTTTATTTTCTCAATCCACAAATCAAGTACAGCAATGGTTACAAATAGTTACAATTTGTGGATAGACTGGAGCTTAAACTAGATCACTGATCTATTATTTTACATTTCTCAAGTACAGATCTTCGCAGAAAGATTAGAAGCATATATAAAATGTTGGAGTCTGGAAATTCACTCGCGAATTAAAGCAAATGCAAGTAAAAGCATTGCAATTTGTGTCATTTTTTAATGGTGGGAAATTGTCCCTGCAGCGGACAATCCACCAATCAGAAAGACCCTGTGATAAACTACTTCAAAGTTATAATTTAATGCACACGAAACATGTCCAATAGCGAGCTTACCTCCGATAGAGATTTCTTCCAAAAAACCTTAGAGAGTCGGAGGGGTAGTAAAAAGCGGGTCTATATACGTTCACTTTATTCGCATTGGTCGACGAAGCACAAAATATTAAATCTAGATTTGAGTGAAATTTGATACTGGGTTTCGTTCGAGTGACATGAGTACTAAATAGGTACTTTTTCATCTTCGCCTATTTAATTGTGTGACTACGAAAAGTAGTTTACGTTTAAGTTACATTGATTTAGCCAACTTTCCTCCGCCAACCCGGACTTGGCCTTCGTGGTGGAGTAAGGCCCAGACTCCTGCGTTGCAGGAAGAGACCTGTGCCGCAACAGTGGAGACACAAAAAGGTTAATATCGATGACTAGCTTTCAGCTACTCGTAATCTCTCGTTCTTGTTTCTTTCGAAGGTTTAAATGGATTAGCTAAACTGCCTATTAACTCTATTTCTGTCAGCTACTTTAAAAAGCAACGCTAATAGCGTAATCGCTTCTATGCCACTTGCTGCTACTAGACTTCCAGACGGTAAGTCCCTGTCTTTGTCTTTTAGGAATTGGTCACATAACTCTCGTATTCGCACAACTCGTTTCACGTAAACTCGAAGCACGTATGGGGTATAAAATTGGGATTCCAGCTCAAACACATTGAAACGTCCAACTTTGTCAGTTAAAAGTATGACAAACTGAGCTAATACTGTATCGGTACTAGCTTAGTTGAAACTGCTTATTAGTGCAGTGATACGATGTAAACTTGACTGGCGTAAATGAGTCAGAAAAAACTCTATGAATAGGTAATCGAATTAATATTGATCGACTATCCAGTTAAAATGAGTACGTATATTATTACAGGGCATAGGCAAAGCAGTCTAATAGAAGCCGATGAAAAATAAAAAGCTCGTATTACTTATCAAAGGGATACCTTATGCCCCTGATAAGTGAGATATGGTATCCCCTTCGAAAGTAGAACAATAATAGTGAGTATTTTCTAAGGTTAACACGAACACTAGACATAATTAAAACTGTTCATCCGAGACCACGGCACCTGAAAAAGTAACGAAACGTCGGAAAATTGTAAAAATGTAATAAACGAGTAAACTCCGTATAAAAATAGTTTTAATAATAGTGAGAACCGTGGAAGACACAGATAATTCACAAAATACAAAAATATTTAAAGGTTTTTTAACAAATCTCCATTTTCTTTTCCACCAAGTAACTCCAAGAATACAACATTCAGTTCTTCTTCTTCTTTTCGTATCAGCGATATGACCAGTTTATATTTTTCCTGCCTAATAGTTGGCTACTGCAATTGCAGCAGCGTTGGCCTCTGTTAGGTCCATGAAAGGGGCCTCCCCGAGTGATTATAATGTCTATTAATATAGTACATAAACATCCGGCGCACCCTGGACATCTCACTCCAAGACCCCCTCGCAGAAGGCGGTACTGGAGCAGGGTGACTAATCCTTTCACCTCAGTGGTTCGACCCACAAACAGCTCTTCTAAGAGCTATACAACAGGCTCTTTTCAGAGCTTTAATCAACGGCCGCCCAACACCCAAGGCTGTTTCCCGAATCATACTAAAAGACCATCTCCAGAGACATTGTCGGCAAAGCAACTCTGCAAAGTTACCTACTCAACATTCAGTTGATTTGGTTTTTCATTTCAATTATAAGCTTTTTCTAATAAAGTCGTAAATAAATAAAAATATGATTTTGCAGAATAACATAAATATATATACGTGCTTCATTCATTACTATTGGTTAAGGCTAAGGTGTGGTGTCGGCTTAGAGAATAGCACCAACCCAATCTTCCCGTCAGTGTCGTAAAAGGCGACTAAGGGACATAAACTGGGGGGTGGGCAGCATCGCCCCCTGCAATTCCACCAAACTGCGATCCTCAACCCACATGCCCAGCGTGGGGATTATGGCCATTACCCCCCAATGATGGCACAACCTTGCGCTATGGCGCTCATTAGGGGAGGGCTATGTCCAGCAGTGGTGCAAGCAGCACAAATAGTGTATCTGTGCTCTTTACTTTATGTCCTTCTAACGTGGCCATAAATATTACATCCAGCTGCATAATTATAATCGAACAGTCCTATGAAAAAAACGATGCCTTAAAACACTCCTCAGAGGCACTTTAAATAGTCTGTGGTAAAGGGAAAAGGTAACATCATAAATTATTAAAACTGTCTCTGAGGAGTGTCTTAGAGGAATCGTGTTTTTATAAATTACACCGTAAGACCTATAGCTTATATCTTTTAAGGCGCGTCATGGTGCTAACTAGAGCCACCAATGGAAAACTTGTTTTATAACAAGTCTTTGTCTGAAAACTAGCTGACCCAGCGAACTTCGTGCCGCTTTTTTTTCTCTCCGTTAGAACCATCCTCGTACTTCAAGGAATATTCTAAAAAAAGAATTAGCGAAATCGGTTCAGCTGTTCTCGAGATTTGCGCTCTCCAACACATTCTGCACCAACACATTTTTATATTATAGAAGATGGACATGAGAAATCTTAACTACTGTGACAACTATTTTAGAACCTAAAGTGTAGAACTTAGAATCAACAACCAAGGACTTTAATAAATTTCCGCCAAAAACGGCAGTTTTTATCGGAAACTCCGAAGCGTCGTAGGTAGATAGATAGATAGAATATTCTTTATTGTACACAAAAATTCTTCATAACGCTGGTGCCGTCTTTTTTCAAAGCTGTGTTGTAG
Source organism: Yponomeuta sedellus (assembly GCA_934045075.1). Taxonomy (NCBI): domain Eukaryota; kingdom Metazoa; phylum Arthropoda; class Insecta; order Lepidoptera; family Yponomeutidae; genus Yponomeuta; species Yponomeuta sedellus. Next base: position 14,696,694 of record OW203734.1, read on the forward strand.
AACTAAGTATTTTACGAGAGTCCCTTGCAATGCAAATGTCTCATTTCAACATCCGCGAGTCATAAACAGGTCGTCTCGGGGGCAACTCCGCGAAATTGCCGCGAAACAAAATGTTAAGATTCCTAAACGCGCTCCTTGAGATGCGCGGGCCTTGAATATGTACAATTTCTACGTTTTATTCATAACCATGGTCTTGAGTACGTTAACATTACTGATTCCACGCCCTGTGCTATTTAGTTGCTTTGGGACTGGAAGAAATCGTTCCAGTGCTGAAGAATATTCAAACGAACAAAAATTAAATGTTTATTGGCTGCACAAACCTCTTACAGCTGAGTAAACTAGTATGTTTATTAGTATGTCCAATGTGTTTAGAGGCCACATAGGACACTGTACAGTGTAGCTGACCAGATTGTATTGTATACTCAATATTTACTCGACTTCGCCGAAACCCAGGTACCTACGTAGTGTATGTTCAAGTCTCTATTTTCCACCTACAGATTCGGGAAACGTTACAGCTCCAACTAACATTCGAAACATGTGCTTATCGACTTCCCTAAATCTTTCTCACTAAGCTGAACCAGCTCTGTGAATTATTACGCTCCACAGGCTCGCCGCCGCTGGGGTTCATTTCTGGCAGCGTGAACTTTTAAACAATGCCCGTGAAATTGTCACTTCATGTGTAATTGAATTACCTACTCGTATTCTTTGTTTGCGCCTTTTCAGATATGCTGGTTCTTATGCCCGTATCTTTGCATACACTTGACCTGCTCTGTACGACTTTGCGCGACTTCTGTAATAGGTAGGAAGGCATGTAAAAGTTATTTGTTTGTGTAGCACGTGCGAGCGTGAGCTGCGTGTGGAAGCTACAAGGTATTTGTTATTCAAATATAGAGAAGAGACGGCAGTGGCTGAAAACGACCGCTGTCCGAGGCTGACCCGGGCCAGCACCAGCTGAGCCACTACCTTTTGCCTTATGTTATAACAGCACAAGAGCTTGTGGCCTAGTCGAACCGAGTGATTGGAATCAATCACTTGAGTGAAGCAACGACAGGCGCAGTCAGGTGCTGTATGGGGGACCGTCCCGCAACTACCGCTAGTGGCATTTTTCTGAGCGCTTCCGTGCTTCGCAAGGCACGTCAAGCCGTTGGTGCCTGTTGTCATGTGATGGCAGTCGTTAAGCCATGTCAGAGACCTTATGGGCGGCTTCATAACTTCTGACAGTAAAGCGTGCCACAGTCTTACAATCCTCCACCAACCCGGACTTGGCCCCCGTTGTGGAGTATGGCCTAACCTTCCTGTGATGCAGGAAGAGACCCATGCCCCAGCAGTGTGGACATACAGGGGTTGATATCGATAACAGCACAACCTAGGTTTAAGTCTTATTTTGTTTTAAGTTGTTTTTTGATGATGCAATCAATTTTTTTTTACTTATCTTGTATATGAGATAAGACGGATACGGATAGCCAGAGGTTGCGGGTTCGAATCCCGGCATGGGTGAAATTTTAGCCTCTAAATAGGTTTTTAAATTTGTATATGAGAGTTTCTTAACTCCGTTTCCAATTTTGCGAAGTACTTGATATGAAGTTGTCACTCATAATTCATAATATTAATTAAGCGCCCCCGGCATTTTGAAGTAATTAAGAACGTTTGAGAAACTGTTACGCAAATTTTCAACTTACTTAATTGTCAAAGGAAACGCGAAATCTCGAATGAACATAATATCGTGAGCTAAGTTATAGCAGGCGTTTAAGCTAAACGGAGGCTGTCCCTGAACGCTGCCGAGTAAAACGTACTACGGGTAATGAACGAGCACTTGTAACCTCCGAAAGCAGCATACATTATGTGCTAAAGAACATCGACATTAAATATCAAAATTTATTTCTTCACACAATACATTATTCGCGTCTACGTTTGTAAAAATAAAAGTAGCAACTTGTAATTTTTACATATTATCAAATTAAATCACGGGTGGCCACGCCGTATTGGCAATTTTAAGCGCTGAGGTATTTCACACCTCAGACACTCAGGTTTCCTCGCGATGTTTTCCTTCACGGTTAGTGCTACTATAACTTCACAAATACTCTCAGTGGTTTCGGCGATACTCTCTCTCTCTCTCTCTCCGGGAGAAAAAATAAGCAAAATTTAATTTCTTTAATTCGCGATGAATAAACCACTTCAAATAAGCGTAACATCAAAATACATTAATTCAAAATTGTAAGCGGATATTTATTGCTACTGAAACTATATCAAGTTGTGTAATAAAAGAAGGGTGAATTATCATTATTTGATGCTTGCATAAATTTCATACTTAATTTAATTTCATTCTGTAAATAAAAGATATAAGATAGAACATTAGTTATTACACGAGTTAGTAAATAGTGAAAAGTAATATATTAGGAAAATAATAAATTCAACACGACACAATCACTTGTCACGGCCCCAGAGAAAGTTGTCTTATCTTTTGAGCGAACCGCGAGCTTTTCCGCGCTGTGTCTATTAGACTTAAGTGGGTGTCTTAAGAAGATGAGTCGCAAGGAGTCTAGTGTCCTTTTGCTGTGGTTTTACCCACACTTACCCGAGTGTTCTTGTCACGCGCCTTAATGTATCATCTTATACTGAAGTTCACGTGAATCACGATGAACGACGGAAGGTCGCGATAAGCCACTTTATTCGAGGAGCGTCTTATAACATTGGCGCCTAGTGAATGCGTAATTGGAACTTGGAAAACTTTTCGACAATACGCATGACGAAAGATTTTTAAATCCTGTTCCTCAATGTGGGGACACATTTATTATATATTTCAGTAATAAACTTAAGTTTAACGAAGATTACAGGCTCATTTCTAAAATTAATTTAAATCTGTGGGAAAACAGCTCACATTACCATGGCGTCGAATCTGACATCACGTAATATCGTTATAGTAGTGACAATAAAGTACGGGTGACGTTTACCAATGTTAACCTAAGCGTGACGTCACGCGGTGTGATGGGTGTTTCAGTGAAAATGGCATTTTATTGAAAATATTGGTAATCTCTTTTTTTTACAAAACTAAATCAGTGTTTTAAATCCTTTTAATATGTGCTTTCCCCAATATCGTTAAATATTTGTTTATTTGATACTGTCATCACGCCTATTGTGTGCCATAGTAAAACTAAGAAATGGAAATAATGGAACCGTGAGCACAATTGGGGCGCATGAATTCTTATAAGTAATGTACACATAATTCTTTACTTTGATCCCTACAGGCTCAGGCTGGAGCACCCCTTCGTAATTAATGTTATGTTCATTTAACATTTATTCCTGTCTCCCTGCGTGCAGGGGATATACGTACAAAGTCTGGCCTGTAAAAACTTGAAAAATGACTAATTGACATGATGACATTCGTTTCGTCAGTTGGAGTCTAAAAATAATTTTGTTCTTGCAAATTTCTGTTAAATAGATTTTTGCGTGCGATATCAACATATCGCTTTTATTAGTTACAGATGGCAATAATAATAGGAATTGTCCTAAAATAGTATTTATTTATTTAATTATTATATACGTTTTTCCAAAAATAGATTGACGATAAAACTTATCCAGCGAATGTTGGTCGATAGGCTGTGAAGAGAAATTGCAAAATAGGGGATGTATTAGCAAAGAGCAAGATAAAAACCCGATGTGCGTTGATGCAACGAATGTTGTTGAACTAAAGAATGTTGTTGAAACGAAACAGGTCTTTTAGGATGGTGGAAAGTGGCAAACCCTGATCTCTGCCTACCCCTTCGGGATACATGACTTTGCTTGTGTATAACATATTAAGGTATTAAATCTGCACTTGCCATGCTTTACCAATATGTTCCGGTAAATTGTTGCCCTGCATAAAATAACGATCACTTTATTTAACACGCATGCTTTTAAGCATTATCTATCAAACTGCGCCTCCACAAAGTTGAAGGCCGAAAAATAACATAGTAAAACTGAAATATTGAACAAATTTTGAACAAAAGTTTCTCATAGATCTAGGATATTTCGCAAACGGGTCGTATTTCGCGATCGCGATTGTTTTTGGAGTGTTTTAAGGAATTGTGTTTTCATAAATAAGAACGCTAGAGACTTCAATTTAGAGGTAACTCAAATAAAATAAGATGGGCACATAGCACTTCGTTAGTAACTACTAGAAGGCTGTGTATCTTATTTTATTTTATTAAGGATTTGAAAGGTTTGTCAGAGAGCGATGAGAGCGATGGAGCGCATTATTTTGGGCCTGAGGAGGGCGCGGGCGCCTCAGAAATACCACAATACGCGCAAGAACCCGAATAGAATACAACTTTAGGATCATTCAAAAATCATTATAAGTTGGTATTATTGGAGGACCACCAGAATGGTTAAATTTGTATAGCTCTGCCCTATTAAATATTTCATCTGAAGTTTGTTTAGTTTTGCTGCTGTGGCGCGCTTGTTATATAAAAATAAAATAATTACAGTAACTGTCATAGGATCGGTCGAATTAACTTATTTAAACTTTTAATTTATTATATTATATATATAATATATAGTTATATAATTATAAATTTACATATATATACCTATATATATTTATTATTGTATATATTATTTACTTATTTATTATTTTTCATAACTATCTATTGTAAGTCTTTTGTTTCTTACTTGTTTTACATATTAGGTGCCGACAGAATACCAGCGTTGCAGAAGGTATTCCTTTTGTGACAAATGCTGAGTCGGGTCCTTTCACAAACGCAGTGCACTCACATTCCTTGCATGTTTCTTTTTAATCTAAAATTAATAATCCTGTACATTGTATTTATATTCTGTCATTGTACTGTGTTTTTAAGTGAATATTTTTTTTCAATTCAATTCAATAATCGACGTGGGTGTTCCGACGGCGAAACTGAAGTGGAGCTGGTCTGTCATGTCTGTCAAATACATCCGAAAAAAAAGATAATCCGGATATTTAAGGAAGGGGAATAAGGACAAGAGTAACACAAAAATAACATAGTGTAAAAAATTGACTTCTAAAAACCCACGTGCACTCTTACAAGTAACTACAGCATGCAAACCAACGCAAAAGGTAACAACAAAAAATACTATCAAGTGGGCACCTCTACTTAGTAAAAATTGCCTACAATAATATTTTTGTAGGTTAAGGTGAAGGAGTCACAAGTTAACTTACTCTAATAAGTTATCTTATTCATGCTGCAGACTGTAGTACCATCCCATGTTAACGTGGCCAACAAATTAACTGCCTTGTAACGGGCCTCCGTGCCGTAATCTCTTTACACCACGCCGAATAAACATCGTGTACGTTGTTGTTTATACAACGCTGTCCCCTGTTCGTCTACCCAAACATACCTTTTAATCCGAGGCCAATTCAGAGGCTTTCATCGACCAAGTGGTGACCGTTTTCCACTCATACAGATCGGTATCAACCTTGTATGTCCCCACTGCTGGGGCACGGGTCTCCTGCATCGCAGGAAGGTTATCTAAACTTAAAACTAAATCATGTTAGTAATAATAATCTCCTAAGGGCCGATTCGACCAAACTATTTATGCTTGGTATAAGTGCTAATCTTGGAATAAATCTAGAATTTAACAAGAAAATTTCTCGATTTATTCCAAGATTAGCACTTATACCAAGCATAAATAGTTTGGTCGAATCGGCCCTCAGGCAGGTTTTTTTACCTAACAGGAGAGTCCCAACCCCTGTAAAATGCATCCTGTTCATGAAATAAAGAAATGTTGTATTTTGTATATTTGTTGGGAAATACTCCAGCACGCGGCCAAGTCCGGGTAGATGGAGGATCGTCAGACAGTGGTGGGTCTTAGTGTCAGAAGTTATCAAGCCGCCAATAAGACCTCTGACATGGCTTAACAACTGGCATTACATGACAGCCGGCACCAACGGCTTAACGTGCCTTTCGAAGCATTCATACAGGTACGGATATTTATTCATAATTTATAGAAGACGGCAAAAAAAAAAAAATTTATTATCATCTTTATCGTCATCATCAGTCATTTGACAGTGGGCGTCAAATGGCTGGACATATTCCTTCCTCAAGGTATTCCAAGCTTCACGGTCTTTTGGCGTCCGCATCCAGCGACATCTTGCCTCTTATTTAAATTTGTTCGCATATTAATTTCTTTTAGAATGTATCATTGTAGCATCGTTTGACGATACTCTTTTCTTAAATTACCTAGACTAATGTATCGTTAGGTTTATAACAGATAACAAAACTAATGTTTTTAAAAGGACCGCGTGACTGTTTTTAAGTACACTCGCTTTTATATATATATATATATATATATATCAAAATCGGTTTAATTATTTGATGATTCTAGAACTATAATTTGCTATACCAACCAGGCTAACCGACATAGAGTATTTATAAGTTGGGATCTGCTCTGATATTTCGATAAAATCTTTACTAAGAGAGAAAAGAGCAAAAGTTGAATCAATTCTTACCGCTAAAATATCACTTCTCGGTAAAATAAATAGGTCAATAGAAAAGTTACTTTCCCGGATTGCCTATCCATAAATTCCACCTTTATAAGAATCTTTCGAGTGAGTATATTGTGTCCGTTTTTTCCTCCGACAGTCACTAGTTTTATGAGGCTAAAGATTTATTCGCACCTCGTAAACTTACCTTTGGCAAACAACTGTATGTTACAGAAGATTTGATCCTATTGATTTGTTATCAAAGCCGTAAAATACCAAAAAAGTATTCATACCTCGCCTTCCTGCGTCGTTTTAGCAGACTGGAGCAGACCCCAAAAGTAGGGCAATATATTTGAGTCTTATGTAAGTATGACTGTACGTACATATGTGTGATTTTAGATTACCTTACATATTGGGGCCCAGTGGCCCAAGGGCGCTTGCTGTCGCTTGCACATTTGAGGAGATGTTACGCCTCTCCGTCGGGTTGTTTTCATACAGGTATTCAATTAATAAAGTCTATCGATATTAACCCTTGTATGTCGCAACTGCTGGGGCACGAGTCTCTTCCTGCATCGCGGGAAGGTTAAGCAATACTCCACCACAGGGACCAAGTCCGGGATGGTGAAGGTTTGTAAGACAGTGGCGCGCCTTACTGTCAGAAGTTATCAAGCCGCCCATAAGGCCTCTAAGCTCTTCGTTATATCATCATCAATGAAGTATTGCAAAATATTTCTCTATAATATCACCGATCAACGTTCACGTCATACATGGAGTATAGCATGAACCGAGAACTGGTATCACGGATATTGGACTAATTATCATTATTTCAACAACGGCCGTTTTTGACATAAAAAAAAATTGTCCCAAGTATTTTGCTCTAGTTTTACGACTATGGGTTCTAAAAATCTCTATTAACGTGATTTCGGACCAAACATAATGATTAACTTATTGCAAAATAAAAATAATCCTTTCGACAGAACATAATCACTTGCCCGGGACCCAAACGGAGATAGCCTGTGTTGTGGTAACTAGCAAAAGACGATAGTAGGATAGAAAGACACCCATATTGAGGCCATTTGTGCAGATGGACAGCGGCCCCCAGTGAGAATCGAACCACCCACGACATCCATCATGTTAAACAGACGTGATTCCGGCAGTCCAACGAACCAGTAAAAAAAAAGTTTTTTTGGTTGTGCATAGAACCTATTAACTTAACGAGAGCGGTGGTAGCGAAACGGTGTGGAAAGTGAGGCTCTCAATCGGGAGGTCGTGGGTTCAAATCCCGGCATGTACCAATGACTTTGTTTTCTAAGTTATGTATATTTGGGAAGTATTAGTAGCAATAACACTCGCTGACTGTGAAGATAAAAATCGTGAGGAAACCAAAGTGTTAACATACCTCAGCGCATGCTACGTACAATGGCCCAACAATGAGGCTAAGTGCGGTAATATCAGCTCTACCTATTGCAAAATAAAAATTCTCACTGGGGGCCGCTGTCCATCTGCACAAATGGCCTCAATATAGCCTCTTAACGGCATTTTAGTTATAGGACGAAAGAAATAGAGTTCTTACAGCTTAAGCGCTTATCCCTTGACTCCACTTCATACTTTGCATCAGAAGAGCGGGACTATGAGTTCAAATAATTCATAAGGCGCTTACCACGAACTGTTGAGTGCTCAAAATGTAAACGGCGACGCGAAGACAAATCGCCGCTAACTGTCTAACCGAGCCCCAGAATAAGAATATTAAGTACAAGAGAAAAGTATTTAAGATCTTTCTTATATCGTCGTTGATATTGCAAAATGTCACAATGACATGTCAAAAACAACTGATCGTCGTTCTTTCACAAATTTGTATAGAAAATTAAAAATTTGAAAGATAGCATCCTCACCTAATCGGGCTGTGATTAATTTTTTTTTTTCGTCTTTATCTTGTCAGTTACGTGGCAATCTGTTTATAACAATGGGTCATTTTTTTTTCGGTTCAATATCTTTTTCGTCAGAGAAAATGCATCCAGTGAGCCTCTCTCATATGCTGCTGTCGAATCTAATCTTCAGGTTTGGGATACTGTGCCTCCTCAATCGCGTGAATTCTACACTTCCCATGCCTTCGAGTTCGGCCGCGCCAGTTTGTTGACGTGAGGTAAAAATGTCTTAAAATATACAGTGGGAATCAAGTATTTCTTCAATTTGGATGAAACAACGAAAATCATGTTTTTTTTTATGAGTCTTTTTTAATATGTTTTGCCGTATTTTCCGTAGTAATCTCAAAATTCTGTAATTTTCATGTTTTCGCGCAGAAGGTAGCTATAAACAGGGAATAGAAAGCAAAAGGCCATCGAATGTAAACCTATTATATTTAAGACAAACCTATCTACATAACAGACAAGATATTAATCCCTAGCTAATCTTATATTCTTAATCACCAATATAGAAATCGTGGTTCCACGACCCCCTAAAAACCCCCCTAATTTTAGAATTAGGGGGGTTTTCAACAAGATATGTTCAACAACAACATACATATCAACATATGTTGGGTTACCCCAACATATGTTGATGACCTTCTAAGGAAGCCTACAGTACGCGGGCCTTAGCACTTAAATAACATTATCAGAATACAGAAGCACTTTTCCGTCCGAAATCCCTAAGTAATTTATTTTTGCACAACCATAATTCGGGCATTCCAAGCAAGTAATAAATAATTAAGTAGTAGAAACGTCTGCTGAGGCCTACAGAGATTGTGTAAACTTAAAATTAAATTTCGCGACGGCCCCAGAGGGTTGGTGTATTCCCGTACACAATTGCGTTAGTACAGCTCCTTTGACAAAGTTCCCCATTTGTTGCGAATCGGTTAAATAATTTGCCAAAATTATTTATCTACTATAGGCATTTTAAGGGACTACAAATTACTTTGAGCTTCCCTCTTGATAGCTTCACCAAGACATTCGCTGAAGGAATTAACGGATCGTTAATTTTTGCGCGTTTTAACAACTCTGTTTACAGAAACTCATTGTATAAAGAAGACGTACAGTCTTACAGAACCGCTCGTAGCCCCGGTTGCCTGAGTGATCTTAAACGATCACGAAGGCTAAGCAACATAGGGCGCGTTCAGTGCATGGATGGGTGACCGTCTATGACTAACGCTAGTGACATCTTTCCGAGCGGTTCCGTGCTTCGCAAGGCTCGTTAAGCAGTCGCACGGCGGCCAATTAACAGGTTTTAGAATGCAAAAAGTATAAAAATCACTTGGCAGATAGCGCCATTTAGTTCTAGTTTTTGTAAGTATTATTAGTTTACCTATAATTGGGGATAGTCTAATAATTTAAAGTGTAGTAATCAGGCAAAGACTGACGCTTGAAGTGGCATTAACTTGATTTTGAGTCTCATTTGCACGTTGTAACTTGTTACGGATTGACAATTGTGTTTTGATTTGTACAAATCTCTTTAGTGGAGCATTATCAACTGCATATCAGCTATGAATATGACCGAAAGAATTAGTGAGTATGTTATTGAAAACTGCAGATTATGTACATATACAATGTATGTATTATTTTGTACTTTATATAGTAAAATAAAAAAAGTTTCATGTTGTATCACGAGATGTTCCGTGTAGAGTTATTACTCTACACTGTAGTATGTTAACTAACGATTTATAGTGTTATTTTTGCTTTATTAGACTACTCTTTTACAACAGACTTTACCTAGCTTTACAACAGACTTTTTGCCTTCTAAAAACTAATAATTGACCACCGTGAGTCGGTGCTGGCTGCTGTCGATAGATGACAGTCGTTAAGCCAAGTGAGAGGACTTAGGGCGGCTTGAAAACTTCTGACAATAAAACCAGCCACTAGTATTGCAAGCCTCCACCAATCCGGACTTGGCCTCCGTGGTGGAGAATGGCCGACACCTTCCTTAGGGAAGAGACCCGTAGCCCTCGGTGGGGACATAATACGTTGATGATGATAATAGTCTTGACAGAGCACAACTTAGCTTGTAAGCTATGTTTGTTTTAAAAACCTATTTAGAGGCTAAAAATAATTAAGAGGCTAATTTATTTTTTAAATTGTCCTACGGGTTAATGCATTAAAAAATAATACAATGGCACCGTCAACAAAAAAATCTTTTTAAATTACATATTTTAACATTTTTGTCAAGCTCCACTCCGATTGTACTTTGATGTTAGTAACCAGATATCTCTTCAATGTATAACGTTTCAACAGCTGCGCTATTGACAGAATAAATCAAAAGACAACGCGATCCTCTCGAATATTTTATTATTTTGGGACCGCGTAATTCCACTCGTTTTTATTATCCCTTTTTTCCAGTCCTCGGATAACATTTCCGTGGTATGGAGAATAAATATGATCTATAAGCTAAAGTAACACTTACAACTACAACTACGAAGCATATAGTTGCTCGCAAAAGTATTTAAATAAGGTTGTCTACAAGAAATCACTTTTAGTGATAAAGCCGAACACTCTATTGCACAATCAGAAAAAAGAATACAGCCGAAGGTGTGAACACCTTTGGACTTAGGTCGAGAAATATCTGTGTAATTTCCATTTTATGTACAATAAAGTGTTATCTATTTCTATCTTGATGCTAAGTGAAATGTATCATCTTTATAAATAAAATTATTTACTTATCTATCTAAGCAATAAGGGCACCAATTGTACTTTGTATCTTTACAATACGTTTTATAATACATGCCCAGGTGTATAATAAAGAATAGTCTTACCTTGTCTTAACTTATCTACCTAAATAATTCAAAGGGCAAGATAAAAAGTAACCGAAACCAGCGTGCGTGCGTGCAATGCTAAATACGCTTTAGCTTGGAAATGCGTAGGTGTAGAATCGGTTAATCGAGTTGAAACTGTATACTCAATGATTCAATCGCAGTCCCTTGAAGTTATGTAAAAAATATGAATGTTGATGAAACGATGGAGGTGTGTCAGGATCGTGGCAAGTGGCAAACCGTGGTCTCTGTCTACCCCTCCGTGATGCAGGCGTGAATTTATGTCATGCAATTCAATCTTCTTGCATTGAATCGATGGCTAGAGAGAGGGACCCACGTGATTTGTGATTTTAGTTGACGTTGATCGAAATCCAGCTGCTTCTTTTGAGGGCCAAATTTTCGTATTATTGTAATTTCTATGCCAAATTTTATGATTTGCATAAATAAGGTGCGTAAGCTTTATCCTTCCTCCCTCGTTCATATTCATCAGCTTAATAATGATGTTAACACGCGCTGCATTGGATATTTAGGATTCACATTATGCACGCTGACCAAAACTGTAATTTTATTACTACAAATTTGGTACAAAACAGTAAATAACCCATGTTAGCATCTACCTACTGCCGCAAAAAGTCAGAAGCAAGCCTGAGGGCAATTTAAAAAATATATTTCTTTTTAAACGAATTCCTGCAAAAATTATTTTTTAAAAGTTGTTGTAGCGTGTAATTTTTGTTAGTATTTATTTTAAGCCGCAGAGATTACACATTAACGAATATAATTATGGAAGTTAAATTAGAATAAAAAGTACAATATTTATAAAGTTTTTATCATTCCCAATAGAAAGTACATTGTTTATAAAGTTTTTTTTTCTCTCTCTCTCTCTCTCTCTCTCTCTCTTTCTCTCTCTATCTCTTTCTTTTTCACTCTCTCTGGCGTCGGGACGTATATAGGCTGCTTATATACAATTTTGAACATGTATTTATATGAGAGAAAGCCTATGTTCTATATAGGTACTATAACGGCGCAAGTCACGCGTTTTGTGGCAATAAAATGTGACAATTTGACAACTAATGACGATACTATGGTGGATTTATTTACTTACAGTTATTTTTATGATTCCATGGAACATTTTTCATTTCATGTACTGAAGACGCTGGACGGAAGCCACTTCCAAGCGGTCTGTTTGGAAATACATGGAGGAGGCCTATGTCCAGCAGCGAGGCCTATGTCTTGTAACTGAATGAAGATATGATGAATGCCAGTGCATTCATCATCATCGGAGTCGCGACTTATGACGTTAAAACGTGCGACTCGCGAAGTCGTACTACCCATCCAGGAAGTTACACAATATAATTGTTGTGTGTCCAGTTGTTGAATAAACTGCATATGCAGAATTTGAAGCCGCTACAAAGGCTAGTTTCTGCGGACAAATTTTCACCAGTCTCTGCTAGAGACTGCTTCTTTTCAAAATAGAACTCGGCAAATTCAAGACGCAAACAAACTGAATTGCAGGGGGTCGACTAAGTTTGTGTAACATTTCCCTTATGAAACGTGTCCTGGTGAACTCGACATGAGTAAAGTTTTATTTGCGAACTAAACCCTTACATAGGAATGTTTCCCAAGGACGCGAGCGTTCCGGAAAGTTGTCGCGAATGTGCGGCAACATACAAGAAATGCAATAAGTATGAGTGCATGCTCGGCACTACATTATATGATTTACAGGACTTGTAGATTACTCAGTAGTGATATTTTTTTATAGTTAACTCTGTGGTTAACTGATACTTGGTTTTTTTTTCCAACAAACCGACCTACTCAGGTTCACTGGTTTCATAACAAAATCTTTTTTTTCCACTAACTCCATACTTCCTACCTAATTATATAATAATAATAACTTCCATGCGCTCTCGTGGCTTGGTCGAACCGAGTCATTGGAATCGATCACTATAGGTAAGCAACAACAGCAGCGGTCAGGTGCGGGATGGGTGACCGTCCCGTGACTACCGCTAGTGGCATTTTTCCGAGCGATTCGGTGCTTCGCAAAGCACGTTAAGCTGATAGTGCCGGCTGTCGTGTAATCGTTAAGCCATGTCGGAGGCCTTATGGGCGGCTTGATAACGTCTGACAGTAAGGCCCGCCATTGCCTTCCTCCAGCAACCCGGACTGGGCCCCCGTGGTGGAGTATGGCCTAACCTTTCTGCGATGCAGGAAGAGACCCGTGCCCGTGCAGTGGACACATACAAGGATTGATATCGAACTTTCGGGTTAGTATCAGATGGTCGTAAAAGCATTTGGTCCAGGCATCAACTTGTCCTAAAATCGTCATGACGAAATTGCAACTAGACTAAAAAGTAACTCGTCTATGAAGCAACTCGTCAGAAATCCGTTAGACAAATTATGAGGTTGCCCATGAAGTAACTGGTCTCTATAGATAATCGTCTTAAAATCACCTGGACAAATTCGCAACTCAGCTAAAAAGTTATTGGTCTCAAAAGCAACTCGTCAGAAACACAAAATAGTTATTTGGTTGAATTTCGGCACATGAATTTTTAATAGTTATATCGGACATAAAAAGAAATTTGAATTTAGGCCAAATATAATTTATTTGTTTTATTTAATGTTCATTTTCATCAGATCATTTAGGCAGAATGATGTGTTTGTAAGAGAAAATGCGTTAAGTTTTAAAAAGGTGTGTTTTTGTTCTTATCTTATCTTTTTCAAACTAGTTATTATACTGATTCGTTATCAACCCTTGTTTTTCCCCACTGCTGGAGCACGGGTCTCTTCCTGCATCGCAGGAGCATTATACTGATTGATTTAATATTACTTTTGTTCTATTTATTTATTTCTACGAAAAAGTATTAATAAAGTAGAGAAGTTTTCAGAAAGTACGCGCTCCCGTGTAGATAAGTGTAGGTACTTAAAATATTTCTACGTTTCCTCAACAAAACTTCACCGAATAAGTCTGAATTTTGCCTCAGATTTTCCCATTTTTACTCATTTACAGTCATACTTCTTAATCTGAACGCTCAGGTACGATTGAAACAGGATTAATGTTACCCGACACCCATTTAAGACGAGTTGCTTCACGGGCGACCAACTATGTAGATCACTTGTTTTTTAAGACGAGTTGCTTAACAGGCGACCAACTATTTAGACCAATCACATTTAAGTCGAATAGATTATAGGGCAGTAGACAAAATAATTTTCTGACGATTTGCTTCATAGACGAGTTACTTTTTAGTCTAGTTGCAATTTCGTCGAAATGATTTTAGGACAAGTTGATGCCGTGACCAGTTGCTTTTACGATCATCTGATACTAACCCGAACTTTCATGCAACACAACCACTTGTTCCAGTCCCAAATTAGGATACCCTGTGCTATGGTAAACAAATTATTATTATTAATACTTTATTGCACAGAAGATAATGTACAAAAAGTGGACTTAATGCTAATTACACTTTCTACCAGTCGAACCGCAGAAAATTTGTAAATACACCCAGACTGTCAACATTTGTACAAATGTTCGGCCACTAGTAGGGATCGAACCCACGACCTAGGGCATGGTAATCTTACGTGATAGGTGATATAATATAACTACTGCCTTAGTAGAGTGAATGTATTTCATTTCGAAACGAAAATATTTTTTTATTAACATAATTGCATAGAGTGTTTTAATTTTATCAAAAGGGTCAATGAATAGAATAGAACACTTCTATGAATTAAGATTACACAAAAATTGGCGGCTAATGTTATTTGCAATAGGATTAATTATTGTGCTGTAATGAATGTGGGAAATAAGGTGAGTAGGGTAGGTAATATAACTACTTCATTCCACATGCAATTTGCCATTCTCAATAACGTTTAGCGTCAATAGAATTGAGTCCGAAAGCAGGTGTATTTTACTGAGTGATTACTTACTGGGGCAGAAGTATTGAGGAACCAGGTGAATGCCCTTTGTCAATAGGAGTCCTGAGTTAAGTAAGTCCTTTGGAGGACAATTCATTTGCTATGAATGCGTCTCGCCCATATCACTTGATCTCTTAGGAAAAGCCGTTATACGCCTAGGAATGTATACTAGTAATTCTGGTGACCAAAGAGCTCAAAGGAACTATATAAAGCGGTGGGTCTCAATGACTGTCCGTAGTGGCAATAAATTATCGTCGTAGCTCTCGTAGCACTAGCACATACGTAGCATAATATACAGTGCCGGTGGTACTGGCGTAGCATGCATTGTACATACGCTACGCTGCACTATACGTGGACTAGACCGTCGTTACGTGATTTTCGCGAAACGTATGTATATATATAAATTGGCGTTTTACATCTACTTAATGAGATGATTTATACAGCGTCCAGTGGCATCTTCGCCCACACTAGATGGGTGAAGGAACCACTCCGACGCTGTAGTGCCTGGGATATGGTTTTTATAGATGGTGTAGGCTTGCTCAGCACCTATACCATCCTGATAGCTTAGTCGGCCTAGCCCACAGGAAAGACTAGTCAATACGTGCGGAGCCAACCAAGCCGCGGGTTTCTTCACGATATTTTCCTTCACAGTTAGCGTGTGGTATTGCGACTACAAATTCGTTAATTTACGTAACTTTGAAATTTTAAAAAACGTATGTATATGTACCGGTTTTTCAAAAAATAAAATTATGTTATTTTCTGCAGTATGGTGAGGTTTTCTACTGTAACGGTCCGCGTTTATCTTCTTTTATCTTGTTTAATAATAATATTGTCTGGCTGTATACACAATTTCATCCGACTCCATTCAGACGCTCATGCTCAATTGGGTGATAAATTTGTAAACATCAAAACGTATACCAGCTTTACAGAGTTCCTTGCTCGAAATGTGCAACAAAACCCTATATCGACGCCTACGATGTCAGTTTGTAAGTCCAAACCTTCCTTTGTGATAAAAAAACCTTTATTTCTCGAACCGTAACAGGATCGATATTTTCACAGAATAATTATGTGTTGTCATGAGGGATTGCTTAGATAATCATAAAACAACAAAAAAATAAATAAAGAGGTGGTTAAAGAAAATATGGCATTAACGTATGTTTGCGTAAAGTAATATTTTGCAAAAAAAATACCTACTACTAGCTTGCGTGCACGCAATGACTAAGGAATGTTGATGAAACGAAAGAGATCTGTCAGAATCGTGGTAATTCTCAGACACTCAGACCCTGGTCTCTGACTACCCCTTTGGGATACAGGCGTGAGTTTATATTATATCGCGTTTAATTTTATGATTTATCGTCTATACGGTATCGCTTACAAGTGTTAAACTTAGTGAGATTATAGTAGATTACAGTCCTTATATACGTCTCACTACAGTACACAGGCCTTCTTTCGGAGAGAATGTAGTCTAATATAAAACAATAAAAACTTCGGACTTGGCCGGTTCCTGTTAAAGGTCCCGAACTGAAAAAAGTAAATCACAGTACAGAGTTACTTCTGAAAGTCTCAAACAATTCCTAAAACACCCCAATAAGAGTTTGTGTTTCACAACAAAAAAATACTCTTGTCAACAATAGTTTTGTAAGAGAATCCAGTCTTGGAGTCTTATTTAATAAAATTGAGCTATTTTTGAAGACTCGAGTCTTATAAATAAAACTTAGACCTCAAGTCCTTCAGAATTTGGAGTCTTTTGTTTAAAAACTTGAGTCTCAAGTCTCAAAAGATTCGGACTCACGTGACTAACGAGTACTAGTCTTGAAAAGAGAATCAAGTCTCGAAATGAAGAATAAAAACCCGAGTTTCTCACAACTTTATCAAGAACTCTTTAATATTCAAAATGTTGCTACGACCAATCGATCAGTCAAATCGTTCCTCCAACATACCAAACGTGAATTAACTTGTCAATTGGATAATGTATTCGTGAAGTGCTGCCTTACAACCCTTTTAGGCTCTTATTCATAAACCCCGCTTTCAAACTTTGCACAGTTGAGATTTCCTGGTGTAATTAATCATCGTCAAAGTATATTGAGACTAACTTCCTTATTTTCCGACTGCTGCACGTCGGCACACTACTGGGTACTGACGGAAGACCAGCGCTGGAGTGATTTGCCTCTTCTGCATATGTTGAGTCAGAGCTCCTTTGCTTTGTCACACCTACACAATGTAGATAGACTGATAGATAGAGATAGAGAACACTTTATTGCACCGCTAAAAAAATAAGTATACTCTATGTTGGTTTGCCTAAGCTTACTTTTGTCGTTGATTTTCTATGTTCTGTAAAATTTTTCTTTGATTGCGTGTGCCATTTTTTACAGTTATGTACGAGATGTGTATTCGCATGCAACTAAATGTTTTATTTATCTATCTATAATCAGCCTACATCAACCCACTGCTGGGCATAGGCCTCCTTTTTATTCCCGTCCCGTGCTAATCTGATCCATCTCTATAACTTAAGTTTATCGTTTATAGTTTACATGTGTTTGTCTGTCGTTTTATCTATAACTTATAATAACTTTCGCACGACACAATCGGTTGTCCTGGTTGCAAACTAGGATGCCCTGTATTATGGTAACCAGGCAACGACATCACAACGTGAAAATACATCCAAACTGAGACCATTTGTACAAATATAAGATAAGATAAGAATATTCTTTATTGTACACACCAGAAAATAATTACAGAGACAACAGTTACAAAAGAAGAGGTACAATTGGCGGCCTTATTACTGATAGCAATTTCTTCCAGGCAACCTTAAATCGGAAAGATTGCTTAAGGAGAAATTGAGACGGGGCCACCAGTGCGAATCGAACTCTATCTATTTTATCCAGCTATTTACGGTTTAAAAAGAAACCTATTTAGAGGCTCAAAATTCCACCCATGCCGGGATTCAAACCCGCAACCTCTATATAGAGCAAACAGTGTCTTCCGGAATACTACAATTGCATCAATTGTAAGAAATTTTAAAGAAGTATATAGGATGATTATATATTCTCTTTAATGCATTAACCCGTGCTAAGGAAAATTTAAAAAAACCTATTTTGAGGCTAAAAATTCCACTCATGCCGGGACTCGAACCCGCGACCTCTGGCTATCCGGGCCAGCGCTCTCCCAACTGAGCTAATGGGCGACTCACCGGCATAAGTGAAATTTCGAACTTTACAATACTCTGTATTATGTAAAGGCAGCAACATCTGGCTGAAGTAATTTGCATCACTTGC
Source organism: Yponomeuta sedellus (assembly GCA_934045075.1). Classification (NCBI taxonomy): domain Eukaryota; kingdom Metazoa; phylum Arthropoda; class Insecta; order Lepidoptera; family Yponomeutidae; genus Yponomeuta; species Yponomeuta sedellus. The sequence goes on from OW203734.1 coordinate 14,715,043, forward strand.
AGCCCCGAGTACCTACTTTGCAGTTAGGTTTTACATCGGAATGATATCACTGTACCCACATGATTATATTCATTATAATGCACTAACCCGTGCTAACGACAATTTGTTTATTTAATAGAGGGAAATTTCCGAAAATCCTAAGCACTAGCTGACTAATCCTCTTAGGCTCTTAACGTCTGCTTCTAATAGCGTAATGAAGTAGTAAGACTTGAGTGGTGACCCTGCTACAAAAAAGATTACCAAGAATTTTTAAAGCCGCGTTATACTGGAACATAAGACTGCTCTGCATATTCAATACTAATTTCATCATCATTTTTAATATGCAAACCAATGAAACTGTTTTGAATTGGTCTAAACTTTTTTGCAACTAGTTCTATCTGTATATTTTTTCCGGATGGGGCGCTGTTTGCTGAAGTACAGGTTCACGCCTAGTTTAACAGCAGCTGCTACTATTTGGGTCTAAACTTTTTTGCAACTAGTTCTATCTGTATATTTTTTCCGGATGGGGCGCTGTTTGCTGAAGTACAGGTTCACGCCTAGTTTAACAGCAGCTGCTACTATTTGCTTATTGAAAAAATTACCTAACATAATTCTAATTTAAGAAACAACTTGTATGACTTTTTTCGAGCAAATAAAAATTCTATTCTATACAGGAATTACTAACATTTGGAATACCTACATATTTATCGGCCAGCCAGTTTCAATTAATAAAACAAGCCACGAATTAGACAAGGCTTTCGTTGGCATCATGTCTGATTATCATGCTGGTGGTCGTGGTTTCGATTCACACGGGCCGCCGTTCATGTTGCCTCACACTGGCTGTATTTCCATGTCTGTGTCGTCCTTGCCTGGTTACCACAGCATAGCGTCCAACATTCGTCCTGCTCCCAAGCGGGGATATTTTGGGACCAGTGCAAGTGATTGTGTTGTATAGAAGTTATCATTATTTCTATTTGACTTATTTCTATACTGACGGCCTCGGTGGCGCAGCGGTTTGGCACGCTGACTGTAAAACCGAAGGTCTCGGGTTCGATCCCCGGCCGGGTCAAACTAGGAAACGAACTTTTCTAGTTTGTCTCGGGTCTTGGATGTTATCTATGTATTTATTGTATTAAGGGCTGATTTTTCAATAGTCAGATAACTTTTATCTGAGGAATAAAAATGGCGGTTTGACCGCTTATATATCAAAATTATGTCAAACCATTTTTATTCCTCAGATAAAAGTTATCTGACTATTGAAAAATCAGCCCTAAATCTATCGTCGAGTTAGCACTTATAACACAAGTCATTTAGGTCTGCTTTGTATAGGGCTAACGAGATCTGTGTAATATGTCCATGAATATTTATTATTTATTTATTTATTTATTTATTTATTTATTTATTTATTTATTTATTTATTTATTTATTTATTTATTTATTTATTTATTTATTTATTTATTTATTTATTTATTTATTTATTTATTTATTTATTTATTTATTTATTTATTTATTTATTTATTTATTTATTTATTTATTTATTTATTTATTTATTTATTTATTTATTTATTTATTTATTTATTTATTTATTTATTTATTTATTTATTTATTTATTTATTTATTTATTTATTTATTTATTTATTTATTTATTTATTTATTTATTTATTTATTTATTTATTTATTTATTTATTTATTTATTTATTTATTTATTTATTTATTTATTTATTTATTTATTTATTTATTTATTTATTTATTTATTTATTTATTTATTTATTTATTTATTTATTTATTTATTTATTTATTTATTTATTTATTTATTTATTTATTTATTTATTTATTTATTTATTTATTTATTTATTTATTTATTTATTTATTTATTTATTTATTTATTTATTTATTTATTTATTTATTTATTTATTTATTTATTTATTTATTTATTTATTTATTTATTTATTTATTTATTTATTTATTTATTTATTTATTTATTTATTTATTTATTTATTTATTTATTTATTTATTTATTTATTTATTTATTTATTTATTTATTTATTTATTTATTTATTTATTTATTTATTTATTTATTTATTTATTTATTTATTTATTTATTTATTTATTTATTTATTTATTTATTTATTTATTTATTTATTTATTTATTTATTTATTTATTTATTTATTTATTTATTTATTTATTTATTTATTTATTTATTTATTTATTTATTTATTTATTTATTTATTTATTTATTTATTTATTTATTTATTTATTTATTTATTTATTTATTTATTTATTTATTTATTTATTTATTTATTTATTTATTTATTTATTTATTTATTTATTTATTTATTTATTTATTTATTTATTTATTTATTTATTTATTTATTTATTTATTTATTTATTTATTTATTTATTTATTTATTTATTTATTTATTTATTTATTTATTTATTTATTTATTTATTTATTTATTTATTTATTTATTTATTTATTTATTTATTTATTTATTTATTTATTTATTTATTTATTTATTTATTTATTTATTTATTTATTTATTTATTTATTTATTTATTTATTTATTTATTTATTTATTTATTTATTTATTTATTTATTTATTTATTTATTTATTTATTTATTTATTTATTTATTTATTTATTTATTTATTTATTTATTTATTTATTTATTTATTTATTTATTTATTTATTTATTTATTTATTTATTTATTTATTTATTTATTTATTTATTTATTTATTTATTTATTTATTTATTTATTTATTTATTTATTTATTTGTTTGTTTGTTTGTTTGTTTGTTTGTTTGTTTGTTTGTTTGTTTGTTTGTTTGTTTGTTTGTTTGTTTGTTTGTTTGTTTGTTTGTTTGTTTGTTTGTTTGTTTGTTTGTTTGTTTGTTTGTTTGTTTGTTTGTTTGTTTATTTATTTATTTAGCTACATCGCTTTTCTACACAAGTATCTAAGAAACCTCTTCTACGCGTCGAACACGCCCTCAGACGCTGAATGGATACAAAAGCTACCTAGTCGAGCGTATGCAGGCAATACCTGCTCGATAATTCTGACGCATGTGAATGTAATGAATGAGAAGGTGAAATAAGCCTGATATCCCAGATCGGGGTGCGGGTTAATAAATTAGCAGGGTCAACAACCACCGAGGGGTTGGCAAGGCGTGTCCATTTGTCCAACACTAAGGTGAGTATAGTACATACACAATAGAGCACATACAGATGCTAGATTAGTTCCTTAAAGGCAGCGGCTCGCAGAAAAAAATAAAGTAAGTAAACCTACATGGTTATTTTTAAAGTCTGCCATTAATTCATCATCAACCAATTACGTCCCCACCGAGGGGCACGGGTTGCGGGAAGGGTAGGCCATACTCCATCACGGGGGCCATGTCCGGATTGGTGGAGGCTTGCAATACTAGTGTCTGGTCTTACTGTCAGAAGTTATCAAGCCGCCCATAAGGCCTCTGACATAGCTTAACGACTGCCATCTATCGACGGTAGCCGGCACCAACCGCTTAACTTGCCTTGCTCGGAACAATGCCACTAACGTTAGTCATAAACGGTCACCTATCCATGCACTGAACGCGGTCTATGTTGCTTAGCCTGCGTGATCGTTTAAGATCACTCGGGCAGCCGGGGCTACGAGCGATTCATGAAATGTTTCAATTACAGTGTGTTTTACACTTCTGATCTACACGATCTTTTTCTCATTGTTTTGAAAAATCAGGTTACATAATTTCTTTACGCACTCTACTTATGTCGCAGGGTATAGATCTAAACAGAATAATGTAAAACATTTGGTGTAACAATTCTTCACAAGTCTATGGAATACATTTGTGTTATGGTGAGGTACGTAATTCCAAAATATAATGGAGGTTGCGTAATCATGCTATTGACAATTATTTACTTCAGTTTACGTATATATACAAAGTGGCACCATCTTACACCTCACCACGCGAGTGTTCGTAATTGACACAGTTAAATTAAACTAATAATGCACGATGTGTTCTAAACTGTGCCACTGTCTTGACACTACTTAAAAGTAGACCTAACCTATTCCTTAGAATAGTAGTTAGGACTTTAGACGTTGCGGGGCTCCTGCCTACCCACGTTTGCCAAAGGTTTGCTCAGTTGTGATAAAGTTATTAAAAGACTGTACACACGCTCTGTTGGTCACTCAGGCGCAGGCACCGCGTGCAAAAGGGTCTATAAGTAGGCTTTAACAACGAGATTCACAGCGTTTAGCTCGGTATGTGGCCATTGCCATAAGAACAAATTCAATAAAAATATCAAGTTATTAGCTTACCCCTTTTGAACGGCCAACTTAGTTAAACATAATTGTGCCTCAATGTCAATATGTTTCATACTACTTCGCGAAGCGCTCGTGCCTTGTCTAAAAGAGTGATTAGAATCAATCATTTGAGTTAAGCAACAACAGGCGCGGTCAGGTGCAGGATGGCTGACCATCCCGCGACTACGTTAAGACGGTGGTGCCGGTTGCCATGTAATGGCAGTTGTTAAACCATGTCAGAGGCCTTAACTTCTGATAGTAAAGCCCACCACTATCTTACAATCCTTCTCCTACCCCTACAGACTTTTCCCCCATGGTAGAGTATAGCTTAACCTTCCTGCGACGTGGGAAAAGACTCGCGCCCTAGCAGTGGGGTCATGCAAAGGGTTGATATAAAATCGAAATTAGACTAATATTTCAATATTCTGTCTTTGTAACGACTAACCACTAAAATACCAAAATCATAAAATTATGGATTGACCAATGTAATACAAACCAACGAGTCCAATTTACTCGTACCTGTTATTTTGAACTCCATTCTAATATCAGTATATAAATAATACAATAGTAACTAATGGCAGATGTACAAGAAGAGAATATTGAGGCTGAATTCTAGACTGCTTAACTGTCTGTAAACTCACTGCCGACGTGCACAGAACTAAATGGAACTAGAATCAGAAGATCAATTTTTTAGGCAACAGACACAAAATAAATACAATTTCGAGAAAAATGGAACAAGAAAGGCAATGACATTGGCAATGCGACCATTCAATTAATCTCAGGATAGAGAGGTTCGCAAAGAAACGAAAGTAACTTGATAACCTCCGGATATGTGTATAGAGATGTCAAGGGAAGTCCTTTACATGGACGTTACGGCCAAATAATAACGGGGTAGGTACAAATCAGTCGAATAAATACGACCAAACGAAAGTGAAGGAATCAGCATCGAAGTTTCGGTGAAAGCAAGTGAGTTTAATTTAAATACTGCTTGAGACACAAAATCATAACCTAGTTCAGGAGCTTAAAGAAATCACTATTCGAAAACATTTTTAAGGAAATAAAGATTATGATAACATTGACTCCACAGTATTTGAAACAAATGTAAACAAACAAATGTATCTTGTAGCAATCTTTTAATCTGTCGTTTTGAAACAAATATTGAAAATATTGTGCTCATTTTTTGGTTAAGATAGAATCAGTAGTGAACAAAAAAACCTCGAAATTTTTAGACCGAACTCAATTTTTGAGGATTCTGTGACTAACTTCACAACTATGTATTTTAAAAACCTATTTAGAGGCTAAAAATTTCACCCATGCCGGTATTCGAACCCGCAACCTCTGGCTATCCGTGCCAGCGCTCTACCAATTGAGCCAATGGGCGACTCACCAGCATCAGTGAAATTTCGAACCTCCTTACACTATTCTTTGTATTACGTACAGGCAGCGACATCTGGCTTAAGCTAATTGCATCACTTACAGCCCCGACTACCTACTTTGCAGTTGGTTTTACATCGGAACGATATCACTGTACCCACATGATTATACTATTTTTATTTTTAATGCACTAACCCGTGCTAAGGACAAATTTAAAAACCTATTTAGAGGCTAAAAATTTCACCCATGCCGGGATTCGAACCCGCAACCTCTGGCTATCCGTGCCAGCGCTCTACCAATTGAGCCAATGGGCGACTCACCGGCATCAGTGAAATTTCGAACCTCTTTACACTATTCTCTGTATTACGTACAGGCAGCGACATCTGGCTTAAGCAAATTGTATTATATTGTATAAATTGATGTAAAACCTAACTGCAAAGTAGGTAGTCGGGGCTGTAAGTGATGCAATTTGCTTAAGCCAGATGTCGCTGCCTGAACCCGTGAATCGATACTTTATTAACTAATCCGCGTCTCACATAAGCCGATTAGGTTTCGGACTGTTCACCTTTTAAATTGATATTAACAGTTGAATACACTCAGAAATGGAGTGGAGAACGTGCAAGCTATTTTTATTTCATTAGAGAGACCGTTTTTAAAGATAAATAATCATGATTATTGTGAAGTTATAGTAGCAACCACCAACCCGGACTTGGCCCCCGTGGTGGAGTATGGACTTCCTGCGATGCAGGAAGAAACCCGTGCCCCAGCAGTGGGGACAAGGGTTGATTACGATAACGATAGTAGCAATAGCACTCGCTAACGGTAAAAGAAAACATCGTGGGTACGCGTGGCAACTAAGCCCATACTCTCTCTGGGTGAACGTCGGTATGGGCCCTGTGGTGATACGTTTATAGGCTACATTAAAAAAATTGAGATACCGTTATTGAAAATAAATAATCATGATAAATCAGAGAATAAGCGAGCTGAAGTGGCAGTGGGCTGGCCTTATCTCACTAAGAACCGACAACGGTGGGAGTAAACGTGTTCTTGAGTGGAGACCGCGACTCGGCAATGCTGGATACGGTAAGCTGAAGACAGGGCGCTATGGACAGGCACCAGATGACGAATATTTTTATGCTTTACAATTTGGATGTGGACTTATAATGTGTGACTTTTTGCAACTAACTCCACTTACAGGTAATAAACGGTAATAAATAAATAAATAAATAAATAAATAAATAAATAAATGAATGAATGAATGAATGAATGAATGAATGAATGAATGAATGAATGAATGAATGAATGAATGAATGAATGAATGAATGAATGAATGAATGAATGAATGAATGAATGAATGAATGAATGAATGAATGAATGAATGAATGAATGAATGAATGAATGAATGAATGAATGAATGAATGAATGAATGAATGAATGAATGAATGAATGAATGAATGAATGAATGAATGAATGAATGAATGAATGAATGAATGAATGAATGAATGAATGAATGAATGAATGAATGAATGAATGAATGAATGAATGAATGAATGAATGAATGAATGAATGAATGAATGAATGAATGAATGAATGAATGAATGAATGAATGAATGAATGAATGAATGAATGAATGAATGAATGAATGAATGAATGAATGAATGAATGAATGAATGAATGAATGAATGAATGAATGAATGAATGAATGAATGAATGAATGAATGAATGAATGAATGAATGAATGAATGAATGAATGAATGAATGAATGAATGAATGAATGAATGAATGAATGAATGAATGAATGAATGAATGAATGAATGAATGAATGAATGAATGAATGAATGAATGAATGAATGAATGAATGAATGAATGAATGAATGAATGAATGAATGAATGAATGAATGAATGAATGAATGAATGAATGAATGAATGAATGAATGAATGAATGAATGAATGAATGAATGAATGAATGAATGAATGAATGAATGAATGAATGAATGAATGAATGAATGAATGAATGAATGAATGAATGAATGAATGAATGAATGAATGAATGAATGAATGAATGAATGAATGAATGAATGAATGAATGAATGAATGAATGAATGAATGAATGAATGAATGAATGAATGAATGAATGAATGAATGAATGAATGAATGAATGAATGAATGAATGAATGAATGAATGAATGAATGAATGAATGAATGAATGAATGAATGAATGAATGAATGAATGAATGAATGAATGAATGAATGAATGAATGAATGAATGAATGAATGAATGAATGAATGAATGAATGAATGAATGAATGAATGAATGAATGAATGAATGAATGAATGAATGAATGAATGAATGAATGAATGAATGAATGAATGAATGAATGAATGAATGAATGAATGAATGAATGAATGAATGAATGAATGAATGAATGAATGAATGAATGAATGAATGAATGAATGAATGAATGAATGAATGAATGAATGAATGAATGAATGAATGAATGAATGAATGAATGAATGAATGAATGAATGAATGAATGAATGAATGAATGAATGAATGAATGAATGAATGAATGAATGAATGAATGAATGAATGAATGAATGAATGAATGAATGAATGAATGAATGAATGAATGAATGAATGAATGAATGAATGAATGAATGAATGAATGAATGAATGAATGAATGAATGAATGAATGAATGAATGAATGAATGAATGAATGAATGAATGAATGAATGAATGAATGAATGAATGAATGAATGAATGAATGAATGAATAAATAATCGCGATTCGACTTCATGTATTACTACGTAAGAATATCGCGAATCATTAAGAAATAATTCAAAAGAAAGTTGCAAGTTACACTGTATAAGGCGCCACTTGCAACTAATAAACAACTAGGATTTTATTATGAGTTAGTGCATTACTTGGCACTTGCATTATTGCGCGCATGTTTTATTTAAAGTAATCGATGGCAATCATGACATCTTATTAGGTATACGAGTACGTATAGGTGGCAGCTGGTGTATTTGGTTTTAGATGACTTGAGAAAAAATGGTCAGAGTGGAGTTTTTTTTCCGCTGCCTTTTTCTCAACCACAATACGGCCCGAAGGGTACAATGTACATTACATTTACATTTACATTGTACGTTCAGTATACAGAATGTATTTTTTTACTTTGAAATAAATCGATTTGATTTGATTTGCATTGTGTTTTTACAGATAACTCCGTTAAATATTAACATTACAGACGCTCAATGTATTTTATGTAAGTTCCCTATTAGTGTCTCACGGCATGACACTGCTTCTGGTGGTGAAATTCAAACAATAGAGCTGAAACTCGTATTGACGTAGGTTTATTTTGGAGCACACAATAAACTCGACAAGCGTACATCACATTGTGGCTGACCTTTACCTACACGTTTCAATGATATATTTTGGGAAATTCTCAGAAGAGTGATAAAATTAGATACAGTATGTGTTTTGTAAATGAAAACCCACCTATGTTTGCTTTAGAATTGTCTCAAGAGACACGCCCTTAACATTTATTTTAGATGAGCAATTGTACAACTCGCAATTTGGTAAAATTGTTATGGCATTTTTCATTTCTCAATGTATTGTTTAACCAGTTTACGTCATAAACCCAGTGCATGAGATTATAAACTCCTGATTTTGGCCTGCTACACTTTGTCTCCAACATTGTGTAGATGTATACCCACTCAAAACTAAATGTACAAGCGCTCGTGGCCTAGTCAAACCGAGTTGGATCAATCACAAGAATTAAGCAAAACAGACGCCGTCAGGTGCAGGATGGGCGACCGTCCCGTGACTACCGCCAGTGGCATTTTTTCCGAGCGCTTCCATGCTTCGCAAGGCACTTTAAGCGGTTGATGCCGGCTGCCATGTATTTAGGTAATGGCAGTCCTTAAGCCATGTCAGAGGCCTTATGGACGGCTCGATAACTTCTGACAGTTAGGCCCGCCACTGTCTTACAATCCTCCACCAACCCGGACTTGGCCCCCGTGGTGGAGTATGGCCTAACCTTCCTGCGATGCAAGAAGAGACCCGTGCCCCAGCAGTTCGATCTTCAGCAGCTTGATCTTCTCGATCAACCTTTGTATGTCCGTACTGCTGGGGCACGGGTCTCTTCTTGCATCGCAGGAAGGTTAGGCCATACTCCACCACGGAGGCCAAGTCCGGGTTGATGGAGGATTGTAAGACAGTGGCGGGCCTTTCTGTCAGAAGTTATCAAGCCGCCCATAAGGCCTCTGACATGACCTACTCATAGGTAACGACAATAATGTATACGGTGACCAACACTTATTATTACAAGTGCAACTGTAAGTTACGTAATTAGTAGTTACTACTAATTCATAATAAATCAACCCCATCGAATTTTAAATGTAAATTCATAAATTCAACAGCAAAACGTTCTGACAACAGTAACCCGAATTTGATTGAAGTATTAGACAGAAACGCTAAGAGAAACGTGCTCCATTCGATACCAAGTTTTGATATTTTGCTTTACTTAGCATCGCAAAGAGCACATTTCGCGCGCGGCGAAATTGCCCAGCTCTGATTGGCTGCCCAACCGGCTTAGCAATGAAGCCAGTGGACGTGCATCCTAACAGCACAGCAACCCGATTCTAAATTACGGCACCGATTCGATACGAGCTCCGCAAATAAATTGTCCAACAAAATGCTCGATTTTATAGGTGTTACATTGTTTCTCTATTTCCATCCATCTTTCGAAACAAACACGCTGAATAATTGAATCAAATAGTGCTGTAATGGTTGACTACGAAATCGATTCACGATACTAGTTTTACATGAATGAACTGTGATATCCAAAATGGTTTTCCAAAATGGAGTTTTTTTTCCGCTGCCTTTTTCTCCACTACAATACGGCCCGAAGGCAGCGGCTTACATTTAACATTGACATTCAGCAAACAGAATGTAAATTCTTGACCTTGAAATAAATTGAATTGAATTGGTTACATACCTAATATTACTGTAAATAGATAGAGAACACTTTATTGTACATAAAATTGGAAATTACACACATTACACTATAGTTATAAGCTTTGATGTGTATTACTTTTTAAGTTAAGATTATAACAGTAAATAGCATTAAAAAGTGAAAATTACTATCCCACAAGCACCATGCGGTTAGTTAATTGTTAATTAGTTAATTAACTAACCCCATGGTGCTTGTAGGATTTTTGTCCGAATTCAGCTAAGTAATTTTCACTTTTTAGTGCTATTATGGATTGCCGCAAAGTAACGCCTGATTCCATACAATAAAACAGTAAATGTTGTAAGCGCCTGTTAAAAGGGTTCATATAAGACGTAAGGGTTACTGCGAAATCTGTGTATGCATGCTATTGGGGCACTTTAATAAATAAAATAAAAATGTAAAGAAACTACTGAACAGGCCTTCAAATATTTTGAACGTAAATTAAACTGTCAATTTCTCTCGTTAAAAAACCAGACCGATAAAACATTGACTTCTTAGACTTAGACACATTAATCATCTCCTCTTGCTCAACTTCGGCGGCAATTCCCAATTGATTAGCCCCATTTATCACTGCTCTATCATCCCAAAAGCAATCTTGCACTCCATAGAATAAGACCTCGGGGCTGGAGTCAATGGAGCCCGCATCGGCGCAATCAGCTGCTCCCTGGCGTCCCGTGTGATTGCGATAACGATCCGGCCCGTGCACTGGCCTACCGTCCAAAACCTGGAAAGAATAGAAGGTCTCTCTAAATTCCTCACTTAAGTTGAATTGTGGATAAGCGTTCACTGTTGGACATAGCGCTCATTAGGGAAGAGCTATTTCCAGCAGTGGACTAATAAAGCCTGAAGAAGAAGAAGTTTAAGTGTGATCCACTGGAATCCCCTGCGACTATTTTGCGAAATTTGAGAAAAAAAAATCAGTTATAATATTTCCAAACAATTTCGTGTGTTTAAAAACCTATTTAGAGGCTAAAAATTTCACCCATGCCGGGATTCGAACCCGCAACCTCTGGCTATCCGTACCAGCGCTCTACCAATTGAGCCAATGGGCGACTCACGGCATCAGTGAAATTTCGAACCTCTTTACAATATTCTCTGTATTACGTCGCCCATTGGCTCAATTGGTAGAGCGCTGGTACGGATAGCCAGAGGTTGCGGGTTCGAATCCCGGCATGGGTGAAATTTTTAGCCTCTAAATAGGTTTTTAAATTTGTTCCTTAGCACGGGTTAGTGCATTAAAAATAAAAATAGTGTAATCATGTGGGTACAGTGATATCGTTCCGATGTTAAAACCTAACTGCAAAGTAGGTAGTCGGGGCTGTAAGTAATGCAATTTGCTTAAGTCAGATGTCGCTGCCTGTACGTAATACAGAGAATATTGTAAAAAGGTTCGAAATTTCACTGATGCCGTGAGTCGCCCATTGGCTCAATTGGTAGAGCGCTGGTACGGATAGCCAGAGGTTGCGGGTTCGAATCCCGGCATGGGTGAAATTTTTAGCCTCTAAATAGGTTTTTAAATTTGTTCCTTAGCACGGGTTAGTGCATTAAAAATAAAAATAGTGTAATTTCGTGTGTGTACGGACTTGCAACTAGCAAAACTTAAGTTTCTTTGAAGGAATTTCAGTTAAGAATCCCTCCTACCCAGCTTGCAGATATAAATCGAATCGCCCTCTTCTGAAATTAATTCATACGACGCTACTGCCTTCAGCTTACCGCATCCAGCATCTGCCTGCAGTTTTTCGCAGATCGTCATCCCACCTAGACGGAGGGCGTCCTACAATATGGCGCTATGGCGCTCATTAGGGGAGGGCTATGTCCAGCAGTAGACTAGTATAGCCTGACGACGACGTTACTGCCTCGTTGGTCTAGTCGTTAGGGCGCTTGGGTATGAAGATAGAGGTTGTGGGGTCGATTCCCACTGGGGGCCGCCTTACATTTGTACGAGTGGCCTCAGATTGGGTGTATTTTCTTGTTTGTGACGTCCATGCCTGGTGACCATACTACAGGGTATCCCAGTTTGGGACCAGGTCAAGTGTGTGTGGAAGTGGATTGTGTTGTGTGGAATTCATAGTTAGTATCTACTACACAAAAACTGAACAGCTGCTCTACAGTGTAGGGCCTAGCTCACACAGGCCGCTACACGTACTGGTTATATACTCTTTGCCCACTACTATATGACAGTTAAACCCCTATCAAATTCAACAATGCTTTCCTACTTACATTTAACTGTTTAAAATTTTCTAAGCGACATCAAATGTAGAGCGGATTTTCTGTATAACTTTACTCGAGTTACTATCCCATCACTGAGCGATACCTATCTGTTGGGTAAATAGATTACCTGTGCATAATAGCTATATGAATACTGCTATAGCGATGTCAAGGGGCTGTCCGGCTAATGTGAGGCAGTATTTACATACCCGTATTTATGCTGTGCAATATTCAGTGCATCTGATCTTTTCTTGAGCACAGCCTAGTATTCTATTCAATGGTACAATCGTATTGGTCGTAGCCCGTTATTATTTTCTTTGAGAAATTCTATTGTGTTCTAGCTAAAGGAATGCTTAGAAATGTATCCGTTCAGTTAATAGATATTTTTTTGTTACACAAGATTTATTTACAAGATGAATAACTTTATGAATTCATTTTACTAACGGTTTAAATGAAATTCGAACTTTAGGGATGGCCTTAGCCAGACGGTTACAGATTGATATTATGAACGCTATCAGTCTTGTTTAGAAACGGATATTGTTTGATGTTGAATTTCATTTACTGAGATTTATGATTTGTCATGTTATTGATAAATGCTGTCCTTAATAAGAAAGGAAATTGGATACAAAACTCGATTATCATAAATATTCTTGTCTGTGCCGTTAGTACCCGCCCCGGTGCTATTAGTTACTCTAAGAATTTAATTTCCTGGTGACAGATGCCCATCGTTTTGTTACTGAATTCTATTAGCGAAACTCTTAGAAAATTTCCTTTCTGGCGCGTATTTTCTCCGCTAATAACCATTCTCTTGAGATGTTGATAACAGATTCTGAAAATAAAGCTAATGAAGATCCTGCTAACAGAATAGGCCCTTGACGCTGCTTGAAAGAGCCCGTAAATTATTGATCATTTACATTTTTAGACGGGGCATTATACAAACAACTTCTCATGATGCAAAGTAAAATATGTACTTTCATTGTGAAGGCGACTTCGCTTCAAGAAATATGTATTAAGCAGTCATGAGTTCCGTCGAGGCACTCGCTTAAATTAGCTCCGTTTTTTTCTATTGTTACAACAACGGCTGGCTTTTAAGCAACTCTTTCGCGTAGAATATATCAAGTCACGGCTGACGTAAGTGGTTTAATGGTGTACCTACTAAGGTAGAGCCATACTGCGGTGGCGCTTTATGTCGTTTCAGCACTTCTCCCCGCTTGCACCTCGTGCAAACATGACGGTAAGGTCTCATAATGGACAGACATTACACACCTCTGCTCTCGCGTCGTGGCGAGGTAACTACTTAACTACTGTTATAAAAACGTAGGTGTGTTATTGCCTTTAGTACGTCTTTCGTAGCTTTCAACATTTTGCGATGCCATCTTTCTGAAATAATCGTGTAATAATAATGTAGCCAATTTATTGTCACTGCACGGCACAAGCCTTCTCTCAGAGAGACAGTATGGACTTAATAGGATCGGCATATTTCTAGCGCTCAGGTATGTGAACACCCTAAATAGCATACACATACATAACCTCACGCTTGTATCCCAGAGGGGTAGGCAGAGACCAGGGACTGCCACTTGCCACGATCCTGACAGACCTTCGCTTCATCAACGTTCATAAGTCGTTGCATGCACGCACGCCGGTTTCGGGTACTTTTTATCTTTCCTTTTGCTAATACATCCCCTATTTGGTCGACGTATGTCTGCCTGGGACGGCTTTACCAGCCTTTCCATTCACATTCCCAATATATATTTGTTTCGTCAATCTTTCTTCCTTCATCCTCTCCACATGTCCAAACCAACGCAACATTCCTTTCTCAATTCTAGTCACTACATCCTCTTTCAGTCCACAACGTTCTCTAATCAGACTATTGCGTATCCTGTCATTCAAAGTAACACATACTTCTCAAGGACCTCATTTCTACTGCATTAATTCTACTTTTTTGCTTCTTTTTTGCCTTAAATAGCTATTTTAATAATAAAATAATGTTATATCCGATATAATTGCAACATTTTTTTTGTATCTCCAAAAATATTTCAATAGTTGCCACACCCAATTAGGTGTGGCAACTATTGGTCCTACATAGGCTTTAACAGCTTAAATTGAAGTTTCAAGTGATTGCGACAGTTCCTTTTATTAACAAATATTCCTTCTCGTCAAAAAAGCCCTGCTATTTTTTAGTCGCGATGAAGGAAACCGTACGACGACAATAAGTCGCAAGTCACAACTCACAAGTCACCGACCCAATTAGAAGCTCAGCTACACAGGATTGCAAGATCTCGCTGATTTACGCCACTGCAGCTGCAAGCGACTCCGAGTGCCTGTGCCTTTTTAAAATGTGTTCTAATTTCGTGCCACGGTACGTCTCACCCTCCTCCACCCATTCGGCTACCAAGAGGAACTAAAACCATTCACAAGAATATTAGTAGGTAGTTTGAAAGTGTAGGTACTTGTCTGTTTGACGGTTTAGTACCTCTACATCGAGAACTGTCAAGGCATTTTGCTATAAAAAGTTACAAAGGGGCTTAACAGGAGAAGAAAACTACAGAAGACGAGATATTTGCAAACGGAAATAAAGGTGGACTCAAAGTTACACGGTTGTTGTTTATAGTTGTTCAGTTCTACACTGTGCCCCATGCATCATATTTCAGAACAATCCAACTCTATTGACCATCCTTACCTTGTTTTGCTTCAATTTTACCAGGCAATAGTCTAATAATACCAACCATAACTTGAATGTTCCAACCATAACAATGAAAAAATTATACTAACTCTGCTCGTTAAAGGGGTAAAACATTGCGCAATAAGAAGATAATAACGTCTACCACGGTAACATTTACCGGGGGCTGGGTGCTTAGACAGACCACGGTATGTCTGGCCGTGCTCACGTCAAGATAAGACTGTCACAAACTTGTCTACTCGAGAGCGGAGTCGCGGTCAGAAGTTAGCTGACTGCAAAGTGTAGACTCGAGGTAAGACGCAAGAAAACTTTGGATCCTGGCCGAGTGCCAGTATTTGTGAGAACTTCTTCCGCTGAATCTTTACAGAGATAGGAGCAAAAAAGCCTTCCACATAAGCTCGCGTCGCTGGCTTGCTAAATGACTTTTTGAAAGTTGCTTGAAAAGTGATAGTTTGTAAAGTTTCGCATTGTGTTAATGTAGTACTAGTTTCTAGTAGTAGTAGGACTAGTTTCCGCTGTGCAATAAATGCGCTTGTTCGTGCCAAACCACTATGTTGCCGTCACAAAGATTATAAAACTAAAAGTACAATTCAATTTTTCCTTATCCGAAGCAGCGAAAGAATCTTTATCTTCAGGTTGAGAATCAGTCAGTTCAGTTTCGTAACTGAATCGCCCTCCGGATATTTATTATTCCCCCGGGCATTTCCGCCTCGGAGAGATAGCCCTTGTGAAGGCCCGAAGGGTTTGAGTTACAACGATATCCCCTTAAATTGTTCAACATAAAATAACGTAGAGAAAAACAGCCCGACACACCGCTAATACTCCATAAACAACAACTTTTCTATTATCCCTAAAGAGATAAGTAGACTCCAACGTTATTAGATCATATTATTTTGTCTTTAGGGCCCTCACTGAAGTTTCGTCTAGCAAGAAAAACAATTGTCTTAAATGAGTTAAGTTCGCCTCAGGAGTTCGAAAAAAGTTTTTTCTCCCTTACGTAATTCCTCTCGAGTACAGTAGACAGCTTATTAAGACATTGTATTGAATTTCACGCCTTGGCGCACTGGAAATAAAGAAAGGTTACGGGACTGGACACCGTATCTTAACACACACAGCTGTAGTTTCTCTGGCAAGTACGGTGTTGTTGGCAGTGCAATATTGAACCACCTACTGCGCAAAATACGGCTTACAAACTGCTTATATGGGTCCCCGCTGCAGAGCATGCTGGGTTCTAACGGCACACAGGTACGGTATCCCCCGGCTTATTGAATTGTGTTCGTGTTACTAACATAGTTATATTGACTTTTCTTCTTGAGATCGAGTAACGTGGTTTCTTGACCCGATGCTCTCTAAGTTTTATTTGATCTTGAGAATACACTCTGTTGTTACTGAACAAAGTGAACCATATTCTGTTAGATTTCAATTGAAAACTATGAAGACCACTACAAATATGTATTTCAGAGAACGGTTTGTGCCCGACATTATATACGTTCTCTCTCTCCTTTTATAACTATATCTACGATATCTACCTGACTGACTTATAAACGTAATTACGTCTGAAATTAACAGCCCGTTTTTTATTATTTCAGTAGGATCACCAACTAGAAACATAAAACACAAACGTAAAAAAAATGTTTGTACTAAAATCCTAATAATCACTATTTTATTTACTAGGCACACAAAACATATATAAGCCAGTACGTCATCAAGAACATTACTTAACATGTAAGATCCAGACTAATCTCTAAAACATGTGTACAAAGCATGGTTACATTAATACGAGACTTAGACGAGTTACTTAAACTAATATAACATGCATTTTATAAAAGAACCTATTTAACTACGACTAACCGGCATCAGTGAAATTTAGAACCTCTTTACAATACTCTCTGTATTAGGTACATGCATTGTATGTATTCTTTTGCATTCAATGAACGTTTATCAAGCTGAAAACAAAGAAAAATAGTTATTAACTTGACTGTGTGATTGATCTTTAACACTTTTTGCAAAAATTGTCTGTAGAAAACAATGATTGTTTTGTAAGTATTTCTGAATAGAGTCCTGCATGGGTCGACGACATGAGTCGCGCCTTTAGACGTCAAAAGTCGCGACTTTCCAGTACATTAATTGTCAAATTCTGACATTTCATCATGAAATGTAACAACATAACGCGTGTCTAGCGTCATTGCACTAGCCAGGCTGTAATTAATTGTTACAAAACCACGGTGGGTCCCAATAATCACTATTACCTAGACTGTGTGATTGATCCCTCACACTTTTTGCAAAAATGGTCTGTAGAAAACCTATTTAGAGGCTAAAAATTCCACTCATGCCGGGATTCGAACCCGCGACCTCTGGCTATCCGTGCCAGCGCTCTTTCCAACTGAGCTAATGGGCGACTCTGTATTACGTACAGGCAGCGATATCTGGCTGAAGTAATTTCCATCACTTGCTGCCCCGAGTACCTTTGCAGTTAGGTTTTTCCATCGGAATGATATCGCTGTACCCACATGATTTCTCTGTATCTACGTAATACAGAGAATATTGTAAAGAGAAAATACTATATTGTAAAGAGGTTCAAAATTTCACTGGTGCCGGTGAGTCGCCCATTAGGTCAGTTGGAAAGAGTGCTGGCACGGATAACCAGAGGTCGCGGGTCCGAATCCCGGCATGAGTGGAATTTTCAGCCTCTAAATAGGTTTTTAAAATTGTCCTTAGCACGGGTTAGTGCGTTAAAAATAATATGGTCTGGAGAAAACAGTGATTTTTTTCCTTTGGTGGTGCTATTATTTCTGAGTGGAGTCATGCCTGGGTCGACGACGCTTTCTAGTACATTAATTGTCAAATCCTGACATTTCATCATGAAATGTAACAACATAACGCGTGACTCGCGTCATTGTACTAGCCAGGCTGTAATTAGACGACCGCTGTGACGCAGCGGTAGCGCATCTGCCTACCATGCGAGAGGTCCCGGGTTCGTTCCCCGGCTGGGGACAAAAAAAACACCCAAGTCTTGGATGTTTCCATGTTTGTGATGTCGCTGTTTCTGGTATCCAAGACACAGGGTATCCTAGTGTGGGGCTAGAAGCAATGTAGGTGCCAGTATGTAAATTATTAATTGTTATACTTTATTGCACACGAAACATTTAACAGGACATTACATAAGATAAGATAAGAATATTCTTTATTGTACACTAGTAAAATAGCAAATACAAAATAATTGCAAATATACATAGTACAATTGGCGGCCTTATTGCTAAAAGCAATTTCTTTCAGAAAACCTTACGATGGAAAGTTGCTGAAGGAAATTAGAAAGAAATAACATGTACAAAGGCAAGCTTATCTCTGAAAGAGATTTCTTACAGCAAACCTTAGAGAGAGAGTAAATGTTATGTTATGTTAATTCTTTCAATATCTATCAGAGCGCTCTGCAAACAAACTCAGACAGTAGCAGTGACTTTTCTGAATGTAAAGATGACAAACAACATCTCCGGACTGGCTTGCTATTACTGCACACCTTTTCCCCTCCGCGATCGCTTGGCGGCGAGATTTCCCACCGGGCCGCAAACAACTGTGATCGAAGTGTCCAAACTTCGTCCTTCGGGCAACTTTACACGGTGTGTTCCGCGATCATCTCGATTTTCCGGCTCAATCTATTATTTTATCATTTTAGTGTTGGCTGATTCTTGGGATTTTATTGAAAACCGGCGTTTTTTTCAATTTAGTCCTGTTTTATAGAACCACTGTAGATTTAATTTCCCTATAATTTAGCCCACAAACCACAAAGCTTGTGGGAGGCCAAACAAGTCATGGATAGGGATGTATATTATAGTCTACAAAAAAATGATAATATTAAAGGCTCATATTTTTATAATTATTATTGGCAAATTGAAGAAATACATTAGAGTCACATTAAACAGATAATTTATTTAAACTACAATAAGAAACATAAAAACGACACGTCAGACGTAAGTTCCAATATTTTTTTTTGTAAATATCAGTAATTGATTACCAAATGATTGAAATGAATAGACCGCTACTTTTTTTAATTTCCCAACAGTTAATTTGTGACTCAAGGTAAAAATTTTATGCGAGACATTATAACACTACCTTCATCTAAGTACATTATTTATAAGTATGTAAAAAAACAGCTTATGATTAATGGTCGTTATAAATTATTTTGTTATATAAAGCAGTGTATTTTCAGTACGAAAAAGTAGGTCGATTGTGGAGCGCTGCCCCGAGCTGACCAACTTTCCACTAAATAGATTGCGATGTTGTCGCGTGGCCCCTTGATTATTTCTGACAATCTCACACGTTGCCCAAGTCATTCTAGGGTTCGCGTGGAGCCTTATTGAATTGCGCTGGCTGTTTCTAGGAAGGCTATTTACTATGTCGAGCCCATTTGAATTACCAGTTCTTGGATAATCTACAAAAAAACCAACATTCAGCGATTGCTACTGTCTCTTTTGTCAAGGTTTACGTTTTTTGTTTCAAAATCGTCCTTAATGTAACTGATTAGCGTGCATTTATGTAAAGGTAGATGTGGTGTCGATTGTACTTGTAAACTGGAAATTGGCTTACTTTTTATGTCTTATATGAGACTGCAATTAAGAAACAGCAATATTTCTAAATTCAAATTTATCATCCCATCGCCCTTTTTACCGAAAACCGTTCTCAAATTAAAATTATAATTTCGATTCAACCGATTTAACTCGCATTATATTTCCTCAAAACAGATTCTGCTTTCCGTTATTTTAATTTGTCATTTGCATTTTGAATAACTCGGCTCTTAGATAAATAAAAGGTGCGTCCTAAAGAATGGATAATCCGAAAACTGTTTCTTTAGTATCGATATATTCACGATTTTTAATAAAGTCGCGTTCTCACGATCTTAGTACCGAGTAACCTTATCTTAACCTTAACCGTACTAAGGAAAAACGAAGTCACTCTTATGAAAACCATGTGTTTTACGCTCGGATCGCGCTCTACTCAGCTACTAAGACAAAATCGCTGAACCAAAATGGCACCAATAATCGGAACTTCTCCGTTTGTAAAGAAATATTCATGTTTGTGGAGATTTATAAGGCTATGGATGTGTTTTGAAAAGTATGGCTTCTATAGCTGTAACCAACCTATTATAACTCTTTTCTTTTAATACTTTTACTGTCGAAGTTCGACGATAAACATACTTTATGCTGTTCTTATTCACCGTAGCAGTCAACTTTGTTTTTTTTTGGAATGAGACCGTTTCTAAGAAACTGCCTATAAAATAAAGCAAAAATCTGTATTCACTAAGATGTGAATTGAGGCGTGCGTACACCATCATCTGAGTAGCCTACAGTTAATAGTTACTAAGATGAGTCATTCTGTCCGAAGCTACTAAGATTGTGAAATTGCGGCTTATGTACAAGTTATTTTTTCTATCATACGAACAGAGCGGCGACTACGTGTACCAATTCCGGAGATCCCGCCATATATACTAATGACTTTATACGTACATTTGATCCGGTATAGTAGTAACTATACCACTCGCTAAATGAAGAAAAACATCGTGAGGAAACCTAAGTGTCTTAAGTGCGCTGGAAATTGACAATCCACGGTAGGCACGCGTGGTAATTAATACTATCTCTCTGAGAGAAGGCCTGTGCCCTGCAGAGGCACGTTTGTAGGCTACATAAAAAAACAGATAATAAATACGTCGTTTAATCTCCCTGTGATTATGCATTTTTAAATGCACTCGCGCCAGACGTCGCGCGATTTTTTTTTTCTTCCATTCGAAATTCGAATTCAAAATGTCACACATTTTGTTTTGTCGTTCTAACCAGGTATGTGACGTATTTCATAATTCTGAGGAATAAATAATTGCTCTATACGACGAAGAACAACATAATTCTGTTATTTTAATAAAACGCTGCTGTTATTTTTATACTATTTTGATGAACAGATTTACGAAGAGCCTTTCACACTTACTCACTTTCACATCACTTTCACACTTAATCCATAGAGAATGTGACACCAAAGTGTATCTTCTGCATTTCTTGATCGCTCAAAGGTATTAATCAAATTGAGGGCGATATCTTTTACGCGACAGGAGAATTCCGTCGTGATTTAACAGTTGCCCGTCATGGAATAAAACCCCGGCAATGAATATTAACGACTTCAGTTCGGCTGGCTACTCATTTTTGCATCGCGAACAAACAAAGCACATGTTATTTTTATGACTGAACTGTGACTGAGCTTATAAAAGAACGGCCACGATTCAATTGACGGCGAGAACTTTACCTACACCTAGAGAGAATGGAAACTGCAAGCCACGCCATGAATATAATGATGATAATGGGAAATATAATCACTTGAACTCCTAACTTGGCATGATATTTATCGAGCAAAACAAAAGCAATTCAAATAAGTATTCAAAGGGAACGGGAAGGGGGAACGGAAAAGAAGTATACATTTTTTAAAGCCTCTAAAATAAAAATCATCATCATCAACCCATTATGTCCCCACTGAGGGGCACGGGTCTCTTCCCTAAGGAAGGTATAGGCCATACTGTACCACGGGGGTTAAGTCCAAGTGTATGCTTGAAGAGTATTAGCTGGTCTTACTGTCAGAAGTTTTTAAGCTACCTCTTGGCTTAGGACTTGGCTTAACGACTGCCATCTATCGACGGCAACCGACACCAACTGCTTAACGTGCCTTGCAAAGCACGAAACCGCTCGGAAAAACGCCACTAGCGTTAGTCATAGACGGTCACCCATCCATGCACTGGACGCGCCGTATGTTGCTTAACCTTCGTGATCGTTTAAGATCACTCAGGCAGTCGGGGCATTAGAAAAAGTAAATGTTGATTCGGAGCGCATCTGGTGACGTTTTGTCTACTCTGTATTTTTATCGCACTCTCTCTGTCCTGTGTGATCTATGGTGCATCATCTGTATATTTTGCTACCGAATTAAAATCATATTACATTGATTCCACGTCTTTGTTTTCCGGCCTAGCCCAATAGTTTTTGTTAATTTTATTTTGTTATTTTTTTTATTTTCGAATCGCTCGGGCTACAAAATAATTTGCAGCGCTGTATATTATATAAGCCACACTAAAATAGACGGTTTTAAAAAGTAAAGCTTCTATCAGATCGCGCTTTGTAAATCTTATAATAATGAATTATGTTCTATTCCCTAAAATTTTCAGTTATAGATGGAATCAGGTATTTGAAAATACATTTAAATATTCATCTTATTCAAATCTCATTGTGTGACTTTCTGAATCACCGGCGCGCTAGGGCACCCCGGGTTAGGGGTACGAGTGTTGGCACAGCCTGTCTCTTTGACTAACCACGAATTGCGGTGGCAATCTCGTCTCGACGGTTTCCCTCGGTTTTGTTTCTCCGCCGCTTTTGAAACTGTCGTAGCGGAATAGATACACAAACGGAGAGGTGGTTGAAATTAGAATTAGATATGAAACAAACAGCGGGTACCTGTAGCGGTTCAATTACGTTACGGCACACTGCCCTGAAACGTTTACGCACTGAGCCGGTTCCGAACCCGAGTGACGTAGACGGTCCAAAATAGCTGTGCTACTTTTTGCGTATGGCCCTTCTCATACGACGCTACTTGCATAAGATAAGATAAGATCACTCTTAGTGATAAGGCCGCCGTGTGTACTCTTAGGTTAATAAATATCTGTGTAATTTCCATTTTTATGTACAATAAAGTGTTCTCTATCTATCTATCGATCTATAACATAAGAATATTCTTTATTGTACACCAGAGCACATATTATAAAACATGTAAAGATATAAAGTACAATTGGCGGCCTTATTACTAAAAGGAATTTCTTCCAGACAACCTTAAGACGGAAAGTTAGGATCTTGTCCGTGTACGCTACGCGTCGCTCGTGAGTCGACGCCATATATTTGACCAAGCCCTAGAGTCCAATACTTACATAGTTTTTCAATAGAAAGAAATAAGCACGACAATGGTTGTTACCTACTTGCCTCAATTTGGTAGTCTACAAAGCAATAGCAGTACAATGTCATTCCAGGGGTATAACCCGCGCAAATTAAATAGGCATCTCTCGCGACTAAGATCGAATCGCGCGAGGCGCCGAATTAAGTAGCACGGGCTATACCATTGCAATGCGATTGGTTACTAGACTACCGATAGTGTGAATGAAACGACCATTACCGAATTAATATGAGTCTATAGAACAACTATGCATTTTAGAGACTCGCTCCCCAAGTCCCTCACCCGACCCGACGCGACTGCAACGCGTATACGAGTACTGCCAGTCGCACGCTAACTTGTATGCTAGTCGTCAGCCAAAATGGCTTTTGTTTAATAATACAACGTAAACAAATACCTGTAAATATAAATACAGAAGTACATTGTCCTCGTCACTTGCATCACTTGGTGGCATAGAGCATGCTCCTGTCTGAGTGTCCACACAAGGAAAACTGATTAATTTGACATTTAGTCTAGGTAGCACCATGCGGAATTCACTTTCATGGGTGAGCATACCCGTAGGCGACTTGTGGATTGCGTGACAGTTATAAGTAACTGTTGTCATTAGCTAAGGCTAATGACGACCTCTGTGGCGCAGCGGTAATACGCGAGAGAGCCCGGGCTCCAGCGCCGGCTGAGGAGTAAAAAAACCCAGGTCTTGGATATTTACATGTTTGTGATGTCGCTGTATCGCTGCTGTGTGGTGTCGGCCTAGAGAATAGCACCAATCCAATTCTTCCCGTGGGTGTCGTAAAAGGCAGCGCCCGCTGCAGTACAATTCCACCGAACTGCGATCCCCAAACCGCATGCCCAGCGTGAGGATTATGGGCATTACTCCCTATGCTAGCAAAACGTGGCACTCTTTAGGAGAGGGCTATGTCCAGCAGTGGACTAGTATAGCCTGACGGCGATGTCGCTGTTTCTGGTTCCCCCGACACAAGGTATCCTAGTGTGGGGCCAGAAGCAATGCATGTAAATATTAGCGTCATGTTAGAAGGGCCTGTGTTTCTGCATTCCGTTCCTCCTTCCTCCTGAATCTGAAAATGGACGGGACGCCATGTGTGAGAAAAATGTTGTGCACCTCAGTTTCTGTCCAATGAGAAACCAGTCATTATCTCCAAGTCGGATCATTCAGATCTGAATTAGATATATTGCACGGTCGGAAAAACATGTAAAGCAGAAGTGATATACGAATTCCGGCCAATATTTTTTCGTAACTGGTTTTACTGGATACGGATCGGACGCGATGCGTAACTCTGTTAGCCCTGAAGTACTCGATTTCACACACTAGCGGTTACTAGGGTCGGCGAACTAAAGAACATAATTCCAAAACACAATTTTATGAGGAAGTTTAAGAGACCTAAGTTTAACGGTCTTATTTATTATTATTTTAAAGTAAATAACTTCCACGTAAAAAAATTACTTCTTGAAATTTTTGTTAACTTTATAACATTATCGAAAATCTGCTGTCATCATGAAACAACGACATGGACCTTATGTGTTTTTACACAAAATAAGGAAACTCCTATTTTAATTAATGTGATACACTCGTAGAACAATAATTTAACGACATCGTATTGAACACTTGTCATATGTGCTTTAGTCCCACAGTCCTAGGTTTGTCAAGCTAACTAAGCTGTCAATTACAATGTTTTACAAACAAAGCTCACGTATTTTTTTTAATTCAAAGCTTATCCGCTTAAGCTTAAGGTTAACTGAGTTTAAGGACGTACAAAACCACAAAGAATTACTAATTTCTTAGATTTAAGAAATCATAGTTGTTTTCTTTCCTGGTTGTGCAATAAAGTGTCTATCTATCTAAAGTTTCCAAACTTTAAATAGCTACAAAAATTTTTTTTTTCGGAAGAGACCGACCAGATTATGATCTGATTCGCAGAGCTTATCCGATGCCTGGTCGGAATCGTCCTGCATAAAAGGAAGTAAGTGAATCTGGAATTATGTTAATATATGTCACCTTAAGAATTAATTGGCATTGTTTTTATGCCATAAATGACAGGATGTTGTCGAAAAGTCACTCTAGTCACGTGATACACCATACCACGACACCAAAAACGCGCCATACAAAGACTCAAGTTCCGCGTTATATACGTGATGGATGACGTTAACAACAATACCACTGTGAAGGAAAACGTCGTGAGGAAACCAGAGTGTCCGAGGAGTTCGCATGCCTCAGCGCTTGAAATCACCAATCCCAGTGGGCCCTCATGATGAATAAGCCCATACTCTTCACTCCTTCTTCTTCTTCAGGCTATATTATCCAGTCCACTGCTGGACATAGCCCTCCTCTAATGAGCGCCATAGCGCCCTGTCTTCAGCTTGCCGCATCAGGCATCTGCCGGCAGTTTTTCGCAGATCGTCATCCCACCTGGTCGGAGGGAGTCCTACACTACGTTTGCCGAGTCGCGGTCTCCACTCAAGAACACGTTTACTCCAACGGTTTCCCTAGTGACTCTCATTCTCTTTCTGAGAAAAATCCAGTGCCCTGAAGTGGGACGCAAATATCTTGTTTATAAGCTTCGCAAGTTTATCCATATTACACGACATTTTCTCCGTAAACACTATAGAAAATATAATGGACAAATTATTGTTGTAAGAACACTGAAACACTATCCATCAATCTACGAACAACGTTCCCTTAGTAATAATTCCAAAATCTCTCGACAATTTTCAATAACCACGTCCGTCCGAACCGGGCGAATCCTTTTATCCCGTAATCGGATTCAATTTCTATAGAAAACTCGATATTCTCCGCACAACAAGCCCCGTATACAATTTCATAGAAAATCCGACGGCTACAATAGTTACGGCACGTGTTGCAAATAATGTACTGAGTAAAAAAAATCTTCACGGCACATCGCACTTTGGGAAAAATAATTGGCCTTTTATTTACAATATTACATGTCAAAATATCTTAGACACATCAAATCTTTTAGATTATAAAAAGAACATACATACATAACCTCACGCCTGTATCCCAGAGGGGTAGGCAGAGACCAGGGACTGCCACTTGCCACGATCCTGACAGATCACCTTCGCTTCGTCAACGTTCATAAGTCGTTGCATGCACGCACGCCGGTTCCGGGTACTTTTTATCATTCCCTTTGCTAATACATCCCCTATTTGGTCGATGTAAGTCCGTCTGGGACGTCCTTTACCAGCCCTTCCCCTCACATTCGCAATATATATTTGTTTCGTCAATCTTTCTTCCTTCTTCGTCTCCACATGTCCAAACCAACGCAACATTCCTTTCTCAATTCTAGTCACTACATCCTCTTTCAGTCCACAACGTTCTCTAATCAGACTATTGCGTATCCTGTCATTCAAAGTAACACTCCACATACTTCTCAAGGACCTGATTTCAACTGCATTAATTCTACTTTCTTGCTTCTTTTGCCACACCCAAGTCTCGCTACCATAATTATAAGTGTTGGGACCAGCAAGGCACTATGAATAGCCAATCTAGCTCTTTTGGAGATGTTTCGGCTGCACACAATGGAGTGCAAGGCACCGTTTACACAATTTCCCACTTTTACTCTTCTTTCTATATCACCTTCACACTTTCCATCCCTCGTAAACAGGCTCCCCAAATAGACAAATTCTTTTACTTGTTCCACTCTTTCGCCTCTAATAGTTATCTTGCACTCCAGTCATTTCATCATCTTTTTCAAAGACCAGTACTTTCGTCTTACTCACATCCATGTTCATACCTTTTCTTTTAAAAGCCTCATCCAATACCGTGACTTGTGTCTGCAAATCTTCGACCGACGATGCAAACAACACTTGATTATAAAAAGTAAAAAAAAATAAAACAAAATATTTTTATTCACTATGAAAACAAAACGTTTACTTAATGAACGTCAATGCTGTTAGTTTCACGCTTAATAGATTATGTGGAAAAGAAACCAACAAAGAAGCACCACATTAATATGATAATAATATGTTTTGTTAGTTTAAAATAGTTAAAGGAACTTATTTTTGTGTAAGAAAATAAATAGGTACTTGCATTACTAAATAAGTTAAATAATTAAATTAAGCCTTAAGTTATAAGAGCGCAACGACAACAAACTGCACTGCAGTTTGGCGAAATTTGTAAAACCAAAAATGTAAAGGTTATTATTTTGCTATTAATAAAAAAAAAATTCTTATCAAAACAGACTTTAACTTAACATAATATAACCTCACGCCTGTATCCCAGAGAGGTAGGCAGAGACTGCCACTTGCTATGATCCTGACAGATCACCTTCGCTTCATCAACATTCATAAGCAGTTGCATGCACGCACGCCGATTCCGGGTGCTTTTTATCTACCCCTTTGCTAACTTACTTTAAATTAATTAACTAATTACTCGCATGTCTGAAATGTGGCAGAACCTTCACAAAAAAGGTAGGTTATGCGAGTCATATGCGAGCGCATCAACGCCACCAAAATAGGAGTTGAAGTAGTCGCCGTGACCGAAATCGGTCGGGACTATCATCATCAATATACGTAATATTGTACGTACCTATCTTACAAAACTTTTCAGAAGAGGCAACATCACATTTTATTTATCGTTCGTAATGTAGAGAATCTCGGCTGTCATTCATTCATAATAGAATGCTAATGGAACACACACACACACACACACGCACACACCCTCGTGTGTGTGTGTATATTCTTTATAAGAATATTCTTTATTGAACACACCAGAAAATAATTACAGAGACAACAGTTACAAATATACATAGTACACTTGGCGTCCTTATTGCTAAAAGCAAATATGTATATACATTGCGTAGCAAACTTTGTGAATTAATCTTTATTCCAATGTACTTCGAATTGTCAAAGTAACCTATGAATTGTAGTTCAATGAAACAGGTCCCTGACTTACGTACTTATACTTTTATTTTGCTTTGGGGTGCTATTTTGGGGTGTATCAACATCCTAGGACTTCAATCGATTTCCGCTAAAAACGGGGTTTTTGGCGGAAATTCACAAAAGTCATAGGTTGTTGTTCCTAGGTTCTAGACCTTAGACTATAGGTTCTATAGATAGTTATCACAGATTTTAAGACTAATGATGTTTACTTTTGAAAAAAAAAACGTATTATAAATCAAGTTATAATTTTTATTCCATTGGTGGCGCTAGATAGCACCCCAAAGCACCTTTATGTAACTCGGAATAGAATATAATTTGCCGCCATATCGAATACGACTGAGCCCACTCGGCCAGTTAAATGTTTAAACAAACCGGCGCTTTATCCGTAACACACATAAACAAGACAGGAGCCTCTCTGAAAATGAAAAATGGATGATAAATTCTGATTCAGTGCATTACGTTACGCCGCGGACCCTTGTGGCTCTCTGTAATAAAGATTTATGGACGACAACGTGGATAATATGCAAACAACAATTAATAAGGATATTTTCCGTTGATGTCGCAGTTTACTTGGCTAAGGACTATAATCGTACGTGGATATTATGGGCGGCTTAATAACTTCTGACAGTAAGGCCTGCCACTGTCTTACAATCCTCCACCAACCCGGACTTGGCCCCCGTGGTGGAGTATGGCCTAACCTTCCTGCGATGCAGGAAGACTCCCGTGCCCCAGCAGTGGGGATATACAAGGGTTGATAACGATAACGATAGGACATTACCCATGCAGATTGACATTAATGTATAGGCTAGACGATTTGTTCGATTAACATTCTTATGTAGCACGCCATAAGGTCTAACGTAAGAAATCTCAAATATAGTTGAATATACAACTAACGCAGTTTTTTTAAATTGAGAATTTTAGAAGAAGTTTATCCTTAAGTATCTGTATTAGGTACTTGTTCATTTTTCACAAATTAGAAGAGATAAAACGATATTTAATTATTTACCTAGTAAAATTTTCCTGGAATTGGCGTGCGTGGCGTGCATGCAACGACTAATGAACTTTCTGTAAGTGAAGGTGATATGTTAGGATCGTGGCAAGTGGAAGTCTCTGGTCTCTGTCTATCCCTCTGAGATATAGGCGTGAGGTTATGTTTTATTTGTTAAATTTATTACACTTTTAGTGAAAAGGCCGTCGTTTGTACTCTTAGGAAATATCTGTGTAATTTCCATTTTTATGTACAATATAGTACATAAAATATAGTACTCTATCTATCTATCTATCTATGCGGACTTATGTCCGAGTTTGCTCAGAATCTAAGGAACGGTTTCTGAATTGAGAATTTTGCTGAGTTAATAGTTAAGTGTAGTGCTGTCTCTTCGAAGTTCTCAGAAAAAAGAGTGACAGAACGTTACTTAAGTATTTACTTAGAGAAACTCTCAATTCAGAAACCGGCCATAAGCCTGTTTTTCAAGTGCATTTTTTTTTATTTTGTGCAATAAAGTGTAACAACCAACAGGTTAGACAAAGCAATACTGACCCAATTTAAAACTAGCGCCCAAAAGGTACGGAATTGCTAGTCAAGCTGTCAGTATTGCACGAGGATAAAGAAAGAACTCAATGACTGTTAGTCGGATAAATGGCAGAAACCACCTCCAGAGCTAGTTTAAACTTCGTTGAGTGGAAGACTCGCTCGTGGCCTAGTCGAACCGGGTGATTGAAAGCAATCACTTGAGTTAAGCAGCAACTGGCGCGGTCAGGTGCAGGATGGGTGACCGTCCCGTGACTACCGCTAGTGGCATTTTACCGAGCGTTTCCGTGCTTCGCAAGGCACGTCAAGCCGTTGGTGCCGGCTGTCATTAATGGTAGTCGTTAAGCCATGTCAGAGGCCTGATGGGCGGTTTGATAACTTCTGACAGTAAAGCTAGCCACGGTCTTGCTATCCTTTTTTAACCCAGGAGGAACCCTATTACGGGTACCTCCGGCTCGGGGGAGCGCGGTGGTTATCTTGGAATTCCCGCTCTGGAAAGGGCGGTATACCGACTAAATCTCTTGCGGTGTTCCTCCGCAGTCGCTTGGGGCCACGGGAACGCTTGCGCACACTACCGCGACACGGTCTTGCAATACTCCACCAACCCGGACTTGGCCCCCATGTTGGAGTATGACCTAACCTTCCTGCGATGCAGGAAGAGAACCGTGCCCCAGTAATGGGGGCGTACAAGGGTTGATATGGAGTGGGAGACTGGTTAATTATGAATTGGGACAGCACTCAAAAGACGAGCAAGGGGTGAAGCAACTCCAGCTAAGGTTACGTAAGGCTTTCGGGTGTAACGTTACTTTTTTGAACACCCCGCATACGAAAAGGCCGCTTTTAGCAATATCCCGCGCCCAGCATAAGCTCCGTGACATCCAATAACAGGGCGCGGCATTGAAATGTAAATAGGGACAGCCACGGCACATTATTCCGACTATTGACACGTTGTCAACCGCAACAGAGATCGACTCCCGTAAACTTTGTCGATTAAAACTTGCCTCGTGGTGCTGGAGCCGGGTAGCGTAATGTAGAGTGTCTACCACATACTACATAGGAGATGGTATCTACACAGAGAGATGGGAAACAATGAGTGCTAGCAGCGTAACTAGGGACCATCCATAAATGACGTTATACGTTAAGGGGTAGGGGGTCGACGAAGTGTGACATTGTGTGACAGGGGGGTGTCAATTGCACTGTTAACGAAGTAGTTACTCAACACAATTGCGACTCTCCATATAAAACTAATTCCGAAAATGCTGTTTAAGTTCAATAATTTCTAAATGTAAAATTGCAAAATATGTGACGTCACACTAGGAAAAGGGGGAGTCTCACAAATGTGACCAGTTGTGTAAAAAAATCGCGAAATTAGTGTGACGCAATTAATGGATGGCCCCCTACGACTGATGTGCCGTTCCCAGGAATTTTGGGAATATTTACAAAATTACCAGTAACGTGACTAATTACATTGAATAATAATAATTTCCACATAACACAATCATTTGTCATGCCCCTTGATTATGTAACTTTTCACGTATCCAACTGTGTGCTAAAGCGGAATGTTTATATTTAATAAGTGACATTTGGTACGTGACAGTGATATTTTATTTTATTTATTAGGCACACAAAACAGATATTAGCCAGTACATCATCAAGATAACATTAATTAACATGTAAGATCCAGACTAATCTCCAAAACATGTGTAAACAGCATGGGTACAATAATATGAAACTTAGACGAGTTACTTAAACTAACACAACATGCATTTTATGATTTTATGTATTCTTTTACATTCAAAACAAAGAACAATTGTTACAAATACATTATAAGAATAAGAAGAAGGAGGAAACTATTATATTATTGAGTCACATAATTGTGAGGCAGTAGATCTTTCGTTTTTGCACCCAGATGTATACGTGAAAAGTTACATAATCAAGGCGCAGGTTCCAAACTGGGATACCTTGTGCTATGGTAGCCGGGCAAGGACGTCACAAACATGAAAATACACCCAGACTGAGATCATTTGTACAAATGTACGGCAGCCCCCAGTGGGAATTGAACCTACGGCCTCCGGTATGCTAATGGCAACAAATACCGTAATTGATAATTCCGCATGTTGGAAATATTCCCAGCGGCATATCACCACAGCTGTCAACGTGAAATTATTTATCGGGTGCAAGTGTTAACGTAAAGAGTGAAAGGTACATTTTAATACAAAAGTACAGAAACTTGCAGAAATCAAAGGTGTACGCTTTTTGCTCGTATATATTTATGTATGATGGGGTTGCAGACTGATTAAAAATAGTATCTAAGAAATCTAGTATGTGATAACTTTATAAACCAAGTGTAAAACATGTTTGTTCTCGGCAATAAACGGTTAATCATTAATTCATAAATTTACCACTTCATATTCCTCTATGTATTTTTGATAATATTTGACGCATTCATCGTGTTCCATCATCAGTTTCGTCTGCATTTTTACGAGTGTAACCCAAATAGGGGATGTATTCGCGAAGTACAAGATAAAAAGTAATTACTCGAAGCCGGCATACACTCATACATGTGACGACTAATTAATCGATGAAACAAGACTTATTACTATCGTGACAAGTGGCAAACCTCAGTATCTGCCTACCTCTCCGGGATACAGTCGTGTGTTTACCTAATTCTACGTACCACATATTATCCGTTTTACTCTACCTTCCTCCTAGTTATATCTACAGTCCACTCCTCAATATATATGTGTGTCTCTTTATGATCGTAAAGAAGAGGCCAAAAGACTTGATTTATATTGACGAATAAGGTATCGAATAAAAGGTAATGACGGCGGGAGTGACACAAAGAAGAAAACGAATTGTTGGACTCCATCTGTTATATTCTTCGTCAAAGTCCACTATTGTCATATTATCTCGATATATTCGATAAACTGTCTAAGGCGTCAAAGACCAAATATTACTTATGATAAAACCAGAATTACTGCTATTATAATTACTTGAAAAACCAAAAAATTAACAAAAAAACACTAACGCCATGACGAATTAATATGAAACGCCTCAAATAACTTCTTGAAATCAGTTGAAGTGGTAAAGACCTATTCGCTATACGTCTGCAACACATATGCGTCGAATTGAGAACCACCTTTATTAAGTTCAGAATCATCGAACTTCGCTGATTTTATCATGCATTTCATCAACAGATGTTGACCAACTTTTTCTTCTCAACAAATTTTTTAAGTCAATTTTGTAGGAATTATTAAAATCGTACAACGGGGAAAAAAATTAACACTGACTGTACTTTTATAAAAATTAGGGCATATTTATCGACTGCCTCGTTGGTCTAAAGTTTAACACGCTTTTTACCAAAACATAGGTAGTGAGTTCGATGACCGCTATACTTGATTTGTATAAACGACCTGGGTGTATCCATGTTCATGCTGTCTTTGCCTGGTTACCACAGCACAGGGTATCCTAGTTTGGGACCAGGAGTTACTGCAGGCACCACGACTTAGCGTGGCCAGGCCCCGCTAGAAAGAAAGTCTAAATACGCTATATAGGTTATTAACATTATTGAGAACCTACGCCTTTGTTGAAGTCCGTTAAAAATTAAGGTGAAAGTAATTAGACAATACGGAGAGGATCTTCTATGTTTATATATTCTGTCGAGATGGCCCCGGGGCGTACTCTCACTGTTATTGTTGCTTCACTTGTTATTATCAATTTCGAGCCGGCTACTTTTAGTTTGAATGTTCCGGAAACTTTCTGTCGCGCAAAACCTGCGCATTCGCGGCAAAGTTTTCAGTTGTTGACGAGAGTTTTTTCCGCTAAAACATTACTTTTCTACAACTCGACGATATAAGAGATCGGATAGAAGTCTATATAGTATATAATTATAGGTAATGATATGCTGAGGTAAAAAGGGCGCTATCATCTGCAAAAGTGTCTTCTTCTGAAATTTCTTCGTTTTTTATGACATTTTTTATGTGTTCTATTAATACGTCCCACTGCAGGCCCTAGGCTTTCTCTCAGAGAGACTATGAATTGAATTGAATACAAATAGTACAATAGAATAGGTACTAGCTGACCCCGGAAACGTTGTCACTACCTATTCTCAGATCAACCAAACATACACAATAAACCGTTCCGGAGGATTTCGATGACAAATACAAGAGACAAGAGATTTTATATATTAGATAGATCTTGAGAGTTAAATTTCTTTAATACAAAACACTGACTTCAAAATACGTCAGCACTACAAACACAGAAATAATGTAAACGAATATGACCTTTATTTTCAAAGTAAGTACATTGTTTCAAGTGTGCCTTTAAAATTTGAAGAGTTCCCTTGAAAAACCTATTTGAGTTCCCTTGATTTCTCCGGGATCAGCAGATTTTGACTTCACGTTGATGAAGTCGGTTAAAAAAGAATTTTCCAAATCGGTCCAGGGATCTTCGCGTAATCGGTTAATATGGAACGTCCTCCCTTTTTGAAATCGGTTAATTAATAAAAAGAGCAACAACTTAAAAACAAAATGCTATCTAACTCTCAAGTGGTCCGTCGTAATTCATAAACATCTGCCGTGGCAATAAACATTTTACGATGGCAAGACATTGTGCCCGCCCCTCGGACTGTAGGCTCTACTAAGATTACCTACTTGCGTAATTTATTGCATTACGGGGAAATCATAAGGACTAAGTATACAGGGTCACTTTTTATAAACTATAACTTAACGTCAGGTTTCCTCATGATATTTTCCTTCACCGGTCGCGAGTGATATTGCCACTATAACTTCACAAATGTACTCAACTTTGAAAAGTCAGTCAAGTGAGAAACCTGTGGTCTGAGGTTTTCAAATACTTCAACTCTTGTGATTGCTATCATTGCTATATATTACATTGCTATATATGTAGAAGTTATCCACGATGGTTAACTTCTGACAGTAAGGCCCACCACTGTCTTACAATACTTCACCAACCCGGACTTGGCCCCCGTGGTGGAGTATGGCCTAACCTTCCTACGTTGCAGGAAAAGACCCGTGCCCCAGCAGTGGGGACATACAAAGGGTTGATATCGATTATTAAAAATACATATAATATTAACCTGTCAAGATCAGGTATATATGTAGTTATAAAATTAAAATCTACACAACACAATCACATGCCCTGGTCCCAAACTAGGATACTTTGAACTATGGTTCCCTCACCACGGTGACGACTGGTTACGTTCCTTCACCGTTAGCACCACCATTATAAAAATTACAACACACGGTGAAAAAATTGATGTAGATATAGGCACAGAGAAAAAAAAATGTAGCTAAAGCCGATACAAAGGTAGTGGGTGACAAAACTCACCTTTAAGCTGCACGTATGCACAGCGCTGGTTTTCAATTCACCCGCAGCGCAAAAAATTACCAAACACTTGTTATGGCCGTTTTATGTAACAGGTAAGGTAACTTCCACACATGACACAACACAATCACTTGACCTGGGCCTCGATTCTGTTAGTGCATTACAGTACAACGACACAAAAATGGGCAGGTCACGTGACGTGTATTTTTACGCCATTGCTGTCTAGAAGGTATGATGCGTGCGCGGGCTTAGACTTAAAGCACCAATGAAATGAAATTGCCATATTTATGCAGTTTTCATTGAAGTACAATGCATTAGCAGAATCTAGGCCCTGGTCCCAAACTAGGATACCTGTATACTATGGTAAACAGACAAGGACGACATAAACGAGAAAATACACCCAGCCTGAGGCCACTTGTACAAATGTACGGCGGCCCCCAGTGGGAACCGAACCCACGACCTCGGTTAGTACCTAAGCGCCTTAACGGCTAGACCAATGAGGCAGGCCCCCTAGGTATCTTTTCCATTTCTTTTCCGCAACATTATGGGTGGCTAGCAATCCTTATACGGTATTCATTGGGGCGTCGCAGGGTACGTAACATCTAACCTTTGTTATATTAACTGTAGCTAACCTAGCCTTGGATCACGGGGTCGCGGGCTGGCACGTGTGTTTTATGGCCAAATAAGAAAAAAACCCACGCTCGTATAACAACGGCTAGGTGCGTGTAAAACGACTGCGGAGTACACCCATATTGTTATTAAAGGGATGCGTGTTAACACTGGCGCTAGCAATGAAAAAAAAACGTATCGGTTTTTGCAAAAAGTGTCAGACCAATCTCTTAAGGTGCTTTGGGGTGCTACTAGCGTCCCAATGGCCGTTTCTAGTGAAAATCGTTTATTGACAGAATGTTAATACTACTTTTTGGGTTGTGTGTTCTAAAAATAGTGTAAGAAGCTAGTCTTGGCGTAATGACTGATTTATTACAACTAAACGGTTGACACTTGAGTGAGACACAAGATACAATTAGAGTCTCGGTAGGTGATAAGGCAGATAAGGTACAGCTGCACAGTATGTAGATTACAGTTTAGATTCCTTACAGTTTGGTCTGTGAAATTAAAGTTAGGACTAAACAAATAGTTATTTTATTATTTTATCACAGGTAATAAGATTTTTGTGCTTTGTTCTAAAAACAAAATATTACAAAACAAGTCATGATATTATACCGCGCTAGTTAGCACCCCAAAGCGCCTTAAGGATGAAACACACCAACGCGGTGGCAGTGGCGGTCCATACCTACATAACTAGTCTTTGCATCTACGAAAAATAAAGAAATTCGTTCCACAGATCTAACTATTACCTACTCCAAGACTTCCAGAAACAATCTAGATTATGGTAATGTAATCCTTATCTCTTTGGGGAAGAGATAATATGGTTGGGCTCGAGTAAAGTCGAGTCGCTATTTCTTTGTGAATAAGTAACATAACATTGGCGTTTGTATCTGCGTAATGAGACTATAATAATATAAGTGAAGAGTCCACTCGGACTCTGCAGTGCCTGGGACATTGCTTTTTAAACGGTGTAGACTGGCCCAACACCTATAACATCGTGACAGCTTAGTGACGACCTCTGTGGCGTAGCGGTAGCGCGTCTGCCTACCATGCAAGAGGTCCCGGATTCGAATCCCGGCTGGAAACAAAAAAAATAGTCCAGGTCTTGGATGTTTACATGTTTGTGATGTCGTTGTTTCTGGTTCCCACGACACAGGGTATCCTAGTGTGGGGCCAGAAGCAATGTATGTGCCAGTATGTAATGTAATGTAATGTAGTTGGCCTAACCCACAGGAAAGTCTAGTTAATACGTCAATAAGTGCGGAGCCACGGGTTTCCTCACTATGGTTCCTTCACCGTTAGCGGTGGTAGCCCAGTGGGTAGAACAAAAGACTCGAAAGCGACAGACCCACGTTTGATTCCCAGTCTGGGCATGTACAGGCTTTGTTAAATTTCAAAGTTACGTACTTCAACGAATTAGTAGTGAATAAGTACTATCAATCAAAACACATTACATATGTTACTAGTAGACACTCTTTCTTGCATGTAAACAAACCATGCTTCGCAAGGCACGTTAAGCTGTTGGTCAATCAATCAGATCGATTAATTTCAACGTAAGAATTTACATTCTGGTTGCTGAATGACAGTGTACAATGTAAACCGCTGCCTTCGGGCCGTATTGTAGTGGAGAAAAAGGCAGCGGAAAAAAACTCCACTCTGACCATCATTTTTCAAGTCATCTTAAACCAAATACATCAGTTGCCAAAATAAGATTAACCTAATAAAATATCATGATTGCTATTAACAATCCTAAATGCCAAAGCATTAGTCTGATAGCACAACGTGGCGCTATTTAGGGAAGGGCTATTACCAGCAGTGGACTAGTATAGCCTGACGAATACGTTTTACTGCGGGAAAATATCTTATTCCAATGGGAAAATCTATAAACCGCGGCTAACACCGCGGGGCACAGCTAGTTACCCATAAATACCATTTTTTCCCACGAAATCAAAAATCTACGAATTTTCATTGCAAATTATTCCATTCAAAAGCGCAAAAAACACTACCACAACCATTATTGCATGGTTAGTATGCCACTGTAGTTCGGGTTCACCTTCTACCGACAAGTAATGTTCGATTTTCTCCCCCTTGTGAACGGCGTGATCCTTTGAGCTGGCTGTTCAAATCGTATCGGGATTGGCGGCGCAAGGCAAGCGCGTCGTTTTGATTTGCGTCACGGAGCCATTTTAAAATGTGAAACAGTTCACAGTGTGCATTATCGGAAAAGCATAAAGGTTACAGCTTCATAAATTTTACCGAAATACGCTTAACAGTCCCGAGGCACCGAATACACGCAGAAGTACCGTCGCCGTCACGAGACAGAAGAATTGTCAACTGTACAGATGACAGCACAGCCCTGTTTTATTAAACTAGTGTTCATGGTTTCTCTAAACTAACGAACAATAATTATGGAGAAACATTCCAACCCACAATAAGTAATATGTAACAAAAAAGCTTTTTTATGTATAACATTGTTTTGTAATGCTAAAGCGATAACACATAATAATAAAAAATTGGACAAAACATTGACATTTTTTGTATCTGATACATAAAAAAGGTGTTTTTCAATCAACTCGCTTAACTTTTTTTTTGCAAGAGTCTGGAAACGTTCAGTAAGTTGATCCGGTCATGATGATTCAATAAAATAATGTACTACAGTCTGTTAACTTGTAGAATATACCTCGGTCTCCAGAGTAGACTTCGGTTTTCACCGAAAGCACACGAGTGTAATACTACTGCTCGTATAAAACTTTTCTTCACTATTTTGAAAAGTTATGTAAGGTTATAAATAACAATACAAAATAAACCTTGTCTTATTGGTCTATCCGATAGTAGCCGAGGTACATTCTAAAAGCTAATAGACTATAATACACATTATTGAATTATAACCGGATACGGAAGTTCCAGTTCAAAACTTGTTAATCTATGTTTCTGATGTCCTTGTCTATCATAGCACAGGGTATCAGGACAGGGTAAGTTTAGGACCTGAGTGCTAAGTGCGAGTTTTTTAACTACTCGATCGCGTTAACGTAAACTCATATTTCTATGGCATCGAGGAAGCGCCACCTAACGACAAGTATGGAAATTAAAATTGCTGAGTGCGAGTTGTAATAGTTTACGGTGAGAAGTGAACACGTTTACCAGCCAAAACACGAATAATCGCGAGTGCGAGTTGTACTGTGACAGCGTTTTGCCAGTTCGAACGGTTAATTTACTCATACTCACTACTCAATGCTCGATTAACGCGGTAGTAAAGTTATTCGATTGGATCTGTCAAACTCGCACTAAGCACTCAGGACAAGTGATTGTAATATGAAGAGTCTTCCCCCCACAACAAAAAAAGTTTATTGTTATAAATAAATAAATTCTCCTGCACTCTTCGGGTACGGAACCTTCATACACTTCTCTGAAAAATTAGGTTAATAAGATTTTTGCTCTGAGACTCTTTTAGGTTCGAACTGAGAGAGAAATGTCCGCAAAAACATAACAGTTCAGCGTTAGAGCCTAAGCAAGGCACTGAAACGTTTTCCGATAATGGCCCCATTAGTACCTGTCTCAACACAATACATCAACATATCAAAAACTTCCTCACTGGATGGTCTCGGGACGTGTAAGTTTTAATGCTTATGTGATACAATAAGAGCTGGAAAATCCACAGACAAGCTGATTACATTGCCCCCAACAACATTCTCTTAGAAACAGACTCAACAGAACAGCAAACGGATAGTAAAACAAAATAAAAAAGAATATTCAATGCTGCGGGCATGCAATGTCTCAACAAGTTCCGAAATTCTTTTATTTCACGCTCTTTCACGGAAAACTTCCGGAACTCCACCCACAGCGTCGTAGTTACTTACATTTACGGTGGAAACAATCTTGGAGCAATTATGGTGGGATGAAAAAAAAGTTGGGACTAAATCTGGGCAATAAATATTGAGCGTACAAAAGAACCTCCGAGACAAAGCGGTCAAATAAAAGTCAACCCTTCCTGCACCCGGCAAAGTCAAAGAACAAAGCATTAGAAAGGCTAAGAGGCAACGATTCACGTGCAAACTTTCTTCCTCAAGTAATAAGTAACGCGACAGGGGGCTATAAATTGCTTTAAGGAATAGCTTTTTATTTTCCGGCCCCGAGCATTAATACAAATTTTCCGAGATTATTGAAACTTACCTCTCTGGGCGGTCTGTCGGGCCCCCGCTTTATAAAAATGAAATGGGCTGAGAAAAAAGCTCTGACAAAAAGTGGGCGAGTAAAGTAATACCTATTGAAATGAAAGGTCTAATGTAAGGGCGATTTTGGGATATCCTAAGCTTACATAAAGCATAAAATATGACGTGGTAATCCTGTAA
This sequence comes from Yponomeuta sedellus, assembly GCA_934045075.1. Taxonomy (NCBI): domain Eukaryota; kingdom Metazoa; phylum Arthropoda; class Insecta; order Lepidoptera; family Yponomeutidae; genus Yponomeuta; species Yponomeuta sedellus. The sequence continues at coordinate 14,755,307 of OW203734.1, forward strand.
TGTTTTGTATAAGCAGCTTAAATGAACTTTGGTCGACAGTACCTATATCAAACTTTATTCAACTCAGAGGTTGATACGGTGTTGAATGTAGATAATACCTAACACCAGCCGTTAAGGTAGTCGCAGATATTAGCGGCATTAGGTCAATCGAATTGGCACAATAATTTCCGTCAACCTCTAGTCCGCCCCAAGCCGGAGGTCGATGACACCTGTAAAAATTGCCACCCCCAAAATGTAAATCCCACGCCTGCCAGCAAATGGGACGGCCGTTGACAGAACTGATTCCATCATTTCCATCTGGTACGTGTGACGTGTTTTAGATGAAGAGTGGTAATGCTGTAGTGTTTGAATTAAAATCTGTCATTACAAAAGTTTTGTTTGAAAAATGTTGTAATTTGTTTTCTGTACTTGGCAGATATGAAAAATCGATATCATCAATCCATTATGTCCCCGCCGAGGGGCACGGGTCTCTTCCCTGATGAAGGTATATGCCATGCTCCACCTCGGAGCCAAGTCTGGATTGGTGCTGGCTTGCAAGACTTGTGGCTGGTCTTACTGTCAGAAGTTTCAAGCCGCCTTAAGGCCTCTTGGCCTAACGACTGCCATCTATCGACGGCAGCCGACACCAAATACTTAAAGTGCCTTGCGAGCAACAACAGGCGAATGTTTGTTGCTTTTTGCATAAATGGAGGAGTTTGGATGTTTGCCGAATTTCGGGCGAACGTATTTGCGGGTCCAGCTAGTATTTTAGTACTGATTTTATTTCTCGTGCGACAATACCGCGACCTGGGTTTAATAAACCCCGAGAATTCATTATGAATCAGTTGACTTGTTAAGTGTCATTGACCCGTGCATAATTTACTGTACTAACACAAATTCTTACTAATACAAATTCATTCGGTTTTCTAACCCATATTTGTAATGACATGATGATTGATACAGCGTCCAATGGCATCTTCACTCACACTAGATGGGTGAATGGACCACTCGGGCGCTGCAGTGCCTGGGATGTCCCAGGCACTGTTTTAGATGGATAGGCTTGCCCAGCGCCTATACCATCCTGACAGCTTAGTTGGCCTAGCCCACAGGAAAGACTAATCAACACTTGCGGAGCCAATCAAGCCGCGGGTTTCCTGACGAAGCTTTCCTTCACGCTTAGCGTGTGGTATTGTGATGCCCGCACTGAGGATCAAACCTGGGACTCTCGCTTGCGAGTCCGTTGTTTTACCCAGTGAGCTACCACCGCATCTAACATATTTGTAAGCCCCTATTTATTGTGTACCATGTGCCCAAATCACTACTCGCTCACCGTGAAGGAAAACATCTTGAGGAAACCTAAGAAAATGACTGAAGTGTTTAAATACCTTAGCGCTTGAAATTGCCAATCCGCGGTGGGCACACGTAGTAATTAAGCCCACACTCTCTCAATCTGAGACAAGGCCTGTACCCTGCAGGGGACGTTGATAGGCTACACAAAAAAATGTGCCAAGGATTCTTAGAGGGAACCATAATATCAAGAAAAACCTTTCTCATTTATAACGAATGTTAAATAAGCTTGTTCTTTAGAAAGATAATATTTTTTTGCTTGTGGAGCAATTAAGTTGGGGTATTATTTTTATATCGCCAACGGCACATTTAAAATTAAAAAGGATAAGGAAAAACAAAATAAGGCCGTTTGCCGCATATAAGCTTCAGTTACCTAACTACCAAATCCCTGTTATTTAGATTTTCTTAACCTTGCGATCTAATGACATTTGTTAGATCGACGCCAAAGACAGATTTTTATGTGGTTTAATATCCCATACAGGAGCAGTATGGTCTCCGTAATACAAACGAGTGTCCCAGTATGAATACTACACTACCCTGTTCTATCCTAGTTGTAGGTAACAATTATTGTGTAACAAAATTCCCACGTATCTACTTACGTCAGAAAAGAGGTGGGTACTACTCGTCAGTACTTTTAATTTATTTTTTATATATTTTATTTTATTAAGGACATCAACAGCGAAAACAAATTATTTGATCACAATAATAAAAATACAGTTCACAGGGCCAATAACAGATATCCACAAATAGGCAGTTTTTAGTTACTAAAAATATACCACGACAACGCTTTGTAATAAAGATAAAACAATACATGCTTTTTAAATTTTAATCATATTAAATATAGCACATTACAGTTAAAACCAATCAAGATTTACCAACTTGAAAGTATGTGTGAGGGTGTGTAAGGGTGTGTGTGAGGGTGTGTGTGTGTGTGTATGTGTGCGTGTGTGAGCCTGTTTGTGATGAATAAGTGCGAATAGGGTTGGGGGTAGGGGTGTTCTCCAATATATTCCGAGCCGTCCTATTTGAGGAATGTCTTAGGAAGGAAGAAGGAGCCGCGGAGCAAATTCTCAATTCATTAGCAAATAATTCGTATACGACTCTAAGGGCCGGTTTCTGAATTGATAATTTCACTAAGTAAGTATTTGCTTAAGTAACGTTCTGTCACGCTTTTTTCTGAGAAATTCGGAGAGACAGCACTACAGTTACTACAGTCACTACAGCAGAGACTGCCCCACCCGATTTTGCGCCACGTCTGACTTACTCTTACTTCTACTTCTTACTAAAGTGACTGACTAGGTATATTGTAATCGCATCACATAAAACATTGTGATATTGTCGGTCAGGTGTTTGCATTTTTGTGTATTTTTCTTTTTCTGTCTATACTTTTCCACTTATATTTACTTATTGGATTTATTTTACTTGTGTTTTACATTATCATTTATCAGATTTAATAACCTCTTGTTGATTTGTCAATAAGATGTTATTAAACCTGGAAATTGTAATCAGAGCTGAAGCTTATTCTGATTGTTAGGTAGATATACAAGACACTAACCCAAATATTATACTTAGTTTGTATGTTACCTTGTTGACCTATACAAACCAATTGCATATCAAGTCCACAATATGAATATTCATTTTAGAGAAGAATGGATTCCGACTCGAAATGGGAAATACTAGGCAAATAGTGACGCAACTCAGAATCGGCATCGATTTCTTTGTCAGAAAGTAATGGTTACTAATACCTGTTAAAAATAACAGGGATGTGTTTTCGCAAGATTTATACTATAACTAGCTGACCCAGCGAACTTCGTACCGCCTTACAGTCGATTCTTTATTTTTTTTATTTTTCTCTGAGTAAGAACCATCCTTGTACTTTAAGGAATATTCTAAAAAAAAGGTAAGCGAAATCAGTTCAACTGCTCGTTCACCCTCACTTCACTCCTTGTTCACCCTACCCAGATAACAGAACTCCAGAGTTTAACTGTCTCGCTTCTCTACTTACTACGTTCTGTTATTTTTATACTAGGTACGTTATTATAACTATTAAATTCGCTTCACTTCTGATTGCGACACACCGACTCTGTAAAATCTGAAATTCAACTATTCGAAGCCGAGCTACGTTCCATTCACAATTTGATTACCGTGATGAACTAACCAATCGGCATTCCAAAGTTTAAAGCAAAAATACAACCAAAACTAAAATGTACAAGGAGAAAAGCTCCAAAATAATATCATTCAGTGAAAAATTCAGACAGTTTGAAAAAAGTCTAGGCTTCAAAAACGATATAAAATGGGATAACGTGATCCTGATCGGCTTGTACCATGTTCTTGGTGTGTACTGGTGCTACCATTACGCTTTTCCTGTGAAGTGGCAGAGTGTGCTGTTTGGTAAGTAGTTTGGTAGTTAGATTGGCTCTTACTGAACTGTGTTTTAGGATTAATCGATCCTCATGTGTACAAAAAGACTACTGATTTTAAAAACCTATTTAGTCCTTAGCACGGGTTAGTGCATTAAAAAAAAGAGTATGACTACTGATTTATCACTTTAATAAACGATACATTAAAGCGAAGGACTGTGCATAATGGCCGCAGCGAGTAACTCACCTCACAGATAAATCTGTACAGGTTTCAGTGAAGGTTTTTTTTTTAATTTAAATAGTATTCTGTAAATGTCTTGAATAAATACTAATAATAAAAAAATACTGAATAAGAATTAAACATATGAAAAAATAGAAATATTCTTTATTGCGGCTTTATAGCGGAAAAACAAACACAAAATATATACAATAAGCAGCCTTAGCTTAGAAGATTTTGAGTTGAAAAGTCACACGAAATGCTTTCCAAAAATTCATTGAACGACATAGTTTGTATATTTTACATTAAGCCTAGGTTCTTACGCCACACATAGGTATTTTTCTCTTGTATTCAAGTGATACGTCATATGAATTCTTAAGGTGATCGATCTGTGGTATCGGAAATAAATAAATCAAATTTATTTGAAGGCAAACATGGTACAGTACTTAAGTATACTGCATACCGAACATTCCATCCCATAGAACCTTATAGAAAATTCTAAGCTTTCTATTAGAAAACACAAAGGTGATATTATACGCGCAATGTATTAAAAACGTCGGGATCTCAAACAAGTGTAGCATTGGTTAATAGGTTTTTAGGGCGCCCTGCTTTGAGTACGGCAAAAATACACGTCCATTTTATGCCTAACTGGCCTAGCAGTATCTCGTCTGATTTTCATGGCGGAAGTTATGTGTTCGGCTCCCATTGGAGACCGCAGTATATTTGTACAAGTGGCCGCAGCCCGGATGTATTTCCATCTATGTGATGTGATCTACGCCTGGTTACCTATGGTAGGACATTCTCACTTGAGACCAGGACTAGGGATTGTGTTGTGTGGAAATTATTATTATTTAAAAACATACATTTAAAAAAAAACATTATTGTTTCACAGTGAAATGTTATGGATAAAGTAGTTTATTTTTGTGTCTCATATTTGATGCGCAGCGTTTGATTCGAGCATAAGTTTTTTATCACTCCGCAAGCGGGTACGGTGCTGTGTGGTGTCGGCCTAGAGAATAGCACCAACCCAAATTCTTCCCGCGGGTGTCGTAAAAGGCGACTTAGGGTCACGGAGTTGGTGGGCAGCAGCGCCCCTTGTAGTACAATTCTACCAAACTGCGATCCCCAACCCGCATGCCCAGCGTGGGGATTATGGGCATTACCCCCCCAATGACGGCACAACCTTGCGCTATGGCGCTCATTAGGGGAGGGTTGTGTCCAGCAGTAATATAGCCTGAAGAAGAAGAAGCGGGTACTATGGACCAGTTACTAAATTTACAATTTTCACTAAATAAATACTTAAGTAACGTTCTGTCACGCTCTTTTGTGAGAAATGCGAAGTGACAACACTATACTCTGCGGCAGTTTCTGAATTGAGAATTTCACTAAGTAAATACTTATGTAACGTCTTGTCACGCTCTTTTGTGAGAAATGTGAAAAATCAGCACCACCCTTAACTATTTACTTAGCGAAATTTGGCCCTAGGTTACTTAACAACTTTCTACTTTTAAAAACTTATTTAGAGGCTAAAACTTCCACCCATGCTGGGACTCGAATCCGCGACCTCTGGCTAACCGTGCCAGCGCTCTCCCAACTGAGTTCAAAATTTCACGGATGTGAAATTTTGAACCTCTTTAGTATACTCTCTGTATTACGTAGGTACAGAGAGTATTGTAAAGAGTATTTTTTTTAATTGTCCTTCGCACGGGGCACGGGATAGTGCATTAAGAAGAATATAACTTTATACTTAGCAATTAAAATATACAATATACTACTACAGATTTATCAGCTGCTCGTTTTTATTTTCAGCCGCAGTCATGTACGTAATAAGCGGATTCGGGGTGACAGGCGGCGCGCACCGCCTTTGGACCCACAAGGCGTACAAGGCTAACTTACCATTGAAAATTTTTCTGCTTACTTGTTTCTCTACCGCTGGACAGGTGGGTAGGTTTCCATTGTGAAAGTAGCCTAGCCGCTGAATTTTAAGTAAGGAAATTCAATGGACTAGCTACGAGTACGTTGGTTAAGTAGGTATGCCATTTTGTAACTTTCATACAGCTGATTTACCGATAAAATTCTGTTTCACTTTTCCACGGGACTGCACATTTATTCGCTAAGATTCCTTTATGTAGCCTAGGTATATATATCCCACTGCAAGGCACAGGCCTTCTCCCGCGGATTGGGAATTTTAAGCGCCGAGGTACCTGATGACGTGTTCACCCTCAGACGCTCAAGTTTCCTCGCGATGTTTTCCTTCACTGCTAGCGAGTGGCATTGCTAGTGGCATAGCATTAAGTCCGCCACATTGCCATTGTATTTTTTTATGTGCAATAAACGTATTAATAATAATAATAATTGCTACTATAACATTAGATATGTAGATAACTTAAAAAACATTTTTTTTAATCCGCGACCACGGCACCTGAAAAAGTGCCGAAACGTCGAAAAATTGTAAAAAATGTAATAAACGAGCATAAATCCGCATAAAAACAGTTTTAATTTAAAAACATTGTTAAGTCATTGGTAAATGTTAAGTCATTAGTCATACCCACTTTAAACTGAAACTTCGTTTTATTTATTACTTTTCTAGTTATAAGTAAGTTTGTAATAATGTCTTACGTGTAAGTTTAATTTTAACTCACAAAACGTTTTTTCTGTGCTTTTGTTGTGTTGTGTGTCTTGTCGTTGGAATAAACCTTTTCTATTCTTTTCTATTCTAAATGCCGGAATTCGAAACCCACGACCTCACCCCAACGCTGTAAAGCTTAAAATTTTCGTTAATTATCTATATCGACCTCTGGTCATTTCAAAGTTCAACCAGTTTATTTATTTCCTGTCACTAGAACTCCCTGCAGCAATGGGTCAGGGACCATAGAGTCCACCACAAGTATTCGGACACTAACGCAGATCCCCACAACGCGAACCGAGGGTTGTTCTTCTCCCACATCGGCTGGTTACTCATGAAGAAGAACGAGGAGGTACTAAAAAGGGGCCGGGAGATAGACATGAGCGATATTACAGAAGATCCAGTGCTGAAGACGTATGATAGGTGAGTATCATATTGGGCATCTGAGAACCCATTAGATAGAGAGATAGAGAACACTTCATTGTACATAAAAATGGAAATTACACAGATATTTCCATTACCTATAGACCAGCCATTAAATTATGTTAGTTCAGGGTGTGAGTAAAATCACTCAGGTCCTAAATCTGAACAAAACACAAGTAATGTAGAATCATTAGAAAAGATATCTAAGAAAGGACAGCAGCAAAATGACAGAAGATGGTAAACCAGTTAAAACTGGACCGTATTACGATATACCTACGACGACGTCCCTTCGTTGAGTACAAAAACGTTACCGCTAAGTGTCCCCCACTGAAAATCTTGCTTACTTTTTTGACGTAATTCATGGGAGGCCCCTTAGCAACTAGCTCGGTGCCGTCAGGCAGAAACTACTTCCAGTCTCACTGGTTTACATAAATAGTTATCTTATTTTTTTATTAAAAAATGTTAATTGTAATTCCTGCCAGATACTTCGGACCACTCAAGCTGACGCTATGCTGGATTGCCCCAACCCTGGCTGGGGTATGGCTCTGGGGCGAGAGTTGGCAGTGCGCCGTGGCGTGGCAGTGCTTCATCAGATACCTTGGGGTCTTCCACAGCGAGTTGACTGTGAACAGCCTGGCGCACACGTTTGGTTACAGGCCTTACAACAAGTAAGAACTGACTGCGGGACTGACATAATGACTGCTTCGTTAGTTTAGCTGTGATGCGCTTTAATTCCAAAACGGAGGTCGTGGTTTCTGGGTTTGTCAAATTTACATCACAGTTGTAAATTTTATCAGCAACGTGGAAACAAATTTTGCACTATACTATTTTTATTTTTAATGCACTAACCCGTGCTAAGAACAAATTTAAAAACCTATTTAGAGACTAAAAATTTCATCCATGCCGGGGTTCGAACCCGCAACCTCTGGCTATCCGTGCCAGCGCTCTACCAATTGAGCCAATGGACGACTCACCGGCATCAGTGAAATTTCGAACCTCTTTACACTATTCTCTGTATTACGTACAGGCAGCGACATCTGGCTTAAGCAAATTGCATCACTTACAGCCCCGACTACCTACTTTGCAGTTGCCCTTGTACCTACATATTACTCATGTGATTAGTGCAATAAAGCATTAAAGGAATAAATACATTCTGAACCAGGACAAGCGAGTTCTAAACTAAGAGAACGAAGCTTTGGAATTATGATTATGTACTTTAAAATTAGTTATTTCTGACATACCTGTTACGCTTAATTGAAGCGTAATTTAGAAAAAAATAAAGTCGAGAATCGCAAATATTTGTTTGGAATATTTGTCATCAAAAATTACGTTTCCATCTTTGCAGAAACATAATACCAGCGGAAAATCGCTTCGTCGCCACCTGCACACTCGGGGAGGGCTGGCACAACTACCACCACGCGTTTCCTTTTGATTACAAGGCAGAGGAGAAGTACGACTATCTGAACGTGGCCACAAAGCTAATCCGCTTCTTCAGCTACATAGGGTGGGCCACTGACCTGCGTGAAGCGACACCGCAAATGATTGAGTCAATTTCTAAGAGATTGGGAGAAGGTAGCGAGTTTGAACTGAACTCTAACCCAAACGAGAGGGCATTCGGATGATGTGAATGGGAAAGTTCCTCGCGAGGTGATTTCCATACAAATAGTAAGGTTTTAATTTATAAACGACATGCCAGATCATAATGAAACGTTACCAATATGTTTAGAGGATACCAATTAAAGTTTGATCATGCTTAGAATTGAGAATAAATTAATGAAAACTAGAGTCACAAATCCTTTCGTACATATTTCGTCATATGACTTAGATTACTTTTTTATTCGTAATTGTCAGCACGATAAAATCTCTATGTCTGTTAATATATTCGTAAAATTGTATTGCAATGTGAAAGGTCGCTTGTAAATTAAAACTAAATTTGGAGAAACTCTTAAGGAGAAATGTATACGAGGATGCTTACATATAACTGTATATTTGCTAGACTAAACTAAGTATTTTAAATAGTATACTATTATAAGTTTAAAAGACTTGGTATTTTGTAATCAAATTAAATTAACACTTTTTCACAAAACTTGAGTTTTGTTTAGTTTTTGCAGAGATAGTGGAAAATCTTCGAACTTTTCTACTAAACTGTAGGTTTTAACCCCAAAAGTACTTAAATGAAAAAAACGGCCACGCGGAGTGCAGGGTTTCGAAAAAAAGGTTTTTATTACCTGCTTTAAAAAGTATTTTTGAAGTAAAACTTTCGTACACTTAATTCACTTGAATTCCTTGATTTTTGTCGGTAGAGTCCACCCGGGTTTCGCTCTGATTCGCAGAGCTTAATCGTGATGAGTAGAGACAAAATAATTCAAAAGTAATTTAAGATCAAAGTAACTTTCAATGGATTTTTTTCGAAGTTTTCCTTTTTTAAGTTGGTCGCCTATTACTCGCTGACTTGTGAAGCCTATTTCCCCTTAGTAGTTTTCCTTTTAAGTTTATTATGTGCTAATGCCCTACATTTCTAAATATTTCGCTAAGCGTAATTAATTGTATATGTATTAATTGTAATTAGGTAAGGTATGTCAAATTTCGCCGTCAAATTACTAGAACGCCGTTAATAAGCGTTCTAGTACTTGTCGTTTCTGTCCTAAGCAGGCAGATGGACATGATGATAATATTAAAGGTTCCTAACCCTAAAAACGATAGATGATTCAGTATCGACGAAAAAATATTATCTCAGAAGCTCTATTCGAGTCGAGGAAGTTACTAAGATTTACGCAAAGGTATGCCCATGCCGAAAATTCAGAGATCAGAGAACGCTAAGCGTCGCAGAAGAAAAGTGTCTTTTGATACTGCTATACAAGAAATAACGCCCCAACTCTCTCTCAAAAAAGTGGAGCTAACAGAGTCCCACCTCGAAACAACTCCGATTATTCAAGATTTACTTTCCGCGCCCGCCATGAGACCAATGAGAAAGAAGGAAAGATCTGTACTGTACAAATCAACGCCAAATCGACATCAAAACTTGGGAACCCGTGTCGAGAACTTTGAAGACAAATTATACTTCTACAGAGATTAGGAAACAACTGCAGCAGGGAATGGAACCGGTCTCACACAAAAACCCTCCCTCATGAATATCCGAGTATTGGTGGACCCCAGCCCTCAATGCTACAAAGACTTGTCTGATTTAACTTAGCAACACAAAAAGTATGCTTCAATAAAACTACCATTGACTATTCAAACGACTTCACTCTAATTGCTGAGCCGGAAAGTTCAGTGTGATTAGCTAACACAATGCTACCTAAGCCAATCCCATTAAGGCTGTCCCTCCGTCGAGCTGTCTCGCTCGCGAAGTTTAACATGTTGAGTGATTGTAATAAAACGATTATACTTTTCATAAATGTGGTCTGAGGGTTTAATAGTTGACAAACCAAGATAAGGATAGAATAATAAAAACTGTATTTGCATGGATATTTACTCGTTTCATTTTACATTTTACAATTTTCCGACGTTTCAGCACTTTTGCAAGTACCGTGGTCCCGGAAGACTAAAACAGTGCAAATACAGTTTTTATTATGTCTAGTGCTCGTGTTAACCTTAGAAAATACTAAGGATAGAATAGTTAACAAAGATAAGGAAAATATGTCTTGAGTGTCCGCAAACTCAAGACATATTTACCATATATACCTACGTACGTAACTTTCCACTATATCGAGTTAAGCACATAGGCGAGTCTAATATGTCAAAGTATATATGTATCTGACATTTCAGAGTAGGCTCAATCAGACAACTCCATACAGTGGAGGACATACGTGATCGCATACAAGGTTTGATAAGTGAGGTGTCAAAAGTATTAACGTGAGTAAACGTAGTGCCGTCTTACTACAAAAAAATTAGACAGCTGTTGAGCAAGTGTGTCATAATATGTTTACCACAACACGAGCATATTTAAGCTATATTTGCTAAACAAAAGTTTTCGAGTGACTAAATATAGACCATGTCTAGGACTTGCCCATCATAAAACACAGTAAACATGTTTTGAAACACTTGCTCCACACTTGTCTATTTTTTTTATAATAAGACGGTAAATGTTTACGTCAGATGTTATATTTATAAAAAGCTGAGATTTAAACTATGGCTCAGATTAAAAACGTCGCAAATTAAAGACACAAAAGTCACCAAAAAATTTAAAATGAAAATAAAATTTGCTTCAAAACAAAAATCAATGCCTACAATGCTTTTTTTGAATTAAACCACACAAGCGGGCGGGACCAATATAAATCACCAAGTAATTGAACTAGATGTCCTGCCTGCTGAATTTTCAAATTCAACCTATGCATTTAAGCCTTATTTAAAACTTTTCTGCAGTTGAGCTTTTTAACAATTTTGTTTTTGCCTAGCTCGCATAAAATTATATAAAGCTAACTCGTGTGAAAAAGAATGCTCTCAATAGGCCATTCGACTGGTTTTTGAAAACCAACTCAGATATTTCGTTAGTGTTTAATAAGTGCTCAGAAAGTAATAATTTTTAAATCTTTCGTGTACTTTTTCTAAAACAAGCACAAAAAAAAATATTTTTAAGAAAAGCTGCCAAAACGCTACTCTGAGCAATGGAGACGCACAGGAGTTAGTGACGTTCCAGGAGCCAATTCTCGCCCATGCGAATTGAAAGCATAGACGCAAAATATTCGAAGGCTTAGACATTTGTCGCATAAAAATAAGATAACTCAACAGAGTCATTACAGATTTATTCTGTCATTCAAATTCAATCTAGCATGGCATTCCAAATACAGACTTTGGCTGTCGCTCGACTTTTTATGTAGAATTCACAAGTCATAAGCCTTAGAGTCGTACCTATTGGTACGAATTATTTGATAATGAAGTGAGAATGGCTCCCTGGTCTGTAAAGAAACAAACGTCAAGTCCACTTTCGGGTTCTCGGATCGCTATATTTACTAACCTGTGACATCATTATACCTACATTTGACCAATCCAAACGGTCAAGTTTTCTACAAAATTGCTACAGATAGAAAATTATCAAGCACGATCCATTTTTTTGTTACCATGCCTTAAATCGGTATCAAACTCATAATTGATATATCTAATTGACGACGGCCGGCCGAAATGACGGCCTCGGTGGCGCAGCGGTTTGGCAGGCTGACTGTAAAACCGAAGGTCTCGGGTTCGATCCCCGGCCGGGTCCAACAAGGAAACGAACTTTTTTAGTTTGTCTCGGGTCTTGGATGTTATCTATGTATTTACTGTATTAAATCTATCGTCGAGTTAGCACCTATAACACAAGTCATTTAGTTGTACTTAGTATAGGGCTAACGAGATCTGTGTAATATGTCCATGAATATAAAAAAAATTAATACTTTATTATTCACACTGTCAAATAGCCTATTGACGAAGAGAGGAAAAAAGGCTTCACTGGCCTCGATTTGGCCAGCTGGTGCTTTAAAAAAAGTGCCATTAGAGGGCCAGTAGGAAAATAAATCATCTACCAAGGCCTGTTTATAATTAGGGAACAGCTCAGAGCGGTTTAGTTAAACCCTAATAGGCTGTGCGGACAGCGCTATAAAGAGAGTAAGTGACGTTTTCCGAGAAGCGAGCCCGTACTTTGGACGAGGTAAATTAATCATACAGATTAGGATTTTTTCTAGATTGCATCTTGACGCCTTTTTAACACAAAGGTTTATTTTATTTATCAAGGTATTTCTTTTTATTTATTTAGTTCAAACAAGACTTCATATCTAATTAATACTTATTTACAAAATGGCGAAGGCGTTGATGATACAGAACGAAATTTTACAACTGCCCACTATGGTGAGGATAGCTGTGCTGGTAGTGCTTTTTTACTCGAATCTCGGTCAGTGCCTTTAGTTTTGATCACTGCTTACACGTTTCTTTTTTTAAATTATATTTTTAATCTTTCATCATTTTCATTTCATTTTGATAAATGAAAAAAAACGATATTTCAATTTTTTTTCTCGTAGTCGAACAATGGATAGCGCAACACAACACTTATAAATGTTTTTTAAAAGTAAATTAGCGTGGCTCTACCACCTAGCTTGTTATTAAAAAAACAGTTCCATTTCTCTTAAATTTCTTCATACTAGACCTGCAGAGCGGGGCGAAAATCGTATTTTAGTCCCGAGGGGAAATTGGTATACAGATGCTTGATTTACAAAATAGCCAAACACTCATCGGCAGTTAATCGGAACCCTGGGTTTTTACTGATTGGTTTAAGTCTGTAAGAGAAACTTCGTTTTTGGTATCAACCTATTAGAATACATATATTAAAATCCATCAATCAGAAAAGAACTTAATTCATTTCTCAAGACATAAGAACTTTTATAGTTCCTACTTTACAATCATTAAAATATAAATTAAGTACCTACCTGTTGTTTTTTTTATTCAAAGTATAAAGTAGAGTGTATGACACGGTAATAAAACCCATTTTAACCTCGACGTGCCTATCGGCCCGGCTCAGGAAGCTATATGCACATCTCGCCTAACATGGATCGTTTTATTCCCTGGTCATACAATCTACTATTGTTCATTTATATAGAAGCTAATAAAAGGTCGTATGAAATTTGATGTGAATATCATATCAATTAATTTAGCACAACAACGTTTGCGGGGCGTCTATATAGTTGAAGATGTATTTAACTAGCAGACGGCCACTGGTCGACTCTACAAGTATATAAAAAGGCTGGTTTTACTACGCACTGCGCTACCACCGCATGAGACGCATAACATAACATTTACTTACAGGCAGATACATTGATTCTGGCCCTACACTAGGATACCCTGTTTCGCGGGAACCAGAAACGGCGACGTCACAAACAAGTAACCATCCAAGATTTTCATTGCATTCCAGCTCACATCTCACCAAAAGGCCTATAAAATAAAAGTTTTGAATGTCATAAACTCCGTGCTCGGCCGTCGAGGGCCAAAGTTCCAACCCCGGTGGCCATTAGCCCTGTTTGTCGCCGACAAGGATGCCCTCGACAGCTTGTACCTCCAGGCACTGTTTAACTTCGGTGACAATTTTTTGAAATATAGTTTAAGTACAATCTTGGTAAACACGGGAGTCTAACCTATTTAGAGGCTAAAACTTCTACCCATGCCGGGACTCGAACTGGCTTACCGTGCTGGCACGGTAAACCAGAGGTCGCGGGTTCGAGTCCCGGCATGGGTAAAATTTTTAGCATCTAAATAGGTTTTTAAAATGGTCTTTAGCACGGGTTAGTGCATTAAATAGAATATAAGTTAGTCTTATTTATTCAGACCATAACAGTACCTACATTATCTTCGGGACAAAATATTACCGCTTGAGAATAAGAGCAGATATGAGTGCTTGTTTCGTTGAAATACAATTCGTGGTCTACTATAATTCGATGTACTTTGCAAAGTGGATTAACCCACCGATTTTCATTTAAATAAGTATAAAAACATTTCTTTAATATTTTTCATTATTGATTTCTCATCATGTAAGTATGTCAGTTGTTTGGTGCCCAGTAATTAATGCTTTCATTTCGAACGTTTTTTTCTGAATAAGTACAATTTTTCGAGTGGCGACTATGAAATGGCAAAAGCAGCGTGGAACGCTCACGTGCTGGTTAGACCGAAGATTTAAGGCATATTGCTGGATGACGATGGCTGGGGGCAGAAATAAGTGGCACGCCTTTGGGGCGCAGAACTTATGCCCAGCAGTGGGCGAATATTCTATAGTTATTTAGATATTAGCCATAAAATTATAGAAAAAACCAATTATTTTAATCGTCCAGCAGCGGTAGCCCAGGGAGTAGAACAATGGACTCAGAAGTGAGAGGCCCAGGTTCGATTCCCAGTGCGAGCACACACCAATGACTTTGTTTTATAAGTTATGTACATTTGTGAAGTTATACGTAGTAGCAATACGACTCGCTATCTGTGAATGAATACATCGTGAGGAAACCTGAGTGTCCGAGTTGTTCAAATATCTTATAGTAATTGCCTATCCGCGGTGGGCACGCGTAGTAATTAAGCTTATACTCTCTATCTCTCTCTCTCTGAGAGAAGGCCTGTGATAGCAGTGGGACGTTTACAGGCTATTAAAAAACCATTAGTTATGCTTAGACAGAACCCTCTATTTAATGTGCCCTTCAGGCTGTGCTTCAGGACTTGTTGAGTCATAGAGCATAATGTTAATTTTTTTTCTGAATATCCACCTATAACAGAACAAGTTGCCTTTTCGTTTAAAACCACAGAACATATTAAAACCATCACAAAAGGCAGAGATTTTTTAAAGAAAGAAATGTATTGTGAAAGAATATTGCGGGGTTTGCACATTATGGAGAAGATGACGGAAGAAAGATTTAAGTAATAAATACTTATATCGAGCAAATCGAATGAAAAGAACCAGTATGGGACGTCCTAGGCAGAAATACGCCGACCAAATAGATGTCTCTTATTTCCTTCAGCAACTTTCCGTCGCAAGGTTGTCTGGAAGAAATTGCTTTTAGCAATAAGGCCGCCAATTGAACTTCGTATCTTTAGATGTTTTATAATTTGTGCTCTGGTGTACAATAAAGAATATTCTTATCTTATCTTCTTACCTATCAGCAAAGGGCAAGATACAAAGTACCTACTCTAAGCCGGTGCGTGCCGGCTAATGTATCTATATTGAAAAACCGAAAGAGTTTTGTCAGGAGCGTGACAAGTAGCCTCTGCCTTCTCTTCTGGGGTTCAAGTGAAGTTTATGTAAATAAATTTATTCGACCTTACGTTACTGGAGTGGAGATGTCGGGACGACCTCTCGACCTTTTTGTCGGGCTGGCAGAAGGTGACCATGAACAGAGAGGAGTGCTCAGGGGCACTAGTATGTAAGTATCCACTGAGTTGAGTGACGTTGATTTCAACTTTTTTTATTTTTTTATCTTAAGCTACTCCGGCTTTCAAATGCATACATTTTTTGACACTTTTGAGTTGTTTAAACGCTTCATTCGATAGAGTGGAATGCTACGTAATAGGAGGTCAGTATTTGGACACGATCGAGGCTACATAAAAAAAACGTTACTGGACTAGCACTACTGGAGCAATGTCTGAAAGAGAGAAAGATGCGTCGGACGACGGCAAGCGGCTAACTTCGCATTGCTGGCGCCGCCGTACTTCGAGGCAATTTTAGGACAAATATTTAAAAAGTCTAGGTAGTCTTCATTAGTCCACTGCTGGACATAGCCCTCCCCTAATGAGCGCAAGGTTGTGCCATCATTGGGGGGTAATGCCCATAATCCCCACGCTGGGCATGCGGGTTGGGGATCGCAGTTTGGTGGAATTGTACTGCAGGGAGCGCTGCTGCCCACCCCCCGGTTTGTATCCCTTAGTCGCCTTTTATGACACCCGCGGGAAGAATTTGGGTTGGTGCTATTCTCTAGGCCGACACCACACATCCACATTTGTTTACCAGGATATACTAATTTTAGACCAGGCCCATGATTATGTAACTTTTTACGTATACATCCATGCGCGAAAGCGGAATTTTTACTTAGGTATCTCTGTCGTATAAATATGAGGCGTACCTAATATGTCTTTTACCCGTAGTGGATACCGAATTTTAGTGGATATCTGATACGTGACAGTGATATTGAGTCACATAATTGTACGACAAAGTCTAGTAGATCTTTCGTTTATGCACACAGATCTATATGCGTGAAAATTTACATAATCAAGGCGCTGTACCTACGTTTTGAGTGGAACTTATTATGGTGATATATTATTATATTTTTTACTTTAAAACGGTGTTGCGTATACTTACCCCAGAGATAGAAAAAATACCAAATTAACAACCCTTACTTAGGCAGGCACATAGTTGTAATAATGCCTTTGGTGGTCTAAAGAGGTTGAAGGGCTTCAAAGGTCGACAAGCAATAGGAATCCTAAGCAAACTGGAAACTCATTGTCTGTATCGTTAGGTACCTAAGTTGCTAAGCGGTTCGGATTACGAGAACTCTTAGGGTCGAATTGGTATATCTTGTCGGTTAATTATAGGCAGCCAGCTGAGTCTGAGTACCTACCATACATCAATGTATACCTAGTGCGCAGCTGCCTTTATCCTATACGCCACATAGTTTGTCTCACAAAGAGATTTAATTTCTGACTGTGAATTTTTAAGGCAAAAAAGTTTTGATGTTGCAAATACTTTGTTCATCAAATACTTTCATTCAGAAACTCATTCTCTGGTATCTCGGTTCTATTCTATATAGAAATATGCCGTTGTAACTTAAGTATTTAATTTCACTGTCACTTACTACAGCCGAAGATTTGGAAGTCTGATGACGACCAGCTGAAGAACACTCAGATCTAGGGCACCCAAACCCGGAGTTAAAGTTATAATGCAATAGTTTTAGTAACACTTGCTACACTTGAAATATTAAGAGTCAGATGTCGTTCTTGAGAGGTTCTAAGTTTCTATTCTACACAGAAATATGCCGTTTTCACTTAAGTATTTAATTTCACTGTCACTTTCTACAGCCAATTCACTCCAGTATCAAGATAGTATCTTTTTCAATCACGTTCACCAACATGCAAAACTCTGTTTATTACAATAAAGAATTTAATTTTTACCTTCTATTATATTATTATGATTAAGTAGATATCACGTTGGTCCTTACGTTGAATGAATAGCATATTTTGCTTGGATGGTAGGTACCTAGTACCATCTAAGCCCATGTTTCTAGTAGTTTTTTTTAAGCACAGTAGGTACATCTCTCCGAGAGATAATATGAGGTTAGTCACCACGTGCCAACCGCGGGTTGGCAATTTTAAGCGCCGAGGTATGGGAACATCTCAGACACTCAGGTTTCCACGCGATGTACCTATACCTCCACGGTTCGCAAAAGGTATTGCTACAATAAATTAACAAATGTACCTACGTAACTTAGAAAACAAAGTCATTGATAGATATATTCCGGGATTAGAACCCAACAGATAATTAAGTACGTGTTGTGAGGTGTCGGCCTAGAGAATAGCACCAACCCAAATTCTTCCTGCGGGTGTCGTAAAAGGCGGCGCGACCAAGGGACACAAACCGGGGGGTGGGCAGCAGCGCCCCCTGCAGTAGGTACAATTCCACAAAACTGCGATCCCTAACCCGCATGCCCAGCGTGGGGATTACAGGCATTACCCCTCAATGATGGCACAACCTTGCGCTATGGCGCTCATAGAGGAGGTCTATGTCCAGCAGTGGACTAATGTAGCCTGAAGAAGAATTACGTACCTACCCACCAACATGAAATTAAATTAATATCAAGCGTGTAACGTGTGTATTTCGTAATAAGTATAAATTGTAATTGTTAAGTCCGACGAACCAAACGATTACTTACCCGACCTACATTTGTTGCGGGCTATTGTATTCACGATAAATGCTGAGCCGTAGGTGCCGTAATGTATTCCATTCATTTACGTTTATGAACCCTGCACACGGCGAAGTTCTGAATACGGTGGACAAAATAAACGTGGCCCTAATTCCTGAGGGACTGTAGAATATGAGGCCGCTGAATTAAAGCCTCAAATTAATATGACTAATACAGCTGATGGAAATAAGCGTAAAAATTCCTGGAGGACATAGCTAACTTTGGATAAAATAAATAAAAAGTTTTACAATTTTTCTGAAAAAACCAAAGAAACAATAAGTGTCGCCGCACACGGGCCACACGCGACAGCCACAAACGCCGCCACGAGAAGCTAGAAGCGGCTACAAAGGTAGCTGAAGCGCGCGACAGCCACTTGTGGCCGGTGGTCGACACTTGCGGTCGGTGGCTGCTACTTTTTTTAACCCTTGCGTGGCGTGCAGTATCATAATGGACTCTGACGAAGAAGGTTTAATTGCGCTACTTTTGATAAAAAAACGTCGTCGTAGAAGACGAAACCGTAGTTATTGGATACATCCAGTTTTAAAGAATGTACACAAATGCAACGAACATTTCGATAATCTTCTAAACCATTCTAAAAAGTTTTTCAAACATTTTCGTTTAAGTATAGTTACGTTTTGGGAACTACATGCTCTATTATTATGCTGGATTAAAGCACCACGACACCTACATGCGGAAAATTATCGCACCTGCGGAAAGACTAGCTATCACATTAAGGTAAGTTTCACAACAATTTCAATAAACAATTCGCAGGTTTCTTCCCAGGCCTTCACTTTTTTCCTCTATTACTATAACTATCACTTTTTGAATCCCAAATCTCAGGACGGGATTGTTTCTCTGATGTAAATAATTCAATATCCATATTTATCTACCTATATGAACCACATAGTACCGTGCGTTACCGTCGACTTTACAGCACAGGTTAAACTGAGGCAAGGGAGAGAGGGGCGCGGAATCGCGCGAGTGGCGTGTGGCGGCTTTTTGTGTCGACGTTTAGTGGCCGGGGCGAGCCACAAGAAGCAAGCTGCGACGATTTGTAGCGTGTGGCCGCCACCGGCGCCAACCGTGTGCGGCGAGTCCATATAAAATGTATGAAAATTACAGGAAATATGCCAGTGGCGGCGTTTTGTGGTTGTGGCCAGTGGCCCGTGTGCGGGAGCCCTAAGGTTTGGTTTGTGGGTATCCATGAGTTTCATTCAGCGTTCGATGTGTTATGTTAAAGAACGTAGTGGGTATATTCTCTTTAATGTTAATTCGACGTAGGTATTCAATGTAGACATTTGTACAAGAACTTTCGTTTTCTGTTTATAATGGCTCCAACCAAGCCCGTTTTATTTTTGGGTAGGTTCACTGCTCTCCATTGTCATTCTCCGTCCTGAAAATTTGCTAGGCGATAAACGTTACCGAAAATAATAATTCCTCCAAACTTTATGCTTCCAGCTATGATGAGCAGGGTTTATAAATGGTATATTCTTCCTTGACTCACTCACGCACTGATAGACAGTGGCGTAACTAGGGTGTGGCAGGTAGGGCACGTGCCCTGGGCGCTATTCAAAGGGGGGCGCGCAATTCGAAAATTATTATAAAAAAAATAGTAAACCAACTAAGTTACATACATGAGATGTAACTTAGTTGTAAGTAGACTATACAGGGTGTCCCAAAAATAGGACGTCACGCTGACATCGGAGGTAGATGGACTTAAGGCGCATCAAATAAGCTTAACATGTCCATAGAAAAGTGTCATGAGTATTGAGTATGACCAATTTCAATAATTTTTGAAAAAAATGCCAATTTTTGATGATTTTTGTATCAAGGATCTTCTAAAAAACCGTTTATTTAAAAGAGAAATACGTTAACGGCTTGGTCAATACTTACTTATGATGTAGCAAACATTATTTAGTTGATGATCAAAGTGAAACACTGACCATTTTATTGTCAGAGTCAATTTTTATTCTCTCAAAAAAACAATAGCTCGACTTTGAGCATCTACCACGAAAAAAAAAATACTTGAAACGTAGTGAACAAATGCTTTTAAAAACTTCCCTGTGCTATACAAATTCCAAAATGGTATAATGTGTTTGCAAAAACAACAGATTCGAGGTATTAGACATCGAAGTCCTACCCAAGTCAAATTATTAAAAACCTAGGAAATCCCTGCAGTTGACAAAATCGAGTAGATAAGAGAATTGGTCTAGTAGGGTGTCTCTTTTTTAGCCTGACTAAGACATTAGGGAGTGAAAAAGACAAAAACTAAGTCGCTGTTCAAACCAAAATGGCGTCTGGCGTCTGTTGTGGACGTAAACAAGAGATAGCATTTGAATGTTGCCAGATTAGACACCAGTTTGGTGGGAACAATGGGGGCGTTGAGGGATAATAAAAAACGGATTTTTTTATAAATGCATTTTATTTATAACAGTCTATATAGACTGTATAGATCAAAGGTCAGTCATATCCCTGCCTGTGCCTACGAGTCGAATTGGCAATTTTATCTAAGTATAGACAAATTTTCGATTAAAACAGAATATATAAATATAAATGTTTTCTAAGCTTATGGCTGTTTTATTTAGTGTATCTGTTTATTTTACATTTTGTTAACTTACGAAGGGGCGCAACTTTGATGCCTTGCCCTAGGCGCCGTATCCGATCGGTACGCCACTGCTGATAGATCATCAAAATTGTTGGGTAGGTACTTCAAATTGAGTTTAGCCCATATATCATGTATTTTTTAGACTAGAAGTTGACCTGTTTTTTTTCACATTATTAAAGTTAGTGCTGCGACCAGCCAAACATAAGAACAGCAACAACTATATAAGAACGATGAGCGTATTGCATATTCTGTCCATTTTATTAGATAGAAAATGTAGGTATTTATCTTTACTTGCACGCAGGACAATATCCTCCAGTTTTTAATTACCTCCCTACGTACTAGCTAGCTGACCCAGCAAACTTCGTACCGCCTAGCAGTCGATTCTTTATTTTTTATTCTCCGTAAGAACCATCCTCGTACTTCCAGGAATATTCTAAAAGAATTAGCTGCTCCCGAGATTTGCGCTTACAAACACATTCTGCGATTCATTTTTATATTATAGACAAGCAAAAAACATGCTCGCAGCAATGCATATATGCAGCAGAGCTACACATGGGTGACTTAGTTGGTGCCATTATTAGCTCAGTCAAATCACGTATAATCACAGCTAATCAGCGATGCATGATCGAGCAATAACGCATCCGTCTCTCAGTTGAATAGATTACCCATAAAACAACTGAGATCTCCGTCTAGCGTCGCCGCGGCGCTTTATAGAAAAGTTGGCGTAACGATAGAACTTCTTAAATCTAACTGTAAGCCATGCCGAAGTTGGGAGAAGACAGAGTAAGCCACTTGGCTCGAGATGAGGCCCGCATTGCACAGCAACTGCAAAGAAATCTCCGCATAAATGCATGCAAATATCGTGCGATTTTATCTCGCTCTTTATGTCGTAGCTTGGGTAGTCTTGGTACTGAGTTTAAATTATGTTGTAGTTTTTTAGGGTCCCGTCTAAGGTTAGTACAGAAAACCTCCGTGCTTTTCAACTCGGAGAGCCTCTAGGGTAATGCTAGAAAACGGAGGTTTTCTAACAGTATACTGTTAAACAGATATTAAAGGTCACTTATTGTTATTACGGAATGTTTATTTATTATGAAATAGTTTACAAAAGTTTATAATATTTAGAGAGGGTTTGGCTATTTACAGATCTTTAGTTTAAGGTGCCATCCATTAATTATATCACGAAAAATAGACAGTTATTAGGAAAATTTAAAGTGACACAATTTTTAAACCTTTTTCTTCTGAGCCTCTCCACTTATTTATTTATACAGATTGGAGAATCATCAGCTTACAAAATTATGCTAGTAGAATAAAAATTGTTGTAAAAGAGTAGAATAAAAGTATTGTACCTAATAAGAAAGGTAATTTTGATTTATACATGTGACTCAATAAAACTTATAACTCGTAACGATTCCCGCCTGTTACAAAATGTTAACTTCATTTTGTTGATCCCTTCCCTTAACGTGTGACGTAAAGAACGTCTGATACCCATCGACTATTGTACAAAAATACGGCTTGATGCGGAACCTAATTTCGAGAATCAAACTCGCTCTTGGCAACTAATTATTGTTTGCCTCGAAACAGACAGTGGAGGGAGGAAATTCCGCTTCCTGTGAAAGCATACACTAACGCTTTGAGGCGCTGCGTATCCGTAAGGTAGTAAAGTACTGGTAGCTCTTGTCGCATGTGGCATAAGAACCAGACACAGCAAAAACTAGACTGTTGAAAAATTATAAACGAGGCTTTGCGTAATTTGCTGCATGTGGGACACATTCTATGCTACTCTAGTTGAGGGAGACTTTACAAAGTGAATAATTGTCCTTATATTTAATCTCTTTTTGTGCCAATTTTTATATACATCTAATTTATTTTTGGTCAATTTACCTTTTCTGCTCTTGCCTCTTTAAGTGTAAAAATGGTTTTGTAACTTGGATGACTTTACCCTGCTGCGCAAGATGTAAGCGGATATTGAAATGGTCATCGTCATCCGGGCCTAGATTTTACCGATGTCCAATAAAGTGAAAATAGCACGCCAATAGCTATTGTTGACAAAATTATCGCATGACAATAACATTACAAATCCATTCGAATTAAAAAAAACCTGTAATATGCACGGGATGTACCTACCATTGAAATGTGATTGGTTAGGAACAAACTGTAACTAACACACTGCTATTATAACTATAATTTAGCCTCGTCCCCCTGGTCTAGAAGATCCCAGCACCAGTGAAAACGCAAGTAAAATATATTCTAGCATGCCGAGGGCACCCCTGACCCTTGAGGAAAAAGATAAAAAAATTATTCCAAGAACAACTTTATATGAATTCGTTCTTTTCTATTCAGCTTAGCTTTCCAGCAAGCGCTGCTTTTTATCTTGGGTAAATCTACTTTGTCCTCTCTCCCGCTTGTGAAACAATGAAAACCGCAAACCGAATTAAGTTTTTCTTTATTTAATTCACAGACCAACCTTACTCGCTAATGCTTGCATTTCCAACATACAATTGTATTCATGGTACAGCTATACAATAGGCTACTTACTTGACATTTTTCCCTCATTCTATGATGAGCGTTGATGCTAAATGTTAAATAATCTTCATAGATTTTTCTTTACAACTACTTTTCCTGACACATCTTGTCGAAAAGTATTGCCTATAATAGGCACGTGGTACAAAAAAGCTCGATTCAAATAGGAGACCAACTGTGACAGAATTGCTGCGAGTGCCGTTTTTTAATGTATGTATAAAACAATCATACCTATTTGAGTTACTTCGTAAATAAAATAGAGTTTTTATGTATCCTGGGGCTTAAGTATGATGAAGGGTAAGACGAGTATCACCAAATATGGATGCTAAAGGCCTGCGCAGACGAGGGACTTTTGCCCCTTATGTCCTCAGAGTACTTGTCGCGGAGGGACTTATGTCCTCGAGTACTTGTCGCGGACTCGACGCGGTCATTTTGTTCCCCGGAAATTGAGTAAAGCGTAGGTACCTACGCTATGGAAGCAAATATTCTGAGATTATATTATGTTGTAATTTACATGAAGTCGAAAAAGAAATGGCGTTTTAAAAGAAAACACCGAACTTTTGTCCAGTCCGGTCTCTTGATGTCCTCGGTAACTTGAGGGACTTTTTGTACGGGACACTTAGTCCTTCGTGTGCGTTATTCGATACATCTATAAGATTTATCTATACATTTATAAGAGATCTATATCGACGGACAAAAAAGTACCCGGGGGATAGTCCCTCGTCTGCGCAGGCCTTAAAGGGCTAAATTCTGCTAATGCAAAGTGCAATCAAACCACTGTCATCGCCAGATGATTATTTTTTAACTAGCTGACCGGGCATAAGTCGTTTTGCCATATTACTTAGCGTGCGACCTATACCTATCAAGTATACCAAGTTGACCAAGTATACACAAAAGAGTTCATAAAAATGAGTGTAGCCGTTTCGGAGTAGTTCAATAACAAACCCTGTGACAGGATTTTTTTATTTATTAGATGTTCTATTTCGACTTCAAGTTCCCATGCAAAAATGTCTCAAGTCCTTCTAATAATCTGGTCTTACGCTAGTTTGTAATGGCGGGTTTTCTTTGCATATCTACATATTTTTAAAACAGGTAATATACTACATTTAGGCCGACATGCACCACTGCTTAAAAATGTTAATTAATAAATTGACTTTTGTAAGAAGAATTTTAGTTAAAAAATACTTAAGCCCCATTTAAGTCAGTGGTGTAAGCCAGTCTAAATGTACTGACACTAGAAAATAATAATAATAATTTATTAACCAGGTTAATTACAGTTCTGTAGGCACTTACAAAGTTACAGTTTCTATTATATAGCTAGTTTAGTCCCTTCCTTCTAAACTAGGCGGCTCTGGGACTTAATTAGCTATGACAGAAAGAGAAACTGTAACTTCGTAAGTATTTCAAATAATATTTTTTCAATCTTTGTGAATATAATTATATCATTGTAATATAATTACATTCACAAAGTCTCATTCCAATTCGGTTTACCTTTTGAAAATTGAAATGAAAGTAAATAGTATATTAAAGTATACTGAATTTTATATTAAATTGTACAGAATTGTAACGCTTACGTCAACAGTCCTTTAGCAACACCTACATTTACAAATTGGGTGTTCGTCATACAATATTTACAGGCTATTTACATGCAGGTTGTTTGCTATAATGAACCTACACACAATATGCACCTTTGGTCCATATCAGGTCAAGATGTGGAATAATAATAGAATAATAGTGATACCAATTATTCACTGATTCGCTTGGCCTAATTCAGTTGTATTGAGAACATACGACATACATCGACCAGATAGGGGACGTATTAGCAAAGGGAAAGTGTTAGATATTAGAGAGTACTTTGTCTATACTCCGCGGGCGGCCCGGCCGTCTGTCAGTCTACAAATACACGTATCCCGGAGCACACATTGTCTTATTTATCAGTGGCGAACGTAGGTAAAACGGAAGTGCAGATTCATTATTTCCAAATGATTAGGTAATCTTAATTAGTTTATTGATTAGGTAATCTTAGTTACGATTATTCGTAATTAAACCCGTGAAATGCATAACTATATACATCCCTCACGAATCATTAAATTTTATGACTCTGCAAGCAAAAGTCCGATTACAGATTTATTAAAATACTCGTACGATAATTTTTCTCCTAACAAAAATATAAGAGAGACGCGCTCCCGATGTCACGTCCACTGTACTCTGTTAATTTACTATTAACAGCTGTCAGGTGCCCAATGTGGATCCAAAAAAAACATAACATATTGCGGGTGTAAGAAAAACAGTCCATCAGTTTCAGTCATCTCATTTTCATTTGAGACGGAAAAATCGACCTTCGCCAAAGAATAAGTACCTCAACAGACAGGACCGTGGTTTACGAACTATGCTTCCTTTTAGCTGACGGCTTTTCGAACACCTGCTTCATGCCGCCGCGGAAGTTGGCGAGTCTGGCAGCCGAGCCCTCGCTGCTCCATGCCGAGTCGAACTCTGTGGTGTCTTGGTCGACTAAATGCGTGTATTTAGTGCGGCCGGAGCGGCCGAATTTCTTCACTTGCATCACCTGAGAAATAAATCATATTCCAATCAAATCAATTTTATTTAAACGTAAAGAATTCACATTCGGTTTGCTAGAATGTAAGCCACTGCCTTCGGGCTGTATTGCAGTAGAGAAAAAGGCAGCAGGAAAAAATCTCCACCCTGACCATGTTTTCTCAAGATATCTTAAACCAATACATCCGTTGCCACCAATTCCGGTAGGTGATTTGTGCATGAAGTAATTGATTGCCATCTATAACTTTATGCACTTATACACTTTTGGATGTTCTAATATTCTTACCAATGGACGAAATTGTCATGGGGTTGAGGGGGTTAGCCTGAGAGGGATGATTCCTGTGGCCGAAAATTGGCTATACTTATGGCCTGTACAAAACAAAAGACACAACTGCCAGTGGAGATGGATACCAACTGGGATGACAGAACAACTCTACTACTACTAAATTGGTTCAAGCATTTAAAAGTTACTGTATACATGTAATGAACAGATGGACAAGCATACATTCATGAACCCTGAAAAGGTACACGATTGCGTTATTTTGTCAAAGAAACATTTCAGTTCCGCCATATCTTTTTGTGAATCAAATGTCACTTTAAAGCTGGCTGGTTCTGAATATTTAATTTTAGTAGTTTTTTCCAACATGATAGTTTTGCACGGGCAGAGAAAGAAGGAAATAGTTGTTACCTTTGGCAGAACAGTCTTATCGAAGTGATCATCCAATGTAGCGCCAGAGAAATCTTGTTTGAACACCTCTTCTTCTTTGTCCAAGTAAAAGGCACCTCTGTAATGGAAAATAGATTTTTAATTTGACAATATAAAAAATATCTATTGTACCGAAGGAGACCACACTGTCGTATCCTGTATCTTATTGGGGAGACGTTAGTGCGAATCTGGAACAATATGGGATATATTGTGAAGGGTTCATAATGCTCCCGATAAGATTAATTAAAAGAGAAAAAAAAAATTATTTATTTCATCATTAATTAGCCTTCATTCATTTTAAACAAACTGTAAAATAAGTTCCTTTTTTGAAAATAAACGAACTTATCATTATTTATTTGGCCGGTTTTTCTTAAATTTTGTAATTGTTCTGCCACATTGAAGACATGCGGACACAGCGTCAATGTAAGTGTAATATATATATCTCAGCAGGTGCACTGGCTTTCAAGGCTTCTATCCACGTCCAGCTCAGATTACCGACGAGCATCAAAGTCAAAGACTTTGGTGTTAATCAGAAGCCTGCATTGTGGTCGATTTACCGCTTGTTGCTCCCATTGCGAAAGCTCTTTGCTGCATCTCTTAATGTGACGCTTCAATCCATCTTTCTACCTAAGGAGTCGACCGCCACGCTTACACTTGATTTCCTTCAATTCCGAGTAGAGGATGCTCTTTGCCACTCGCACGGCTGCCATTCGTGACACCTGACCGCACTATGTTAATGCCGACGCATGGAGTAGCCTCAATGTCTCTCACATTGGTTAGTGCCGACGCATGGAGTAGCCTCAAAGTCTCTCACATTGGGTCTTCGCAGCATTTCTGTGTTGCACACGCGATCAGACCATCGAATCTTTAATATTTTCGTGTAGCATTTTAGGTGAAAACGAACGGTAGAGTAATGGATGTTTGGCAGAACAATTCTTGTATTTCGTAGTTTAAGGTCATGTGAACAGAATGCCTTCGTGCTGAAGCAGCTATCCTGTTATACGCTTCTGCGTCAATGTCGCACTTAAATGTTACAATTCTTGTATTTCGTAGTTTAAGGTCATGTGAACAGAATGCCTTCGTGCTGGAGCAGCTATCCTGTTATACGCTTCTGCGTCAATGTCGCACTTAAATGTTACAATTCTTGTATTTCGTAGTTTAAGGTCATGTGAACAGAATGCCTTCGTGCTGGAGCAGCTATCCTGTTATACGCTTTTGCGTCAATGTCGCACTTAAATGTTATTACTTATTATGCTCCCCAGGAAACGAAATTTCGCCACGTGCTTCACTCATCCTCACCAAGTCTAATAGACTGCGTCTCGTGTCTGTTTATGTCCAGAGACATAACTACCGTCTTTGTGACACTAATTTTCAGGCCAAATCTTTGGCAGGACTCATGAATGATATTACCTGCGGCCGGCCTGATGGGGACTCAGCCTTGAAGCACAAGTGGATGTTACATGGCTGAGTCCTCGTGTATAATCTCAGCAATTTTATTATCTAACAAAGTTTCAAACCATATTTTTTTACAATCACTAAAAATGATCTGAGAGAAGGCCTGTGCCCTGCAGTGGGACGTTATAGGCCATATAAAAAAATGTTTAGATTGTGCGAGCATGACATATTAATGTAATGCTCGATGAAGACAATTGTAAGTAAAGTACGCACCTGTGGTAGTATTTCTGTAGGAACTTGTACTTTCCCTTGACAGACTTGTTGGTGACGAGCTTGGGGTTGAGGCGCGCGTCGACCCGTCGCTCTTCCTCAGTCATGTTGCGCAGGCGTTCGATCGAGAGCAACTCTTTCTCGATACTGTAAAAGGTTCAAATTTTGAAGTGTGTAAATAATTTTTTTGTAAAAATAAATTATATTAGTAATCATTTCACTTTATCAAGGAGAATATAAAACAAAGATAATGGCTAGGCATACAGGTGTAAATAAAATATAAATGTTTAAGAATCTTGGTCATCTTCGCGCGTGCCAAGAAAATATATGATGTATAAGAATTTGCCAAATTCTCTGTCTTCACCAAATCAGTAGCGTAGACAGTGTGACTTTAAATTTACAGAGCAAACTTGTCAAGTTCTTAGAGATGTTGAAGAGTTGATGTTTACAAAATTGTTGGTGCTGTGTGGACGCAATACTTACGCTTCTCTCTCCTCCTTGTCTCGTTTGATCCTCTTCATCTCACGCAACTTCCACGCCTCGTACTCCAATTCGTCATTCTCGTCATCCGTGCAGACGTCGTTGATATTGCCTTCCTTTTGTTCTCCCTAAAACAAAACCATTCGTTGAATTATCGGAGGAACGAACTATTTTCCTAATTGCCATTGTGCTACATAAATAAGTTCTCTTTCAGTTTTTTTTTTTATCATCAGCTATTGCACGCCCACTGCAGGACATACAGTCTATTTATCCTTTCTAGTCCAATTTAGTAGACAAGATTCTAAACTCAAAATGGTCATTTGATGCCAAAACTAGGAATTTTCTCGCAAGTTAATGAACTTTGTTTATAAAATTGGCAGTGTGTTATATACTTCATTAATGGGAATATCGCAGTTTTCAACTAATACCTACTTTACCGGTAGAATCTTATTTACTAAAATAGACAAGTAAGGATAAACAGACTGTAGACCTCCCTCATGGTTTTCAAAGCTTCCCAGTCTTGTGGCGCCCGCATACAGCGACTACCCGCCATCATAACCAGGTCGTCACACTATCTGATGGAGGGCCTGCCCACGCTGCGTCGTCCGTCGTATTTTTTAATATGGTAATTTTAGGAGGGTAATTTTTGAGATTGAATATTTCTATTAGGGCTGCTTTTAAGTAATTTTTAAAGCGAAAAAAAGAACCAGCGCCTACGAAGCCGGAAGAACGTCATGCACAGAAGTACGTCATCAACTGAGATCATACGAGCTGTCGGTTTCTAGTGATACCGTAACAGGGTAATTATTTAAAGGTTGGAAAAATCATTTTCGTATTCAGATAGGACATTACATCAGCAAAATCACACGGCGCCAGTAGATTCAAAGATGCCCCCTTATCTAATATGTTACTTCACTAAGTCCTGACCTTGAAAATAACAATGATTTTCAAGGTCAGGACTTGGAGGTTAAATAGATGAGTAAACCTGTGTGTTCCTCTGTTCAGCTCTAATCGTGTCCTCGACGAGCTTAAGAGCCTCCCGCCGCCGCTCCTCTTTCTCCTTGCGGGCGTCAGCCTCTTCCCGCTTCTGTTGCTTTATCTTGCGCTCGCGCTCAGCCACCGTCATGCGCTCGGAGGCTCGTACGAACACCGGCTTCACTCGCGGCCCTGGGACAAGTTAAGAACTTTTATATTATGAGTTTGTCTGAGTTTCACTCAGACATCGCCCAACCCGATCCAGTTGCGTGACATCAATTTTAACTTTTTTTAAACCACTCCACTACGGCTATCAAATACATTTTTGACATTCGGGAAACATTAGGTCGCACTGCAGTACTATCGGATAGAATCGGATATATTCGTGTAATAGAAATATCGAACTAATATGACACTTAATATACATACATTTTCAAAATAGTGAAGAAGTTTTATACACAGCAGGAAGCAGCGTTCGTGTGCTTTCGGCGAGAGCCGAAGCCTACTCTAGAGCCCGAGGTATATTCTAAAAGCTAACTGTAGTTATTTTCATAGAACTCTTGCAGTTGACTGTTGGAAAATTCTCGTAGCATTACGTCTGTCGCATTGCCATTGTAATATTTACTTATGTGCAATAAACATATTAAAAATAATAATTAAGGTGGATTACCCAACTTAGTACTTACATAATACAGGCCCCTTTTCATAGAACTATTGTTTATTTGAATAGTAAAATTCAATACAGGACCTGTATGAAATACACACCGAGTATAAACATCTGGTGGTAACTCATACTGACAAGAAGTTATTCTGTCGTCCCAAAACTGGAGTAATAAAGTTGGCAAACATGTTAACATGATACATAATAATAATAATAATAGCCTTTTATTTCGCTCTTTACAATAAATTACATACATATTATTCTTACATAAATTTATAACTTTAAATTACATTTATTTATTTAATCTCTATTTATAGATCATTATTTATAAATTATTATTTCTTAGTTCTCCACTTAATGTTCTAATATAATTGAATTCAGAAATTAATTTTATATACATTAAGAATACTTTATTGTACATAAACAAGGAAATTATACAGATAATACCAGATACCAGACATGGAAGATGGACTGGTTAGCAGAAACCTGTGGTAGACTTCTAAACACTATGTATCCTTCTATATATCCTTACCCTTACCTATTACCCTTTTCATTATTATTATATAATATACCTGTATCTTCTTCGCTGTCTGTGTATTCAGTATCAGAGGATTCAGTCTCCTCTTTCACAGCATCCATTTCCTCATCATCATCTCTCCCTAGTGCCTCTTTTTCAGCCTCCCTAGAAAATAAATATAACTTACACACTACATAACCACTTGTTCATGTGTCAACTAGGACACCCCATGCTAAAGTAACTAGGCAAGGACATCACAAACATGGGAATACCCAGCCGAGGCCATTTGCACAAATGTGTGGTGGCCCCCAGTGGGAATAAAACCCACAACCCCTGGTATGTAAATCAGATGTGATACCGTTAGAACAATGAAGCCGACAGTGTTTCTTAATTATTCGCGATACTCATACAGAGTATATTAAACGGGTCTAATCGCGATTATTTATTAGGTAATTACGTTTTACCTAATAAATAATCGCGATTAGACCCATTTAATATGAAGCAGACAGATCAGACCTGCTGTGCAGAATTACAATATGAATGAATGCATTTTTATGAACTAATTCCCTGATTAATCACTGACAATATTGACAGTCACTAAGCTAAGACTAAGGTCCTTTGGGCCCGGATAAAACTAAGTTGTAAATTAATCACAAACCTGGCCAAAAGTTTAGCCCGGAGCGCTTCACGTCTCCTACTAATCTCCTCCTCATCAAGCTCATCTTCACTCTCAGAACTGCTCCGAGCCTCATCGGCACTTGGTTCTGAAGGCTCGAGTTCAGCATCAATGACCTCTGGTCGGTGCTCTGAACGTCGAGGCGGAGACCTCGCCGCTGTGCGGAGACGACGCAGTCGAGGGTCATCCACCTAAAATAAGGCGGGATGATTGTTTTTCGAAACTAAATATTGAACAATGGGTTAAAAAAGCTTAATTTTTTTATCTGTATATATATGACTGCTAAATTTGTATTAAAAATTTATCTTTTTAATTATTTTTTTATCGGGTGTGTTTACAACCTGTGTTTCATTAGAATTATTTATTAATACACATGCAGCTTTAAGCTTTTTCAGGCCCTTGTAATTTGAGTTGACTGAGGGAGCATAGATTACTGAATCACTAATATGAAATGCTTTAATTCACTAGTACACAATTTTATCACTCTCTGAGAAAAAGCATGTGTGTAGGATGTGTACAAGCTACTTATGTCATTCTTAGACTGTCTTGGCTCCAAGCAAGAACGAGCCAAATAGCTGAACTATATGTGAATCAGCTTCAACCCTTGTGTCCTCCAAAGATAAGCACCTTCTCAGGTCCAAGCCTTTCACATTACACACAAAACAACAGGGTTTGTAAAGGTTTATTGCCCAGGCTCCCGCAATATTCAATTTGATACATATCATGGAGCATTTATGCAGCATTGTATTTATTGCAACAAATCCACTCATAAGAAATCCTGCATATCAATTGACTTCTTGCATATTGGCACTGTCTTTCCTGTAGACTGAACTGATTGGATGGTGTAGGACACTACTTCAAGTAAGATGTCCCATGCACTTTGATTGGTCACTTCAGTTACCTGTAGGTAGATGCTAGCACACAATGTAATAGCAACTAAGAGACATGTAAAAGGCCTATATTATTAGGTATCATGGTTAATGCATAACTGAATACATATTAAAAAGGTTTTAGAGAGCAGGCAGGGTGCTCAGGGTGAAGGATCGCTCCCTTCCAAGCTTCCCAATGGTTTTGAGATTATCTTAGAGCCAGTATTCTTACATCAG
This sequence comes from Yponomeuta sedellus, assembly GCA_934045075.1. Lineage (NCBI taxonomy): Eukaryota > Metazoa > Arthropoda > Insecta > Lepidoptera > Yponomeutidae > Yponomeuta > Yponomeuta sedellus. The sequence goes on from OW203734.1 coordinate 14,788,122, forward strand.
CTTCATTGTCGCTTTGCAGCTCATCTTCTTTGCTAATAATCTGTGGTAGATGATGGTGTCTCCTCTCAGGCCTCTGCTGTTCTATAAAGTCCTCATTATCAGAATCGTCTGATGAAGAAGCTCCTTGCGCATAGTCTGGTTTTTTTCCCGATATATACCTCTGAACCTTCACCTTTTTCATAGAAATTTCACCTGTAAATTCAGAAGGGCAGAGTTAAGTTTTTGGCAATTTAAAGTTCGCAATTGACAGCATGTTTTATAGGAGACGTTGAGAAAATTCGTTGCTCAAGGTTTGGACGTGAAATTGTTACGATTTCTTCTATTGAGCTAAGAAGTTACCAAAGTACCAAAACTAAACTAACCTTTTTCATTGCGAACTGGTACAGCCCCAGCAGTACTTTGTATTCCAATAGGTTGAGCTGGAAGAACGTTCATTTTCGTGCCTTTCCAATCACTAATTCTGTACTAAATATGCAGCTTAGTTCGATTCAATACCTTTTTTTTTTGAAGTATACTTCCCAAGCACGTCCCAAGCAGAAGCAGTTGTCAACACAACACACACAGATTATATTATTAATAATACACAAAGATAATTTAGGCAATTTGTCAAATAGGTACATAACAAGCACGGATGTCAAAAAAAGACGGATGGAACCACAGAACATAAAAAAAGAGTAGAAGTAGCGACATGACACATTAGTACGAAAACCAGTGTAACCAAACTGATACTTACAAACCAAACGCACACTACGAATGCCAGCCTGCCATTGGTAAATAAAGTCAATGCCGAAAAGGTGTACATCATAAAAGTTTCAATTAAAATATGCACCTTTTTGTAATGTTAACAATGATCAAAGTCAAATGACAATGATGAAATTAAGGTTGACATTTTGTAGTAATGCTACTCTACACTAGATGGAACTACCGCCGCGTCGGACCGAAAAGAACTTTTACCTAGTAAGACATAAAGTTCAAAATTGAAAAACAAGTACATTCTCAGTTTGGGATGGGACAATGCGAGTTCTAGTTTGTCGATAGAGAGAACCTATCGACAAATTATACAAACAGTTTAATACAACAGCCGAATACGAATACTGGTACTCAGAAGTATTTTTAGCTATTTCTTTTTTGCCTGCGGGTTGACTGGTAGAAAATGCATCTTTTTTACATTATCTTTTGTGAAATAAAGAATTAATACTAATAGGGTGGATAGATGCAAAAATAAAACAATGTGGTACATTTCATAATATTTTAAAATGTTATCTCTTATCTCTTATTTAGCTTTAACCCGCTGCTTCGCCGGCGTTAGAAATTATAACACGGGAAATATTATTCTACGACTCAATTCAGATCTTTGTCTATCTGTACGCCATGTTTCATACGTAATACCTACTAATTGATGATTGTACTAATATAATTTCATTTATACGCAAAAGTCTAACCTGGAAGTGAAGCACATTTTTTCTGGTGTGGCGAGCACATGTCAACTCTGCGCGCGCACTACAAACTCCAACATTCCTGCATCGCTCAATCAAAGTGTTTCAATGACATACCATAAATATAACGTCCGACTAACAATAGTCGGACCGGCCGTCCCCAGGTATACGATCTGCCTGGCGGGAAATTTCCCTTTATAGTGGAAGAGCACGATCACCCGCTCTTCCCTATACTGGTATTGCATCATCACATAAGTGCCACCTTCCGCCTTTTTTAGTTATTATAAAGTGTTCATGAAAATGCTCTGAATATGTTGTGCTCATCTTCGTTGAGAACCAATTTTGCCTTCTTATCGCTGCCTTCCATTTTAATTTCGTATCCGGTTTCCCTAGGAAAACTAAACGAAAACTCACTTGATTATACTATTTTTATTTTTAATGCACTAACCCGTGCTAAGGAACAAATTTTAAAAACCTATTTAGAGGCTAAAAATTTCACCCATGCCGGGATTCGAACCCGCAACCTCTCGGTTGCGGATAGAATATCGGTTGGAATATTTAAACTGTAAGATTAAAATTACTTTGATAGTTTCTTAAATATTTCAGTCCCTGATAAACTGGTGATGAAAAACTTTATTGCGATCTAGCTGTGCTCATGTCATATCTTGTATGAAAAGTAATGTATGAGCTCCAATGACAGTTTTCACATGCACAACGACCAGCCGGCGACCGGAGCTCATACATTACTACTTAACCCGGCCCGGCGACCGGACGGCGACCGGATGCATATGAAAAGGCACTTAGGAAGTAGGTATAAAATAACAATAATTATTTTACCTACTTAGACGAATTGGAATTTACAATACCTAAGTACCGTTAAGTATGTATGACTCATATGAAGTCATAGACAATTAATTATCGATAGATTTTTATCATGTGTGCCCCCATCCGTAATTAAGTAGAATTCAAATTTTGACAGAAATTTCTAGAGAACGTACACTTTCTTCGATGAAAATTTAACTTTATTAACCAGTAAATAAAGGTGGTTTCACTTTCTCATTTTCGGATTGGTTTCCGTGTTCATGTCATTACAAATTTAATTAAAAATACAATGAAATACGTGTTACAGATGAAATGTTACGGCATGATCGGTATATTTTGGTCCCGAACTTTTATTTTTGCTCTCTAACACAGCATAACAAGGCATTTTAAGAAAGTTTTCACCATTTTTTCTTTACTAGAAGCGCACGGCAACTGAAGTCAACAAAACTGTCACCGACTACGCATAGGCAATACATTGCTAATGTGAGGCACGCGGGCACCGCCCACTTACGACTTCTACTCTTTTTTTATGTTCTGTGGATGGAACCTACGGACAGTGTTGCCAACGACTCACAGCATGATATCGCCGTTTTTCAAAGCTTAAGTAGCCTAAAGTAGCCCAATTTTTGCTGAGGTAGCCTAAATAAGTAGCCTAAACACAAAACGTTAAAAATAAAATAAAAAGGTAGTTTTGAAAAATTATTTGCTATTTACTTTAAAAAAAAAGTTGTTATTGTAATGTACAATTTAAAACATAGTAATTTGCTTTAGAAATATACTATTCTTAGAGACTGTAGACAGAAGACATATTACAGAAGTATGTACAACAAAAAAGTTATTAAAAAAAATGGCGCAAAAGGCGCAAAATTACGGACTCAGATTGACTTAAATCAAAAAACTTGAAAATCAATAATATTATTGACTAAACGATGGGCCACTGTGTAAACAGGGATGGGCCATGCTACGCCACTATTCCTTTGAAGTGTGCCCAAAAAACCGACAACTGTCCGATTGCGCGCCACGATAGGCAATTGTCCGCCACTACACACCATTCCCTCATGTACACAATGGCAATGGCGAGCAGTGGACCAGCATGGGCCATTGTGTACTGGCCGCATTAATAATTTCGTCGTTTCGACACTACTTTTTTCTTTTTTTAGGCTATCTCAGAGTTGCCCTCGAGATAGCCTAAAAGGCGACCGGTCGCCGTTGACATTTTTTCGTCGCCGATTTTCTATCCGAGTAGCCTAAACGGCGAAAAATCGCCCACGTTGGCAACACTGCCTACGGATGGAACCTTCTATAATCACGAGTGCGAGTGAGTGAAGCAGACAAATGGCCGTCTTTTTTTTGACATCCGTGGTATCAAGTAGGTACGTTGAATGATATACTGAATGAATCTTAGAATAAGAACTAAAGCATAGAAGGAGCGTTATAAAATGAACACCTGACACATGTGTCTCGTTAGTTTGAAACGTGGCGGACTATGTGTTAGACAGAGAAAAATATAGTAGTGTGATGTTTTATTATTCAAAACGTACCACCCTCAATTGTCAGTTGGTTACCGTTGGTTACCATTATGCTACCGAATTATTATGTTTAGAAAATCACAACTTGTAGTGGGCTACCAAGTACCTTCGATTGGGCAGTGTGTTTCCGCACGCTGCGCGTACGGAAAAAACCGCTTTCTGGCCAAGTGTAGACATAAAAACATGTACACAACACGGGAGGTAATAAAGAAAGCTCTCGATCGCATATTTACGTCCCTCGCTTGCAGCTCGGGCCGCAAACTTCTGCGATCTCGGCCTTTCTTTGAATTACCACCCTAGTTGTGTAATGTACTATTACAAATTGGTTTCAACGAATGCAAAAGTGCATCGATCATAGTGGAGAATACTTTGAAAAAAAAATATTTAAAAAAATAATAGAACCCGACTGCAGTGATAAATCAACTGAAAGGGAAAAAATAAGATAATTTTATTTTCAAATGCTAATGTCGAATCAGAAGAGTTCATGCTGCTTTACATGAGGGACCAAATAATATAACTTTATAAGCATTATTTGCTCAAACTGTTGCATTTATTATTTTATATAAAATGATGCAGTCGGGACCCATTAGAGGACTTTAAACAAACAGTAATGGGTCCCCACTGCAACATTTTATATAAAATAATAAATGCAACAGTTTGAGCAAATAATGCTTATAAAGTTATATTATTTGGTCCCTCAAGTAAAGCAGCATGAACTCTTCTGATTCGACATTAGCATTTGAAAATAAAATTATCTTATTTTTTCCCTTTCAGTTGATTTATCACTGCAGTCGGGTTCTATTATTTTTTTAAATATTTTTTTTATTTTTGACCTTTTAGTGACTCAGTAAAACGATAAAATTTAAAGGTCCATCTGTTCTGTTTACATGCTTTAAATCGTTATATTATTTTATTTCCTAAATGAATTTTAGTTTATTGCTTTATTTTCTTTTGTTCGACAATGGACATGTCTCGGCAAATCATGAATATTTTAACTGATATACTTGTTTGATATAGTCATAGGTACCACCTGCCTGCATTAAATATTTATGTCGTACGATATTTTTTAGCTAGTATAATGAATATGGTCTAATGGTGTTAAACTATCTAGAATATTTGCAAAGGAAACGACAGAATTTTTTTTTTTATTATCCTTACATAAATTGTCTGTTTTTTATGTAGCCTAAAACCGCTCCACTGCACCTAGTTATTTAATGTTAACGATTGTAGGTGGGGACTGGAATAGTCACGAATTATCTCTTCGACCTGAACGGCGATCAGCTTTCGACATCTCCAGAGTAGAATTCTTCGTGCTTGCATTGCTGGGCCCAGTCTTCGGTCTCGCTAATTACTTAGAATAAGGACTTTTAAATGGGAAGATAAATGGTCTGAGCCTTCAGCCGCGGCCTGTACAAAGGCGCGACAGGTTTTCTTCTAACAGCAACTTTAAGTAACTGTCCTGGCCTTCGGCCGCGCTAATAGTCTCTCCATTTGGCATCAGCGTAAATAGAGCTCAGCATTTGGAATCGCCGTATGAGTATTCCTCTAGCCCGCTTCACAGCCTTCGGCCGTGCCGCGACCTGTATTGAGCTCGGCCTTCAACCTCGTCGCGGCAAGTTTCCTCGCACCCGCATGATGGGGCTCGGCCTTCGGCCTGGCGTAGTTATTTAGAGTTGTGGCATGGGCGTGGAGACATACAAAATCTTGGTTTTCTGAATGCCAAAATATTACCGGTATTTAAATGAAACTATAACAAATTCATCTTGAGGTGGCCCCCTAAAGCATTGAAAAATTTTACTGAATATTTAGGTGTAGATAAGCAATCTTTGGTCTCACAAGTGAACAGGAAACCTAACACAAAATCATAATCTTATTTTCGGAGGAAAGAGATAAAATTCGTTAAGATGAATAGAGCTAGAATTTTTTAAAATTTCATGGGTGCTACGATACGAGGTCACGGAGGATCCGTCTTCGGTTACCAGTGAGAGCGTTCAAATATTTTTTTATCATTTATTGTTTCTTCTTTGAACCCAGCTTGTCTGAATATGACCGCACAGGGGAAAAGGAGTTACATGCTACACTTTATATATTTTGTTCAGTTAGTTTTGGTCTAAGTGTCAGCAGGAAATTAATATCAGTGTTAAGAAATTAATTATTTTTTCTCAAACATGCTCGGAAATGTTTGTGTTATTACCATGAAATAAAGCCACAAAGTTTCTCTTTTATGGCTCCCGCCTCACTTTACTGGCCGAAGCCAGTAAAGTAAGTCTGAAAATCCATTACCGTCCGCTGCTCTAACTTTTTAAATTTACTTACTAAAATTTTATTAAACTGACCAAGGAAAAATTACATACAGCCTACCACCTACTAAGTTATGTAAGCATACTTGCAAGATTAAAAAAAAACAATCTATGGTATTGGTTTTTGTGTGGTTAAACATGGTGCTCAAATATGTTAGTGTATTTAAAAAATAAAAAAGGCGGCAAACTAAACTATTATTTCTTAATTACCTAGTAATTATTTTAATATTAATATTTCCTCGCATTTTTTGTGAAAAGCATTATACAATCCTCGGCCGGAACAGGGATTGCAGGACTCGTTCTAGACGGCCTCGTCTACGACTCGGCCGTCTATCCCAAACTCGTCCAGCAATCCCTTACTTCTCGGCCTCTGCAGTAATGTATTATTACCCCCTATGAGGTTGATATTTCTTAAATTAATGAGATAAACGAATGGCGTAGAAAGAAATAAACACTTTATAGGCATTATTTCTTTCAGCACTTATACCGTTTCTATAGACGGTTTGTTTACATGTAGAGCAAAGCTGATATTATATAAATTTATACATGTACTAGAATAAATATATGCCAGCGCCATCTAGTGGCTAAAAGTGGTACTGTAGGACAGGGTTTCAGCAGACAAGAAGAGAAACGTTGTTTCAGCACGACAGCACGTACTAAGGGATCTATTTATTGAAGCAATATGAAACTTACTAAGGATTACGGATTACTGTACTACTCTACCGTCCTAACTTAAACAACCGTAACTCGATTTTTGTCAAAAATGAGTTAAGACTTGATTTGGAATCAGCGTGATGAGAACGTATTTAATAATGTTCTCTTTGACGTATTTTTGGTAAAACCGACACAAAAGGAGATAGTGTTAATCATAAGCGCCGTAACTGTCTATTTTGTTTGCACGTTCCTAGATATGACAACCGTAAAACACCTTACGGTTCTTATTCTTAAGGTTATTGTATGAGCTTGATCATGCATCAATAACATATCCTAAATATAAACACCGTAAGTAATTGTACGGCAGTTATCTTTAATTATGTTATTCATTATGCGAGAATAAACACTACACATATGAACGATTTTCAGGATTTTGTGAAATGAGTCCAAATGGGCAATTCAAAAAACAATTGCGTGAATGATGGAATTACTTTATTTTTTTAATTATCGAGACCACGCATCAGAACATAAGCTACGGAAAAATGAACAGAAAACATATTTAAAGGAAATTATGGCTGTGAAAGTAGAACGAGGATGTTACGCTGAAATATAAAACGAGCCATGATGTCGAGTTTGAATCGTCAATTGATTTTCTACAAACAAAAATTTTTAAAGCACAAAGCTTTCCAGATACGACACAAAAAGAAATTGCAGGAGGCATAACTGCAGAAAGAAAGGGAGAAATAATAAATAAATTAGTTGCTCTGATGCCAGCCGACAGAAGAGAGTTCTGGTACAACTTACCTACCTCTACAGCAACCGTCCAAGATGATATTTTTACACAAGAAAACTAACTGCTAGCTACAATTTGATATCTGATATCTATTAATCTTAATTCTGTCTGTTGGTCAATGTATATGTTTAAAATGAGCTAAAAGTTCCTATTTACATTATTTAAAGCATGTTAAGTCTCAAAGAATGAACTTTTGGTAAATATTTTAAAGACTGAAAAGTGCGACTGATAAATTTAATAAATAGTTATTACATTTTTTAAAGTAGGTAAACTTTTTGTTTTTTCTAAAGCACTAACCCGTCCTAGGGATGAATTAAATTTATTAAGGAAATTAAAACGCTCGAGACGAGTTCAAGTCCTATCTCAAGCGGTTTTTGTAATTTCCCCTATAAATTTAAGTAGGTAAGATTTTTTGATACTTTAAATTTTATTCTTCATTTTAAATACTTAGGTATAACGATCTCATTTAATTTAACATTGTGTAGGTTCGCAAGAGTGAAACTCTGAAAAGTGCCATTTATAATTACTGAAAGCAGAGTAAGAAGTTTATGATATTTCAGATTTACTTTTTTAATAAATACGTACGAGTACATGTTCATTATTTAAATTGTGGTTTTATTTATTAGCCATTAATTACTATATACTAACAAGTATTTTTACGAATCATTTAATTGAGTTTATAGTTTGTTACCGCTTTTGTGTCTAGTTAAGCTTCATTTCTAGACATAAAAACCGTAACTACGTTATATACGGCGCTCATGCTTAGGCAAAGCACATTATCAAATTAAATTTCACTAGCCATAAAGCTTATTTGCTAAATTTAAAGAAAAGTGTTATTATTGCCACTATGTAAAATACACAATCTTAAAGGGAATTATTAATACTACAGATAAAATTAATTAAAAGTAGACATTTTTTAAAACTGCGACACTAATAAGAAATTTTCGAAAAAAAACTTTATGGCGCGAAATCTCGGAACTATACTTTTGGTAGTTACGGTTGTTTAAATTAGGACGGCAGCTCGCACCACAGCGCAAAGCGAGGTATATTACCTACGTCACTAGTCGTGCCAATTATTAGTGGTCAGTCAGTATTGGTCGAAGTGATTGGTCGAGTGCTCAAATACTATCCAATTTTGTTTAATATTATGTAGGGCCTTCGGACAAAACCATACCGCAATTTAAAACACAAACAGCGCCATCTGTGGTTGGGTAGAGGAACTAATGCTACAGTACTTTAATTACTTAGAAGTGAATATTATTTGTGTTGCGTTTGTTCTCTATTAATGCTGATTTTATGTAATCAACGACACCCGCAAAATTCTCTTTTAAATACTTTGCACGTGTTAGGCGTAGTTAAACAAAATTATATTTTTTAATTAAATGAATGATCTAGAATGATCAAACCACTTTATAGGAATTATTTCTTTCCGCATTTGTACCGATTCTATAAATGGTTTGTTTACATGTAGACCAAAGCCGAAATTATGTATGCACATGTATTAGAATAAATAAAATATAGCAGCGCCATCAAGTGGCTAAAAGTGGTACTTTAATTGCTTAGAAGTAAATGTTATTTTTTGTTCCGTTGGTTCTCTATTAATGCTGATTTTATGTAACCTACGTCATCCGCAAAATTTTGTTTTAAATATTTCACACCTGTTAGGGGTAGTTCAATAAAATTATTAGTATTCGAATTCAATAAACTAAATATAACAGCGCTATCTAGTGGCTCCTAGCTGTACTTTAACAAAGCTTCTTAACGAATTTTATTTTTCGTCACGGTTCTGATCGCATAATTATGATTTTATATAGCCTATGACACCCGCGCAAGGATGCCGAATCGAATGACACCTTGTTTAACAAAATCTGACCATTGGTTAAGGAGTTATGAGGGAACATAGAATCGGACATACTTACATACATACATACGCACTAAACACATTACCCTCCTTTTGGGCTTCGCTGCAGTCGGGTAAAAACAATAAAAGCATATTTAGCCATATACATTTGTTTATTTTTTTTTATTCCGCATACATAAGTAGCAGCCCTCGTAGCAACAAATTGCATCGCTATTGTGAAAAAAAGTTGTCCAGCAGTACTGGATTTTAATCTGCAGTGTGCTGTCAAATTAATAAAGAACTTCAAGGGCGTAGAGGGAGTACTCTATCTACGTTCAAGGGTGTATTTATGGCTGATTATAGTGGTTTTTATAATTAAAACTGTTTTTATACGGATTTATGCTCGTTTATTACATTTTTACAATTTTCCAACGTTTCGGCACTTTTTCAGGTGCCGTGGTCCCGGATGACTGAGGTGACAGGTGTCTTTTAGAAATCACTAACGGTTAGTTTACTACCCTCGGCAAAAATTACAAAAGTTAATTATGAAGTTACGTTCCAAGTGGTTTTTAATTAATAATTACTTATTTCAGGTTACCCGAAGAAAGCTCAATGCAACAAATGTGGACTTCATGGTCTTCTTCGATATCAACAAATTGATATCGAACAAAATCACGTACGTTTGCAGCAGACACTTTGAAGAAGACTGTTCGATATACGAGATTAGGTTAGGACATTATTTTTTAACAAAGACTGTCATTTAAAGAGCAATAATTTCATAAATTAATTTGTAAAGTTCTGTACCGATGTATAAGTACGTTTTTAAATAGCCAGAATTTTAATGTTTATATTTCCATACCCCTTCGTACTAGTACTGACTAAGACTATCGCTGGGTTAGAAGGACAAACATTAAATGTTTTTTTTTTTTCATTTTTCCTATTATTTTATTTCACGTGTTCTTCTTGCTTATTGTAATTCCCTGTGTATTGAAAGGCACTGCTCTGGTTTCTTTACCCTTCTTCAGGAACCAAGAACGTGAGTGTGACGCTGGTTTTGCAATAAATTATTTAATTCATTTCATTTCTTTAAAAACATCTTCTACATTAACATTAGATGATACAGTTTTTTATAAATGTTCCTAACTTTTGTCAGACATGAAACTTAGGGATAAAAAACGACCCCAAGTTATTGTTATACTTCTTTTTCTTTGAGCTGCGCTCTAAAATTTTGAATGCATAAAGCTCGCAATGTAGGTATAGTTAGATCGATAAAAGTTTCTTTATTTGATGCAAATAGAACTTGTAGAAATAAATAGTTTTCTGTATTTTTTTTTATGTAACCTGGGCTGACGCTGTACATACATACAAATTTACATTACATACCAGATGTTGCACTTACTAGTTACAACCTTAGTAAATCTAATATAATATAACAATATCACTGTGCATTTTATCGAACTCTTCGTGAATGGGTTCACCGATTTTGATGACATTTGTGTATTTGCAACATTTAAGTGAGAACAAGAGCTTGGAGAGCTGAGAATATGGCACACCAAGGTTTGCAGCGCCAGCTAATAGTAAATAATATTAATATAGACTGCTATATTTACAGAATGTTTAGTTAACCCTTAATCGGCCATAGGACAATTATTTCCCACCACAAATGTGACCACTAACCAATTTTTTATTATTTTTCTATTGGTGGCAAACTTAAATAAATTGAACGCATCTTTAGATCGATACTTTTCTTATGTATTTTATAGGCAACACTTATTCCTAAACGTCATCGCTGCATGTCAATCGGTATTCAAAAACAACCGTAAATTTTTCACATACATTTGCTCCCCGAATTTGAGTCTATTTTTGGTACTACATCAAGAAAAAATCCTGTAAGTATTTAATGGTTTTTGGTTGTTTTTGCTAGATATGCGTTGGTTTGATGGTAATGAAAACAATGTGTGTAAGTTGTTGCATTACTATTTTTTTCTCATTCAAAAAAAGTGGGAAACTATTTCCCTGTGGCCGTTTATGAAAGTATTTAAGTGGGAATATATTTCCCTATAACTGTTTAGGACAACTAATAAATATTAATATATAAAAAAAGTTTGTCTGTTCTTTCTATATTACAGTAAATGGTGCCACCTAAAAAGAAGAAAAAAGTTGAGGATAAGTAGTTAAAAACAATTGTTGACAATTTGTCGGACCTGTCACAGTTAATACTCTAGAAAACACCAATCAATATCTCTTAAAAATAAAAAAAACCGGCCAAGTGCGAGTCAGACTCGCGCACCGAGGGTTCCGTACAAACCTGTATTATAGACCTGAGTATTTGGTATGAATTTCAATTTAATACCTATACGCGTTTATGAGGAAATGGGTAGTAAGTTTAAAATTATTAAAAAAATATATATTATGTGATGTAACTAAAAATTTATGGTTTTCGTAATTTTTCCTTTATCTATGCTATAAGACGTTGCTTCGTACCAAATTTCAAGATTCTGAGTTCACGGGAAGCACCCTGTAGGTTTTGATTCCCTTGCAAGTGTCGAAAATTTGCGGCATAAACGGCTGTATCTTTTGATTGCGTTGGCTTAGAAGTTTGATTTTTTCACAGCTTCAAGGGACAGTAGACTTGAGTAATTGATATAAATTTCAGCTTCATACCTTCACGCGTTCCTGAGAAAAAGGGTCTTGACAGACGGACGGACGGACAGACGGACAACAAAGTGATCCTATAAGGGTTCCGTTTTTTCCTTTTGAGGTACGGAACCCTAAAAAGGTGAAAATTTCGGCGTACCAAACGAGATACGCCTCAGGAATGTAGGTCTGCATATGCCTATTAAAGAGAGCACATACAAAAGGTGTTGCATTTGTAGTTCGAAACAAACACGGACAAACATCAAATGCGCTGGCACGGATAACCAGAGGTCGCGGGTTCAATTCCCGGCATGGGTGGAATTTTTAGGCTCTAAATAGGGTACTTAAGATTTACCTCCGGACTTTTAATTTTATTCCCTAAAAATAAATCAACGAGTGAAACAGAAGGCAATAGCTAGTCAAGTGGGAATTTATTTCCCACATATATGTTACTGGCTATAGGAAAATTATTTCCCACAAAAAAAACCCTTAACGCTTATAGGGAAATTATTTCCCATCGTAAAAAAAATCCACTTCCCAACATTCAATAATTTTGATTTTGTGTTTTTATTTAATTTTAAGAAAACAATATTCTAATATAAAACAATTTACTTGATTGGAGCCATGGCCGATTAAGGGTTAAGGAATAAAATGGTATCGACGTTTTCGTATTGTTTGTCCCATCCTCATGGATTTCTAATTTTGTCTATGACCCCCAATAGAACTATGACTTTCTAAGACTATTTATTCTTACTTGTCCAATTAGTAAACAAGATTCTAACCTTAAAATTGAGATTAGATGCCTAAACTAGACATTTTCTCGCAAATTCATGAACTATGTTTATAAAATTGGCAGCGTGTTATCTTAAAGAGTGTTCCAGGTTACTTCATTTATGGAAATATGGCAGTTTTGGACTAAAAAGTCAAAGTTTAAGGGTAGAATCTTGTTTACTAAATTGGACAAATAAGAATAAATAGACTGTATAGGCAACCTAGTACGATTGTGAAATTTTGTTTGGCGGAGTACACTATAGCTGTCTCTTTCTGGCACAAAGAATCATTGAAAGAGTAACAAGGACAGCTATTCACTACTCACTTTTTATTTTATGGCTCCTTCTTTGCTTTAGTCCTTGTTCTGAGGAATGAATAAATGAATGTGGAACAAGCGTGACGTCATATAATATGAACTTATGTGAGTTAGGGCCCCCCGCCCCAGTACACATTGTCCCAGGAGGCCCACTGCTCGCCATTGCCAGTCAGTTGTCGGTTTTTTGGACACCCTTCAAAGGAATCGTGGGTGGCTTAGCGTGGCCCATCCGGCACATCCATGTTTACACAGTGGCCCAACGTTTAGTTCGTCACCGACCGCTGACCGAGATAGACATAGAGTACTTTTTTGTTGCGATGATTTTTTGTAAAACTACTTGAATTATAAATCACCCAAAATGTCCCTATGGCGGAACAATAAAGATATATCAATAGACCTTCAAGTTTATTGATTTTTATCAATCTGAGCCCGTAATTTTGCGGCTTTTGCGCCATTTTTTATAATAACTTTGTTGTTGTTGTAAAGTTTAAGATACGGTTGAACTTTGTATAATTGTCTACAATTAATATTGCAAGTATAAAGCAGGAGTGCTAAATAATATAAACAAGTTTTATTGAAAATAGAGATTTGTAGTGTCAGAAGAAAGGTTGGCACACGTTATTTAAAATCTTTTTCTGTATCCATGACAAACAACTGAACCATAGAGTTGGTATGCCATACCTACTTCACAGTTGTACATACTTCTGTAATACTTAATATTAATATTGTAATATTGTAATACTGACGACCTCTGTGGCGTAACGGTAGTGCATCTACCTGCCATGCAGGAGGTCCCGGGTTTGAATCCCGGCTGGGAACAAAAAAAAAACCCCAGGTCTTGGATGTTTACATGTTTGTGATGTCGTTGTTTCTGGTTCCCACGACACAGGGTATCCTAGTGTGGGGCTAGAAACAATGTATGTGCCTGTATGTAAATGTTATGTTATGTTACTTGTAAATAAAAATAAAAAAATAGCTGTGTGGCGAACACAGTGCAAGTCTGCGCGCGCACTGCAAATTCCAACACTCCTGCATCGCGCAATGAAAGTGTTTCAATGACATACCATAAATATAACGTCCGAGTAACAATAGTTGGACAATTTCCCTTTATAGTGGAAGAGCACGATCACCCGCTCTTCCCTATAGTGGTACCCCTTTTTTTTTTTTTTTCACCCAGGAGAAACCCCAATTACGGGTACCACCGGCTCGGGGGAGCACAGTGGTTATGTCGGACTCCCCGCTCTGAAAAGGGCGGTATACCGACTAAAACTCCTGGGGTGTTCCTCCGCACCGCAAAGGACGGGGCCACGGGGACGCTTACGCACACTTCCGCGACCCCGTCTGCGGGCGCCCTTTCGGGCACTCCTTCGGCGGCGCCCCTGCCCCATCGCATCGGACCGATCGACAGGGCGAGGGAACGCCGCATCTCTTCGTTGGAGCGCATAGTGGCCAAGTGCGAACCCCTTGGCCACCACACGCCCCAACGCGCCGCCCCCTCCATCTCATTGTTGTGTGGTCCAATGGGATTAGAGGAGGGCGGCGCACCTCCTCGTTGGGGCGCATGGGGGCCAATGTCCTGTTGGCCCCCACACGCCCCACACGTGAGGCACGTCACGTCGCCCACCAGCACTTCTCTGAAAGCAGAGAAGGCGGTGAGCGACCGCGCGGGCCCCCTCCGTGCCAGAAGGCACCCTCGGAACACGCAAGGGCGCCTTCCGGCCCGCCGTGATGGAGGCGGAGGGTCCCCCGACCCTCCGCGTCCCGGCAGCCACTCTGGTCCGACTGGTACGAGGCGCGCGCGCTTCCGCGCAGCGGCGCCCCCCCCAGTCGGTCCTTCATTCGGTTGGTCGCCTGGGTCCCGCTCCACAAAGTGAAACGGGGCCCACGCGACCCCTCCCGCCGTGATGGAGGCAGAGGGTCCCCCGACCCTCCGCCCACGGCCACTCTGGTCCGACTGGTATGAGGCGCGCGCGCTTTCGCGCAGCGGCGCCCCCCCCCAGTCGGTCCTTCAATCGGTTGGTCGCCTGGGTCCCGCTCCACAAAGTGAAACAGGGCCCACGCGACCCCTCCCGCCAGATTATTCGCCGTTAGCCAGTAAGATCCGACAAGAAGAAGTCACTGACTAACGCTCAGGGTGCACCGACCCCACCACTTGCCCTTCCATCTGGTTCATGGAATCAGATGGAACGGAAAGCGGAGGGGTACACGTGAAGGTTATCAGGCATCGCACCCCATAGTGGTGACCCCTGACAGAACAATGTCAACCTCCCTTCGCTTTCGCAGCACCCCACATACAGTCTCAAAGCAAGGCCAGCAATCTTGACTCAGCGTCACCTGGCACTTGCAGGCTTGAGAGCACAGACTTCGATTCCTATCAGACCTGTGCGAGCTATGCGTAGCTACGGTCTTGAAGGGGAGTGATGTGGCGAGCACATGTCAAGTCTGCGCGCGCACTACAAACTCCAACATTCCTGCATCGCGCAATGAAAGTGTTTCAATGGCATACCATAAATATAACGTCCGACTAACAATAGTTGGACCGGCTGGACCGGCCATCCCCAGGCATACGATCTGCCTGGCGGGAAATTTCCCTTTATAGTGGAAGAGCACGATCACCCGCTATTTCCTATAGCTGCGAGAGAATAGCACCAACCCAATTCTTCCCGCGGGTGTCGTAAAAGGTGACTAAGGGACACAAACCGGGGGTGTGCAGCAGCGCCCCCTGCAGTACAATTTCACGAAACTGCGATCCCAACCCGCATGCCCAGCGTGGGGATTATGGGCTTTACCCTCTATGATAGCACAACGTGGTGCTCTTTAGAGGAGGGCTATGTCCAGCAGTGGACTAGTATAGCCTGACGACACCCGCAATGAGCGTTTTTCAGAGGGACTTAAAAAAATTAAGTCTTACCACTTTTAATCAATAGATGGCGCTAGCGGTTGCCCTATCTGAATGAAGGAGGCTAACTGACCAGAAACTGAAGAAACGTTTCTGCATAGCTGATAGTATGCAGCAAGGTATCATTGGTTACTGGTCTTTTTTCCACTCTATGATTCTGTCACTCCTATAAACTCTGTGTCAATAACCTCCGTTCTCAGACAGAGTTAGGCACAGCGCCATCTAGTAGCTTTTGGGGAACCCAACTGACAGCTGTCAAAAACGCCGAGCTGGAACGCCCTCATCACATCAACGTCCATCGCAAGTGATTTACCAGACAGCAATGAGCCATGCGCCATTGTGTAAACACCAAGTGATCGTGGCCTACAGTTGTGGATGGCAAAGCATGGCCCATCACAGTCCATTGTGTACTGGAGTCATTGAGCAGAACATTCAATATTGACACCTCAGAATAATAACTAAAGCATAGAAGGTGCGTTATAAAATGAACTGTTAGGAACTATTTTGTAGTACTTCATAGTTTGACTCTGTCAATCCATGACTTAGCAACGGTTGCTGTTTATAATAATAAATATATTTTCCGATGCAATCTCATCAACACGTCTCTAATTCTAATTGATAAAAAATAGTCTTATCATGGTAGCAGAGCGTTAGGAAAAATATCGTAATAATAATCAGAGTGTGCAATCAACCAAGTTTCAACGAAATTCTGGAAGATAGAGTCAAAATGCAATCACCTAGTTGCAAAATTGACATCGGTCACCTGGAATGTGTAAAAAACTGGTAGATTTGGAAATGCTATCAGACATTTCTATGTGAGAGAACTCGTTGCTGATGGTGAAATACGTGTTGAATACGTTTCCAGCGAGTTCCGATTGGCGGATTACTCACCAAAGCATTACATAAGCCACGGATTGATTCAATTTCAAAGCAAATTGGTTTGGTATACTAAGGGTTGCACAAAAAGGGAGGATGTTAGGAACTATTTCGTAGTACTTCATATTTTGATAACCCTGTCAATCCATGACTTAGCAACGGTTGCTGTTTATAATAATAAATATATTTTCCGATGCAATCTCATCAACACGTCTCTAATTCTAATTGATAAAAATTAGTCTTATTATGAACACCTGACACATGTCTGTCTCGTTAGTTTGAAACGTCGCCAACCACGTGTTAGACAGAGAAAAATATAGTAGTGTGATGTTTTATTATTTAAAACGTACCAACCTCAATTGTCAGTTGGTTACCAATATGCTACCGAATTAAGGATGTTTAGAAAATCACTGCTTGTAGTAGGCTGCCAAGTACCTTCGATTGTGCAGTCAACAGGTGTTGGAGTGCGTCGTCTCCGAAAAGCTTGTGTTTTTAGGGTTGTTTTAAGACAATCTGATGTGGATTTCAGTGGATATTCGTAGTATGGAGTATACGTAATACATCGGAAGGGCGTGTGTGATATTGGGATGTAAAACCCATTCGGGAGAAGAGAAAACAAAACCACCTTCATCAGCTTCCATCGGTAAGACTCAATTTTGTGTACTTTATAGTGGGTTTTTCCCTTGAATTTTAACTATGTCCTACTGGAATTGCAACATAGCTTTAATATCATTTGAGAATAAATCATGAGTATAATCAATTTAATCGCAGTAACAAGTTAGTTGTTTATTTTAGGGCGATAGGGCGTTTCCACCACCTCAGTGAAAAAGTTAGGTCTCAGGAAACAACTACATTCACCGATTTTGATGAGTTTGTGCATTTGTAACATATAGGTAAGTGAGAACAAGAATTCGGAGAGCCGAGAATTTATCGTAGGGTTAATAGATATGGCACACCAACGTTTGCTGCGGCAGCTAATATAATATTAATATGGACTGCTATATTTACATAATGTTTAGTTAAGGAATAAATAATATCGACGTTTTCGTGTTGAATGTCCCATCCTTATGAATTTCTACTTTTGTCTATGACCCCCTATATAACTATGCATTTCTATGCAACCTAGTACGATTGTAAAATTTCGAATGTACGAGTGTTCCCTTTCTGGCACAAAGAATCATCGTAAGAGTAACAAGGAAAGCTATTCAATAATTACTTTTTATTTTACGGCTCCTTCTATGCTTTAGTCCGTAGATAGAGTACTCCCTCTACGCTTTAGTCCTTATTCTGAGGTTATGTCTCGTCTATCTATTCTCTGTCTACGTTATTCTGAGATTGACACTAGCGAAAGCGTGAAACTTTTTTCCGCCAACTTTTTTCACTGTTTCCGGTAAGATCTGACATGATATTCGAACGCTTTTGAAAATCGAATGAATAACTGTTCATTCATACGATGAATGGCGTAGACAGAGAATAGAATAGACTGGGCCTGCGCGTATACCTTTGAGATGGAGATAGAAGTAAGTACTTCATGAGAGTTGCTAACCCATACTTCCCAAAAGTATGTTTTGCGTATATACAAGTTGTAAACAGAAAATCGGGAAATAAATCAATACCTCAATAGAAGCAATTTTTTTATTAAAATTATACGTGGGACACTCAGAAAGTTTTAAGAAACTAAAATCCAACTTCTATGAAAAAAATATTTTTATTAAATCTTTTCAAAAAACTCTCCATCAGCCGCTATACCAAGTTTCATGCGTCTGAAACAATTTTCAAAACATTTTTTCCAGTCCTCCGCAGACACCTCTTCCACGGCCTTCCCAAACGCTGCTAGCGCGTCTTCCGGCGATGACAATAGGGATGTGAACTAATGTTCGGAATGGATTTTGTTTCATAGATAGACGCTATTTAAACACGAAAAAAATAATTTCATGAAAAAATACGTCACATTTTACAAAAAAAATACTTAATTAAAACTACTTTTAAAAATTCCCGCCAAAACGTTCTAAACTAACGCGTGAGTATGATGACGTCACAGACCGATAAACAATCTCGCGCTCTATGAAAGTTAACCTGATATTCAGTGAATTCTTACGAATAAATAAGTTTTCTGAAAGGTGTAAAAATGAATACGATGTACAAATGCTGTGCATTACCCATGTGTAAAAGTACGTCAGTAAGTACGCCGCAAAAAATGTTCATACATGTTCCAAAAATTGCTAAAAAAGGGAGAAAGTGGCTAACTCTTGCTAGAAGATGTTCAACATCATTGACATCTACAAGTACCAGCTATTTTTGTGAACACCACTTTGATGCAGGTAAGCCAAATATTCTAAAAGTATTGTACGATAAAATTTAAATACGAGTATGTACTTAGGTACAAAATAGTTTTAGATAGGTAGTTTTGACTTTACCCACCAACCATAGGTAGGTAAATCAAACGTACTTACAATGACATTTTTACGTTTCTAAGCTCCGCTGCACAAAAAATCTTATTTCGGGCAAAATAACTTGCCACCATCAACGAATCTATCTTCGGTAAGTTAGAACTACTTCCTTTGAAGAATCCAGTCTCCATTGTTATAATATTACAATAATATTATAATAATATCGTTGAAATTAGTTCGCCGGTGATACTTTTGACTACGTGAGCTTTTGTTTAGCGGTCACCACCGGTCAGTGACGTCACCCGCGCTTTGATTGACGTTCGCAGCCACGTGATAATGGTATTAAATAATGCAATTAAAACCATTTTTATTTATTTTATGGCAAATAAATATATTCTTAGAATGTTATTATACGTTTTTAAATACGGTCTTTAGTTAAAAAAAATAACTTAACATGAATTGGTAACATGTGTCAACATCCGTATTGTATCCCTTTGAGCTGATTTTTAATTTTAGGGAATTAAAAAGAAGTCACACGGAGCCAAATCAGGATTTTTCAGGCAGTCCATCGTAGGAATATCAGTAGCTCTTGTACTAGTACTTGCAACCGCAAGTGATGGAGAATACGAGGATGTAGCCTCAGAAAGAGCCTGGAAAGAACATAAACGGCGTTTTAAAAAAAATCCTTTCAAAGTATACTATAAATAGTTTAGAACCCTAGTTAAGTATACATTAAGTAGAGATTGAAAAAATAATAGACCCAGGACAAAGACGTAATTTTACATTGAACGTTATATTCACGAATTTGTGAGGTAAACCATAACAATAATGTACGAATATATTGAATTACTAAAATATACCCATAACTAATATTATTTACACCCTTACAAATAATGCATTGAATGGTCTATTCGCAAATATATTTGTGAGGTAATTGTTGCCGCAACCGAAAATGTATTTCGGACGTTACCCAATCTGAAAAAGGACCGTTTTCAAGAATAAGGTACGGTTTTCAATGTACTGTATGTATAGTAAAGAAATAAAGTAAAAAAACAAGATACTAGGTAGGTATTTATAGTTATTATATTATACTCAATGATAAGTTCATGACGCTCAACCGCCAACCACCAAACACAATAATAATTAGTCAATTTATTTTATCATGCATTATCTTTATTTTATGTTATAGTTTAGTACATAAAATTAGTATGTTCAAATCGTAAAATCACGGCAAAATGTGTGTTTTCTTTTCATTGATGATGTTCCGCTCTACGCAAATTATTTAGGTTGCAGTTCATTCAATTATTAATTCGTGTTATCCATCTCATCCACTCTTCTGTACTGAGTGTTATGTGAGCTATAGGCAAAGCTACATAGTTTTTTCCTTAATTCGGAACGGACCATGTCATGAGTTCATAAGCTGCATGTCAAAAATATTGCTATCTTTGTTCCCCATAACAAATGACTATTGTTATCTCAGTTTTTGCTTAGCGCTGTCGATGTCGTAAGGATTCGTTCAAAGAAAACATAATCACATAAGTTGGATGTGTTCACTAATAAAATGTTGAATGGGATGCGTAGACGGAGTGGCGGCTTAGAAAAAGGGACGGTGGTAGCAATGGGACGGTGAAGGGACGGTCGTAAAATAAAAAGGACGGAAAACCGTCCCTTTTAGGACGGTGTGGCAACGCTGGTCAGGTAAACTATAACATAATAATGTACGAATGTTTTTACGCTCACTGCGGCTTCCACAGCCTAAAATGCTGCAATTTACCATTATCTATTATATCACTTTCGTCCAATTGCACCGAACACGAAAAGTACAATTTTATGGAGAAAAAACACCGATATCTGCCTAAATTTAAAGTAAAACTCGATCTAGCTCAGATTTGACGTAGGTTTGTCTGCCACAGATTTGAACTGTGGCACTGGCAACTAAAAAAATCGCAAACGCGCGTAAGGGACAGAAGATCATTACTGTTTCTCGCTTACACTTTACAAGACTCGTATTAAGTCATCTCTTTCTTCTTTTTTTTTTCTATGGCTATGTCTCTTCTATCTATTCTCTGTCTACGATGGATGGGCTGACACACAGAACATAAAAAAAGAGTAGAAGTAGTGACATGACACATTAGTACGAAAACCAGTGTAACCAAACTGATACACATAAACCAAACGCACACTACGAATGCCAAGCTGCCATTGGTAAATAAAGTCAATGCCGAAAAGGTGTACATCATAAAAGTTTCAAGTAAAATATGCACCTTTTCATTATGTAAACAATGATCAAAGTCAAATGACAATGACGAAATTAAGGTTGACATTTTGTAGTAACGCTACTCTACACTAGATGGAACTATCATCGCGTCGGACCGAAAAGAACTTTTACCTAGTAACACATAAAGTTCAAAATTGAAAAACAAGTACATTCTCAGTTGGGGATGGGACAATGCGAGTTCTAGTTTGTCGATAGGGAGAACCTATCGACAAATTATACAAACAGTTTAACACATTATCGGTCGAATACGAATACTACTGGTACTCAGAAGTATTTTTAGCTATTTCTTTTTTGCCTGCGGGTTGACTGGTAGAAAATGCATCTTTTTTACATTATCTTTTGTGCAATAAAGAATTAATACTAATAGCGTGGATAGATGCACAAATAAAACAAACAATGTGGTAGATTTCATATTTTAAAATGTTAACTCTTATTAAAACTAGCTTTAACCCGCTGCTTCGCCGGCGTTAGAAATTATAACACGGGACATATTATTCTACGACTCAATTCAGATCCTTGTCTATCTGTACGCCATGTTTCATACGCCATATTAATTAATGATTGTACTAATATAATTTCATTTATACGCAAGAGTCTAACCTGGAAGTGAAGCACATTTTTTCTGGTATTGCTGCATCACATAAGTGCCACCTTCCGCCTTTTTTAGTTATTATAAAGTGTTCATGAAAATGCTCTGAATATATTGTGCTCATCTTCGTTGGGAACCAATTTTGCCTTCTTATCGCTGCCTTCCATTTTAATTTCGTAGCTGGTTTCCTTAGGAAAACTAAACGAAAACTGACTTCCAAATTGTTTTGATTCCGAGAGGGTTGTTTTATCATTGCCTCGGTTTGCTGTTGTCAAAGGGGTTGAAGTATTAAGAGTAAATAGCAGAATAATAAAAATATATAAAACAAATAACATAACAAAACAAAAATCAGATGCTCGCCAAGAGAATAACCACTCGAACAGGTAAACAA
Organism: Yponomeuta sedellus; assembly: GCA_934045075.1. Taxonomy (NCBI): domain Eukaryota; kingdom Metazoa; phylum Arthropoda; class Insecta; order Lepidoptera; family Yponomeutidae; genus Yponomeuta; species Yponomeuta sedellus. The sequence continues at coordinate 14,810,643 of OW203734.1, forward strand.
TATAATAAGTAATTTACTTAATGTTTTAAACTGAAGTAAAAAAAAACCATATGAGTCGTTTTCGATAACCTTACTTTACATCTCAGTTGGAATATTTAAAAATGTAAGACTAAAATTACTTTGATAGTTTCTTAAATATTTCAGTCCCTGATAAACTAGTGAAGAAAAACTATATCGCGATCTAGCTGTGCTCATGTCTTGTATGTGCTCATGTCATGTCTTGTATGAAAAGTAATATATGAGCTCCAATGACAGATTTCACATGCACAACGACCAGCCGGCGACCGGAGCTCATACATTACTACTTTACCCGGCCCGGCGACCGGACGGCGACCGGGTGCATATGAAAAGGCACTTAGGAAGTAGGTATAAACTAACAATAATTATTATACCCACTTAGACGAATTGGAATTTACAATACCTAAGTACCGTTAAGTATGTATGACTACTAAGTCATAGACAACTAATTATCGATAGATTTTTATCATGTGTGCCCCCATCCGTAATCGAGTAGAATTCAAATTTCGACAGAAATTTCTAGAGAATGTACACTTTCTTCAATGAAAATTTAACTTTACTAACCAGTAAATAAAGGTGGTTTCACTTTCTCATTTTCGGATTGGTTTCCGTGTTCATGTCATTACAAATTTAATTAAAAATACAATGAAATACGTCTTACAGATGAAATGTTACGGCATGATCGGTATATTTTGGTCCCCAACTTTTATTTTTGCCCTCTAACACAGCATAACAAGGCATTTTAATAAAGTTTTCACCATTTTTTCTTTACTAGAAGCGCACGGCAACTGAAGTCAACAAAACTGTCACCGGCTACGCATAGGCAATACATTGCCTATGTGAGGCACGCGGGCACCGCCCACTTACGACTTCTACTCTTTTTTTATGTTCTGTGGGCTGACATGAGTTGACATGACACGCGAGTGGTGAGGGTTGGTTATATACTCTTTGGTTGTCTTAAGTTTCTAATCTGTGGCTTGAGGAAAGGTTGAAGTGAGGGGAAAGGGCGGGCGGGCCAAGTTAATCGTTTTTTTTATTGTTCTGAGATAAATACCTAGGTACCTACCTAAAACGTATCTATCTAAACGAAGACAAACGCTAAGAATATAATCACTAGGACAACCTTATCTTCTTCGCTCAGTCGACTTCTCAATAACTATGGCGGATTCCAACCAATTAACTAGCTTAGACCAGTTGATTGCAAGTACCTTATCGGGAAAAGACTTGGAAGAGTTTAACAGAATCCACTACGGAAGGACTGACCATAATCAACTAAAAGTAAAGAAAGCCAACCAAGATAATGCGACTGCAAACAACTTTGAGATATCCAAGTACGCTCTTCCAGCAAAGAAAGAAGAGACCAGGGCTCCACGCGTCGTCCGGGTTGGAGTCATTCAGCATTCCATTGCTATCCCTACTGATAAACCCATAACAGAGCAAAGGCAAGCTATATTCAATAAACTAGAGAAGATAATAAATACTGCAGGCGACGAAGGAGTTAATATTTTGTGTCTCCAAGAAGCCTGGAGCATGCCATTTGCCTTCTGCACCAGAGAGAAACAACCATGGTGCGAATTTGCCGAGTCAGCCGCGAATGGACCAAGCACACAGTTTGCTAAGGAATTAGCTGTGAAATACAATATGGTCATCATATCACCAATATTAGAAAGGGACGAGTTACATGGTGATACTATTTGGAACACTGCTGTGGTCATAAATGAAGTAGGAAAGGTCATTGGTAAACATAGGAAGAACCATATTCCCCGGGTTGGGGATTTCAATGAGTCAACATACTATGTTGAGGGTAACACTGGCCACCCAGTCTTTGAGACCAAGTATGGCAAGATTGCCATCAACATTTGCTATGGCCGTCACCATCCTCAAAATTGGATGATGTTCGGCATAAATGGGGCAGAAATTGTGTTCAACCCTTCTGCTACAGTTGCTGGCCTGAGTGAGCACCTTTGGGCTGTAGAAGCCAGGAATGCTGCTATAGCAAACAGTTATTTCACCTGTGCCATTAACAGGGTGGGAACTGAGGAGTTCCCTAATGAATTTACGTCAGGTGATGGCAAACCTGCTCACAAGGAGTTCGGACATTTCTATGGGTCAAGTTACATTACTGCTCCAGATGGTTGTAGAACCCCTGGTTTGTCCAGGACTAAAGATGGCCTTCTTATTGCTGAGATGGATTTAAACTTGTGCCGACAAATCAAGGATAAGTGGGGGTTTATAATGACCCAGCGCTTGGATCTTTATGCTAAGAGTTTAAACAAAGCTGTCAAGGATGATTATGAGCCACAAATAGTATGCAATAACTGAAGTTAGAGGGATTTAATCATAAGATTTTTATTTTTTTTTATTTTACTGTAAGATGTTATTTTTTTATGTTATTGTTAACCTGGTATAGTAATTATATGAAAATTAAATTTTATCAACATTTTCTGTGGTTTAATTAAACTGTTGTATAATGGTAATATAAACTTAGCAAAAATCTGCAATGAAACACCAATTTATAAAAACATTGTGTAATGTGGATAATACAGAAGTGAGCTATACATAAATATAAGGGCTAAAAAGGGGTACACTCAGAGGATATTCCATAGTAAAGCAATTGAGTAATTCTTATACTTTTCACAACATGTTGTCAGACATCATAGCCTTCGGTCCCACCATTATGTACAAGTGTTTAGAATCAGCTATATACTACAATGATGACAATAAATTAACTGTTGTTACAAAATATTGTAGTATAAAAAACTACTAGGCGGACCTTCATTGCTACCTTTAGTTGTAAACTATCCTTGTAACTTTTTATTACAAAGATACCTTCCAGCATTGAATAATTCAATGCTTCCAGCTATCAAATCATACAAATTACAATTGCACAACTTGGTATTGTTTTTACAACATTACAGCAACAAGTGAACAGATCTTTCTTACACCATAATATAATTATATTTCTACATTATGTAGAAAAGTTGAAATGTCTGCATGTACCCCAATTTCTTGACAAATTGGTTTTACACTATTAGCTAATACTTTAGGCAGTCTTTGCACGGATTGCAGCACGTTTGCCAGTGACAGCCTGGAAACCAGACTTGATGCTGGCTACTGAGCATCGGGAACCACAGGTTTCACACTGAAGGAAGAACAACCGTGTATCTTTCTGTAGAATCGTATCAGGTGAGCGGCAAGTATGACAAGTGACATATTCTTTGATATATCTACGGAGCACATTCTCTATTTGTTTCTGTTGGAACCGTCCCTTGATGATGAGCTGAGCGTTGCCGTCGACGGACCCACTCGTACCCAACTCAGCTAAAAGGAAGTCTAGTAAATGTTTAGGCTGCCGATGCAGTGTCTTGCAGATTTCTGTGAAGTTGGCGAAAGAGGTCTTTTTGGTGCCGATCCGGACCACCTGGGGCGGCCTCATAATGAACTTTTGCTTTTTGCCAGAGACCATGCTGGGGTTTTTCTCGCGCATGATGTCGAAGACGCGCTCCAGCAACTCGTCGTAAGTGTAGTCACGGTCGCTGCCGACCCAATCTCCGTGCACGTCTTCTACATTCTCCTTATCATCGTCCTTGTTTTCATCTTCGGCGACGAGCTCGTCGATGTTCTTCTTCTTCTTCTTCTTTTTCGTCCTCGAAAAGTCTATTTCGAGGTCCAGGTCGTCGACCACTTCCTCCTCCAGGGGTTCGGGCTCCTCCGCGGGAGGCTTGGGCTCTTTCGTCTCGGGTAGCGCATTCTCAAGCTCCTCCAAATTAAAGAACGGCTTCTTTTTCAGCTTCTTCTTCTTCTTGCCGAAGTTGTCCAAGTCAAGGTTGTCGTCCTCAGGAACGTCGACGTCGACGTCACCTGTGTCAACGGGGACCTCCTTGCTCGTAGATTTACTCGGCTCACCGGCTAACGCGGCTTCCATGTCAAAGCCGGTCTTGGTCTTCTTCTTCTTCTTTAGCGAAGGGTCAAATATCATATCATCGTCCATGATTTGTGATAATTTGGCTAATTCGCTTTACAACTAATATCAAATTGGTTATAATTTTAGCATGAGGACCTTCGTAAATGTCATGTCAAAAAGTTGCATCAGCTTTTATCAGGATGGACAACATTACAATACAAAAACAAGTTTGTTTTCAATGCGGTTGACGATTACAAAATGATCCAGAAACGCATTGCTATTTTCTGTGAACATCAGTAGTACTCTATGTACTGTGCTGTGAACCGTAGACAGGAACGCACCGCAAAAGTCAAAACATACATATCTCTATTTAGTCTGTGTTATTGTTATAAGATAAGAACTCGGAAGTGATAAGTGCTCTTATCTGAAAACTAATACTATAAAAAACTAATACAATACTCAAGGCTCAAAAGGACACGGATCCAGGGCCGTAAAACCCTTTATTAAAAAAAAAAAAAAAAGATAAGAACTTCTAACCTCTCTCTTGTTGGGTTTCGTGATTCCGTCGCCAAATATAAATACGATTTTAAGAATAGAAGTAAAATAGTACCTCTTCGTCTTTATCTTTAACCGAAAATGAATTTGGTAAGAGTCCATAGGACTTTCCCCAAATTAAAAAATCTGTCATTGCGACTATACTCGCAGCCAGCTCTGGATCAGAATGAGTACACCGAAACTCCGGAGTATCCACCGATTGTGGACTTGTCGCTGGAGGCTAGGAAGTTCAGGAAACGTGAATCAGTACGGGAAAAGATTAAGAAAATCAATACTGTTGAGGAGAAGCAGATTGCCTTAAATATGCCCAGATATTATGGCTGGAAGTGTATCATGCTTAACGAAAAAAATGTTCCATATAATGCCATGCCTCTGGTCCAGTTTTATACAAGAACCCATTTCATTTCAATGGATAATTTACCAGAGATCTACACAGAAACTGCACCGACTGCAGATCTTGTTGTGAAGGAAATAAAGTCTAATATTGAAGATGTAATATTGATTGAACATGAAGGTGTTGAGTAAGTATTTATAACTTAAGCTTGATGAATATCAATTATCATAATTTATACTTCTGCCCTTATCTAATGAATGAATAACCTAAAATAGTTCTTATCTCATCCTATATAAGCTAATAGCAAACAAACTATAATTATGTGTAGTTTTTGGAGTTGTTTCAATTTTTTCTCCAAAATCATCTAAATTTTGAAATTACCTAGAGTTTAACTTGTAACATTTGTTAAGCTGCAGTTTCAGTGCCATTTTGAATACAATCTTTTGGTTGTCTTCATTGCGTTTGAAATTGTGTACTGAATAATGATGCTATGTGAATAAGAAATGGTGTAACACTGTTAATTTCTTTGTGCACTTAAAATAATTTATTTTCAGGAGAGAATTCAAATCCACTCTCGGAAAACCTGAGACCCAGCAGAAAGAAGATGCTCTTAGTAAATCTATAGTCAGGCAAATTAACAGAGTGCTCACTAACAATCTAGCTGGCAAACTGTCTCACATATTATCTGCACAGGTATGCATTTGTATGTCTACCAAATGTTGCTGTGTCCTGTGTGTAATCCTGTGCCATCGCTCGAAAATATTTTTTTATTTAGCTGCAATACATTTTATTTTTTTATGTACAGGTAGACTATGATCCTCGTCATGAAGCTTTCTGGATGGTGGGTGGTGTGGACCCCCCCAAACGTATAGTCAACTGGAAAAAATCAGTGAGGTGGCTGAAAGATCGGGCAGAAGAGCCTATCGACAGACCAGTGCAGTATATTGGTTTGTATACATAATTTTGGTTAATACATTTACATATTTTCAGATATAGATTCACAGGGTTAAATTATTGAATGCTCTGATTGGTCAAACAAACTTTGGGAAATTATGTAGATTAGGATGTCCCATCCTGGTACAAGTTTGTATGGCAAGCGTACATCAAAGTATCACTGTTGAAAGTTGTGTTGTTTTAGTAGCAAACAAGTTATAGAAGTTAATGTGAAGTGGCAGATCTTTAAATGAACAGAACTAGTTTCATTAGTTTTAGGACTTAACCCTGATTATTTTTTGTTTTTTACCCTTTGTTAAATGTAAGTATATGTTTTATAGTTTTTGTTGCAATTATTGTGTTTCGATTACAATTATATCATGCTATCATTGGCTAAGGTAATAAATTTTATGTACCTATCCGAGAAAATGGAGCCCAGCAATCTCCCAATTCCAGCAACTAACTAGTTACATTACCAATTTTAGTAAATATTTAAAATAAATTAAGATTTCCTTTCATTTAATTTACCAACTTTGTTAGAGAGATTTCTTTATAATATTGACCCTGACGATAAAAATACAGGTTGTACAGATTATAGTCAGTCCGTCCGATTCTCAGGTGTGTCAGTTTTCTTTCTTTTCAACAATTATAATAAAAACAATAATTTTTATTTAAGTACTACTTTCTATCTACAGTAGTACAGTATTAAGAGTACTTTCCCTTGAGGTGGCATCACAATTCCATTCTGTTTAATAAACCTAATAATAAAAACAGCGGAAATCATATTGTATTGATTAATATGGTCACAACATTTTTTTTTTTAAGTATAAAAGGTTACCCTTGACCCCAGTCACGCCTGATGGTAAGCGAAGACGGGGTCTACGATGTTACGTGCTTACCAGTTAAACAACATCAATAAAAGTGGCCGCCTATTCTGACAGCCAACTACAGAAGTCTGCACGTGGCCCGTCACTCACTTGACCGTTTTTTTATTTTAAGACTTATCTCAGATTCCTTTCCAGGGTCACCACTGTTAGCGATCAGAAACAATCTGCCTCTAAGGCCGATCATTCCGTACAGTGAGGCAGCCAACCCCGAGTTCAGAGTGCCCAAGTTCACCTACCACCCAGAATCTGCTGGCTACTATACTGAGTTCAGACATGGTACCAATATTCCAGGTAACCAAATAATTGTGTGCATCAACTGGCAATCGACCTATTAAGCCAGGTTTTCACGGTCTTAGTGCGCTCGGTCTTGCTTCTGATTGGCTATTTTGGTGTTGTCACGAAAAACCGTCCAATCAGAAGCATTAGTTTACTCGGATGGTGCACTCGGTCCGAGCGTACTAAGACCGTGAAAACGCGGGTTAAATATACCAATAGACTGTGTGCTTAGACCGCAAGAGCGGACGCGACACGTCGCGAATTCGGGTCTTGCGTCGTTTCACCCTACGGGCGTTCGCCCCGCGGGTCGAAACGCCCACATGCTCTTTTTGAATGGGTCGTTTCGCCCCGCGGGACAAACGTAGGGTGAAACGCCCATGTACATTTTGTAACTGGGTCGATTCATCCCGCGGTGAAAAAAAACTGTTCAATTTATAAAGGATGGATTCGAATAAAAATGAAAGAACATAGGAAAAACAAAATAATTTAAAAGGTTGTCTTGGGAAAATTTTGATGAATGAAGAATAACTTTGCAATTTTTTTGCTGTAAAATTCTTTTTGCTATAATAAATGTTATTTCTTTCTTTCTCTCTTTCTCTCTCTCTCTCTCTCTTTCTTTAAAATTATTTTAATCTAATTTAGTAAGTTACTTGAGTAAATTTATGTTAAAAGTAGCCAGCCGACACGTTCCAAAGTAGACGGCCAACCCATTCCAAGAATCACAGGTAAATTAACCCTTTGTTGAAAACTAGTCTCACCAAGGTCAACAAACAATGAGACAACCCTAGCTTCTGGCACGCGCTTCTGATTGGTTGATAACTATTTGTGAAAAGTGCATGCCTTGGAGTCATCGAAAAAGTTAGATTTTATGATAATATTTTCACTTATACATACAGTGCTGATAAAGTAACGGGAGTGTTTGTAGTGAAATTGTGAAGTTTTCTATATATGGACAGTACATACTGACATCATAATAATTATATGTTATAATATTTTCTAGCTACTACGATAAATTTTAGTCAAATATGATATCAATGGCTATACCTAGTGCAATTTTTGCCATTGGAATTTTTTTAAGTGTTATTGTAGTCGAAAATGAAATGAAAATATATTTATTTTTCTTCTTCTTATAATTATTATTTTTTTATTATTCGTCATTCGATCTTATATTGCGATTTTATAAAAATGTACATATATTTTTATTATGAATAAAAAATGTCTAAGTATGTGATTTTCATTGTTAGTTACAAATTTAATTTCAAAATATGTAATATATCTACATCAATCTGTGATTTTCAATTTTAAGTTAAAATGTTTAATGTTAAAATTACTCAAGCTGTGAGTTATAGTAATTTTATACTATTGCAACTTAATCTGTGATTGTTTTATTATTTAACCTTTTTATTATTTTTTTAAATATAATCATTACTTGTCACTTCGCGAGTATTTATTTAGACACCTAACCACATTTAGACTCAACTGTACAAATCAAAATTAGAAACCCTTTATTATTAAATCTAGAGAGAATTAGTTTTTTGTCACCGCAGGGTGAAACGACCAAGTTTCAAAAAGTACTTGGGTGATTCATCCCGCGGGGCGAAACGACCCATTCAAAAAGAGCACGTGGGCGTTTCGACCCGCGGGACGAACCCTCGTAGGGTGAAACGACGCAAGACCCGCGAATTCGCTATAGCCTATGCGAAGAGAAAGGGTTTGCTAATCTTCGGATTTGTCATTGCTCCTTCATAAACATAAACATGTTTGGTTTGCGCTGTTATATTCGGCATGTTGTCTTGTTAGCACAATCTAACATTTTTAACGACTGTAAAATGAAGTGAAATCTTAAGCTGTTTATATTATTTTTAATGCACTAACCCGTACGAAGGACAATTTAAAAACCTATTTATCGGCCTGTACGTAATACAGAGAATATTGTTAAGAGGCTCGAAATTTCACTGATGCCGGTGAGTCGCCCATTAGCTCAGTTGGAAAGAGCGCTGGCACGGATAGCCAGAGGTCGCGGGTTCGAATCCCGGCATGGGTGGAATTTTTAGCCTCTAAATAGGATCTTAAGCTGTGCCTAATTTTAATTGTTAATTTAAAAAGTATACTTATATGTACTTCGATTTAAGAAATCATGGTTGTAATATTTGTCTGGTTGTGCAATAAAGTGTTCTCTATCTATCTATCTATCTATCTATCTATCTATCTATCTATCTATATGTATGTATTTTTTCATTATAATAAGATTTGTATACTATGATAAATTTTCTCCAAAGGTTTGATAGGTAATAAATTATTATCTATGGAACACCCGGACCCAAGTATTCAAATTGAATTAAAAATTTTAAATTGTGCGAACGAGACAGCTTGTCTCTCTCGATGCGGTACACTTGCCTGCTTCCCTGTATTTTCAGAAAATTCTATGAATTCTCAGACTCCTTGAAGCGAATAGCAATGCGTAATTATGGATTGACTGGAGACCACCGCTGCCATTTGTACAAATCAAGTACAAATGGTCTCAGTTCAAGTATTTCCTTGTTTGGGGTGTCTTAATCTGTAGCCAGGACAGAAAGTGATTGAATTATGTGGGTGTTTTTATTTATTAATTAAAACGTAATAACTTTTAACGGATTTTCTCCATGGATAAAAGTAAACTGACCACAGACATTTGAAGAGAGGCAACCGATGACACAACGGCGGGATCTTCTTCTTCTTCGGGCTATATTAGTCCACTGCTGGACATAGCACTCCCCTAATGAGCGCAAGGTTGTGCCATTTTTGGGGGGTAATGCCCATAATCCCCACGCTGGGCATGCGGGTTGGAGATCGCAGTTTGGTGGAATTGTACTGCAGGGGGCGCTGCTGCCCACCCCCCCGGTGTGTGTCCCTTAGTCGCCTTTTACGACACCCGCGGGAAGAATTTGGGTGGGCGGGATGATGTCGACAAATTCTTGCCGGAGTGGTCAGAGGTGGCAACTGACTGAAAATCTAAAAGGGGGAAAGGTCTTTGCCCTGCAGTTGGACACCCATATTATGAAAACTACATCAAATTTTTAATTAACAGACTCATGTCCCCTTCCCTAGTCACACGATGTCATACTTTGTTAACTCTCCTCCCCTCCCCCTTAAAGTGTGCCGTAATTGGTGGCTCCTATTAGTCAAACAAAATATTTTTCATTTCAGGATACTGGCCAGGAGATCGAGACGAATACGGGCTTCTCTCTATCCATGGCCGCGGCCATATACTCGACAGAAAGGCGTCATTTGGTGAAGAAGACAACTTAGAAGCGCTGCACTGCCAAGCCATGAAGGCCAGTTTTGGGTGGCTCCTAGCTCAAGCCAATTATCAAGGCTTCACAACGTACAATGATATCACATATCCACTATCAACACAAACACTTATAACCAATGGCAAACTCTGGTCTTTATATGCCTATCAGTTAAATACCATCGTCATGCACAACGACGAGGTCGATACGAACCCGAAACACAACGTCTGCTTTGGCACCAAGCCACTTCAGCTTTACGAGAGCTTCGAAAATGGCAAAGTTAATGGTCTGAATGAAGATGTCCTCAAAATGATAGTTCAGCTTTACTTGAACGCGCCTGAAGAACGCGAGAATGATATGAAGCCGTATTTGGGACAAGAGGAACAAATTGTAGCCGACATTGAAGACGACAATAGACGCTGCTGGCTTGAAGATGTATACAAGCACATAGTGTCAAATAGACCGAAACATTATTTGACGCCGGAAATATATCATTGGGAGTACATTTACAAGATTCAGCATAAAACTAGGTTCTTCGAGGCTAGGAGAAGGCCGTTTGAGCTTGGAGTGAATGAGTTCCACAGGAAATTGAGCGACCATCTTCCTCCCTATATTCCGAAGGTGTTGAGACCGTATCCTAAGAGTAAGAAGAAGTTTGAGACTACATATTACCCTGATGTTTAGATAATATTTATCATTGATCAATTATGTAGATTACTAATGCATAATGTAAATTAATTACAATTATATAAAATGTGCTTTTATTCCTCGTTTAAAACTCGATAAAACAGCTGTGGCACTGCGGATGCTGCAAAGTGGTTTAGATTAAGGCTGTTCTTACCTTACGTCTACGTTTACTACGTTTATTACGTCTACGTTGACGCATACTTAGATGACGGACATATTATATTAATATATTTTTGTTTTCCATGGAGAAAAAAAATTGGTAAGTACAGGATAAGTCCTGAATATCCATCAAATCCTCAGACCTATTATTTACAACTATTACTGTGAACACTGAACAGCTAGTTATCAATCGAGAACCAAGCCGGCTTTTGACTATGTATTAGTATAGTGCTCTGTGACTATGTATGGGATGTAATATAATTTAAATTATATCTTGAGGTATAGGTACCTAAATAAGTTATCGTATCGCTCGTTATAGACCCGAACTTCCGGTCAGTTACGTTACAAAATCAACGTCCTTTGTGTTTCGTCACATCCTTTTATGGTTTTCTTGTCTGTGAACCTCTTTAAAAAAAAAACAATGTCACATACACAGAACAGTCTAATATGTTTAGTCTGTGGCTCATCAGCTGTCAGGTCACTTTACTGACTTCACTCACTTTTCCATGTCAACAAAAGCAAAAACGTGGAATCGAAATGCATTGAAAAACTCGAAATATACTTATTATTACTATTCCCAATAAAAATGAAGAATCTATCCGTGTACGAAGTATCTTCAAAGCAGCTTGATGTGCATACGAATGATAATTTTATAGCATGTTATGGACATAACGAGGTAAATCCAGCTGGGGAGCTCTACCTTTGCTCTCATAACCTCGTTGTGAAGAATTTTGGTGAAGACGGCAAAGTAAAGTGGACAAAAGAACTCCCAGAATTAGATTCAAGCGGCAACCGACCTGTAAACGTGACTTTTTTGCCCTTAAACAACGCTCTGTGCGTAGGGTTATCAGACGGGCAGATTTACACTATAAGTGACTGTGGCAACAACTGTGAACTGGCTGGAGTATGCGACAATTGTTTATTGGTAAGTTGTTATTCTTAAGATTATGCAAGGTATGTCTATTAAATAGAAAATATTTCCACAAAACTGGCCAACAAGCGCAAGAGCATGGTTATTCAATAGACTGGTAACAACTTGGTAATAACTGTCTTGACACTACTACTAACGAATCACTATGCCTTTTTATGTACATGGTTATACAATTTGAATTACATTGCAATGCTAATTAGTTGACTATGAAAATGTATCAAATAACAGTTGAATACAAATAATCTTTATTTCTCCAAATAGCAGGTTTAGCTGTGCTAATATTACTCTAAACAACAACTAAGAATTTAGTAGATTTTAGGTCCTAGTTAGCTTATAGTGTAAAACTACACTTTAATTTCATTTAATTTCAATATAATGCAAAATCTTGCATCACAAAATTTTTATGATTTTTTTTGTGTATGTCTGAGAATAAGTCATAGGCTAATTAATATGACAAAGCATTGGTTTCGCAGTCTGCTTTTAAATTTTAATTTATAAAAATTTAAATTCAATTTCTTGAATGATCTAATTGCCGATCAATGCAATATATTAACTTTCCATCACATGCCCTTAGGCTATGGAGTGGAGTCCAGACCAAGAGCTGCTGGTCTTAGTGACTAGAGACATGAAAACAATTCTGATGTCTTGTATGTTCGACCCTATTCATGAGGTTCACCTGCTTAGCCAGGAGTTTGGAGAACAAGAGTTCATTACTGTTGGCTGGGGGAAGAAAGAGACACAGTTTCATGGCTCCGAAGGGAAACAGGCTGCTAAAACAAAGACAGAAGTTAGAGCTGGTAAGTGTAGTTAATGTTGTTATTGTATTCTGGATTAAAGAAACCTGCCAAGTGCGAGTTGGACTCGCATACTGAGTGTACACTTCAAATTTGATGGTAGATACTTACATAATATATTATAAATTGTTTTGGAATCGAGTCTGCCAGTTTTTTCTGAGCTTGACTTGAATGTATAGTTTCAGATTTTTTCCTGTATTTTTAGTAGACAACTTAATTTGCCTAATTTCATAGAAAACAGGAAGTACCAAAATGAATTATCAACACTATTCCCTAAGATACAGGTTTTGCCTAGTTTAGGGGATAGAAGACCGACACTGTGTTTGAACTCATGTTGTACAGCCTCTGCCTATTTTAAGTGTGTGCGTACCTATACTTTAGTCACTGTCTCTGTCATTTGATTGTATTTGTGTTTTTGCTATACTTATGTACAATAAAAAAATTATTATTATTATTATATAATTTTAATTTCCTTGAGTTTCAAAATAAGTTTTTTTTGCAGAATAGGCGGCAGTAGCTTTCTTTTTGTTAACTTAGAAGTTTAGTTATGTCACAAATTCGAGGGACTGTAGACTTGAGTATACGGTTTTAATTTTATCTCGATACCTCTGTGTGTGTTCGAGATAAAGAGTCTTGACAAACAGACAGACGGATAGACAGACAACAAAGTGAACCAACTAGGGGTTCCATTTATATTTTTGAGGTATGGAAGTCTAAAAAGGTAGAGACTAAAGCAGTTAGAAGGATGATTAATCACTAGAAAAAAACCTAAAATTTTCTTATACATAATGACAAACAGTACCTCAAGGTATCAATATAGTTTGATATGTTTTATTTTATGCTATCAACTTATTATGGCATTCAAGTGTGTTATAATGTCTTCAATGATTCTACAGATTATAATATCACCAATACCTCAAAATTGTAGCAATTTTAACCTTTTCAGATCCTAATGTCACAAACGACTGTGTCAAAATAACATGGAGAGGAGATGGTCAGTTGTATGCTGTAGGTTACACAGCAGAGGGCATTATAAGATTCAAAGTTTTTGACAGAGAAGGCCAGTTGCAATACACTAGTGAGAAACAGCAAGGTTTGGAGCCTATCCTATCATGGAAACCTAGTGGTAATCTCATAGCTACCACACAGAGACTACCGGATAAGTACTTAGTTGCATTCTTTGAGAAAAATGGACTTAAACATGGAGAATTCACTGTACCAGTAAATGAGACTACACTGGTTCAGGATTTACTATGGAGTTCTGACTCTGAAATACTTGCATTGCTGTGCTGGGATCAGTCTGATAATACACAGAATATCATGCTATTCACAACTAGCAACTACCACTGGTATATGAAACAAATGCTCAGCTTTACATCTGAGCAAAGTGTTAGCAAGTTGCTATGGGATAATGATTTTGATGTAGCAAATAATAAAAAATTACATGTCATACTCAAATCTGGGGAATTTTTCACCTACACATGGATTTGGACTGTAGATCATAGTGAAACCAACAGTGATGATGACAATGCAATTGTTGCTGTTATCGATGGAAAGAAAGTCCTCCTTACAGCTTTTAGACAGGCGGTAGTGCCACCACCAATGGCTGCATTGGAAATTGAGCTTAATACTTTTGTAAACTCAGTCCATTTTGCCCCAAAAAGTGATAAGACAGAAGGCGTTAATCCAAATGCTTTCTTTGTGAGCACCAGCGATTCCAAATTGGTGTTTTTTGAGCTGATAAATAAGTTTCCTTTGCAATACAAAACTACGAAGTCTATTTCAATTGAAGACGTCAATTTTCCTTTCAATTATTACAGTTGGAAATGGATAAACAAAGACACAGTAGTTAGTGTTCAAGTAGAAAATGGTTCTTTTAATTTACAAGAATACAACATGACATCTGATAAACTTACGCTGAAAAACACATGTTTTATACCATCAGCTGTGACTAGAATCCAGCACCACCCTGCTGATGCTAGTATGATATTCCTCCAGTTAAATAATGGGGAAATATTAGAGTACAACTCGGAAGAATGTGAAATTACCCCTCAGGATATTACATTCTCAACTTCTTGCCCGAAGTTTAGTGTACTAGAAATTGACCACCAACTACATTATTTAGGTCTATCTCATAAGGGGAATCTCTACTTGGATGACGCTCTTATCTTGAATAATGTGAGCTCATTCTTTGTGCACACCCATTTCCTTCTCTTGACAACACAGAAACACCGTCTTCTGTGCACAGAATTGTCTAAAGAAGGTCTAGATGCCATTAAAGAGTATCAAAAGAATGATTCAGCTCATATTTACAAAAGGAAGATTGAAAGAGGCGCAAAGCTTGTGATTGCTGTACCCAATGATACGAGGACGGTCTTTCAAATGCCTAGAGGTAACTTGGAAGCTATCCAGCCAAGACCACTGTCGCTTAAAATCATAGGAGGATACTTAGATAATCTAAAGTATTGGGAAGCATTTGATTTGATGAGAAAGCAGAGAATCAATTTGAATTTAATCTATGATCACGCGCCTAGTAAATTCATTAAACACGTCAATGTGTTTTTGAATGATATCAAAAACAACTCTTGGCTGAGTCTTTTCCTGTCGGATTTGGAAAATGTAGATGTCACAAAAACGATGTACTCGAGTAGCTATGCAAAGAGAACCACTGTAATCGATAGCGCATCAAAGATCGACAGAATATGTGATATTATTAGAGAAGAACTGTCTAATAGAGAAGACAAAGAGCAAAAAATCTTGCCGCTTCTAACTACTTTTGTCAAGAAAAACTCTGTCACTGATTTAGAAAACGCTCTGACGATAATTAAGACACTCAAAGAACATGAATCCGCTGGGTCTAAATTGCCCGTAGGATCGGATGAGGCTTTGAAGTATCTCCTGTATATGGTTGAAGTGAACCAACTATTCGACATTGCATTAGGAATGTACGACTTCGACTTAGTCCTATTAGTGGCTAATAAGTCACAAAAGGACCCCAAAGAGTACATCCCCATGCTAAATGAACTAAACAAGATGGAGGAAAACTTCAAAAGGTTTACTGTGAACAAGTATCTAAAAAGGTTCGACAGAGCTGTAGAATGTTTAGCGAAATGCGGCCCAGAGAAGTATGGAGAGCTAAAGTCGTTCATAAAGTACCATAGCCTATACAGAGAAGCACTACAGCTCTTCACACTGGAGGAAGAAATATACAAGCAGATTGCTGAAGATTTCGGTTTGTTCTTGAAACTGAAGAAACAATACACAGAAGCTGGTATTATTTATCGTAGAGCGAATAACACTGAAAAAGCTGTGGAATGTTTCAAAGATTCTTTGGAATGTGAGATGGCCATTGAATTAGCCCATACTTGGCCTGCAGAGCAATTTGAAGATTTGTGCAGGTGAGGCTACAATGTTTTTAGGTAGATAGGTACATAGAGAACACTTTATTGCACAATCAGAAAAAAAAATTACAATCATGCGTATTTAAATGTAAGTAGGTACTGCCTGGAAATAATGTGACATTATATGCTCAGATTACATAGGTATAGGTCCCACAGAAAGATGTCAGAGAGAGAGAGAATTGACTTAATATCGCCCACCCGTTCCAACCACATACTGACGATCTCTGGCACGGATATGTGTAGCCACCTCAGACGTGTAAGATTTTATTACAATGTTTTCTTTCACCGTTACATATTCGCACATTCTACTGTTTTTTTTTCGCACATTTGCAATTTTTTGCCTCTAACTAGGTTTTTAAAATTTGTACTGTACCTCAATGTCTTGATTGCATGCTTCAGCATCCGTTTTTGAAAAGCCCATCTTCAAGAGAAGGCTTGCGACATCTAGTGGGATGTCGGATAATTTATAATTATTATTGAACCTATTCCAGAGAGTTGGTTCAAGGTCTCCAAGAAGAAAAGCGGCATAAAGAGGCTCTAACAATATTGGAGCATCACTGCAGTCGTAAGGAGGCTGCCGTCACGTATGCAGTCGATAGCGGCCAGTTTAGAAGCGCCTTGAGAATTTGCTCGCAGCACGGCCGAGAAGATTTGAGAAGTAAGTTTTACTGCAGACTTCTCCATTCGTGTTAATTTTGTCACTGATCTGAATTTGAAGATATTTTATTGAACGGCGTAATGTTATTAATTTCTACCGACCTTTTGTGGTGAAATTGGGCTTCTTCGCAATACAACATGAATTCGACAATTAATTCGATGCAAATATCTGCTGATGTCATTGTTATAGATAAACGTGTTTGTTAATAAATTATATTTAATTTAATTTTGTACATAATGGGGTAATATGTGTTAGCACCACGTCTGTTCAAGTAAGAGGTGTGAGATACTACTCTGGCCACCTACTAGTGTTGTCTCATACCTTCCAGATGACGTTATCATACCTGCGTTGCTAAGGGACCACGCGAACGTGCAAGAGCTCATCTCGTCCAACTGGACCACCTTCATGCGGTACAGACAGAGACTGCAAGTAGTCAGAGAGAACAAGGCTAAAAGCCCTGTCCAGATATACGACCAATCGTTCGTCAATAAGGACAGCGATTTATACTCGGATGCTGGCAGTACTATTGCCTCGTCTAACTCTAGAAGTTCAAAGTAAGTAGCCCAACACCTTGTGTCTTTTTAACCGGCAAGGAGGAGGTCCTCATTTATACGTTGACATATATATTTTAAATTTCGCGATAATTCAGATTCCATTTATTATTATTTAAAAAAATATATAATAACATTATCTGATTTATAGTGGAGTTTAATTTCCACTACGCCCTTTATTCGCTCGACGCAGTGATCTTGGGCCTGTTTCATAAACTTATAATTCACGGTATACGTCAATTCGATGGATGAGTCTTCCTACTTGTTAATCTATCAATGGGTTGATCGGCTTTGTAATGTTCTACATCGCAATAAACCATAAATTGTGGTTCTATGAAACAGGCCCCTGGGAATAGTAAGCTATCGAGTTTGACGTAGACCGATCATCATCATCATAATCAGCCGATGTCAGTCCACTGCTGGGCATAGGCAGTAGAACGATACGAAGAGAGAAAGAACGAGATGGCGCGTTTTCACTTAGATTGTTATTTATTTATTTTGCTGTTATTTATTTTAATTGTGGGCACGAGGTGCTCAACTCTCGTGAGCACCTCGTGGAGGGTGCGGCCGCAGCATTTTTCGGACTTTCGGGATACCAAATAACGTTACACTTTCATGGAGTCGTTTAGTAAAACTCCATGAAAAAGTAACGTAAGTCTTAGTCTTAACATTGAACTTAAAGTAAATTCAATGGTCTTAGCACACACGTCCGTCCTAATCCGCTGCTCCAGCCAAGTGATCGCTGGGCGAGTGTATGGTTGGCTCGCCTTTCGCGCATCGTGTTCTTTGCCAGCCATCCCAAAAATGGCAAAAACCCAACACCGAACGGAGCGTTGAAAAGGCGAGGCAAGGTAACACGGGCGGAGGCGAGAGCTTCATCTACTTCTCGCCGTCGCGTCGCATCGCGTCCTCTTGCTTCCGAGAGAATGTGGAACTACCAGAGTGTCGCCCTGCCTACTAAATGATTATGTGTGTGGTGTGACCGGTCGTTGCTGTCGGGTCGCAATGCCTTTATCGCTCACTGACCAAACTTTTTTCAGTCGCACACACCGCTCGAGCAAGAACCGGCGTAAGCACGAACGCAAAGTCGCCTCGCTCAAAGAAGGCTCCCAATACGAGGACGTGGCTCTCATTATGGCTCTGCACGGATTGGTGACGGCCTCGTTTGGCTTCCGGCTGCAAGTTCGGGAGCTGTGTGTGACTCTCAATTGCTGTGGGAGGGACAAGGAGGCGTTTACACTACAGGTATTTGTAGCCGAGTGGTATCTAAAAATGGACGTCGTCGTTGCTTTGCAGTGTCTTGGCGATGGCCAGTTTTTTGGATGTTATGTTAAAGTTACACTTAATGATACAGTTTTCGTCACGCGAGAGATTTTGGTCATATCCAGATTCATGATGTATAATTATCATGATACGTTTTACATGAGGCGGTTCTCAATTCGTAGTATAGGGCTATTTCTTTCCGACATTACTTTACTGCACTCTCCCAGGCGATGCAAGCATGTACTTTTCAAACATGCACAAATCCTGTAGTAATAGCGTCAGGATGACCTCTCAAATGAACATTATTGTAGATCAGTTTTAGGCATGTACCTACATGTTGGGGTTTTATTACAGAAAAGTCTTGAAAAACTCCTGCTGGTCATGAAAGACAGCCTAAGAGACATCTGGACACCCGAACTGGTCTTGAAGGCTGCCAAAGCAGATATTGAAGCTCGCAACGTCCCAGAAGGGTGCCATATTCTACCACAGGGTATTGCTACACTAGGTAAGACAAACTACAGAATAATTTACTAGGCTATCCCAGTGAAATAAAATTTACAATAGGTACAGAACTGTACTAAAAGTATTGCACGCACATGTTGCAACATATTTCCCATTGAACTAATATAGAAAATGTCTGAAGACCTGACATCTCTATTCATTTAAAATAAAAGTGAACCCGGTCAGTGATTGCTATAAAAATGACGTTCTAAAGATGTATGACAATTTTATGACTTCATCCAGTCATAATATCGACTGCACGCGGTCATAAGTTAATATTAACTGCATGCAGTTGTGCCTTCCACTTCGGGAGGTCTGCTACAGTCGTGTAGAGACGCCGCATGCTGTGTGCATAACACTCGGTTCCTGGCCTATATGCTTGGCGTCAGTCTACTGCGTGAAGTCAGACCCGACTGCAGACAATTGCATGCATTTGAATATAGCGACTGCGTGCAGTCGCTGATGCCACTTACGGTTGTTGTGGTACAGTACATCTGATGTCAGCCTAACTAGTGGCTAGAATTGAAAAGAATGATTACAGAAGTGACAGTCTGAATTGGGCCCTGTGCTCTCCTAGAGGGCCACAGAAAATAGGCATAACAATGAAACATTTATTTTCCAGAACCGCGCTTACGGATAGCACCAGTGATTGAAGACGTCAATTGGAAGTTAGAAGGTTTTGATTTTTGATATCTATAAATTAAGAACAATTTTTAAAAACATGTACATGTAATAAAAATTAAGTTATGTGTGTAAATGTTATTACTAATTTAATCTTCATCTCTCTCTCTCTCTGGGGTCGGTCCCTCATGTCTGAGGATCGTGGTCAGCCTCAGGGTTGCATCTGGAGCGGATGATTTGCCTCCATCGGGATCTGTCCAACGCGTCTCTTACTACCGTGTAAAATTTGGAGGTCGACGAATCTTTAACTTGATCCGTCCACCTTGTTGGTGAGCGACCGCGCGATCTTTTGCCCTCGGTGTTTCCAACCACTACCAATTTTTCCAAACTTTCGTCACCTCTGCGCATTGTGTGGCCGAAATATGAAAGGATGCGTTGTTGGCATATGGTGGACAAGCGAGTTTTTATTTGGAGCTGGGTTAGGATAGATGCATTGGAGCGTTTCGCTGTCCAAGGTATTCTCAGCATTCGTCTCCAGCACCACATCTCGAATGCATCTATTCTTTGTCTTTCTCGGGCCAGGATTGTCCACGTTTCTACTCCATATAGAAAGATAGGGAATACCAGAGCTCGTATCAATCTGATTTTAGTTTTGATACCAATTCCTCTTTTCTTCCAGATGTTGCTTAAACGGGTTATAGCATCCTTTGGCATAGCTTCATAATAAGTTAATAATAATCAGTCTGTTCAAATGGTTATAAAAGATTTTAGTACATGAATTGAAACATAAAGTATTAGGTATTAACCAGTTCTATCGACGGTTCACACAAGCATTAAAACACCGGGGAGAGCAGAAGTAACATTCAAAATTTACCATGCTAGGGCTTGGCAGAGCAATAGCTCGTGAAGTCACTGTATCAAACACTACAACTCTGAAGAACTCTTTCAGATCAAATGCTTTGTCTACATACAATATATTGTTGACTACAGGGGCACCACACACACACATATGAGCATTATCAAGAAACTCAACCAATGTCCATGGGATTAAATTAGGTGCATAAAAGAGCTTCTGTTTCAAAACTACTTTTGATGCTATCTGAACAAGATTGCTGATGCAGACATCCCATGGAGAGTGTGAGGTTTCTTCAGTTGCCACTTCTTGGATGTGGAAGGTGTTGGATGATAGATCAATGTATTCTAAACAACATTGCATAAGGCTGCAGGGCAGGGAAGACAGCTGATTGTTGGATATTGTCAGGTACCTGAAAGTAGAAAAATTTGGGTAACTGATGGTTTCTGAATTGAAATTTTCAGTAAGTAAATAGTTATGAAACATTCTTATATAATGTCTTCAGATTGCACATAGAAATTTTGGTCACATAGATAGTCAAGTACTTTGTTAAATTTTAGTCCAGGAACTGGCTGAAGTCATAATAATCCAGACCTTACCTTAAAGTGCTTATTCGGCCTAATGTTGCTGGAAGGTTTCTCAACAAATTTTTATCCAGTTTTAATGTGACAAGTTTCTGCAATTTCCAAATGTCTTTTGGTAGGTACTTCACCTGATTCCCAATCAAGTCCAATAGTTTCAAGGATTTTGTAATCTGTAAAGATGGTATTGATGAAGTCTATATACAATGTCCCATTTGAATGTTTGTCTGGACAAATACTTTATGCTTATTAAAATTTAATAGATTATGTCACTTGCCTGTGGACCTAATAACCATCTCCAGTCAATCTCATCTTTTACCCCAAGTTTATTATTTGCCAAATACAGCTCTAATAAACTTGGCATCTGTCCTGTAAATAAAATTATTATCAAGAATGAAATGATTAAGAAATATATGTTTCGAGTTGCAGGACAAACTTGAGGTATTGATAATCTTGGATTTGCCGATTAATAAAGTAGGTCCTGGCTTAATTTGTGAATAAGCAAAGGTTGATGCAAGCTGTATCTAAATAACAAATTAAACAATCTTTACCAAATTCAGGAGGTATTTTCTCCACTTCGTTGTTGCTTAGATCTAGGACAACCAATTGACGAAGCAATAGAATGTCTCTACGAAAGTTGCACAACTTCAAACTACTCATAACCAGAGATTCTAGAGTTCTAGGCAAACCTTTAGAAGGAAATTCACTGCGGTCTTTAATAACCAGCTTTGTTGGGGCAACATTGCTTGCAGTAACACTGATGTTGGACAAATTTGTCAGTACTAGTCCCTTAGTGTCACCAGTAATGCATGATTTCAGTAATTTCATGAAGCATTTCAACTGTATAGGTTCACATTTTATGCACAAGTCGTGCGGTGGATCCTCAAATCTGATTGTAGATTTGCCTTCATTGAGACACCTCACGAAGACTTGTTTTATGCTCTTAACTTTATATTTAATCCCAGTCTTGTTTGTAGTGGAGAAATGTATGATGAAGTAGTCCGTTTCGCACTTAGTCTCTTTTCCGATGGCTAGTGTGGATTTGAGAGACTTGCCGCTTGACCGGATATTAAGGTTGTTATGTAGTCTATTTACAACTTCCACGTTACACTGTAGTTTCATTGCGAATAAACAACAAAAACACAAAAAACTGAACCAAACAACTATCAACCCACACGCAGTGACACAAATTAGAAAAGCCCACAGAGTATATAAACACAAAAGCCAACCAACCAGCACCAATCACAATATTCGCGCGTTGAACTTCTAACTTCTGCATGTCAAATTTATTGTTCTGTGCAAAGAGTATTTAACTGTGGGTTGGCCTAGATTTAAGGCCCCAGTACACAATGGCCCATACTGGCCCACTGCTCTTCATTGCCATTGTGTACAGAGGGCAATGCCTATCGTTCGTGGCGCGCAATCGGGCAGTTGTCGGTTTTTTGGGCACATAGTCCTAGCAGCTATGAAAAAAAGCTGCATTTTATGATGAAAGCAAGCCGCTTTGCAAATTGATAGTAGGGACAAAAATAAGCGATTTGACCCGCAGGCCGCAGCAGCAAAAGTTTCACCCCTTAGGAACAGAGAGGGCGCCACTTCTTTGAAAAACACTTTAATATTTATATTACAGAATATTTAATATTTATATAAATAGAATATTAAATAAACTCAACGCATTTAAAGAAGAAAATGACAAATCTCGTGGCTTACCATTTTTTTAAATATTATGAACTTTAATCATGAAAAATTGGTGGAGCGGTTTATTTTATAAAAAACTTTGAAGTTTTTTTAAAATAAGTGGCGCCACCTGTGTTCCTAAGGGATGTAAGTATTGCTGCAGCGGTTAAAATCGTTAATTTTAATCCTTACTATCACTACATGAACCGGTGTCAAGCTGCGACAAATCCAGAAGATAGGCACTTGGAATGTGCGTGGCTTACTACACCCAGGAAAACTTACCATCTTAGAAAGGGAGATTACCAGATGCGAACTCGACATCTGTGGATTGAGCGAGACCCATTGGAAGAATAACGGACATTTTCTCACCGATACTCACGCCATCTATTTTTCGGGCAACGACACCAACAGCCAAAATGGAGTAGCCTTCATGATTCCCCTACTGCAAAGAAACTGCGTGATGGGCTATGAACCAGTCAGCGATAGAATACTGAGTATTAAACTCAAGGCTTCGCCGGTAAACCTGAAC
The DNA here is from genome assembly GCA_934045075.1 of Yponomeuta sedellus. Lineage (NCBI taxonomy): Eukaryota > Metazoa > Arthropoda > Insecta > Lepidoptera > Yponomeutidae > Yponomeuta > Yponomeuta sedellus. Next base: position 14,834,028 of record OW203734.1, read on the forward strand.
CTCATACAGGTATACGCCCCCACCAGCACTGCCAGAGATGAGGTTATAGAAGCTTTCTACACTGAACTAGAAGCGACAATGGCCAAGATCCCTAACCGTGAAATCCTTGTGATCTTAGGAGACCTGAACTCGAAGATAGGAGCTAACTCTCACCATCTTAGCAACAGTGTAGGGAAGTTTGGACTTGGCAATAGAAACGAAAGAGGTGAGCGCTTAATCCAATTTGCCACTGAAAACAACCTTATGATAGCAAACACTCATTTTCAACATCATCCGCGAAGACTTTACACATGGACATCACCAGATGGAAACTACCGCAACCAGATTGACTACATATTGATAGGATCACGCTGGAGAACATCCATCAGAAACGTACACACGTTACCTGGCGCCGATTGCGGATCAGATCATCAATTACTGGTAGCGAAGCTCAAATTGAAACTGCGAGCAGCCAGGAAACTCGACAAACACAGACGGATCGAAGTGAAGGATAGCTCAAAGTTCCTATTAGCTCTAGAACAGAACTGGTCCGAATGGTCAGGTGTGGATCATAAAAATGAGTCAGCTGATGGATTATGGGATCGAGCCAAAACTATTATTGTTGCTGCAGCCGCGGAGTCCAACTCACAAATAAGCTCGCGAAAAAAGCAACACTGGATGACCGACGAAACCCTCAACTTAGTTGAAGAGAGACGACAAATGAAGGCACAAGGAGTCCAAGTCAAAGATCTAAACCGCAAGTCTGCTGAGATACAAGCTGGCTGCAGAAGAGATCAGAATGCATACCTTCGCAAGATGTGCGAAGAGGTCGAATTACATGCAGATAAGCACCAGACCAAAGACTTGTACCACAAGATCCGTGTCCTCACAAAGTCACTGTGCTCCAAAACATGGGCAATTGAAAACAGTCGTGGAGAAGTAGTTACCGAGCTGGATCAAATCTCAGAATCCTGGAGAAGCTACTGTCAATCGTTGTTTGATGACCCGCGGTCACGAGACTTTGACTCTACAGAGCCCATAATTGGAGAACAAGAGCCTGACATTTTGCGATCAGAGATAAAGGCCGCCATAAAACATCTCAAAAATGGAAAAGCTACTGGAAGAGATGACCTCCCTATAGAAACCATAAAAGCCTCAGGAGAACATGGCATCCATATATTTCATACCATCTGCAACAAAATATGGCAAACAGGGACATGGCCATCAAAATGGGCTCATACAGTCTTTATACCTCTACATAAAAAAGGGTCGACAAAAAAGTGCAACAACTATCGCCTTATTGCATTAATATCTCATGCAAGTAAAATTCTATTGCACATCCTAAACGAACGACTGAAAGCCTTCTTGTCAAAAGAAATCGCGCCAGAACAAGCCGGTTTTGTAAAAGGAAGAGGTACCAGAGAGCAGATCCTAACAGTGCGCCAGATTATAGAGAAGGCTAGAGAATTCAACAAGCCTACTTACATATGCTTCGTTGACTTCTCAAAGGCGTTTGACTCTGTCAAGTGGCCAGTTCTTTGGGACACTTTGCTGCGAATGGGAACACCAAAACATCTAGTGCACCTGCTCAGAAAGCTGTACGAAGAGGGTACTGCATCAGTCCGGACAGACGAAGTGATGTCCAGAAGCTTCCATCCTAGTGCAGGTGTACGCCAGGGGTGCATTATCTCGCCGCTACTTTTCAATACTTATACCGAGCTAATAATGCGGATTACTCTCGACGAATGGACTGATGGCGTTTCGGTTGGTGGCCAAACGATCGCAAACTTGCGCTACGCAGACGACACCACACTGTTTGCAACTAGTGCAATCCGTATGGAAGAACTCCTTCTCAAAATGGAACACGTTAGCCTGAATTTCGGGCTGAAGATCAACCGCAGCAAAACCAAGATGATGATTGTAGACCGAGCTAACGATAACTCACCCGAACATCCTGAAATCGCGAATTGCGAAGTGGTCCAATCATATATCTATCTGGGTGCACTGATCTCAAACAACGGTGGATGCATAGAGGAGATAAAGCGTCGCATGGCTATCACTAGATCGGCAATGGACAAGCTCAAAAAAATATGGAAGAACCGCAACATCACAAAAGCCACTAAGACCCGGCTTGTTCGTGCGCTTGTGTTCCCCATATTTCTGTACGCTGCGGAAACGTGGACGTTGCGGGAAGTTGAGAAAAAGAAGATAGATGCTCTGGAAATGTGGTGCTGGAGGAAAATGCTGGGAATATCGTGGACTGAATTTCGTACCAACGCCTCCATTCTTCAAGAGCTCGGCATCAAACGCCTCCATTCTTCAAGAGCTCGGCATCAAACAGCGTCTATCGACTTTGGTCCAAAGTCGAATCCTGCGTTTCTTCGGCCATGTATCTCGGCGAGATGGTAGCTCCATTGAACGAAATGTGATGCAGGGAAGGGTAGAAGGCACTAGAGCTCGGGGAAGAGCACCAATGCGATGGACCGACCAAATAAAATCTGCGGTTGGGAAACCGTTGCACGAATGCACTAAAGCAACATGGAGCCGAAAGGGATGGCAAGGCATCGTGAGGCGAGCAACATCCGCCACAGATAAAGATACTTCATGAGGGCCACGACCGCTCTGTCAGGAGCGTATCGACGAAGAAGAAGATCACTACCTGATATGGCTAGCTTCCATCACAAAAATAAATTCCTTTTCTTTACAGTTACTACGACGCGATGGCAATGACACCGCTTTTCCAGCACACATAAACCTAAATATTTCCTAAACTATTAAATATATTGGCATGATGTTTAATATTTTTATTCAATGCAATATTAAATTTCTAACTATATGAGTCGTAAGAAACATACCCTCTTCATATAATTTTATTGCATAAAAACTGAAAGGACATTGTCCATTTTGGGCTATACGTGGACAGAATGAAAGAGAAAAATCGAAATAACCCCTGATTATAATTAATTTCTAAACGAATATTTTTGCTTATCATGTTGTATCAATCAACATTTTAAACAGTTACAAACTACAGTGCGTTCACATTAACTTGACGCGTGAGAGAATTGGTAACAAGGACATAACATGTGAATTAGCTTTTGGACCTTATCGGAAGATGGTAAAACAAGCCCTCAATCCTTTTATTATCCCCAAGTAATGGGAATGATTTCTTATTTAACATGGTAACAGTAAACATCTCAGTGCTACCAATTCTCTCACGCGTCAAGTTAATGTGAACGCACTATAATAAGAATTTTATCTCAAATCCAGTCTTTATTCTGTCAACCAGCCTTGATTTTTATTTTGGTGTTGCTTTTTAAATAATTTAATTAGTCACAAATTGCACAGAAAACAATTTGGAGTCTCTAATGCAACGCGTTTTAGTATTATTTGGGTAAAAAATAATGCACACTAATGCAACGGCATTATAATACTTGCTAGATGTGTCGTATTCAATTATTGGTATGATAAAATGATTAAAATAAATAATCTGGATTTAAGGGTAAACTATTTATTTATGGCAACACTAGACAAAATAATTGTTTGAATTGTCATTGTTACCGGCTAAAACAAACAGAACGATTCATTCATTCATTGTTTTTGCTGTTTCTTTGCTTCTCGTGAATATTGTTTGTTTTATTACTACTTTGGCTTGTTAAAATGGATCCCGATTCTTCGTTATCAATGACCCCGGCTCAACTACGGATTTTGTACCGGACTTACTTTGTGGTACTTACCAAATAAAGCAAGAAAATCATAGGACACTTTTTTTTTCATATCTGTGGCACTGCACGGTTTGTGCTTTTGCCAGTGTCAAGTAAGGTAGGGAAACTCTAAGTATTTACAAGGAAATGAATGCACGAAATTTGGAAAGGAATTAAAATCAGTTCAAGAATATATTTATACTTATATACTTATACCATAAATACTTATGAAGGAAATAATATCTTACACAAATAAATGAATACTAATACTAAATTTTTACATTGTTTGTACATAAGAAATCCACTATACATTGATAAATTTTTACATTACAATTAAATAAAAGGCATGACACAGATGATGGGAAAGGAACATGAAGGGAGACAAGGGCAGTGAAAAAACAGGAATGATCATAATTTGGACAGGAGAAAAGAAGATGATTTACGTCTCCCAGTTCAGCGCCACAGGCACAGCCAGGATCCGGCACGATGCCAAGCCTAGAAAGATGGGCCGGAGTGCATGTATGACCCAATCGTAAACGTATGAAGATAGAGGTGGATCTCTTGCAAAACTTGACACTAGAAAACCAAGGTCTCGCCGGTATGCAGGGCTGGATGTTCCGGTAAAATTTGCCTTTGGAAACATCTTCCTCCCAGAGCCCATTCCAGGAATCCTGTAAATAAACTCTAGGAAGAGAACCCAGATCGTAAGAGTAATTGAAATAGGGAAACATATCACCACATTCAACAGCTTCATTAGCCAGTCTGTCAGCTCTCTCGTTCCCTATTATTCCAGAGTGAGATGGTATCCAGGCAAAAATCACAGAAAGATTTCTCAATTTGCAATTAATTAACAAACTGCGAATTTTAAAAATTATTCGGTGATTTAATGAATAAAAAGGGAATTTTGATAAAGCCTGAAGGGAACTCAGCGAGTCGGAAAAAATTATGGATTCCTTAAGAGCCGTTAAAAGAATATATTCAATAGCTTTAAACAACCCAAAACATTCTCCAGTATAAACCGAAGATTCAGGAGGCAGCTTAATTTTTTGCACAATGTTGTACTGTGAATGAAACACACCCACTCCAACGCAACTATCAGGATGTTTTGATGCATCTGTGAAAATGGTGTGCCACCCCTGAAATTCATTGTCCAAGACGTTAATGAACTCATTTTGACAGTTGACATCTTGTTTAGATATACCTACTTGAAGTCTAATATTTGGCGACAAAATTATAGAATCATAGGAACAGTGAAATATTGGCATCAATTTATACTGTTGTATCGGAGCCTCAATAGAATTAAATTTGTTGTAACTCTTAACAAGGCAGGGACTTCTTTTATGCCTCCAATACTTCGATTTTGAGACTAGTTCTGACAGCCTACGAAGTTTATTGTGCAAGGGATGGTTTAAAAGTTGTAGACATCGGCTGAAGAATCTGTCCGACAAATATTGCCGTCGTAAGGTAAGTGGTGGCTCACCACACTCTACCTGTAAGCAACATATTGGTGAAGATTTCATAGCCCTTGAAATAATTCTAAGTGCCTTCGACTGTTTATCTTCCGATTTCTGGAAGCCAGCAGCACTACCAGGCTCTAACAAGAAGGTTCCATAGTCCAGTACACTCCGTATTAGTGCATTATAAGCGAAAAAGGATGGGCATCCCACCAAACCCCTGCAAGACATCTAATAATATTTAAAAGACGTTCACATTTGGCTGAAATATACAATGAGGAAGTCCTGTAAGTTGAGAGTCTAGAATAACCCCTAAAAACTTTACTTCTTTTTTAACAGGAATGGGAGATTGATCATACTGTACAAGGATATTCGGAGGTTTTCTCATTCTAGAAAATAAAACCAGAGTGCTTTTGTTAACAGAAAGCTCTAAACCATTACTTGTTAACCATTGCTGAAGCAGAGACAAGGAGGAGGTCATGGTAGAGCACATAGACTCAATTGAATGTCCGGATATATACAAAAGCAGATCATCAGCATACTGAAGAACCTCTACTTTGCTGCAAAGGGAACATTTTAAATCGTAAGTATAAATGCTATACAGAAGGGGTGAAAGAACCGAACCTTGAGGAAGACCTCTCCAAACTAATCTAGAAATTGAATTGTCCTCTATATATACACTAATCGACCTTTCAGAAAGAATATTTATTATAAATTTAACTAACAAAGAAGGCACATTTAATAAATTAAGTTTGTTTCAGAACAGAGACATGAACATTATCATAAGCTGAACGGATGTCCAGAAAAGCAGCAAGAACTGATTCATTATTTGTGAAAGCTAAACGGATATCAGTTACTACAATACTTAAACTGTCCATAGTACCCCTGCCCTTTCTAAACCCATACTGTGACGCAGATAACAGATTATTGCTTTCAATAAACCACTCTAGGCAAATTTTAACAAGATGCTCAGCAATTTTTGCTAAAACATATGACAGTGCGATCGGGCGGTAAGAAGAAGGATCATTAGATGGCTTGTTTGTTTTCAAAATAGGGATAATGGTCTGAGATTTCCATGAGAAAGGGATGTTATCTGAGACCATAATGGAATTTATCAATTCAAGGTAGGTTAAAAGTGTATTATCATTAAGATTAACAATGAAGGAGTATAGAATCCCATCTTCACCAGGAGAAGAATCCTTTACATGAGAGAGTACACCTTTTAATTCATCTAATGTAAAAGGGGAATTCAAATTAGCTTTATTACTACTAGACTCTATGGAGGGGGTAAAATTTGCTCTATTACTACTAGACTCTATGGAGAGGGTTGAACTTTGTTCTGAAACAAAAGGAGGTGCCATGTGATCCATAAATTTATTAGCCAGGTCGAGTGTAATTTTTGGAGGAGGGGAACTATTAAAGGCTGATCGAAAACGCCGTATATTCTGCCAAACAACAGCTGCGGAAATGTTAGGACTGATAGATGAGCAAAAACTTTGCCATCCTTCATACTTATTTTTTTTTAAGAAGTTTTTTAGTAGCATGAGAGACTTATAAATACTTGTCGAAATTCGCAGGGGTCATAGCCGCACAGTATGTTTTCTCAGCGTCTTTTCTCCTTTTTGCAGCCTCCGAGCATTCACTATCCCATCAAGGCGGAGAGGGAATTCTGCCAGGAGCACCATTTTTTATTGGGAAAGTCTGGTCTGCAGCTTCAACCAAAACTCTTGCAAAAATGTCAGGATCATCAATACATTCAGGTTTGCATTCTGCAAGTTTTTGTTCAACAGATTGACTATAACTATTCCAATCAGCATTGCCAATTCTATGTTTTATGCGTGGTTTGTGAATGTATTTTGAAGCTAATGGATTTTGAAAGGGAAACGAAATTATTAATGGGAAATGATCACTACCATATGCATGAGTTAAGGGAGTCCAAGATAGAGTAAGGGCTAAATCAGGAGTACAAATTGAAAGGTCTGGAGCACTAATACCCTCATTAGGCTTTGTTATCCGAGTTGGTAAACCATTATTTAGAATACAAAGGTTGTGTTTATGAATTATGTCTAGAAGTTGTGTCCCATAGTGGGATGATATAGAGCTTCCCCACGACTGGTGTTGGCAATTAAAATCTCCAGTCAACAAAAAGGGCTTAGGTAGTACAGAAATTATATTATTTACATCTGAAAGGATATTTACATTGGGCTTGGAAAAATATAAAGAGACTATACAGATACTATTTACAATAGCGGCGACAACAGATATGTCGTCACTGTGAGATGGGAGGGTGACAGCAGTATAGGAGATAGAGTTTTTAATAAGTATGGCAACTCCACCATACCTATCATCTCTATCATCTCGAAGACAGGCATAGCCAGGGACTCGAAATAGTGAACCTGGTTTTAGCCATGTCTCAGAGAGAACAATAGAAATTGGATTATGTTTATTAAGAATATAAATTAAGTCAGACTTTTTGCTAGTGATACTTCGGCAATTCCACTGGACAATCTTGGTTTGATTGGCCATGGTTACATAGGGAACTTATAAAATTGAGGAGTGCGGCAACGTTGGACGGTTGTGAATTGCGGGAATCGACAGGGGATAATGCTTTAATAAGCGCAGAGATAATTTCTAAAATATTTGTTTCAGGCCGATTTTGTGGAAGAGCGCAACCATTTGAGGGAGAAAGGGCATTGTAATCAGCTGTAAGGGACTGATGTGCAGCCCGATCGTATCCATTTCCTATTTTCGGTGGCGTACGGGGCTTTAAAAATACAGTTTTTTTGTGAGATTTTGGAGTAGATGGGCCTATGGTTTGATGTTGAGCATGGAAGGAAGGGGCAGATGCTGCAACCTCTCGGAAGGATTTGGTTACTGATGGGTGTAATTTAATTGCCTCAGAGTATGAGGTACAGTTTTGGGCCATGTAAATCTTAATTCTCGTTTGTCTTTCATACTCAGGGCATGCTTTATCTGTCGCAAAATGGTTACCATTGCATGAAAGGCAAGTAGCATCATCACACTAATGTTAACAGTATCGCCAGAGTGGTCTTGACCACACTTGTAACATCGGGGTTTGGAATTGCACTTAATTTTTGTGTGACCGAACCTACAACAATTAAAACATTGTATAGTCGGATAGCTATACAGCTCCACCGGAAGGGCGTTATAACAAGAGAAAACCCGTTTGGGTAGTACCTGACCATCAAAGGTAAGGACTACTGTTTGTGATGGCTTCCACTCGGGTACTGGACCATGGACCTTGTAATTAAACCGCCTAGCTTTGATGATCTTGCCACATCCAATGGGGCATGCTATATTGTCAATTATGTCTTCGGGAGACCACTCAGTGGGAACTCCACGAACAACACCAATCCTAGTAATACTGAATGTGGGAATGAAGGCTTTAAACTTCTGTTCAGTTAAATCTGAGTCTGATAGGAACGCATTAGCGTCGTTGTAGTTGGAAAAAGATAAACTCAACTTGTTTCTTCCTAAGCGCTTAACACTGCCATTTATAATATTTTTGTAACATCTCCTTTTCAGGTACTGACCAAAGGATATAGGATGGAGTGTGGTCGCGGAGGAATCTCCGGAATCCCTCTGAACATGAATTGTAAATGGCTGAACATCAGTTGCTTCGTAACGGGTCCTGCCGACCTGAGGCTGCTGCTGGGAAAAAGGCTGTTCTACAACCATATTAGCTGTGGATGTTGTGGATTTTGTAGAAGTAAGATGGTGTATATCATCTTTAATACAGTTGTCGCTATCACATGAACAGTTTTGACCATTATTGTTGTCCTTATTTTTATGATGCTTCCTCTTCTTATTACAATGCTTACATATTTTACGGGTAGCTCTGGTTCGCTTTCGCTTATTTCCTTCGGATCTCTCCGATGCATCCGTATCCATATTACTTGAGTCCATAATACTTCTAACAGTTATATTTTCACCGACCCGGGGGGACTGTACCCCCCGGGTCTGGTGGCTCCTCCATGAGGCGGCAGATAATGTGCAAAAACTTACCAATACAGCGGAAAAATATTCACACGAACAATAAATAAAACTAAGCTAAGATACTTAACTACAAATATGTAGAACTGATTTTAAAAACCAATATTAAAATAATTTTAAAATTCAAAGCCTGAAAAATCCGCCCGTCAAGTTCGAAGTTTCCCGCGCTTTTTTTTCATAGGACACTTTGCAGCAAAAAACTCACTCACTCAAATTAATTACTGTAGGTTCTTACTAACTCATACTACAAAACCTACTACTTAGTTTTAATTCAATTGACTGTTCACGTTTGGCCAAATCGCCCATACAAAGTCCTTTACAAAAAATATTGTTACAAAACGTAAGATTTTTTTGACAATTTTATTGTCATGTTTTTTTTTCTTTGAATTTATTTTGATACTTTTAATTCCTTTTCGATTAAGATATTAATCATTGCAATCGGTTCATCCGTTAGCGTGCCAGAATTTTTCAAAGAAGTGGCGCCCTCTCTGTTCCTAAGGGGTAAAACTTGTGCGGGTCAAATCGCTTAGTTTTGTCCCTACTATTACTGTGCAATACGGCTTGCTTTCATCTTAAAATGCAGCTTTTCGGCAAAAAAGTGCCTTATCTGCTAGGACTTAACACTTCAAAGAAATCGTGTCGAAGCGTGGCCCATCCATATTTACACAGTGGCCCATCGTTTAGTTCGTCACCGACCGCTGACCGGGATAGTCATATAGTACTTTTATTGTTGCGATGATTTTTTGTAAAACTACTTCAATTTTAAATCGCCCAATATGTCCGTATGGCGGAACAATGAAGATAAATCAATAGACCTTCAAGTTTATTGATTTATATTTCTTTCTTTATTTCCAAACATTCCCTATCCTTACAGGTGTAACCTAATTCAATAGGGAGATACAAATAACTATCTTAATAACAATGTTTAAATATAACACATTTCCTTATTTCTAACATAAACCTTTAAATTGGTATGTAACATATCATCACATATAATCCTGTTCTTCGATATCAATCTGAGCCTACACTCAATTGACAACATTTAATTTTTTTAACATACGTATTTTATTGTCATAAAGGAAACTAGATACAAAATAAAACGACCCATATTTTTTTATTTTTTGAAACACGCACGTTTTCTTATATTTTTTTAAATTTTAAAGTTTGAAATATTTTTACTGGAAGTGACGAAACAACGAGGCTCACAATATGTTTTTTTTTTCCCAACTATCCTAAAAAAACATAGTTACAAACAAATGTCATTTTAGTATTGCCAGGGCCATGTTAAAAATCAGTTTCTGTATTTTCTTTAACATCTGCAAATATTTTAAAAACATATTTATTAGCACGGGTTAGTGCATTAAAAATAAAAATAGTATAATCTGCAAATATGTTTTTCTTTTATACAATTAAATCAGCTTAGTTCAATTCATCATCCCTTATGTATGTAGTTGTTCCTTTTTTTAAATGCACTTTGTTTTGGCAAAGCCTTTATCTGCGTTCGGAGTGTTTTTGCTGCCAGTTTTGTAGCTACTTTTTCAAGGTTATTTATAATGGTAAGTGTAAAGTATGGTAACCCTGATATGTTGTGTGGCTTGCCTTGCGTAACTTAAACAAACTTTGTGTAGTTAAATTTATTTCTCTCTACTCAATTTTGTTCAATCTGTTCACGAAGCAATACTGCAGTTTCATTGGTTTCCAAGTTGTCACATCATCGCCCATCATTTCGTATCGAAAAATTACTAAATACATACAAAGTAATTTTTTAGGTTAGATCTTGAAATTGACTTTTTTTTATCGTGGCACAGGCATGTTCACTGAGAGCCATGGTGTGACGTCATCAGCGTATTTTTGTGTTTTTACCATTTTCTCGGAAATGCAAACACAGAAAAAACTGAAATAATTTTTTACGTGCTTTACAAAGCCAAATCTCGAAATGGTTTTCGAATTAGAGCTCCATCCAATTTTGAAATGTTGTCAATAAACTAAATACAAATCATTTCAAAGTCTTTAATTAATTAATTTCAAAAACCTATTTAGAGGCTAAAAATTCCACCCATGCCGGGATTCGAACCCGCGACCTCTGGCTATCCGTGCCAGCGCTCTATCCAAATGAGCTAATGTGCGACTCACCGGCATCAGTGAAATTTCGAACCTCTACATTATTCTCTGTATTACGTACAGGCAGCGACATCTGGCTGAAGTAGATTGCATCACTTACAGCCCAGACTACCTACTTTGCACTTAGGTTTTAACATCGGAATGATATCGCTGTACCCACATGATTATACTATTTTTATTTTTAATGCACTAACCCGTGCTAAGGACAATTTTAAAAACCTATTTAGAGGCTAAAAATTCCACCCATGCCGGGATTCGAACCCGCGACCTCTGGCTATCCGCGCCAGCGCTCTATCCAACTGAGCTAATGGGCGACTCACCGGCGTCAGTGAAATTTCGAACCTCTTTACACTATTCTCTGTATTACGTACACGCAGCGACATCTGGCTGAAGTAGATTGCATCACACATTGCTACCCATTGTGTACTGGGGCTTTTACATGCAATCTTGTCCAATTTATTAAAAAGATTCTAACCTCAAAATTGACAATTCATGCCAAAATTGGATACTATCTTCTCCCAAGTTTATGAACTTTGTTTATAAAATTAACAGCGTGTTATCTAAAACAGTGTCCCAGATTACTTCATTTATGGAAATGTGGTAGTTTTAGACTCAATAGTCTTTACCGGTAGAATCTTGTTTACTAAAATGGACAAGTAAGGATAAATGGACTATAGTCAATTTTGGCATAATATGTTTTGTACCATTCTGTGGTATAGATTTGATTTATCGAGGATTTGTCTCTTTAATCTGTGTATGTATAGGTTAAGTGCTGCCAGATACTGGCTGGCAAACTGGCCAATGCGACATAAAAAAACAGTTTCCTAAAAATCGCCTAATGTCTTGTGGTCACAATAACTTTTAAAATAATGCAGTAGTAGTTTTATACCTACCTGTTTTCTAAAATTCTCTCAAATTGACTTTCAAGTGTCCAAATACTTTTCTAAGTGTCCTTAATTAACTACAGCTCCATCACCGCTTTTAATACTCTTACAAGAAACCTTGACAACGCCAAAACAAACACAATAAATTGATGAATACAGACCCGATTAAACGCAAAGAAAAAAATTAAGATACATAGCCCAACTGGTGCCTTATCTGCGATTATACGGAATAAAGTATTCTTATCTGAAACTACGCGAAAAATATACAAAAATAGCTCATACCATAGATCTATAATATCAATATTTAAGTTGTTACTTTCAACTTGTATTTAAGTTCTTTAGAAAGTGTTCTTAAATATATATGCCATAAACATACGCCGCTTATGAAACATGGCTGAAGGCTGCTACAAAACAGGTTTGACCTAGCCTAGTGACCACGGTGAACTATTCATCTGTTTGTAACCATTTTTAGTTAATAAAGAATTTTTTACTTTACTTTTCCTACAGAAATCAACATTATATTCCAGACAGCACGGAACAAATTCAAAAAGTTTAAATAAACTAAAACCTACCGTTAAACAGTGCTATACTAGCATTCCTAAAAGATAAGTACGTAAATGGACATTGTCCTTAATATTCACTTGGTTCAAAACTATACTTTATTTTAAACACCTTAAGTTTAGTGAGTATAATGCAACAGTTATAAATTTACAATATTCACAGATATCTTATAATGTTGTCAATAATGTAATGTGCCTAATTCGACCTTCTTACATTGTATGGAATCAGGCGTTACTTTGCCGAAATCCGAAAAATTATAAAAAAGATAAATCCGAATGATAAATCGAAATTCCGACGCGGAACTAACGCGGCAGAAACAGCCCGCAATATCAATGCTGCGTTTGAAGAGGGGTCTACTAATGCCGTTAAACCATGCCGCTAATTCCTGGGTAGTTTGACTAGGATCGGCTTCCACTATCTCTCTTAATTCATCGTTATTTACCTGTGTGGGCGGTCCTCCTCGTGGCTCGTTCTTTAAGTCGAAATTTCCATCACGAAAGCGTTTAAACCAAAATCGCACGGTGCGTTTATTAGTAGACCCCTCTTCAAACGCAGCATTGATATTGCGGGCTGTTTCTGCCGCGTTAGTTCCCCGTCGGAACTCGTATTCAAAAATCACTCGAATTTTCGCAGTATCCATCTTTCTTGTCTAAATTGAATAACGAAAACAATTGAAAGTCGATATTCAAATGTTTCACATTTTTTAAAAAAGGAACATCATAGAAACCATTTGAAAAAAGTTTCATTCGAAAACCTCAAAACATGAAGATTCTATGTCAATTCAAAGAACCTATTACAATAAAACGGCAATTTCATACTTTAACCCCTAATAGTATTGTTTATTAAACAGTTCTTGAATAGATCCGTGGTATCAGGAGAAACTGACAGCGCTCTGGTTCGTTTTTTTCCTTTAAAAACTAATTAAAGCAGCCGAAATGGATATATTCAGTTTAGACCCCAAAAATTAAACATTTTATTAAAAAAACTTATTAAAACAGGTCTTATTTTCTAAGATAATGTCCATTTTGTTAATCTGTGGCCTACTTATAACATTTTACTAACGTAAAATTAATTAAGTAGGTGTGTGAGATGTAAATATTACTCAAAAAGTCAAAATGTTATTGTCTTACAGGATTCATAATAAAATTATACTTATAAATCTTTCAACACCCTGTAAACGTTTATTTGCAATAAATTATGATGCTAATTGCCATTTTTGGACGCTAATTCACCTTCTGAGATAACCCCGACGTCGTCGTTGGGGTCTTCAGTCGGTAAGAGGTCTGAGGCTGTGTCTCTTTGAGATAGCCCCATTGGCGGTAAATCGCCTCATCTGGCAACACTGTTTGGCCCTCTGCTGCAAAAAGTATATACCGTAGAGTAGAGTAGTACCACTGCAGAAGGCTCTACAGGACTAATATCCAAGGTCGTTAAACCTAAAAAAAACTAGTTGCGTTTCAAAACCATCACAAACCGGATGTAATTTATGCGATACCAGTTGAAGTATTTATTTCGTAAAATCATGTTTCAGTTTATTGTACGTAACTCAATTAAAAGCATTTAAATCAATAAACAATAAACGTTTACATTGTGCTCAAAGTATGATTCTAAAAGAAAATTAAACGTAAAGAGTATTTCAATCAACCAAAAACAACAAAGGTTGCTGTCGTCGTCGGTCGCCGCCAAGGGGTAGCAGTAACTTCGCAGAAACCTTCGACAGTAATGTTGTCCTGCTTTCGCTATCCAACCTTCCATAAGAAAAAAAGAGATGGCACTACGTTTATCAATGCACCGATTTCAAGGTGCGTACAGGCCCTACTGTCAAACGCTACCGACTAGGGATAGGCCTAACTCTCCATCGATATCGATAGAAACGTAGAAAAATGAAGACACCTTGGACTTAATCATGTAAATAATTATAATAAATGGCTTTGTATATAAGTTTTAAATCATGTAATCAAAATAAGTAACAATAATTTAAAAAGCAACACTTTTTTATACAAAATAGTGAATTTACAATTATATTCGTCAACGTCAGCATAATACTCCGTCTCAGATTTCTTCCTGAATAAAATCCGTAACGACATCCAAATTTACGTTACGTTTCTTCTTCCAATTTTTAAATACAGAACGAGTCAGGTACTTGTATTAAAAAGTTGTTTATCTTGCAATGAAATTTGAAAAGGAAAATACTATTGCTAATATTGACTAGGTAAATCCATCTTCGACCGCAATCTGTCGCTAAAAGTCGTATTTAATTATCACAATATTATATTATTATTGCAAGTAATAATTCAGTAATTCGATGGATGCAGTAATTTGATGTGTCAAGTGATGAATTCTGATATTTCAATACTTTTCATTGACAGATTTTAGACAACAGGTTATGACCACATCAACAAAGGAATTTTCGAACGCAAGACTATAAGGATCATCAACTACGTCAGGCTGCAGTAAATTTGATCAAGAAAGAAGAATATGACCGTGGCATTGCCAGATAACAGACATTTTGCTCACTTCCCATGTTTAGTACTGACCTGAAAACAAACAGAAACTTTTAATAAAGGCGTACCTACAAAAGAGAGCTGCTTAAATAATAACATATTCCACTTTTAAACACTTTCGTTTTAGATCTCTTTATAAAAGCTATTTGGGTTACAAGCTACGTCTATTATTGACTGATCCTGATAATTAATTACATACTTTGAAGTAAGGTACAATTTGCATCTATATAGTCAGATATTTTTTTGCAATAAGGTTATCACCACATAATTTATTAATTGTGAAACTAACAGCTTTGACGTCCATTCATTTAACATTTTGTTTTTACATTTCAACTTTTCTTTATCTATGATTTACACTGTTGGAGAGATGGTTTTTTGTGGGTAAGTCTATGGTAGTTTGTATTGTCGTTGGGTGAGATTTAAATTCAGGACAAACATAAAACAGCTGATGGGGTTTAGAAAACAAATTGTGTACACGTAGAAGTTTTAATATAAGCAACATCGTGATGTGGGATGTTCGGGCTTGTTTTTTTTATATTATAAATTCTCATATCACACTGTTTACTTATTACGATTTAGAAATTTTGAAATAAAGATAAACTGTTAAATGAATTCAATGGATGAAGGCACCACTCGGATGCTGTGGTGCCTGGGACACTGTTCGGATGTAGTAGACTTAACTAAAGAAGTATGGCAAAGGAAAAAAATATTGTAAATTTTCATAGTTATTCTCGTTATGCTCGATTACAAAATAAACTCCTGGGAGCATCCTGTTTTGTTAAAACATGTGATAAGTGTATATGAAAAGGTAGAGGTACATATTCTGCAACAAATGTTTAACTTTCTCACCATTACTTCCATTTTTACTGGTCTAAGGTGGGCACCACATCTTCCTTCAGGCGTGTTCGCAACAAGTTTCTTCGTCCCAATCACTCGGGTCTAATGTGCCTTGAGCGCAGTTTACAGTCGTTTTTTTCCTGTTTCTTATTTCTGCGTTTTTGCGTGCTTTTGCTTCCATTTATCAATTTGGGAAAACTTGAACAAGAAGAAACAATGGATTATGTATTAAGAAGGCGTGATGAAAAAGTCTATACTACTACTGAGGCAAATTTTCATCGACCATTCTTTTGCCATCCCATCACTAGGACAACCTACAAATGGATTGGTTTATTTTCTCAATTTTAGAGCGTAGAAGGGTTCGAGAAGCAACAATTACGGTAATTTTGGTTAAAGAGTCATTAGGAAGTTTATTTACAAAGTGATATTTATTCCGTTGGTCCTTTTATGCGAGAAAACATAGGTTTTAGGTACTCACCTTAGGAAGTTCATATTATAATCTCCGTTTTCTTTGTTTCTTATGTGACCTGCAGCCACCACGCACTTTTCACCTCGTTGTGCATTTATTGTACAATATCCCAGGGTACGTTGTGTGCACCAAAATATTTTATTTATTTCAATTTTCTAAAATAATCCGACGACGTCTTCACAGATTTTGCACTTGCGATAACCCGACTAAATTTTAAAACATTCAGAGTCCTGCCACTATTGTAAGTTACATTACCATCTTAATTTGGACTCTTACTCAGGGCATTAAGGCATCGTTTTGACAATTAGGCCTGTACGCTGTCACGTGACCATCGTTTCTTCTATTGGTTTAATTGTTCTGTGGTCGCCGCAGTTTTTTTCACAAATTAGACAGGTACAGATGGGAATCGACCAATAGAAAGGCCCGGAACGTAGTGGATTGACGTGACCACCATCCGTAGTGCATTCAGCACCCTATAGTCGATAAAAACTGTATCGATACGCTAGGGATGCCCACCACACTATCGATACTATTCTACTGTTCAGAGAACCATTATTAATTTTTAGGGGAAATGAAAACGATAAAAGTCAGAAGTAATTTATTTTATTCAAGAAATTCAATGAAATAGATTTTTTTCAAAGTGGCATAGAAACTGCGGCTTTATAAACGTTACACGTCAATCTAGGCGTCCATTTGAAAATCTAGATCATTTTGGAGAAAAAAAACTCCAAGTTAGTCTTTTCAAAGTCCTTAATTAGCAGCGTTTACACAATTATTATAAAACAGTACATAATATGTTCTGTTTAAACACATATTATGTGTCATCTAAATAACCCTTTATGCTATAGTAGCCTTTTTTGTTACAAAGTATACCTTGCACATTTTTGAACCACATTTCAGGCAAGCTTTAATATATCTTTAGAGAATTTATTATTAAGGTATTCAATGGCCCATGAAGGATTTACCAATCTTTGCAAGCCTATATCTTGGAAACGAAAGTTTATGGTTATTTATAGTATTTAAATATTTACATTGTATGTACAAGAGAATGGCGAAGAAACTTAATGGATCATCATTTGAACAGTTCTTAAAAATACATTTACAATTTACAGAAAGTAATTGAAGTATCAAAATTAATACTAATTCCAGACTTAATACATAATATGAGTAAAGAATGAATAACTTCCTCTTCCACACAACAAAATCGCTTGACCTGGTCCCAAACTAATATACCCTGTACTAAGGTAACTAGGCAAGGACATCACAGATATGAAAATACAGCCAGAGTGGCGCTACTTGTACGGCGGCCCCCAGTGGGAAGCGAACCCACGACCTCTGCTTTGGTACCCACATACCTTAACGGCTAATCCAACGAGGCAGGCATATAGTTCTAACATTAACTATATACTAAGATTTGACAATGATATCAAATTGATCTTAATAAACATAGAATTAATACAAAATTAATGGATTTGACATTACGGAAATTGATCATAAATTAATATTTACAGGCTGAATACATATTCGAAGTAAATAATGTTCTGGCATTACCAACATAAGATTTGACGACTTACAAATCAAAATTAATAATTACAGAATGAATAGATAGTGAACATTGTTACAATGCATCTTATAATTGGCGCCACTTGTACGGCGGCCCCCAGTGGGATCGAACCCACGACCTCTGCCTTAGTACCCACATACCTTAGCGGCTAATCCAACGAGGCAGGCATATAGTTCTAACATTAACTATATACTAAGATTTGACAATGATATCAAGTTGATCTTAATAAACATAGAATTAATACAGAATGAATGGTTTTGACATTACGGAAATTGATCATAAATTAATATTTACAGGCTGAATACATATTCGCAGTAAAGAATGTTCCGGCATTACCAACATAAGATTTGACGACTTACATATCAAAATTAATAATTACAGAATGAATAGATAGTGAACATTGTTACAATACATCTTATAATATCTTTTGTCTAAAAATGTATAAGCAAAGCCAACCTACAAAAATCAGAATAAATAAACAATGCACATTACTTTGTATGATACTTAATATACTTTTTAAGTGCCAAATTGTGCATTTCCAGCGACGTATCTATGCGTTCTGCGGAAAAGGCCCCTTTTATGATCTTGTTGACTGTGTTGCAAAAATTATGAACCTGGATGCTGCAAACTAAGGATATGAAGTTAATATGGCAACGTGATTTCAGAGCAGCCGAACCAGTCAACATTGGCTTGTAGTTGTAGAAACTCAAATTTAATATTTTCAAAAACACTTGGTAAGTAAACATTTTTGTCAAGGTAATTGTTAGTAATTTAATAAGGTTCTAAAAAGAAGAATAAAACCTGAATTTGGGTAAGCCAAACTTCGGCGTTGACGTCTTTGTCGTTCTAAAATCCAAGTGTGGAGACCTGAAGGATCTGATGAAAGGAATGACCTCTTGCAGGCACATAAATTTCATATTAAGTTTCTTGGAAACATAACCAGCAAGGCGTGTACGTTGGTTTTTTCCGTCCGGGACTGATGGAGAAGTCTTGAAAAGTGTAACAGAGGCGACGCTTAGACTTGATAATTTTTTGGCACTCTGTATAGATCCTCTTGCATCGGGGAGTCAAAGTTTTAACAGACCGCAATATTCTGTTTCTCTTGACTTTCGCACCTGTAAAACAGATAAGATGATTTTAATTAAAGTCTCACCTCAATGTCCACTTCTGATATTTCCAAAGTACTCAATCTGCTGGAAAAATCAAAAAAATTTAAAATATTAAACTTTTGACTCGCAACAGGATTCGAACTCGCAACCTCTGCATATCTCTTAAAACATCTTTGTACAGGAAAGTGTGTTCAGAATATCAATAACATCTAACAGAGACATCTAACAAAAAGGAATAGCGTACCTATCGCAAAATATACTAAGGTCTCCAAATTGTTTGTTCCCTACACTTTACAGCATAAAGATAAAATAAACATCAATAGATTTCAAATACCTTCAATGGGGTTCGAAGTCGGTGTCTGTGCCCTCTTTGCCTACAATGTGATAAGAAAATCTTAGTTTGAAAGTGCACAAATTAACTTTAAGAAATTCGAAGACCTGAAGTTTAAAATAAATTGAGAGTTGAAGTTATAAGATAGGTTAAAAAAATAAGCATACAGCAGACTGTTACAACTTTGTAAGCCCAGTATGTTCTAGGTTAGGAGACCTTAGATAACTTTTTGAGATATTCATGCAGTGATCAAAATGAAAAACTAAGGTATGAGCACTAGGAATGTTATAAATCACCAAAAACCATTTTCGATATCAACCCTCCCCACTGCCGGGGCAGGTGTCGCTTCCTGCATCCCAGGTAGGTTCGGCCATACTTCATCACGGGGGCCAAGTACGGGTTGGTGGCGGATTGTAAGACATGCGTTCGGAAAAAGCCATAACCGGTAGTCACGGGACGGTCACCCATCCTGCACCTGACCGCTCCTCTTGTTGCTCAACTCAAGTAATTGACTCCAATCACGCTGTTCAACTAGGCCGCGAGCGTCTAAAAAAGTATTTGATTCAACTGTATTTTTAAGCGTAAAGCGAAAATAGTTACCTTGTTACAACACCTGCTGAAGAAGAAGGTCTGGTTGGAGTGGTTTGCTGCTGGTGTCGCCAAAAAACCTACGCTGGCAGTTACCGCGCCTGGAAAAGCAATGGAAAGAAATATTGAAATGAAATGAAAATAAATAATGTTATTGGCAATAACCGATAAAGTAGAGCTGGCATTACTTTTGGTGTATAGTTATGGTGACATATATATATAGTGGCGATATATGTATTATATCGCCACTATATATTGCACCAATGGCTTTCTGGATAGAAAATGGTATGCTGGAGTTACCTCACAGCCGTGCTGGCCCAACTATGAGGCTAAGCACAGAAACCACAGGACAAACTAACTAACCTTTTCATATGTGGAATTATCTATAATATGATGAGACAATCTTAGTTTGAAAGTGCTCAAATTAAGTTAAAGGAATTAGAGGACCTGATGTTTAAAATAAATTGGGAGGTGGAGTTATAAGATAAGTTAAAAAAAAGCGTAAGCCTAGTATGTTCTAGGCTAGGAGACCTTTCGTAACGTTTTGAGATATTCTGAACTACATTTGCAGATTTTGGATACGGTCAGTGAAAAAGGATACGGTCAGTGAAAAAAATGCTAAAATATATTTTTTTTATGCCATCACCCCTATTTCACACAGTGATCAAAAGGCAAACTAAGATTTGAGTACTAGGAACCAAAAACTATTTTCGATATCAACTCTTGTAAATGTCCCCACTGCTGGAGCGCGTGTCTCTTCCTGCATCGCAGGAAGGTTCGGGCACACTGCACCACGGGGGCTAAGTTCGGATTGGTGGAGGATTGTAAGACAGTGACGGGTCTTACTGTCAGAAGTAATCAAACCACCCATAAGGCATCTGACATGGCTTGATGTCTGCCGCTACATGACAGCAGACACCAATGGCTTAGCAAGCCTTATAAAAAGCGGAAGCACTCAGAAAAAATGCCACTAGCGGTAGTCACGAGACGGTCACCCATCCTGTACTTGACCGCGCCAGTTGTTGCTTCACTCAAATGCTTGATTCCAATCACTCTGTTTATCTAGACCGCTTAAAAAAGTATTTGATTCAACTGGATTTTTAAGCGTAAAGCGAAAATAGTGTCTGTTAAAATACCTTCAGAAGAAAAAGACCTGGTGGGAGTGCTGTTTGCTGCTGGTGTCGCCAAAAAACCTGCGCTGGCAGTTGCTGCACCTGGAAAAGCAATGGTAAGGAATATTGAAATCTAGCAATAACTGATAAAGTACAGCTGGCATTACTTTTGCTGAATAGTTGTGGTGTGCTTTGATGTGTTCTGGTTATAATTTACACCTTTTTATACTTATTTATTTATGTATTGGTGCACCAATGGCTTTCACGAAAGAAATTGGATGGCTGGAGTGACCTCACAGCCCTGCTGGCCCAACTATGAGGCTGAGTACGGAAACCACAAACTTACTAAAATTGTTCTATGTGGACCAGTGGAACCGAGTAGTTTGTATCAATCACTTTGGTTCCACTCTAGTTAATTGACCGCCCCCTCAGAAGATTCACAATAAATCTTAAAATTTTCATCCTAAGATGTGTTAGTGCAGTAAAATAAAATTACCAAACCTATTTAGAGGTTAAACATTCTAACCATGCCGGGACTCAAACCTGCAATCTCTGGCTAACCATCCTTTTTATTCTGGCAGGGTTAGCTAGAGGTCGCGGGTTTGAGTCCCGGCATGGGTGGAATTTTTAGCCTCTAAGTAGTTTTTTTAAAACTGTCCTGAGCATGGGTTTGTGCATAAAAAAGAATATAATAAAATTACCAGTTAAAGAGGTAGGAATCTGCTGTTACGATGACATGTCGCCAATGTTGACCTCACATTGATGCTCCAAGCTTGAGGCAGATGGGATATCTACCGAGTGACTTGGTTCAGCAGCAGAAGTGTCTGTAAATTCAAAACAAAATGAATTAGTTACTATTTAATTATAACCTTTATAATATCCCTCTTTGTTTAATGGCAGGGATTAAAACTTGAATCAACTGTGTGTAACAATATCTCTGCATTTTAAACAAATTCTAAACAAAACTGCAAAGCTAAGATATCTAATTAAATACCTATGATACTTGCTAATACAACCATTAAGCAACAAAGTATAATTTTACCCATTTGGAATGATATGAAGGTAATGTAAAGTTGATTTGTATTTACGTGTTGCCTTCAGCTGTTATGAATAATCACAATAGTGCATAGTGTTAGGCATATGTACCATTTTAACTGCATACAGTCTGTTAGCTTTTAGTATATACCTCGGGCTCTAGGCTTTGGTTTCCGCCAAAAGCACACAAGTGTAATACTACTTCCTGCTCTGTATAAAACTTTTCTTATTAAGTTCCGATATTTCTATTACGCAAATATATCCGATTCTATCCGATAGTAGCCGAGGTATATTCTAAAAGCTAACACACTGTACATTTTTTTTAATTAAAGCCAAAAAACAACCAAAACATTATAAAAGAACTGGAGCCTACAGGGATTCCTTTTCAGTCCATTCTGTCAGGCTGTGGAATGCAGAGTATTCGTACTAACCCGTCATTCAGTACTTTCAGGAAACGGTTGAGAGAGCATTATCTGTCTATATCTTAGCTCCTTCATAGGCCCGTTTACACATCTCCACTCCGACTCCCTAAGGTTTGCTGGAAGAAATCTCTTACAGAGATAAGCTCGCCTTTGTGCATGTATTTTCTTGCATTGTATTTCTTTTTTGTGTCTTAGGAATAATAATAATAAAAAAATACCTACTGACTTAATATGGCACTACTGATAGCAAAAAGTATTTTGCAGCTTGATATTAACACCAATTTTATTGGAGTTCCAATAACATAACATTAATATACAGGCACATACATTGCTTCTGGCCAAACACTAAGATAACCTGTGTCGTGGGGAACCAGTAACAACAACATCACAAACATGTAAACATCTTAGACCTGGGGTTTTTTTGGGTTCGAACTCGGGACCTCTTGCACTGTAGGCAGATATGCTACCGCTGCGCCACAGAGGTCGTCTAAAACTCACAATATCTTAAAGGAATATTCCTTTATAACGTTCAGACTATCAAGCCATCCTAGTCCCTAGTCTAGTCACCCGGATGGCACTCAAGTAAGTACACAAGAGATACATACCTTCATAGGAAGCCATGCCCTTCTCTGATTCATGAACCATGGAACCGAGTGATTGGAGCTTAAATAGGTACTTACAAAGTGTGATTGCATGTGAAGGCACTCATGCAATAAAGTAGGTACTGCATAACGCAACCTGGGCCCCGATTCTACTCAACAACATTACAGTTCTCAAGGAGTTCATCGGTAGTCCAATTACAAGGTTTTACGCTAGCGGTATTCCACTAAGCACAAATGTTCCATTTAACGACCAATGAACGACATGACAGGTACCGTAGAGCTACATGGAGCCACTTTCGTATGCTCTTACAAAATTACAGTTCCTTGGTAACAGTCTGGCTGTCAAATCCGTATGCTACTCCTTATTTGACGTTTCATTGAGCTATATAACTGCATGACAGCTACCTGACAGCTGCAATATTAGTATCTTTGAACAACAGTAGCTTTTTCGGTATGATTGCTCACTGGCAGTTGTGACGAAGAAGGCTAAAAAGTATTTTTTTAATAAAATTTATACTTCTTCACTCGGTTTATGATAGCGATTATCACAAATAGTCAACAGGGCGAAGCGCAGAGTACAAGAGCGCCGAAATAGACATCGGTTTCACGCGTTTCGGCAATCGTTCCAACAATCAGAGTTCACAAAAACCTTCCGTGTTTCCAAACATGGGTTGAGGCATTTGGCGGACGAATTAATCCCATTGATACCCCAGGAGCAGAGGCAAGTCGGGATATCCCCTATAATAAAGGTATGTTACATGAGTTCAATATAAATAGTTTGAGGTGGTCGTCTCTTGGATTACTTTTTAGTAAGTTAGGTATAATCTTTCTTCTACGGACATTCATCGCCGTCTTTTCTTGTGACAGGCTTATATCAGGCCCTAGTAGGGCAGTGTCCTTCACAGTGTCAAGGTATTAGAATAAAAACATAATACTTACCTACTAGATTTCTGTGGTATGCAAAAGACCTATTTTGTAATTATGTACCTAATTTCGGGACAGATAAGTAAAAAATGTGTAACTTGACACTAAAACATGTGAGTGGCACTGTTAGTTAGATACTTAGACCTGAGATTTCCGCACTTAGCCTCATAGTTGGGCCATTGTACGTAGCAAGCGCTGAGGTACGTTAACACTTCAGACACTAGAGTTTCCTTACGATTCACCGTCGGCGAGTAGTATTGCTAGGTACTATAATTTCACAAATGTACATAACTTAGAAAACAAAGTCATTGGTACATGCCGGGGTTTGAACCCACGAACTCCCGATTGAGAGGCCGGCGTTCTACACCGCTCCGCTACCACCGCCCTGAGTGGCACTGTACCACACATCATTGTATTGTTAAAAAAAATTACCTACTGGAGTAGAGAGAAGTGCATCTCATCAAATGAGTTATACAAGCTCAAGCATAAACGTAGAAAAGTTACTAAATAACTTGAATTCACTTTCAATTATTGTTTTCTTATTCTAGACAATTCGAAATTGATGGACTGCGGGGCTCTATTGATGCCATGGCATGCATCCTTCGTGCAGCACTCCGTGAAGAGCGGTTTCTCAATAGAAAGGGGTACCACTCGCCACATGTTGGATTTGTAAGTACTTAAGTATTGGCTAGTTTCCATGTAGCTATATAAAACACAATCCATGTACAGTCTATTTATTCTTACTTGTCCAATTTAGTAAACAAGATTCTACCCGTAAACTGTAATTTTTTAGTCCAAAACTGCCATATTTCCATAAATTAAGTAACTTGGAACACTCTTTTAGATAACACGCTGCCAATTTTATAAACATAGTTCATGAATTTGCGAGAAAATGTCTAGTAAGGTTAGAATCTTGTTTACTAAATTGGACAAGTAAGAATAAATAGACTGTAATGGTATATTGCCTGTTTTAGATTTGAACATTATGTGTATGCATGCCAGGACACCGTACTCTACACATAATGCCAATCTATGGCAAAGCCACACACTCGGCCTCCACTTACATTTGAGAGAAGACTGAGAAGTGGAGTAATTCACAGATTTAGGTAAGGTTTGATAATTATTGTAAAAAGCACATATTTAAAAAACAAGTTTTATTGGTTACAACCTCACTCAAATATAAAAAAAATAGAAGTAACAATACAAAATTATTTCACATAAGTACCTAAATTGTTCAAAATTAAAAAAAGGAAGTGGCTTTCAATCAAATCAAAAGATTTATTTCAAAGTAACACCAAAACTGCAAATGAGTGTGACCCTGCTCTGACTAGCTACTGTCAGTTTCGAAACCTCTGAACAAATCCCTACTAGAATTCTTCAATTTTCAGAATTTGGAAGCTGACGCCGAGAATGTCTTGTGTGCAGAGTGTTGAGCGCAGACGCCGGGACTTATTCGAGGGTGTGGCACTGTAGCAAGTTCTTGTGGAGAGGCTGTGGAGAAAGAAATGTGACTTAAGGTGCAAATCATAGTTTATTATAACAACCAAAAAAGATTCTTCTTAAAATTGTGTTTATCACATGTTTTCTCAGTGTTGTAAATAAATATTTTATTATTTTAAATTATTTTATATTATTATCAATAACTTGGATACCTGACTTCTAACAATATTTGATTACAAGGCATGAATTTAATGACATTATCTATGTAGCATTATTGCTATGGTACACATATGTGTAGTATGGCAATAATGCTATGTATGGTATTGTTTGACAACTATTATTATACTTTAAAACATAAATAATCAATTTAAGAAAATACATGTACAAAGGCGAGCTTATCTCTGTGAGAGATTTTTTCCAACAAACCTTGGGGATTCGGAGTGGAGATGTGAAACAGGTCTATGCATGTGCACAACATACACTACACACTTACACAGATAACAAAATCCTATCAAGATAAATATCTACCCAATAAATATAAATTATATTAATAAATTCTAATAAGTAAATGAATAAACTACATAAACCATCAAAGAAATATAAATACATACATATACAATACATAAGTAATACTTACATAAATACCTAATAAATAACTACATAGCTTCTATAATTATATTGTCGATGTCCCAGTGGCTAACTATGAAAACAGAGGTCATCAGTTCGATTCCCATTGGGGCTCGCTATGTATTTGTAGAATTGAGAATTTCGCTAAGTTAAAACTCAACTGTAGTGCTGTCTCTAAGAATTTCTCAGCAAAGTATTTACTGAGTGTATTTCTCAATTCAGGAACCAGCCTTTAGACACATACATGGCCTCAACATAACATAATACTCACTACTGGATCCCGGACAGGTAAGCATGTATTTATATAAACAAATTTTGTTTATAAATGCAGATTGTTTCGTAGGAATCTTGGCTCTTTGCCTCCACAAGAGTGAGCCTTCAATTGGGAGTGGAAGTCAATGACCCAATCAGTGGAGACCCCTGCCATGCTGAAGATGAAGACGGTTCTCTGAAAGAAGTTATATTTGTGACTATAATACACACATTTTAAAGAAGGATTTCTTTATCCAATGAAGTGATCACACCTAGAACTTATATAAGTTCTAAGAGTTAATATTGATGTGATGTATATACATCACATCAATATTAACTGTTACCACATAGGATTGTGATATTTAGCTTCGTAAATAAGCACGAAAATTACTACATCGTAGTACTAGTACCGTTTGTCTACATTCATATTGCTTGCAGTGGCTGGATGAGGATGGCGGAGGACCTATGCCTCGCAGTGAACGAGAACGGGCTGGATGATTGATGTCCACAGTAAAGAAACAGTGGCTATGATAATTACATAGATATATAGAAAATTCTTTATTGCACACCAGTAATTTACAGAGATAAATAGTGATACATATTTTCCAGTACCATGCTGGAATCCAACGGGGTGTTATAAGGATAAGGACCACATCAATGTTTCTTTTACACTCACCAAAGCCTGCATACAAAGAAGTCTCGATGACACGACTTTCATTCGTTCGGTATTGGCTTCGTTCTTTACATTTCATGCCGATGCCAAACACTTCATTTTCACTTTGTACACTAACGAAAGGTTTGTTAAGAAGAGTTTAATAACTAAAACTTTATTTTAACCGACGTATGTCACAAATTAGAAATCGTCATAGGTACGAATTACGATAGTCTACTTCACACAGACTAAATTTGTCAAACTAATAGTGTTGCCAGTCTGTGCTTACCATTTAGTACGCCGGATTGCTTGAAAAGGTATACGGTTTGGAGTAAAAGGTATACGATACGATATTTTAGATAAATGAAATAAT
Organism: Yponomeuta sedellus; assembly: GCA_934045075.1. NCBI lineage: Eukaryota > Metazoa > Arthropoda > Insecta > Lepidoptera > Yponomeutidae > Yponomeuta > Yponomeuta sedellus. The sequence goes on from OW203734.1 coordinate 14,861,583, forward strand.
TAATATTAGGTACTTATTTCGGAGCTGGAATGATTGTAGCTCGATTGTAAATAAGCTAAAATTTTTCTGTCCACAAATTACATTCGTATTCAAAATAACATTGGATAAATAATACAATACAACAGAATGCACTATTTGTGGAAAGACTGGAGCCTAAACTAGATCAAAAGATCTGTATCTTAGGTTTCCAGGCCTCCCGGTCTACAAAAGAACGGTATTATATTCGACGCATCGTCAGCATAAGGTACTCAAAACTTATATAAAAGAGACTAAAATGTACGTGTATATAACTGTGTGTGAACTTATATAAAAGAGACTAAAATGTACGTGTATATAACTGTGTGTGCATGTGTGTGTCTGCTCAGCCCTACGACCGGAGTCTTGGATTCGGGTTTCAGCCACTGAGCAGAGGGTGTGTGAAAAGGTAGGATGAGTGTATATTTGTGCATGGTAGTGATGTGTGTTAAAAGTTTGTACTAGGAAGCATAACGGAAGGTGAGAAGTAAAATGAGCTATTATCACATCAATTTCAAAAATGTTCGATCATAAGAAAGAGTGTTTAAGTATGCTGTTAATTTCTGTTTCAGTTCATATTTGGTAAGATCAAATATATTTAATCAAATATTTCGCCCAAACTTCGTTCAAGTGCGTGTCGAGCCACGCGCATCATAGGATTCCGTAGAACTACTTGCGCCTCCTTATTAAAAATCTTAAAAGTTTATTTAAATTTCAATAGAATTAGTACGAAATCTTCCTTTTTTTACGTTTGTAGACTATATTGTAGACTAGTTACTAGTTTGTAGACTTACTCGTTATCTTGTAAAGCCTATGTTGCATATTCCGGTTACTTTAGGACCGTACACACCATACACTTTGAACCTACATGAAATGCTGAAATATCTAATTCACACAGTGTGGAATTGGCCGTCTTATCGCTGAAAGCTATCTCTTTCATACAGCCTTAAGATGAATAGAATTAAAAAATAAAGAGAGTAGGTAGGCGTCTCTCTGCTGCGTATTTTGTACAGAAGTCGGATTTTATTTTTTATTTTAATTTTTTAAAATAGACAATGTGGCTTTAATAACTATTGCATTTAGTATATTTTTTACTAAGGGAATAACAGCCACGACAGTAAAATTGTGTATTTTGACTTATATTCCGGTTTAATAAGTGCAACGGTACCTTACACTTATAGGTGTTATTGGGCTATTCTACATCTGGCTCTTGATTTTTCTAGGGTTTGCTACCCTAGGAAACTACATATTTCAACTTAAATTCCGGATTTCTAGGTTCAACGTCGTAACAATGTCGAACAGACACAGAGAATGTCAATGAATACTGAATGAAAGTATTTGATGAACAAAGTGTTTCTTACATCAAAACATAACTTAATTTTTTTTGCCTTAAAATTTGAAGTTCTCAATTTCCATCTCAGGGTCTTCATCAGAACATTACCAGATTACCCTGGGACCAATTTTACGCTATATTTTCTGAAACATAATATGCATATTACTAATGGATGGGCCTCATTATGCCTTTTCTTCATAGCTGAAAGTCTTCATCAGATCTTCACCAAATTAAAATGAAACCAGTGGGATGCTATACCTAGTCGAACAAAATAAAATTTATCCAAATCGGTTAATATTTGACGAGGATATGCGAAAACATAGTAAAAAAAGGAATATATGCATCGAATTGATAACCTCCTCCTTTTTTTAAGTCGGTTAAAAATACTTTTTTTTATTTATTTAGAACTAAACACGACTTGTGCTATGCTTACTGTATGTCGTATGTTAGATATTGATATTAATGAAAAAGTCTTGCTTGAAACGTTGCGTTAGATAATTTCGGAAACAAACCATTTTTATGACTAAAAATAGTCGAACATTTACAGTGAGGGCGGTCGCACAAAAAAGTTACTGGCGAAAGCCAAATAGTACGGTTTTTGTATTAAAATTTACGATCTGGCAACATACTTAACAATTGATGGTCACGTGATACTGTACAGATTAGTTTGCTTGTTTTTTTACGCTTTGATTTGGATAACTTCACAAACAGCCAAATTTCTAACAAATAAATACAATTTTGATAGCTTTGTTGTGATTAAAACCCTCTAAAGATTGCGAAGTTATAAACAACTGAAATGTAAGTAATTTATTGCAGATACAATCCTTACAAGCAACGTTTTTGTGCTCCGAATATTAAGGTAGAATTTCCAGTTCACAAAGTGGCAATACCGGTTGACCGGCCGAGTAGCACAGTTAAACTGCATGAGTATGACAAGAGCATGACAAGGTTCATACAGCGACAGAGCCAGAGTAATGCATGTAAAAGGTAGTGGAATACGGTTGTTGTAATGTCATGCGTTGGCATTACTCTTGTCTTGCTCTTGTCATGCCATTGCTCGAACATTGTTTGTCATTTAAGAGAATCGACGCCCTGGAGCCATCTCCTTATTCTCCTTGTATGTACCTGTCTTCAAAGTGGAGGCGGCATATTTTTCTATGGCGACTGATCTTTTAATTCAATAATGTTTATCCACGAAGAGCGTAGTGCGCTCTCACGGGGGAACATATATAATTGTGTTGTCGATCTACATCCCATAACACAACATCTGTTATGCCTGTTACGTGCTGCAATCGTTCCTGTAATAACAAGAAGGTTAGGTTACTTGCATGCTTACTTTCAGCAATTCTGATTGTGCATTTCAGAAAATCTACTGTGGTTTGATACTTACCAAGCACCAAGTGACTTCAGATAATGTTCACAACGCAGCAGCACACGTTATCTCATAAATTGTCAGAACCTATTTACAGACATTTATGCAATCCAATGTTATCCACGACTCAATCCTGAAGAAAACTGATAAACTTTGTAGTGCTTTAAAGCGAATATAAAGAAATTATCAGTAAACAAGTGAAAAACGCAAATTTCCGTTAATTAAGAAAACAATTAATAATTTTCATTTTGACGTAAGTAAGTGCTGTGGTGTTGTAAACTCACAATCAACAGATTGAGTGAAATCGTCGATTCTAACTACAAAAAAATAAATTTCTCGTTTTATACAAGTTTTTGGACACTCGATAAGTCCAAATGCTTTAATAAGTCACCCACCAGCTTTGAAGTACTAAAAATAAACAATTAAATATATAAATAAATTTTTTTTTTTTTAGTCTTTAAGTCGTTGAAAACCAAATATTGACCATAACCCCATCAATACGAATGGTTGGCACTTCCTCTACGGCCCGCTGATTGGCTCCGACGTTACCTACCGCTGGTTTTTTTGCATTTTTTACCAAATACAAGTGAATTTTACTTGAGTCAGTTGAAAAACTGCAAATATCCAGTAAATATTTATAAAGTTAGTTCAAATATCGGTAGTTACAGAGCAAGTCTTGACAACTGCCATTTCTTTTCGGCACTATAAATTAATGTTCTTCTATTCGTAGTCCAGTTAGATCTACTTTCTAAACCAAACATGCCTTGAAAATAATATTAAGCTATTCCAACAATCCATCCTCTCTCAGACTCGAAATACATTTCAACATTTCCAGTTTACAATTGGTAGAAAATGGCTGCTCTCGTGGTTCAATCCCGCTTCGCCGGCCTAAAGATTGAAGACGACGACGGATTTCAAACACCCCAGAAGGCTAAGAAGGCAAAAGCTGCGGCCGCTAAGAAGCCCGACCCACCGAAGAAAAGCACAAAACCCAATGCCCCTAACAGTATCAAACCACAGGTAAGCCTTTAGATAATTTTGTTAGTAAAGTTAAACTCTAGAACACTAAGTTCTTCACTTTATTATTAATACACAAGCAGCCATAAGTTTGCGTGAATATCACTTTCATGCACTTGTAAAATGTTTATCTAGCCTGTTTTTAACCAGTACATTGCTACAGTCTGACAGAAACATTAATTTTTTCGGCCTATACCCTGCTGATCCTTCTGTCAGCCATAATTTAGACACATTATGACATGGTCACCTAACTAATTAAACATACAAAATTTTAATTAAGCTCTCAATAGTGACTGGCTGTGGACACAGAGGCTTAGTCTGACTTCTATTAGCTTAGGAGTCACTTTGAGCCAGAAACAGTTGCAAACTACACACACCTATAGAAAAATATGTACATTGTGTATTACATCACTTCATGCCATATATCATTCAAAATAGGTACTGTTTTCTATATTTCTAGCCTAACAGTCAGCCTAAAAAGAAAAAGCAGAAAGCCACTGCTACCACCTCTGATCAGTGGGAACAGTGGAAGCAGAAGGATGAGCAAATGGTTGATGGCAACTTTGAAAATGAGTTACAACAGGTAACCTCTTATTTTAACTGGAGAAATCCATTAATAATGTTATTTGAAAAGAAAGTTTCTTTCAAAAAAAGAATGAGGAATCCCGAGTGTAGGGAAAAAGAGAATTGTTTCCAGTAAAACAAGAAAGGAGGACTGTAATCTTCTCTGATAAGATAGGTGCAGGGTTAGGTCCTTTATTGAATGACAGGCTGACACAAAATGTGCTGAATAAATGCTATCCCCATTCAAGTTTTACTGACATTGTTAAAGTGCTGTTCAAAAGCCCAATACAGAACGACACAACCTACATTTTATTAGTAGGAAATAGCCAAGGTGTTAAAAAGACTGATATAAACAATATATTTGAATTATATGGTCAAGCTAAAGATGTCCAACCGTGGATGGGAAAATTAGTTTTTTGCGCTTTCCCATATTCTCAGTCCCTGTCAGCAAAAGAAAATAATGACATCCATAGCTTGAACATACACATTCACCATTTGACATGTCGTCATAGTGACATATCATTTTTTGATCTTAACAAATTTGTTAAGAATTACTTTTTGACGCGAGATACTGTGTACCTCACGAAAAATAGTCGACGTAAGTTAGCTACTTTGTTAGCTTACAATATTTTTGACTCTGTGGTTATAGGAATTATAACACAACCTGATAGGAATGACAACCGTGTTACTAGTATTAGTAATAATTCAACAGCGGGCTCAAACACACAGTCAATGGCTTTAAACTGCCATCGCAGACAAAGGAAAACCCTAAGTTAGGTATCAATTTAGTTGCACAAAATATACAGGGTTTTTCCGGCAAAGACAATTTAATTGAACTATTTTTAGCAGATTTCAATGTAGATATTTTGTGTTTAACAGAACATTGGCTGAAACATTCTGAAATGTCATTTACTTTAAAAGACTATTTAGCAGCAAGCACTTTTAACCGACAACACTCAATAAGAGGAGGTTCAATGATCTTTGTCAAAAGTAGTTTGAAAATGAAAGAAAGAAAAGATATTGTCAGTCTATCTGTTGAACGTTTAATTGAGATATCGTGTGTGGAATTGGATAGGTATATAGTTATGTGTGTTTATAGGCCGCCACAATCAAATTATAATGAATTTGAATTACTTATGGAGGATGCCTTAAAACGCCTATTCAGTACTACGAAGAGCATAGTGGTGTGTGGGGACTTCAATATAGATTTCTTAGTTCAAGGTCCACTTAAAACTAAACTCGCAAGCCTTTTCAGGTCATATAATTTAGATAATTTATTTACAGAACCCACTAGGACAACTGCTACTAGCGCTACCTGCATAGATAATGTCTTTTGCAATTGTGAATATTTAGAAAAAGAAGTCATACATAAATTACAGTCGGACCATAGCGGGCTATGGGTAGTCCTACCGTCAGTACTGGAAGCAAAAAAATGCAATGAATTAAATTGTAGGCCAATAACAGAGAAAAAAATTGAATTATTTAAAAAAAATATAAACATAAAGTTAAATTCGTTGAATTTCGATAGCAATGATCCGAATACGTTATATCAAGTATTGTTTTCAACCATATCAAAAGAATTTGAACATGTTTTTAACGTAAAAAAAATTACAGAGTTAAAAAGCGGGTTTTCAGAATGGGCAACGCCAGGTATATATAGAAGTAGGAAAAGGCTTTATGAATTGTATGAAGAAAAACAATTCAATCACAATCCGACGTTCAAAGAGTACGTAAAAAAATATTCAAAAACTTTTAGACAAACTTGTTTAACAGCCAAATCGATAAGTATAAGTAAAAAAATTATGGCGTCTACTAATAAAATAAAAACAGTCTGGCAAGTAATTAACAAAGAAACAGGTAAAACGAGACCTAAGGACCAGGGATTTGCGTTGAAGATCGAAGGTAAGTTAGTTAATTCGAAGAAGGACATAGCAGAAATATTTCAAACTTTTTTTAAAAACATGCCACTGCATATAACGGCTAGCTTAAATTCTTCCTCCCAATTAGCCGATACCTTACTTTTGGAAAGTACAAATCCATGTAAAGTTGACTTCCAATTCTCCCATATAACTACCTTAACTATTGTCAAAACATTTAAAGAGTTAAACTTAAAAAAGACTGAAGATTTGTGGGGGTTATCGGTTAAATTAATATCCACTATAATCAATATTCTAGCACCTTACCTTGCTTTGATTTTTAATAAATGTGTTGACCAGGGAACCTTTCCTAATCTATTAAAGTTAAGTAAAATCGTACCCTTATTTAAATCTGGTGATAGTGAAGATCCAAATAATTTCAGACCTATAGCAATACTGCCGGTGCTAAGTAAAGTTTTTGAGAAAGTAATATTACATCAATTGCAAACTCATTTTAGTATAAATAAGCTCTTCCATAAGAAACAGTTCGGGTTTACAAAAGGCCGCTCAACGACGGAAGCAGGCATAGCGTTAGTAAAGCATATCTTTGAGGCGTGGGAGGAGTCGCAGGATGCCATTGGGGTTTTCTGTGACCTTTCTAAGGCGTTTGACTGCGTTGACCACGAAACACTTCTCATAAAATTGCACCGATATGGTTTAAGTAATAAATCACTAAGTCTTCTTCGATCTTACTTAACAGACAGAACTGTAAAGGTTGATATTAATAGAGTTAAATCCTCGGGTTCTGATGTAAAAGTAGGAGTCCCTCAAGGTTCTATACTGGGTCCGTTCCTTTTTTTGGTATATATAAATGATTTGCCCTACCTAGTAGAAAAGCTTTCGCAGATAGTGTTGTTTGCAGATGATACTTCCTTAATTTTTAAAGTAAAGAGAGGTATAAGTAATGTAGACGATGTAAACAATGCTTTATCTACTATTCTAAACTGGTTCACTATAAACAATCTGATGCTAAATGCAAAAAAGACAAAATGCATCAAATTCTCACTACCCAATGTTAAAAATGTTGACACGAGTTTAAAAATATCTGGTGAGAGGCTAGAGCTGGTAGAGTCCACGCTTTTTTTAGGCATAACGATAGACTCAAAACTGCAATGGGGTCAGCATATTGGAAAACTGTCGGGTCGGTTGAGTTCAGCAGCGTTTGCAGTCAGAAAAATTAGACAACTTACAGACGTGTCGACGGCGAGGCTGGTCTATTTTAGTTATTTTCACAGTGTCATGTCGTATGGTTTGTTATTATGGGGACGGGCAGCAGATATAGAAACCATATTTGTCTTGCAAAAAAGAGCAATAAGAGCTATTTACAACTTAAACAGTAGAGAATCGCTAAGGGAGCGTTTTAAAGAAATAGGCATTCTTACACTGGCTTGCCAATATATATTCGATAATATAATGTATGTCCGAAAAAATATAACAATGTTTAAATTAAATAGGGACGTTCATAACGTAAACACAAGGAATAGAAACAAGGTTGCTTGTACTAAATCCCGATTAGCCAAGGTAGGCACATCATTTGTAGGTTACTGCGTTCGTTTTTACAACAAAATTCCAGAACGTGTTCTATGCTTGTCTGAAAATAAATTTAAAACTTTCATTAAAAATTCGCTATGTAAAAAGGCATATTATAGAATAGACGACTATATAAACGATCCTAATCCGTGGTAGTAAACCAATTCCACCGCGATTTTATTGTTAAGTATAACATATTTTATAATACAAGTGTGTACAGACGACGTGATTGCATATTAATAACTATATGATACCTTATATAACTGACAAAAACTTAACTGCAAGTTTGCTAAAGGTCATTCGAATGGTAGCGTGGTGTTCGGGTCATCTATCTCCCTCCAAAATGGTTGAGACTGATGATGGCTGAGCACTGCGTTATGCTCGTGAACGAGTGCTGTTCGTGTGTCTGGCCGCAGCACTTATGTTTTCCCCTATTATTGTGAGACATTTGACTAATGCTTTGGCATTTAGGGTTGTTAATGGCAATCATGAAATCTTATTAGGTTTACATATGGCAACTGATGTATTTGGTTTTAAGATGATTTGAGAAAAGATGGTCAGAGTGGAGTTTTTTTTTCCGCTGCCTTTTTCTCCACTACAATTACGGCCCGAAGGCGGCGGCTTACACTTTACATTGTACATTGACATTCAGCAAACAGAATGTAAATTCTTTACGTTGAAATAAAATTATTTGAATTTTGAATTTTTTGAATAGGAATTCACTATAGAAAATTATAGAAAAAGAAAGGAGAATTATTCAGAGAAAGCTAACTTTCGAATTAGGCAATATAACTAACCAGATTAATATCTTATTATGTTAAACAATGTATACTTTCAGTGCATTTCAGTTTAACTTGAAATGTACTAAAAGTACACTTGAACTTTTTAATATTTAGAAGGGCATATCGACGCCTTACTGCTAAAACCGACTATCTGCATGAAATGTTGTTTCGAGAAAACTCGAGTTTAAGGTTCGGATGTCGTTAACTATACTAAAACTTGTTGCCTTACTGCTAAAACCGACTATCTGCATGAAATGTTGTTTCGAGAAAACTCGAGTTTAAGGTTCCGATGTCGTTAACTATACTAAAACTTGTTATTGTGTGCATAACATTTCATGCAGATAGTCGGTTTTAGCAGTAAGGCGTCGATATATTCTTCCTCATATTGAGCCCCTTATTATAAAGGCCCGACACCCATCAACAACCTGCCTGAACAACCCCGTAGAGAGGGCAAATATATGCTCATGTAGGAGTGTTATGATTTGAGAGGTCAAATTCTCAAATAAATTATTTCATTTCACCAAATAAGGCTCAGCAAAAAGTGGAAGTCAATGCTACTACTAAGGCCGTAACTGAAGTATTACCAACTAATTATTCATAGCTGTGGGTGCTATACAAGCAACTAAGTAGTTCACTAATCTCCACAGGCTATTATGCTATCTAAACTAGACTATGAAGAGAAGAAGGATGTCTACAAACTACACAAGAAGGAAGCAGAAATTGAGAAGAAAACCCCTGATCCGTCCAAGTCTGGCAGCAAGAAGCAAAAGAAGAAAAATGTTATGAGCCTGGACCAGTTCAATAGTATGGTGTCTGGTGAAGATGGCAAAGGTAGGTTTGTGACCAAAAGTTTTAAAGATTCATACCTGTCATTGTTTCTTCTGTTAAGTTCATGGTTAGTTTTGTGGATACACACATTATATTAAATTTCTATAATAAGCAGCAAATTGCACAGAGAAAACTATAGATGTACGAGTAATTCCGTACAAGGTTGAAGAGGTTTGAGGTGCTGACTGACCATTGGTCTAGTCGCATAATGTCTGATTAACAGAGGTGTTTGATTCCCAATGGGGCCTACGTACAAATTGCCTCAGTCTAGGTGTATATCCATATTTGTGATGTCCTTGCCTGGTTACCATAGCAAAGGGTATCCTAGTCTGGGACCAGGACAAGCCATTGTGTATTGTAGGATTTACTTATAAGTAAAAATAAATAAAAGTAGAGGGAGACACAGGCTATAAAAATATTTAGCATGATCAATCTCTGATTATCATCTGGTTAGATTTTATAATTCTTACTATTTACGTTGCTTTTGTATTGACATGCAAACCAAATTACTTACCCCTGCAGGTAACCACGAAGATGAGAAAGAGTCCATCACATTGTCAAAGTCCATAGACAAAGATACAGAGTTCTTTGAGAGAGTCAAAGACGAGGCTCGGGATGAACTCATAAAGGACCAGATCATAGATAGAGTGAAGAATCGGAAGCAACTTTCTAATGAATTAATGTCAAGAGTGCAGTTTGCAGACGCTCTAGAGAAGAAGAATAAAGAAATAGCCATGCTCAGGCTTGAAATTGATAGTTTGAAGGAAGACCTCCTCACAGTCAAATCCAGAAATCGGAAGCTTTGCAATATTCTTGGGCAAGGCGAAAGTAAGTATTATGGGATTCTGACATTCCATAACTATTCAATATACATGAATGTACAGGGCTTTGTCTAAAACGTGCAATTCCTGAGACACTCCAAACAGTGGTTGTGATTTGTTTTTGTGATTTCATTTATGACATTTAAGCGAAGTTGATCTGTCAAGATCGTGGCAAGTGGCAGTCCCTGGTCTCTGCCTACCCCTCTGGGATACAGGCGTGAGGTTATGTTATGTTTATGACATTTTTAGAAATGTTATTGTTATGCTGCATAAACACTGGCCCCAACGAGTGCCAAATGTTAGCTTTCGCTGGCCGTTTGGCCTTTTGGCGTTCATTAACATGTGCCGCCTATCCGGAGCGTGGCTGTAACTTATTAGATCGAATACAGTGTACCAGTGGCGGGAGGCCAACGAACGCTCAGTTAAAGACGTAATTAATAGATCCCGCCAATCCGCTATTTGACGTCTTAAATGGTAAATATCTCTTCCATTAGACCAAAAAATATTTTAGTATATTTTTTGAGGACCTAAAAGCAACCAAAAAATATGTTTTAAAACTTTGCTTTGCTAAAAACTAAACAGCCAAAAACGCGGTCAGCTATTTTTGTCTATGGTTTGAAGACCTGAAGTCTTGTAAACAAAGTTTGACATTCAACAACTGTGAGTGATTTGTGAGCATAGTGAAATAACGACGACGAAACCATGATTTCATTGAGTTTACATGCAAAATATAGCAATTATCATTATTGCATTGTTTGAGAATGCAAAAACATGTCAATAAACAACCCCGGAAAGTTGTGGATTCGTGTACCCAGTGAAATAAACACACGAAAAAATTGGCTGAAACCTGCCTCAAGAGACCCCGATACTTTATCGACTTAAACTCGGGTGTATTTACGTGAAGATCACTTTCATGTAAGTCCTATAATAATCAATGTCCACTGGTTCTGGCTGACAGATGTTTGTTTACAACCGAAAGATGCTTTCAACATGGCGGATCGCGTTTTCACCGTTCCTAATTAAAAGCGGTAATCTTTTTTTATTTGCGAATTTTGCAGCCATCCTACATACTTAGCAAAGTCAATATATTTCAGTTTCTTAAGTTAAATACTATAGGAAATATTCATTTATCGCGTCAAATTTGATACGAATCAAGTAGCGGATTATAGAGAAAATCCAAGAGTACCTACCTAATGATGAAATGTTTTTAATCGGTCTATACACAACAATGAAACTGCGCCTTTTGGATCCTATTAATAAGGAAATGATGTTAAGTCAAGAATAATTTCACCTCCATCTGTTTTTAAAATATGGTTGTTCACATATTAAAAAATGCCACTAGCGGTAGTCACAGGACGGTCACCCATCCTGCACCTGACCGCGCCCGTTGTTGCTTAACTCAAGTGATTCATTCCAATAACTCTGCTCCTCTAGGCCACGAGAGCTTCTATCTCTGCTTTCGCCATCTCTGCTTTCGTTTATTTTTCTTACCGTTGCTTGCTTGTTATGATATAAAACTCATAATTATAGATTTCGTCCTTGTCCATGATCAAATTGCAAATGCTAGACAGAATCAATTGCCAACGAGCGTTTAATCTACCATTAAATGTATTGGACTTAACTTCGAAAGCCAACGAGTGTGCGGTAGCCAACGCTGAATATCCTTCGATGGCGGTCGTAGTTTCGGTGTGTACGCAGCAATTTTATTACTCTACATTCGCGCTTTACGCGTTCTATTCTACCACTGTCGCATCTTTCAGTAATTCATTGGTCTGCATAGAAAAATGTCTATTCTGTATGACTCATGATTTAAATATTGTGAAACAGTGCTACTCCAAATCAGAAAAACAGTACACTCTTAAAAGACGGAGAATAAAGGTTTTTGTGAACAGCCAACTCTAACAGACATACTTCAGCGATTGCGAACAGGCCAACAGTGGATTATTTCCGCGATTTTATTTTATCAAGTAGAACAACCCCTTTTTCAAAAAGAGACCTTTGCACTAAAACGTGCAAATCTGTAGATTAATAACCTGCATTTATCTTTCTTGCAGTGAAGGACAAAGCGGAAGTTCTGGTAGAGGTAGAGAGGCTTCGCGGCGTACAAGCAGAGCTCACAGCTGAGGTGTCGGCCTTGCATACTGAACTAGAGCGGGAGCGCTCGAAGAATGCAGACCCCCGGGCTAAAGACAAGGTCAGTCCTAGTTAAGGCATAGGCACACTCAATCAGAGTCGAGTCAAAGCAGAGCGTCAAATTCTCTCGTGCGCTCGTCTTCGCGCGCAGTCCCATACATCACTTGTGTTGTTTCCGATACACGGCGGACCTAAGTGGAATTCGTGTAGATGCGCTTGAGACCCCGCGGCAGTTTTCAGCCTTTTTTTCTTTATAGAAATATCTGCATAACGATGTGGTGATAGGACTCAATATTCTACACACTTTTTTGGATTGACGTTGTGATGCGCTTCGACTCTGTACAGTGTGCTGTTTTTGATGACTAACAGCGAAATCAGAAGATTCACTTGTCATCAATTTCTTTGTCTTTCATTTCGCGTCTTTCACTCATAATTAATAATTTTAACACGGAATGAACTTCGAATGATAAATAAATTCATTAGTGAAAAGGTCCAACAATGTGGATCAGTAGATTGGGATCTTTCGTTTTCATAGAATAAAAAAAGGGTGTAATTAAAGTTTAAACGCAATGAACTTACAACTGGATTATGTAATTCTATTTTACACCCGTAGGTATTGTATAACAATATCTGTTTCTTTAACTATGTTTAAAAAATGAACGTTCATTTTTTATTCATTCATGCCATGTGGTTGAGCAATGAAAGAGAAATTGAACTCGATTGATCGTTTACCGAGTGAATCTTCTGATTTCGTCTTAAAGGTGCACTCGTACGCAGTTTTTAGCTCGACACGCCGCCGCTTGTTTAATGGGCTCGATGGAGTAACACTAGCGGCAAAAGTTGTGTAATTTTTTACAGATCAAATTTGCAAGTTAGTCAATTTTTACAATCTACAAATACATTATCTCAAGGTTAATAGTGATTTTTAGGACCCACGGCTATGTGCTTAAGCAAAAAATCTAGGACAAGGCAACATTAACGCCAAAAACTACCATTTTTGGCATAAATGCTATCTAGTGTTAGGTTCATGATTCTAGGTTCTTTGTCGTGGGTGATTTCTTTTGCATTGGTGGGGTGGGTAGTTTACCCACTGGATCCCATTAATAGACTACAAGCGGCATTTCAGTGTCATTAAATGGCATTTGGCGTGTGCGCACTGCATCTTCATCGCCTACCGACTGACAGACCGTCCGACTGACCGTATAATTCCTTTATTACTACAATAAACAGCCAGTGCTGTACTAATATTACTAACGTGATATGCATCTGCTATCTATGCAAGCTAAAAACAACACTCACCAGTACTTTACGGAGCACCGCGGCGGGTCGAGTAATCGTTTGTCTGGGTGCACCTTTTCTTATGTTTCACACATTTCGCTTCGCAGTGGTCTGTGTATTCTGTACCAGAAGGCAGTTGGCTAGTTATTAACAATCTCTTGATAATTATTTTCGGCATTATTTATAAAAAACAACATTCAACTAAAACTCTACTAGAGACGTTTTATTTATTCTGTGGTTACGTATTTTTGTAAAATCTCCACCACAGACTATTTTAGTCAGGGTTTTTGAGTGTTTTTTTTAATAAAATATAAGGCCGTTATGTATTATGCGTAATTCATCCGTTACTATGTGTTTCTTTGAAGTTAGTTTACAATCGCTTATACTATTTCGCTTTCTTAAAAAAAAGTTAATTTAAATTTCATGTCCGTATCTTTTGTTTAGGAATTGCAATGTGGGTTTTTTCTATGGTTTATCTGTTTTTTTCCGATACATTGTTTTGTTTCACAATATCTGTTTTCATTAAGATATTTTTAACGTTATTTTACACAGCTTTGCAATGTTGCTGATAGCTATCTAAAAATGTTCTTCCCTGAAAGAGTTTCTTAAAACTATAGAAAACATTTTGTTCCAGAAATGTACATTTCGAAAACGAAGTACACATATACGTTTTGACGTTGGTTCCGAAACATTGATGAACAATTTCAACTAATTAAATAAAGTTTCACAAAATATTGTGTTTGGGTATTTAAATAACAAAACTTCAAGAATAAAATATCTACTTATAATATTCCATTGAATTTAATTTATTTTCGGTTTGGTTTTTTATCGTGGGATTGGAATCATTGTAATTCTTCAGTGGTATTTATTGTACCTTTGCCAGTGTAACAACGCTTTGATTGCCTGCTTTTTGCTAAATTAAACAATTGAAATGTTTGATTTAATAAAATTTCACGTGTTTGTATTTGTAATGCAGTTGTTTTTAAATTCCAGAAGAAAAAGGCTGGAAACAGTGACAAGGACAAGTAGCTTTTAAGGAAGACTAGATTTAGTTCTTAAATTGGAAATAGAACCTAAAAATTCTCATTTTGATTTAAGAAAGTCAATTTACGATAACAGATACGAAGTTTATTATATTCTATGTGTAAGATACGTAATAATTAAGATTAGTATGTGATATTTAAACATGAATAATTAAGTCGTCGTAAAAACGATATTCTCAAAAGTATGTTTCAGTTTTTTTTTCGTTTAGGTGTAAAGCATGTCGTAAAGTATTTGTTCCTAAGTTTCAAAATATCCGTCTATTAATAAATAAAATAGTAAATTTTATTTTTGGCAAGAAAAATAATTTGTTTATTTTGTTTGTCTATGGCTTAGAAGTCTTACAATACTTTAAATATTCTTGTATGATTTAGGTATAAGTTGCATTTCTATGAAACCTCAGAGTTGCCGAAAAATTTACATCACATGGCATTTAAAGTTTTTGAAGCGGGCATTTATTATGATTTAAATTCTCTTTTCATGAAGCCAGCAGAATTAATAAAGTAGATCTCGATCCTCGGTCCGGATCAACTAAACTAGTTGGAATTTGTGTAATGACTCGCAAAACATTTCCGTGACGAACGTCGAACAAAAAGTATAAATTGTTTAAACTTCTTTGAGTTTTTTTTAAAAATAAAACCACTTTTTTTAAACAATGGACAATTTAATTGATTTCTCAAATACCATACACAATTTTATGAAAATATTTTTCAGCTTTTATAAAAGTTTTATAAATATTAATAAAGACCAAACTAAGCAGACCCTAAAATTGTGTATAGACCTGTTGAAAAAATCCATGAGGGATCTTAGAACTGACCCATTAGGATTTCTATGGTGTTTTTCTATTTAATTCATTAAAATATTATTTAAAATAATATAAAAAATAGGCACAAGACAATTACCTACACGTCTTCAAATTTAGATTATGGGTAATCACTTGCAAAAGGAAACTTAAATACATAAATAAATTGTTAATGAGTTTTGTTCCGGGCTTTAAATAAATGTACATTAGTCCTCTTAGGCTGGGACATTAGAAATGCATAGTTACTTATATCAATATCTTTCTATACAATACTACGAAATTTTATAATACTAGACATGTTAGACTTTATAAAGCGTAGCAGGGTGCGATGTTTATTTTGCCTGAAATATCTGATTGCGCAAAGCAACTTCGCTCAATCTAACATTATTCCTGTGACTAGCCGTTTTAATTGCAGATATAATAATTTTACATACTCAAGTTATGGTCAGATTGATCTTACGTTTTGCATATTTTTATTAGACTACTACGTACATCTAGGTAGGTTGAATATTTTTGTTTAAATTACTTACATAATACGTGTCATATTGGCAGTACATATAGTGATTATGGCAACGCGAATTTGATTTTTCTAAACATTATTTTTGGTCCAAATTTACTTATCAAACACGTTAACATTGTCGTGCGAATAATTTTCAAAAATTACATACACCACTTTTTAATACTCGTTTTATATAGGTTTATTACGTTAAATTAAATCAGATATAAAAGCTAAGCGGGACTATAGTAAAAAAACTAGGCATTACTTAAGTAATATGGCAGTAAGTGGTAATTTGTAGAGCATTGAATGTACTTGCGAGATTCGCCCGTCACTACTCATACAGTGACACTATTCGAGTACTTATGCGTCGCATAAGTAAATAACATCTATTCGATGGGTTATTTAAACATCAAAACAAGCACAACATTGCCTCCTGAAGAGTCTTTGATTTGTGTTCGTCCGACGAACTACACCGTCATATTTAGTGTCTGTATCACTAATACACACGATTATCACTTGTTTCTATTCACGCACACCTCGGCTTTCTCCAAATATATTTGTTCGATACACGATTGATCCCAGAAAATTGCAGATGGGTTTCGTTCGCTACGTAAATCGGTAAGAAAGATTTTGGATGGTCTTTCTCTTGGTAACTTTTCCTTGAAAATAGATATTCTTTTGCTTCCTTTAGCATGGCGGTACATCGGCGCATTTGATGCTGCTGAGAGGCCGGGTCATGTGGTCGCAAGCGCTGTCGCTTATGATCGTGTTCAGCTTCTTGTCCACGCAGTATACGCTTCGCTGCTTCGTTGGCTCTTCTCCCTGGAAAAAGTAAACCTTCTGTTATTTCACAGCGGTTAGCCGCACTGCGGCTGTCCGTCCGGCTGGTCGCAGGATGCGTTTACAATCGCGGTTAACCGGGCTGCGGCTAGCCGTAAGCGCAACCGGAGAGTGCGGATAGGGTAACGGTGCGGTTCCATTGAAACATTATCAAGATAGAAGAACTTCTTCTTCTTCTTCGCAGCTATTTATTTTATTGACACGCAATACACAAAGAAAAAGAAAACGGTTCTGGGTGCATCCTTATTTGCAAGCACGAGTCGAGAGCAAGCATTTTGAAATATTTTTCGACGAGCTTAAAAAGTATGACGATAAGTTTTTGGATACACAAGAATAAGTCTGAAATCGTATGAAGAACCTTTAAAAATATTAGAAATCAGTATAACAAAGATGGACACAGTGGCAAGCGACCGCAAACTAGCAAACCGGCGTGCTTCCGCTTAGTGCCTATAGCGACCGTCCGGCTAGCCGTCAGTCTCCGAGCGACCGGAGTAGTTGGGCGGCAGCCGCATCGCAGTGCGAATATAAACCATTTTTTCGTACATATTTTTCATCACGTATAAGTATAAGTAATGGTTTGGTACCTGCAATTTACAAAAGCCTCCCAGAGGAATTATGTAATAAGCACCTCAGAAAAGCACAATTTAAAAATATGCTTAAGCGTTTTCTGTTAAGTAGTCTGTAGACATAAAATATTATTATGGATAATTTTAGTTGTGTAGAAGATAATGTTAATTTAGTAAGATAAAAAGAACTGTTACCAAGAGCTTGCCGATAAACTGCATTAGCAGTTTGGCAAACTATTGATATTGTAATCTTGCGGATTGCAGCTTTATATATATAACTAGGGGGCGAGCCCCCTGCGCGCTTACGCGCGCCAACCCCCAGCCGCTCCGAGCTGCGCTCTCCGCGGCGCTCGGCCTAGGGCCTCGCTAGACACTTATTGTAGTGAATTGTTGCATGGGAACATGTATGGTCTCGGCCTTCGGCCTCGCCGCGGCGGGGTTTCTCGTGCCCGCTCCGCGGAGCTCGGCCTGTGGCCTCGCAAGTTTGTCCCTTTTTGCTCTTGCGCTGGTACTTGTCCGCCGTAACCTGAACGTTCTCGGCCTTCGGCCTCGGCCTGGACGGAGCTCGGCCTTCGGCCTCGCCGTGGCGGAGTGTCTCGTGCCCGCTTCGCGGAGCTCGGCCTCCGGCCTCGCAAGTTTGTCCCTTTTTGCTTTTGCGCTGGTACTTGTGCGCCGTAACCTAAATGGTCTCGGCCTTCGGCCTCGGCCTAAACGGAGCTCGGCCTTCGGCCTCGCCGCGGCGGGGTTTCTCGTGCCCGGTCCGCGGAGCTTGGCCTGCGGCCTCGCAAGATTGTCCCTTTTTGCTCTTGCGCTGGTACTTGTGCGCCGCAATTTGAATGGTCGCGGCCTTCGGCCTCGGCCTAAACGGAGCTCGGCCTTCGGCCTCGCCGCGGCAGAACTTTTTGTGCCCGCTTCGCGAAGCTCGGCCTCCGGCCTCGCAAGTTTGTCTCATTTCTCTATTGAAAAGTCAATTTTAGTACTAAATCTCCATACAAAAATTTGTCATTTTCAATCATCAATATCTCGGCCGCCATCTTGAAATTCCAAGATGTCGGATTTTTCTCATATACCTGGGTCCTTTGCCAACACGATGCCGCTTACGGCATATCTCTAGCATATGCCCAGTTGGCTGCCGACTTTTTTGCGCATAGGTCGATTTTTCGGTCGGCTATATCTGCGCCGCCATTTTGAATTTCGAATAACCAAAATTTTTTTTTTCAATAGGATCACTAAAACACCATTCTATCAAAATTTCATCCAAATCGGTCGGTAAACGACAGAGTTAGCACCCTCGCGTAGTGGAACGCGTTCGAAATTCAAAAATCGGCTCCATAGGATGGCCGTATATCGTACATTCCCTACAACTTTGTCATACATCATTTTCGTCCAACTCGTGCCATTTCCGAGAAAACGTATTATGTTAGATCAGTGAGTATACCGGATTGTAGCTTTATATATATATAACTAGGGGGCGAGCCCCCTGCGCGCTTACGCGCGCCAACCCCCGGCCGCTCCGAGCTGCGCTCTCCGCGGCGCTCGGCCTAGGGCCTCGCTAGACACTTATTGTAGTGAATTGTTGCATGGGAACATGTATGGTCTCGGCCTTCGGCCTCGGCCTGGACGGAGCTCGGCCTTCGGCCTCGCCGCGGCGGGGTTCCTCGTGCCCGCTCCGCGGAGCTCGGCCTCCGGCCTCGCAAGTTTGTCTCTTTTTGCTCTTGCGCTGATACTTGTGCGCCGTAAACTGAACGGTCTCGGCCTTCGGCCTTGGCCTGGACGGAGCTTGGCCTTCGGCCTAGCCGCAGCGGGGTTCCTCGTGCCCGCTCCGCGGAGCTCGGCCTCCGGCCTCGCGAGTTTGTCTCTTTTTGCTCTTGCGCTGGTACTTGTGCGCCGTAACCTGAACGGTCTCGGACTTCGGCCTCGGCCTGGACGGAGCTCGGCCTTCGGCCTCGCCGCAACGGGGTTCCTCGTGCCCGCTCCGTGGAGCTCAGCCTTCGGCCTCGCGAGTTTGTCTCGTTTTGCTCTTGCGCTGGTACTTGTGCACCGTAACCTGAACGGTCTCGGCCTTCGGCCTCAGCCTGGACGGAGCTCGGCCTTCGGCCTCGCCGCGGCGGGGTTTCTCGTGCCCACTCCGCGGAGCTCGGCCTGCGGCCTCGCGAGTTTGTCTCGTTTTGCTCTTGCGCTGGTACTTGTGCACCGTAACCTGAACGGTCTCGGCCTTCGGCCTCAGCCTGGACGGAGCTCGGCCTTCGGCCTCGCCGCCGCGGGGTTTCTCGTGCCCGCTCCGCGGAGCTCGGCCTGCGGCCTCGCAAGTTTGTCCCTTTTTGCTCTTGCGCTGGTACTTGTGCGCCGCAATTTGAATGGTCTCGGCCTTCGGCCTCGGCCTAAACGGAGCTCGGCCTTCGGCCTCGCCACGGCAGAACTTTTTGTGCCCGCTTCGCGAAGCTCGGCCTCTGGCCTCGCAAGTTTGTCTCATTTCTCTATTGAAAAGACAATTTTAGTACTAAATCTCCATACAAAAATTTGTCATTTTCAATCATCAATATCTCGGCCGCCATCTTGAAATTCCAAGATGTCGGATTTTTCTTATATACCTGGGTCCTTTGGCAACGCGATGCCGCTTACGGCATATCTCCAGCATATGCCCAGTTGGCTGCCGACTTTTTTGCGCAAAGGTCGATTTTTCGGTCGGCTATATCTGCGCCGCCATTTTGAATTTCGAACAACCAAAATTTTTTTTTTCAATCGGATCACTAAAACACCATTCTATCAAAATTTCATCCAAATCGGTCGGTAAACGACAGAGTTAGCACCCTCGCGTAGTGGAACGCGTTCGAAATTCAAAAATCGGCTCCATAGGATGGCCGTATATCGTACATTCCCTACAACTTTGTCATACATCATTTTCGTCCAACTCGTGCCATTTCCGAGAAAACGTATTATGTTAGATCAGTGAGTATACCGGATTGTAGCTTTATATATATATATATAATGACTCGGGTCGTTCACCCGGTAGGTATTTGCGGCAGGCAGTACTTGCGGAGGGCTTCTATAGGAAATCGATTTTCAGTACAAAATGTTCATACAAAGTTGGCCTTGATCAATCGTCAATAACTCGGCCGGCAATTAGAAATTTCAAAATGTTTGATTTTTCTCAGGGACCTGAATATCTACGTGACACGATGCCATTCACAGATGAGCAATTTTTTTGACCTTTGGCCTCCGTCGGTGGTACTAAAGAAATGCATTTTTGTATGAAAATAACTATTTCGGGTGAAATTTTTCTATTATAGTGCGTGATTTTCAAACTTTGATGAGTCGATGGCCAACTGGAATGCCACAGCACCTCGGCACTAAGTAGCCGCTCCCAGCCGAGTAGTAGTTTCGGCCTTTGGCCTCCGTCGGTGGTACTAAAGAAATGCATTTTTGTATGAAAATAACTATTTCGGGTGAAATTTTTCTATTATAGTGCGTGATTTTCAAACTTTGATGAGTCGATGGCCAACTGGAATGCCACAGCACCTCGGCACTAAGTAGCCGCTCCCAGCCGAGTAGTAGTTTCGGCCTTTGGCCTCCGTCGGTGGTACTAAAGAAATGCATTTTTGTATGAAAATAACTATTTCGGGTGAAATTTTTCTATTATAGTGCGTGATTTTCAAACTTTGATGAGTCGATGGCCAACTGGAATGCCACAGCACCTCGGCACTAAGTAGCCGCTCCCAGCCGAGTAGTAGTTTCGGCCTTTGGCCTCCGTCGGTGGTACTAAAGAAATGCATTTTTGTATGAAAATAACTATTTCGGGTGAATTTTTTCTATTATAGTGCGTGATTTTCAAACTTTGATGAGTCGATGGCCAACTGGAATGCCACAGCACCTCGGCACTAAGTAGCCGCTCCCAGCCGAGTAGTAGTTTCGGCCTTTGGCCTCCGTCGGTGGTACTAAAGAAATGCATTTTTGTATGAAAATAACTATTTTGGGTGAAAATTTTCTATTAAAGTGGGTGATTTTCAAACTTTAATGGGTCGATGGCCAACTGGAATGCCACAGCACCTCGGCACTAAGTAGCCGCTCCCAGCCGAGTAGTAGTTTCGGCCTTTGGCCTCCGTCGGTGGTACTAAAGAAATGCATTTTTGTATGAAAATAACTATTTTGGGTGAAAATTTTCTATTAAAGTGGGTGATTTTCAAACTTTAATGGGTCGATGGCCAACTGGAATGCCACAGCACCTCGGCGTGGTGACGCCATTCTCAGCCAAGTACTCATTTTGGCGCTTAGCCTCTATCGATGGTACAAAAAAATTAAGATTTTCTACGAAAAAGATGATTTTCAGTACAATTTTTTTGTAGAAATTCTCCATAGTAAATTTGACACCTTTGAAAGCCAATATCTCGGCCGCCATCTTGAAATGTCAGAATGTCGGATTTTTCTCATATACCTGGGTCCTTTGACGACACGATGCCGTTTACGGCTGGTCCCTGGCATGCGCCCAGTTGGCTGCCGACTTTTTTGCGTAGAGGTCGAAAAAAGGCCGATTTTCGGAGGGCTATAGCTCCGGTGGTATTTTGAATTTGGAACGACCGTCGGCGGAACCGAAAATGGCGTGTCGAAGAAAAGGCCGGGTGAAAATTTCATCCAAATCGGTCGGTAAACGACAGAGTTAGCACCCTCGCGTAGTGGAACGCGTTCGAAATTCAAAAATCGGCTTCATAGGATGGCTGTAATTCATACATTTCCTACAACTTTCTCATACATCATTTTCGTCCAAATCTTACCGTTTCGGAGAAAACGTATGGATGAATAGATCAGTGAGTATACCGGATTGCAGCTTTATATATATATAATATCACGGCTAGCCGGACGCCCAACGGCAACGCGGCTAACCGGACAGTGCGTAGGGGCGCTAAATATGCCACGGCGCGGCTGGGTTTGCTCCTGCTTTTATTGTCTTGGCTCTTTTAGCATACAAAGTAAGTTTATCGAGGCCATCGTTAGACCGTCAGATTTTGATCGCTTATCAATGGACGAATAATCGTACTGCTGTCCCCACTACCTTGTTTGTACCAACCAGCACGCAGCCACTCCAATAAGGGGGGAACCCTTTATTTGTCCACGCGCCCCTCCGCATGTTTGGTGTGATTGGTGTCCGTTTATACTAACCGGCATCCGACACGACCTCGAGCATGTGTTCCAGCCGCCGACCCACCAGTGCGTCTGCGACTCAACCGCGACCGGCGGCGGGCACGCCGGCATTTGGCACCGCTCCATCATAGCTTCATTGCGCGGCGGCTCGATGTGGTAGCACTGTGACTGGTCTACCAGACCTGACCGAGAAATATGGGTTGAATATAAAGATAAAATATGTATTTAAAATTTTTAAAAGCGTAGAGGGAATGTAGTTTCCTACAGCCGTACAAGGTTGATAAAGGATGGAGGAAGCCTATACTGTGGACGCGACTGTAGGGCATTATTGAATAGTGTAGTGATGTGTGTGGTATGAACTGATCATGATATAATGTGTTGGTTGATTGTTATCGATTGTTAATTAATGTTAGAACTTTTCTAAGCTCACGGTCAGGTTAATAATGCATCGAAGGACGCGTTTACATGCACAAGGCTTCTTCACGTCGTCTCCATAAGTTTGAACCGTAGTTTTGTCCAAAAAGATATTCCAATTTAATTCCAAAATTGTTTAAATCCAGGACAGACGCATTATTGATGTTTGTTGGTATTTGTTTGTGTTCGGCACTCCTAACCCTGAATGATAATAAGAAACTATTCTTACGTATATTTTCATCGTAACACTGCAGATGTCGGCGAATTTGGCCGATGCCACAACTGACAGAGCAGGGTGACCACTCCGACAGTCTGTAGTGGAACCGTTTTCGTTGACTTCTCGGCTGGTCCACTGTGTACTTGTAAGTCACCACCGGATTTCGATTCTTGCCGCGGTAAATATGTTGCTGTAAGAAAATTTACTAGTTAGTGGAAGACTCTGGGTTAGTGGAGGCGCTGTTTTTATGCCGAGCATGGTTTTTCGCTCACACAATTTAACAATTTTAATATAGTGAGTACACTTTTGATAAATATGATGGATAATTAAATTGCAGATATAGAAGGCATATTTTTTATGCTGTACTAAGATTTAAAATGAGACAATTTGATTCCAAAATTAATAACTTTGGGAACAATTTATTAATTATGCATCAAATTCCCAGTCCACATTTCTCAATCTTATAACAATAAGTAAAAATGCAAAATTGTGCGAGCGGATAGTTTGATCCACGTAAAAACAGTCTCATCTTCTACAAACCTTTAAGAAAATCTCTATTGTGATGTTATAGAATAGAGCGCAACATTCAAATTCAAGAAAATCCCTGCTTATAAGGAAAGTCATGGTATTGTCATTTTTCTGCAACGGAGCCCATTGCCCGAACACGATAATGAAGAAGTAGCTTACGTAAACCCTGATGTCCTCTTCGATCGGTCCTGGAATACGGACTTTCTCCCAATCGCGATCTCGCTCGTAGATGGCCTGGGATCCAGCCACGAAGTATTCCGTTAGAGCTTCATTTCTGTAAATCGGAAGCTGCATTAATACCAAACTCGCCGGAAAGCAGTTATCGTATTTTCTATAAAAAGCTCTCTTACCTAGCTCCATGGATGTACAATTTCCTCGACTTAGCGCTCCCAATTGAGATGAAGTTTCCTGGATTGACTTTCTCCTTTATCTTCACGTTTCTGGAGCCGGCGGGGATGACTGCTACTTCGCTGAAGCCCGATTGTTTCGTGGTTCCCTTGTTGTAGATGCCCTGGACCGTCTTGCAAGCCGACCCGTCGCCCCCGCACACTCCACAGGCGTCTTCTTCGGCCTCCGAATCGACTACCCAGTCGCACCCCACTTTGTGGCATACCCCTGTGCAAAGGTTTCTTATGAAATGATTTCTTGTACTTAAGGCGGATATAACTTCAGCTTTGATGCTCAGTCCACATTTATTTTAAGTTTAGGTACTATTTGTTTTACAATGCAAGCAAGGCAGTAAGCTATGTAACATCAGGTTTCGCTCATGATACGCAGTCAATAGCCTGTGGCCGACTTGCACCACTTCATGGATGGTGCTCTTCCTACAAAAGTCAACTTAAATGACTTCTTGCGTGATTGTAACGCTGATTATAACTAGGATATTGGGCATGATGTTTTCATTCTAAATCCTGTGCTGATATAAAGATGAATCGGACGAAAATTTCTGTCCCCATCTGAGACTGCAGGGTACAGAAATCTTTGTGAAAGATTTTATGTGTGTAAATCTGAAAGTAGGTCTTAATGAAACCTTTTTTATTTTATTTACCTGCTATACACATGTCCCTAGCTCCATCGGTCTGTCGGCAAGGCGTTCCATCAGCCACGAATCCGCCAATTTCGAGATCGTTTCCGGTGCGTGGTACACACAAAAGCTCGCAGGGTTTGTCTGGAAGATTCGAGAGCTTATGAGTATTGTGTGGGCTTTATTATTAATTATTACCAGCTATATCGTAAAAGCCATGATGTCTTAACTGAATCTAACAAACCTTGGTCGAAATATGGTGTCCAGTCAGCGTTAGTGTCATTCTGATAATGGTGACACTGGACTTCTCTGAAGCTTGGTTCATTTATTGGGCAGGGATCCGTGTTGCATATTTTGTATCTGTTAATACATAAAACATAGGTTCAGTAAACGCTAAAAATAAGGTTTTCATCTAGAAGTTTATGCTGGTTTCGTGAAACGTCACATCGATCCAAAAAGTTCAGCAAGCATATTATAAGCTTGATCGACAAAGATTAATTTTTTTTTAAATGTATGCTCAGTAATGGCAGTTGTATTGAAACTCAGTGAAAAATGATTCGAAATTACGCTGGGAACCAGTTAAACACTTACACAGTGAACCGGTCTACCTTAAGATAATTGAACTTTGCTCTCCCCAGTTCTACGATTACCATTAGCGCATATCAGTTAACTCAAGTGCAATCAATAATCAAATCGAAATTTTCCTTTGTTTAGGGAATTTGTTCGGTAGTGGAAGAATATAGGCTGCTGGACTAGATTTCGATTTGTTAATTCAAAAACTTAAAACAGAAGTAGGTTCATAGAATTTTAAAATTGCAAAAGTAGCTTACCTGCTTCTTTCCCCAATACAGTACTTCCCGTTGTTGGTGGGTTCAGGGTTGTTGCACTCTCGTGTAATGGTCGAGACTCCCGCACCGCAACTCCTCGAGCACTCGCTCCATTCACCCCAGTTGCCCCAGCCACCGTCTTGGGGCTCCGGCTTCGGCCCCCGAGGCACGCATTTTAGTTTTTGGCACCACTGAAAATAGAAGATTTGTTAGCTTCGGATATTCCAAATACCTACTTTTGAATTGATTGCCTTCGATGTGCTATATATAGTTGATTGCAAACCCTGGTCAATCATGAATAGATACTTAAAGGAGAATGCGCACTTATCCGTAATAAACAAATCCATCGTATCTAGTCTAGACATTGGGAGCCTCCCACCCAAAGCCTTGGTGAGAAAATATCTATATGACTTTATACAAATAATTCTATGATTAGTTTTGTTGGTGCGGTAATTTTAGTGCGGATAAGTGAGCTGTTAACAGTTAAGTAGAAGAAGGTCTTACTTTGTAGACTTTTAGTCCGGATCTACTTACGGGTG
The DNA here is from genome assembly GCA_934045075.1 of Yponomeuta sedellus. Classification (NCBI taxonomy): domain Eukaryota; kingdom Metazoa; phylum Arthropoda; class Insecta; order Lepidoptera; family Yponomeutidae; genus Yponomeuta; species Yponomeuta sedellus. The sequence goes on from OW203734.1 coordinate 14,887,605, forward strand.
TTGTTATATCGGAAGAGTCCGACCAGGTTTCGCTGCGATGTCTACAATGTGTTGTGCTTACGAAAGCTTTAGTTCAAAAAAGGTCTTACTTTATTTTGAATACCTAATCTTGTTTTATGGTTCAATGGCATTCCGTTAACAATGATGTTCTATCAGCTAAAACTATACATAAGCCTTGGAGGCCTTACCATATTCTCCCCACACGTAGTCCCGGGCGCGGCTGGCCGCAGCATGGTTTTGCACGTCTTGTTTTCTGAACACCATAGATGTTCGCAAAGGTCTGCGGGCTCGGCGCATACCACGGCGTCCGGGCCGAATTGCAGGTGGCATTGAGTAGCTGCGTCGAATGTTACTCCTGAAAACATTAAAGATGTTGGTGACTTGTGGACAAATATGGACGATAGGAACACGTTATAAGGCCTCAGCGGCCATAGTCACTAGACTATTAGTTCAAGATATTAAACTTCACGAAAACATCGAATACGTCTAGGTATGTCTAGTAAATTAAATAAAAAATGAAATTGAATAATATAAAAAGCAAATAAGTTAAATTGAAGTTGGTTCCTTACCAGCAGGTACTTCCGGGTATTTGTACTCCTCTTGTGATGGTGTGTCTCCTAGGCATTCTCCTGACCCAGTGCTGTAATAAAAAAAATACAGTTACGTTTTCATACGAATGTATGTGTCATTTAATATTAATTACAAATTATTTAATACCGGCATGTATCAATGACTTTGTTTTCTTTTGTACATTTGTGAAGATAGACTAGCAATACCACTGGCTAACTGTGAAGGAACATCGTGAGGAAACCTGAATATCTGAGTTTTCACATATCTCACCGCTTAAGCGCGGTGGGTGAGCCTGGTTATTTAGCCCATACTGCCCAACATACTGGACGTACATAGGCTATATAAACAAGTGATTTTAGCTTTTAAAGCTGTCATCGGTATTCCTTTAATAACCCATGCCCTGTACGACTGTTTTAGTTGTTTTCTGCACCGATAAATATGAAACAGCTGCCGATTTTTGGGTCACTATCACATAGTAACATACGAGTTAATTATATGCAAATATGAATCCAACAGATTTTAAACTTACGTCATTACTATGAACAATGAGCGTGCAAAGATCTCTTGTCACACCAGATGCGATTCGTAGCGAATATCGTGTGGACAATGAAGATTTACTACGTCAATTTGTTCCATAGTATGAAAAATATTTCATACCACAGTTGCCCGCAAAAGGCGGAATTTGTCTGGTTCAATTATTGAATGCTAGATTTATGTAAGTATCTATTTTTATAATTAGGTGCCGAAAATGGCGTAATATATGTCAGTTTTAGATATTCGTCTGGAGCCTGATGTCATAAAAAAAAAATTTAAAAGCCGGCTTTCAAAACGAAGAAAGACCCTAATTTTTTCTTAGATTCTGTTTTCATACATACAAATCAAAACAACACTCAGAATTTGTAGTCATGCGTGATTTGTTTTTCTACTTTGGCACTAGGATAAGATAGGGTTGTGCTGTGTGGAAGGTATGTAATTATTATGAAGGTATTATTATACAAATCGAGAAACATATAAGTGCTCACTAACTCTAAGAAGTTTGTGACGTCGCGTTTGCTGCATCGTGACCAGGCTACTTGGATGGTGTCTACCTCGAACACGGGTGTCATGATGTGCAACGTCGCGCCCTCTCGTCGGTGGCAGCCGATCTTTTCCGTGTCGTGGTACAGGCCGAAACTGAAATAAAACCAAATTTTGTAAAAAACCGAGATTCTAAAATTGAATGATGTTGAAGTTGAAGTTTTTCCAAATCGGTTGACCACAGATGTTCTGTGCGGTTGACGCGTCTTCGAGTAATCGGGGAACATGCAAAAAAATAGATTTTGACGAAGTAGGTTAACAAACAAGCTAGCTTCTTTGAAATACGAACGACTAAAAAAGAAATAACATGGCGCTCATAATATGTCGCGTCGACGATAGTTGTTAGTTGCTGCAATTCGTTTTGAAGTTATATTAATTTGATTTGATAATATGGGCAATTAGGCAATTAAAATAATGCAATTTAAATATCCATTAACAAGGAAATAATCATACGACACGCTTGTCAGTACTGATATTTCTGAAGCGGTAGGCCTCAACAAGTTATGATAAAGTGCTTCATTATGAGGACATAATTTTATCTGTATTCAAGATCATGCAATTACACAGGCATGACAGGTTAATAAGGCAACTTTACATTCATTTTCTAAAGGTGTCATCAAACAATTCTAATTTTAACTGAAATCTGAGAAATATCATGGGGTATTTGTTGTGTACGTTCGTTTTCTGCAATAAATCCGTCTACACCTACGATTTGTTGGAAAATACATAAAATATTTAGCTTTTCCTTATTGTATGCACCTGTGATCATCCAATGTACGTCCAATTCCCCGTAAATAAACACGCAATAGATCGACTGCGTGCTAACAATGTTGATTAACCGACTGGTTGGTGTATTGTCCACAAATAAAAGTGCAACCGAAAGTTTACCTAAACACCATAAATCTATCCTTAGGTGTTGGAAGGACTGATATGTGAATTTTTGTGTGGTTAAAACCCGGATTTGGAAGGAATCCCGGTTATTTTTATACATTTAAAATTCGTATTGAAATTCGGTGGTTTTGAGCTTTTACCTATGTTTGTTAAAGCGGCTTACATTTTACATTGACATTCAGTAAACAGAATGTAAATTCTTTAGTTTGAAAAAAAAAAACTATTTCCTATATCACGGAAATACAATTACGTTAAAAAAAACATTGGTTAATTGACTTATTAAAGCTGTTAATGAGAAAAAACTTATGATAATCTTTTAATAAGTATGATATAGTATGTAACTAAGTTATAATAACATATTATAACACTGACTCCGCTAATATTGCTTTGCCAAATTAATTAGCCTGCGACCTATTCTTAGACCTAAAATATGCACACAAAAAATCAGGAAAATCGGTGCAGCCATTTCGGAGGAGTTCGATAATAAACAGACGCGAGATTTTTACGTAAGATACAGCCTGTGTAAGTGTGCGGAGTACCTTCTTCTGTTGTTCGTAGCTCATGTCGTTGTACGCAGCCCGCTGTAATCTTAACGCATTTATTGCTATTGGCAATGTCTCAGACTTGATAATATCGATTAATTCTAATGGAATTGTCGTCCAGCTCGTGATCTCTATGGCGCCAGAACTATTCGAGATTGATGTTAGATTAGGTTTGTAGGAAGCAGACAGCGGGTGATTAATGGCAATTTAAATGCTAGAGATAGGGCTTGTTTAGTTTAACGTGGAATAACCCTGCCGTGATTGGTTTTATTACTTGTTCTGGACATTAGATAGATAGAAAGACAATACGCAGATATCAAAACGTTTCGGTTGATTAACTTATCCCAATATCGGCGAGTACCTGGAATTAAGCTGTGCAGCCTGGGTAGTATGACGACGCTAGTCGCGCGTTATAAATGTCAAGAAGCGCGACTTTCCTGTTCATTAATTGTCAGATTGTGACATTTTAGCGCCACAAAACGTGTGACTCGTGTCATAGTGCTACCCGGGCTGAAATCTACAAAGGTACGTGACGTGGGTGGAAGTGAAGTGGAGTTAACTGTCAAATGTGCAATATATATATATATTTAAATAAAAAACGAACTTCTAGAAAAACCGCCCTAAAAAGAATTAAAGTTCGATTATGTTCTCATGGATCTTAACAGATTTGGACCAATTGAAGTACTTACCTCTTTTCTTACAAAAAAATATTTAGGTAAGTAGAAGGTAAACAGCTATCGCTGAACGAACGCTCGCACGTATATAAAGTAGGTATATGGATGAAGCGAGAACCTCCTTTTTCCTTTTTTTAAGTTTGCTTACAATAGAACATCGAACGACGGTGTATACCACGTAAAGTGATATGCGCCGGATACGTTACAGCAAAATGACTTGATTGTGTTGTTCCTTTTTTAAACTCGTCTCGTGATCCGTTATGAACTTGGACCTCATTGTTCTCGCGAGATAACTTAATAAAACCAGAAAAACAATAGGATAATGGACGTGTGTGGGCCGATAGTACGGCGTCAATGCACTGGAGTAACGGCAGTGCATTCATATCTTACAAGTGAATGAAGTTCGTTTGCCTGCGAACAGATGGTTGCATAACCACGGTTTGTTAGTACCATTGTGCTCTCTAATGCGCTAAAACGGTACAAGTGCGTTTTACGTTTCAATGGGGATCCCGCATGACAGGTAGAACACGAGGGAGATCAATGACTAAAGTACTACGCTATTTATCGATGACAGAAGAATCAAACAGAGCATATAGTGACTATGTGTATTTTGAAGGGCAACAATACACAAAAGCAATTCTGTTTAATAAGGACAAATACTAATCATACTAAATGTCATATAACTAATATAACGTTCTTCACCATAGTTGCATGTCTAATTATTAAATGATTGGAAAAAAAGGAATCACAATCACAATACTATAACACTGTTATTATAAAATTGTAATCATTATTTTACCCGTGTTTTACATGGGTATATTTTCAGATAGGTGCATTTTGCAATAGGTGCACTAAGCGATAGGTGAATTTTGCAATAGGTGCATTTTGCGAAAGGTGCGTTTGGCAAAAGATGTATTTTACAAAAAAAAAAACGTGCGGTACATTTTGCGGTACACTTTATGCGCCGGAGCCGCTGGTAGATAGTAATTATATCAGCCGGAAGACCGAAATAGTCGCATGATTTTGGTATGCTACGATGGTTTTCGCGATCCCATACGGACGTCCTTGCCGACTTTAGGAATGAGTCAGCCCGTAAACAGTAGCGCCAGGCAACAGTATCCGAATGGAACTCAATCGGTTGTAATAATGTTAACATCACGAATTATTGTTTGTTTAATTTGAGTATTTTAGAGTATCATAAACCAACTCTTAAGGTCTGCGGTGTTAACTTTGATGTGTGTGGATTAACAACGTTGCCAAGGGATAGAAGCGGCATTTGTTTTAGTGAAATAATAATTGAGTGAATTTATTAAAGCCCTTGTGAATAGATTTACGGCGAGCAGTGGATATGTTTGTTTTCGGGAGTTAACAGATAAAACTGTACAAGACCATTCAATTTTATGCGACGTTTAATGTCCGACTTACCACTGACTATCGTGTACTAAGAAGCTACCTAAGGAATTCGTAGGTCTTGACATTATGTCGTAATTACACTATTTTTATTTTTAATGCACTAACCCGTGCTAAGGAACAAATTTAAAAACCTATTTAGAGGCTAAAAATTTCACCCATGCCGGGATTCGAACCCGCAACCTCTGGTACGGATAGCCAGAGGTTGCGGGTTCGAATCCCGGCATGGGTGAAATTTTTAGCCTCTAAATAGGTTTTTAAATTATGTCGTAATTCAACATTTTTATTGACACTTATTAATTTCAGCTTCTCTTTGCATTATATGTTAATGTACGTTCGTAAAATGCATTAAAATAGTATCTACCCTTTCTCATTTGATCGTCTTTGAAACTGTGTTTATGGTGATCGTAAAATGTTTATTGTTATGTATTTCCTATGTCGATTTTATTGAGGATAGTAGGGTACAAATATGTTTCTACGAATATATCTATTTTGGGCCTGGTTGTGTAAACCCCGCATGCCATTTCCAGCGGTGCAGATAGGTATTTAATTGGAATTGTTTTTATACTGTACAAGCCAAATAAAAAATGCAAAAGAATCGTGAAAGAGTATCTTTAAGAAAAAATTACTAGATAACTGGAATGCTTCCTTACTTACAGATTTTAGCAAAATCTGGTTAGTGAGTACGTACATCATGGTGAGAAAAATATACGTTTATCTTGAGAACATTTCAGAAAAAATATTTGTTCCTGAAGGACATTGATGTCGACATTGTTAAAAAAAGTTATTATGTGTATTAACAGTCTATTTGTTTTATTTAAAAACCATTGCTAGTTTATATTTTCAGTTGTAGAATGTACTATATTCTTGGTACATCTATTTTTGCTAACTTTTCATATAATTCCAGCGTCCATAACTCAGCGCTTAAAACCGCAGTGCAACAAGCGGTGAGCACGCTTTGTTGTTAAGTCCACACTTTCAGTGGGAGAAAACCTCAGCTCTACGGTGGGAAGTATATAAACTGCGTCATTATTGTATAATTATATGAAGCGTTCGTGGCCTATTGGGACTGAGTGATTATACAAAATACAAATACAAAATATTTATTCATACAACCAAAATTATTCTTACATACACTTTTGCTGGGATTCCCTTGTAAGTATAAAATACCTGTGCCAGGGAAACCCGCTCTTCCACAACTTATAAAGGTTGAACAACTAAAACTAACTATCGAATCTTATTTTTATAAAGCTGGATAAGTTATAGAAATGTGGTGTGTCTGTGTGTGAGAGTGTACGTGTGTTTGTTTGTGTGAGGGTGTGTGAGGGTGTGTGTGTGAGGGTGTATGTGTGTGTGTTTTATATTTATTCATGTTTATTACACTAATTACATTTAACTAACATGTTGTAACAAGAGTTCCGTTTCCTCATAGCTCTGGCTTAGCAGCCATTTAGACAGTACTTTCTTACACTCAAATCTTATTATAGGATAGATGTGTAACCTGCGATTTATCTGGTTATACAAATAGCCCGACAAGTTTTCATATTGGCGACTAGCAAAGCATGTTTTTACGTGGTTTGATTTAATAACTATGTCATTTCTCCTCCTAGAGTGAATTTTAGGGTCATATGCCATGCATTTATGTTTTTTTAAGATGACTGCCAGAATATACAACTTCCTGATTGTAAGCAATTGACATGATTTGTATAGCGTTTCTGTGGAATATAACCGTGGTTTGAAGAACATCACCTTAAGTAAGGAACGTTGTGCTCTCTCAGCCTCCAGAAATTTTGTTTTTGTCGCCCCGCCCCATACCGAAATACAGTAAATTATAATAGATTGAACTAACGAGGTATATATTTGGATAAGTAATGGTCTCGGTGCTACATGTCTCAATTTTTTAAAGATCCAGATTAGTTTTCTTACTCTGCTGTTGACTAAATCAATTTGACAATGCCATGAAAGCCTTTGGTCTATCATAATCCCTAAGTACTTAGTAGATGTAACTTTATTTATACAGGGACAGGAACATAGGCTATTTTGTATGTTATTACAACTGTGTATTCTAATTTTTAAATCCGTGTCCGGTTGTGTCCGTTTGTAAATAGTGAAGCATATGTAGTTAGTTTTCTGGGTGTTTAGCGTAAGTAGGTTTTCCGTCAGCCAGTCAGATGTCTTGACTAGTTCCCGTTCCACTTTTTCATGAATTTCCTGCCATGAACCACCTGTAAAAGCTATTGCCGTATCATCTGCATAAGATATAGTCCGAGCATAGCTGACTTTCATTTCACACAAGTCATCTATATATATCAAAAACAAAGTGGGGCCCAATACACTCCCTTGTGGCACTCCGTAAGTTACATTAGAATCATCACTGAAATGTTGGCCAATTTTAACACGCTGTTTTCGATCTTTTAAATAGTCTTTGAATAGTGCTAGCGGTGCGTCCCTGATTCCTATGCGCTCTAGTTTTTGTAGTAGGATGGGGACAGAGACGGTATCAAATGCCTTCTTGAGATCTAGAAAAACAGTTAGGCACTTTTTACCACTATCCAGTTGTTCAACAATATAAGAGCTTAGGGCTGTGACAGCATCTTCTGTCGACCTGCCCTTCCTAAATCCGTATTGATTGTCTGATAATAAATTAAATTTTTCCAGGTATTCAAGAAGCCTACCATTTACCAGTTTTTCTAAGATTTTTGAAATAGAAGGAAGCACAGATATTGGCCTATAGTTATTGACGTCGTCTCTGTCTCCACCCTTCCACACAGGGGTAATAATAGATTGTTTAAGGGGTGATGGAAAGGCGCCTTTGCGGAAACAGAGGTTACCCAGGTGACTGATGATAGGTGCGATTTGTCTTTTGGCAGTTTTTAAGAAAATTGTGGGGATATTATCATAGCCAGGAGCACTCTCTGATTTAAGATTCGTGATAATCTGATTAATTTCCTCGGGGTCGGTGTCAAAGAGAACAAATGATGACGTGTGAGTCTTGCGTGTTTGAGTGCTAGATAGGTTGCAGATGTTTCGACTTTGTTTAATATTTTCGGCTAGTGTTTTACCTATGTTCCCGAAAAAATCATTCACATAGTTAACTGATTCATTAGGGGTAGATTTAATATTAAGCAACTTAGAGTTATCTTCCTTTGTTTGTTTTAGATTTGCAATGTTTTTTATGCTGCTCCACAGAGTCTTTGTATCTTTGGATTTATTAAGTAGCTCTCTATCATAATTTCGTTTCAGCTTTTTTATTAAATTGTTACAAAAATTACGGTACCTTTTATATATTATTCTATTTATTTCATCATGGGGATTATTTCGTAACTTCTTTTGCATTTTGTTTCTGTTTCTGATACATCGTAACATACCTGGGGTTATCCAGGGTTTTATTGTGCGTCTTGTTTTGGCAATACTAACAATATTCGTACTTTCCAACAAGGACTCAGAAATCTTACGGACTAGTACATTCATTACCCAATTTGGATCTTCACTAAACAGTAGCTCATTAAGGTTTTTAGTCGACAGATGTTCAAGCGCTCTATTATAATCAGTCACCGATTTAGTTTTACGACATTTACGACTTGTGTTAATGTTTGATGTACTCATTAGTATCATTGAGTGATCCGTGACAGTAGTATTCAATATACATATAGTGGCAGAGAATTTCTTTTTTTGTAGTTTTAGCATAAAGTGGTCTAAACAGCTGTTTTCTCTTGTTGGAATATTATGACCAGGTAGTATGCTGTGTAGTATTAACATGTTAAGGTAGTTAAATCTATTCTTTCTCTCATAACTTTGTTCAGTGTCTTTGGGAATCAGGTTTATGTTTATATCTCCTACCAGTGTAATAGATTCGTTTGATTTTAGAGTTTCTAGGTGTAGATTAAGTGAATTAATAAACCTATCTGCGCATGTATTTTCAGGGGGACGATATATACCCAAGATAGTACTATTACATGCTTCTATTTGCAAGCATGATGCCTCATCCAGTATTATCTCCTTGACAGTTGCTGTGATAGTGCTATTTATATAAGCCACGACACCATCATTCTGATTGAAGTGGTGAGTCGTCGAAAATGAGGTATAATCTGTTAAAAATGGAATTTGCTTACTAGTGTTTAGTCTGCATTCACTAAGTATTATTATGTCTGGCAAAAACTTCAGCTGAGCAAGGGTAATACTGAGGTCATCAATATTGCTGTACACGCTTCTGATATTTTGAGAAACTAGAGTAAGGTTCTTATCACTAAAATTTACATATTTTGGAAGATCCTCAATATCACATTTGACAGAGTACGCAATATCTGTACTATCAATGTCATTCAATGCTGTTAAAGAACTATTTATCATCAAAGGAATTATTTGAAAATCTGCCGGTGCAATTTCGCTCATGGCATATGCGACATAGTTGAGGAAATAATGTTCGTATAACAATTTTTCGTAGAAAGTTAAACATGAATTTGATGTGAGTTTTGTTTTGTGCTATGGGTGTGTTATTGTACTTTTGTTTGTGTGGTGGTATATTTATTTTTGAATTGGTACGACTTGTAGACTTATTTTCTTGGGCGACACAGTTTAAGGCAAGTAGTCATGCTTGGTGTAAAAGTTGGTGTGCCTGAGCTTCTGATTTTATCTGTATAGAGGGGCAGTTTTCTTCTTTTCTCACATATACTTTTCCGTATGCAGTCCAGCAAAATTTGTATTTTTTAGATTTTACAAGGTCTCTAGCTAGAAAATGTAGACGTGATCCTTTGGCAGTCAGCTGCTCCGATATAAATACAGGAGTATCCTCGTCAGTGCGTAAACCCAGGTGCTTCGCACATAGCTTTGTTTTGTGTTTTATATTGAATGCCTTACTCAACTTCAGGATTTCATTCTTTATGAGAGAAGAAGAGGTTTCCATGATTATAGGAGTGTTTTGCATCCCAACCTTCTTTCCACGCACTCTGTAAATGTCTTTGATGTCTCTTTTCTCCATAACGCTCCCAATGCTTTTCGAGAGGCAAACAACCATATCAATCAGTTCTTCCTTCGTTTCATTGATTAGTTTCGGTACATTTTTCATCTCAAAATTTACTTTTCGATTTCCCATTTGCATTTCCTCGATTTTATCTTCTAGAATGGTGATGTAATTTCTGTCTTCCTTTATTTGGGACTCGAGATAATCATTTTCTTTTTATATTCTTCGTTCTGAGCTGCGAGGAAACTAACCGAGCTCTCAATACTTGCATTTGATTGCTGAATTTCTTTTAAGGTTTGGCGTAGTTCTCGTCCTTGCACAGCTATCAACTCCTTCATTTCTTTTTTAAAAGAGTCTAGCTGCAGGCTAATATCGAAGTGGCGACCATCACCACCCTCATTCTTGTAGTCTTGGTTTTCAAGTTTTTGGTCGGTTACCATTTGCGTTGATTTTTGCGGTTTTCCGATCGGAGTATCATCGTTGCGATTACGCCGAGAAACATTTCGGCATCCTTGACATTGCCATATTTTTTTGTCACTATCTGATAGTTCTTTGAAAAGTGCCTTTTGCATATCGAGGCAATTGTAGTGAAATTGGCATTTACAGTCCTTACACAAGAGTAGTTCTGAGCTCGAAACAGATTTTCTGCATATTGAGCACGGCATGTTGTTGTTATAACCGGAAATACAACAAATGACAAACAAAAAGTGGTAAACAAAAAGTGAAGTTGGCGAGGAGATTTGAACACACACTGCGTTTCAACAGTCTGACGTTGTAACCGCTGCGCCACGGATCTCTTGCACATTGAAGCAAAAACTGTGTATACTATTTAGATCGTCTCATCTACGGGCTTCGGAGTGTTTATGAGCGCCTGATACTTTGAAGTTATAAGTCTTCCGTCTTGCTCACCCGTGAATCTCGTTCCGCATCGAACACCGCGAGTGTGAACTGCTTTTACCTTCTGAGCTCCTATTATTTTGCACGTATTTAACTTGTGTAAATTTGGAATTAAACTTTTAAATTAAATTAATACGACTTTAGTGTCCGTCTACTCAGTGCAGAGGTCCGGGGGGAAGAGGGATTGGATTGATTGGAACCAATCACTGAGTTAAGCGACAATAGGGGCGGTTAGGTGCTGGATGAGTGACCATAACGTGACTACCGCTAGTGGTATTTTGTCCGAGCGCTTCCGTGCTTCGCAAGGCACGTTAAGCCGTTGATGCCGGCTGTCATGTAATGGCAGTCGTTAAGCCATACCAGAGGCCTTATGGGCGGCTTGATAACTTCTGACTGTAAGGCCTGCCACTGTCCTACAATCCACCACCAACCCGGAATTGGCCCCTGTGGTGGATTATGGCCTAATCTTCCTGCGATGCAGAAAAAGACCCGTGCCCCCCAGCAGTGGGGACGACCAAAGGGTTGAACCAATTATTGAATATAAAACGACACGGCTGTGGCTTCAGCTGCCCAAAGGTGCGTACTCACTTATGTCCCAGCTCGTGGGTGATGGTGTGAGCTAGCATGATGCCGTTGTCCTCGTTCACGGAACAGCTCCGGTCCGGCTTACACATTCCAGCAACGTGCGCCACGCCCAGTGTGCTGCAGGAGAGACAAACAAAAAGGTCAGTCGCTCCATCATTTATCTTCTATAATATAAAAATGCTTAAATCTCCGGAGCAGCTGAACCGATTTCGCATTTTTTTTTAAATATTCCTTGAAGTACGAGGATTGTTCTTACGGAGAGAAAAATTAAAGAATCGACTGTTAGGCGGTACGAAGTTCGCCGGGGAAGTGTTTTCATAAAAGTTCCTTGGTTTTTTATCGGCTTCAATTTTTCTTGCGAATATTTTCGAAGGTCAATAATTATTAATGGTTTATTATCGTCCCTACCCAAGTAATAAAATGTGACTCTTAAATATTACATTTTTGAAGCATTTGAGGCAAACATTACAATTAGCATAGCATCATTTTTGTGTTTTTAGTATACCGTTGATTACTTCCTAGGTTTTGGTCCTAAAAAAATAAATGAGTCGTAAAAAAACACATATTCTAAAACACGAAATTAGCCTCTAACATTAATTGGAAAACGTAGGCTGGTTGGTCTAGCGTTGAATTTAAACAATATTAGGATGATAGATAATAAGTGTGGGTAACGAAACGTGAGGTTGATTCTGAGTTAGATTGCTGGCAACATTATTTTTATCCTTATGGTATTATCATAATAAAGTTTTTGCGATGCGAATTTTGTAAATTGCTGTTTAGTCATTATATCGTAATGAAGAGCCTAATACCTGTTGTTATAAACGCATTGTGGACTATAAAATACTTCGCGTAGTAATAATATCATAATAAATGTGTGTAGCATTAATTACACAACGACTTCACATAAATAAAGTAGACGTGAGCAAATTATTCGTTTCGTAACCGTTTATTTGTTCATCCGCCTAGTTCATTGAAAATTTTAACTGTTATAAAACTGTTAACTGTTTGCCGAGTTTGGAATTGAAAATTTCACGTAAATGCTTGGATACTTGGCAAGTTTGAATCTGGCTCTTCATATTTCTTGTAAAATAATGAAACAGACACATCCTTAAGTGTTTATTAGTACTTTCTCGATTCGGAAGCCTTTGTAACGGACAACTGAGTGAGGGAGATGTCGTAGCTTTCAGATGCCCCTTTAAAAGATATTGCAAATTTTAGAGTTTCACACAATCTGATTACTACAGTGTATCCGTTCTTAAATGGCAAAACGAGTAAACAAACCTCACTCGACCACAAAACACGAATTCCGGAAGCATCACTCGATGTAGGTTACCACATTTAGTTGTAGACACTAGTTAAGACACAGGGGCATCATATTTAACCGAAAATTGGCTGAATTTGTGATTAAAACTATGATTTTTTGCCGAAATTCTAAATACACTGATTTTCTGATCACAGGTTAGCAAAACTACACAGATTAGTTTGTCATTTTTTTTTGTGTTGGGATGGGGTTGTATGAGGTGAATGAAAGAACGAATGAATGAAATTGCGCTGTTATGTTATTTAAGAAGTGCACATAGCACCGGAATAATAAAAATAACAAAATAGAGTAGGTATTGCGGTGGGTATTGAATAAAGAATTAAAGTTTTATTGATTTTTTTACTAAAACCTTGCATGTTAAGCGGGTGTTTCATTAGCGAGCCACCAGTTTTCTTTACCGCAGTTTTTATTTTCTGCGAGCCAACGGTATAGACCGCAACTACATCACCCCAAAATACGGCGATTTTTTTTTTATTTTACTCTGTTGGCTATACCGTTGATTCTTCGAGCATGCTTAAAATTCTGTCAGTTTTAAAGCGGTATACAAAACTGCCAGTGGATCAGCCGAGCCAGCGAGCAAGAAGTTTTTTTCACGTTGCAGTAGCCACGGTTGCCAGATGAGATTTTCTAAATATCTCCAAGTCATTATACTATTTTTATTTTTTTAATGCACTAACAAATTTTTAGCCTCTAAATAGGTTTTTAAAATTGTCCTTAGCACGGGTTAGTGCATTAAAAATAAAAATAGTATAATCATGTGGGTACAGCGATATCATTCCGATGTAAAAAAAAGTACCTAACTGCAAAGTAGGTAGTCGGGGCTGTAAGTGATGCAATCTTACTTCAGCCAGATGTCGCTGCCTGTACGTAATACAGAGAATAGTGTAAAAAAAAACTAAAAATAATATATTTTGCAGCACAAACCCCCATTTTAAATGGTCAAACATCTTTAATGTTCTACACGTTTTTCGATTCTACTTTTCCCCATAATGATCTTAAGAACTTTTTATTGAGGAGATAGCATTACCGCAATTTTCTTAATTGTTTTTGTCCCAGTTTGTAGGTGTATGGGTCGAGTTCAGTGTAGCAGATGGATTGCGATACTAATATTACATAATCATTTAGATTATTTTATGACTTAAACTTCATTCATTCCATTCATTCAATAATGAAATCCGCCATTCATTCAGTAATTTCAGCAACACTATGAAATGTCACAATTTATTGGTCAGCCATGTTTGTTTGTTTTGCCATTTAAAAACGGATACACTGTACTGTCTACTATTCTGTTCAATTTGTTTATTTCTTCCTCACTGTAGGCCAGAGGATAGATACGTACATATGTTCCGTCTATAATAAGCTTTAATGTTATAAAAGAATCGAAATAAAGTAACAAAACAGTTGAGGGCAACACGCCAAGTTTTCGTTCGTAGCCCATTGCACGCAAGTAGCATCAAATAACAATAATACAGCATGATATTTCCTTTAGAACTTCGTGTTTAGCGACACGCTTGTCTTCGGACTATCTGTTAGCAGCTATTCCAGACTGAAATAAGAGGTGTTTAACATTAAATAGCTCTTGAGATATTTGTAACTATACTTTTATGCGACACTTCAAAGAAACTAGCAGATCTGTCAACGGCCTAGACGCCGCGAAAAAAAAGAAACGTCACGTCTCCACGAGGACACTAATTTTAATTTTTATAAGGAATGTAACTAGATATAAGTAGTTGCCAACTAGACAAGTTTGTTCGTGTATTTCTTTTAAACCCGTCTACTGTTTTGAGTAAAATTATAAAAGAAAAAAAATCCTTACTCATACGGGAAACTTCAAAGAGTAAATGTACTGGTTTACGCTTTGAAGTGTCATTTTTACGAGGCCTCTTAGCGGATAAGAGGCACATACTCGAGTAGTTAGGTATGTCAATTCTGTAATGCACTCTTGAGGTTAGCTTTGGCACCACCAACTAACATGAAACTGTTGATCACCACGTTCCATACTTACATAGGCTATATATTGTAAGTTGTTGTCAAACGTGGAAGTTTAGGTTTTCCGACATCTGACTATTCTATCTTAGTAAGTACTTTCTTGGCGTAATAGCTATCTACAGGTTTGGAAACCAGAAACTATTATACGAATATCAGTTAATGAACATCTACACATCTGGTTTATTGTTACATAAATCGGAAGTACTGGATAACGGGTCTGTCTTAATAGCAGCCCGATTATTATTAACCTTTTCCCAGTTTTAGTCTTTCTACAAGTTCCCTCTAACCTTGCTATCCGAAATGTTTATACGAGTACAAATTCTGTTTTATATTGAACAAGCTGTGTCACCCGCGGTTGATTGGTTTTCCCATGGGAATAAGATATTTTCCCGCAGTACACCGTAGCCTGTGCTAATCCAGGGTGTTAGCTAACTCCATACCAAATTTTATTATTTTAAATCTCACCAGCCGTTTAGACGTGAAGAATTAACAGACATACATACTCAGAAACTTTCGCCTTTATAATATAAGTGTGATATGATGAGATAGTGTAAAATTATCTATCACCACCTTTCATTCTGTTCTCTTCCAGTCACCCAGCCGTTTTTAACAATCTGCTTTTACATCAATCCAGCGAGTTGGTGGGTTTCTAAGGCTGTGTTTTCCAGTGCGTGCTCTCCACGCGGAAACTTCTTTTTACAAATTATAATCAAAAGCGTCTACGCAAATATTGTGAGATAAGGCCTTCACCTAGCCAAACTCACCCACTGTTGTTAAAAGGTTAAACCTTTGAACGGTGAAAATTGGCGCTTCGACTGCAGCATAGCGGTCGCCGCAGACGTTGCGAGGACGGGAATAGGACGCTAAGAATACGCGCATGCGCCGCTGACTCAGACGCGGGCGTTTCCACCCATACCCAGACCATCTGCTTGTGAAAAATTACGCTACCGAGTAAAATAAACAGACCTAAACATAACTAAGAGTAACGTAAAAGCTGTTAGGGGAAAAGTTGGTTTTTTTGGCACATGTTTGTGTCTAAAACATTATAATTTTATATGGGTTTTTTATTGCGTCACTATAGTAGTTTTAGGCTGTTGTAGCAAGAATGAACTCTAGTAACCCAATTAAAGTTCATAGAACTAGAGTAGGTGAGTAGTGAACATCGAAGAGCGCGGTCGGTCGGGTTAATTTGGGAACGCTCCTAAAGCTACGCGGAAGCTCGCGAAAATGTCTTTATAAATTCCTTTTAGTAATAAATTCAATAAACGCGGTTCAGAAAAGTTACGCATCACGAACGCTTGGATACAATTAAGGGGTTTTATTTATAGCTTGAGATGCAATTTTAAGCGCGAAATATATGACAATAGGCGACAGAAACTACCTACCATTAATATTCAATATGAACCAAGAAATTATTTATTTTTCGATGGATTTATTAGCCTTTGTTGTGAAAAAAGTATTAATGGGTTTTGTGATAGATTGAAAAATTACAAAAGTGATAAAAAGTTATCGCTGGCAACAGTAGCAACTACGTGGCAGGCAGCGCGTTGATGTCTTTTGTTTGCGTCAGAACTGGAAACCCATTCTTATGTTTTTGTACAGCCTCGAACTACCTACCTTTAAGATAATTACAATAAAAATCTTAACCCACACACCGTTTAAAAACGCATTTGCATTACTGGCCATTCATGTGATTTTCGCGCCTCGAAATGAGGTCCGATCACGGTGGTCCGTCCGTAAAATTTAAATTTCGAATGCCCGTCGGAGGCCTCTACTGAAAACAACCGATACGAACGTAATTTAATATTGACTTTATTAAACACCTTACATAGTGCTTATTTAACGTGTTTTCAAGCAATAATCAGTTACAGAGTAGTAGCCTTTTCTTGGCCCAGTGCCAGGACTTCGGGAGTGTCGGGTGCGAAATATTATGACCGCGAACATGACACCGTTTAGGGTCTCATGTCGCGTCACGGTTGCAATTTCCTGCGCGCGCATTACAGGTATTACAGCTCGAGTAGCAGTAGCTGGGTTTAATGCCCTTTGTAAGTGAACGCGGGATGACACTACTGTTAAGATGGTTTGTTTTGAGTAAAGAGTCAACTTTGGTTGCACTTTTAAGATTTCTACATCGGTATTTTTGCTCTACTCGTGATCGATAAAAGGTAAATTTGTCGGTCTTCGTGCGTACAGGGACTCGCCCGCAAACTGTCAAATAAACCATTAAAATTTAGGTGGCAGTTGCGGACGGCGAAATTGTAGGAAGTTGTTTAGATAACCGAGACAAAACAAACTAAAGCCAGCGCCAAGCGGTCTGACCGAATCACTTTCATTATCAGTGTCACAATATGTCGCGCGGCCATTAGGCCGGCCACTCTGACTCTTGATGCCGGAAAAGGCGGTACGGCGCGATACGAAGCTGCAGTTACATCGTGCAGCTTTGCCAGTTTGTAAGCCACAGATTGTTACCTTTAGTTATAATCTTGTTACGTTTCTCGGTTACGCAGTGAAATTAAAGCAACTAAATGCACTTTGTCTTAGTTCGAAGCTCCGTCGGCGTACTTAATATTTGAAGTAGGAACTATACTTCGTGTCTTTGTACTCCAAACCCTGCAAAGAATTGGGGCGTCTGCAGCGGGCTTCGGCCTTAGACAGGTTACTTTAAGTATAAACGTATTGTTCATCTGAGTGGATTGGTAGCAAACGAGTTTCACCAGCATCGTAGTGAAAGTATTTGCCAATCTGCGTGTCGTCGCTAAAGGGGTAACACACCGAACGTATATTTTTTATTACAAATGTATTATGGTTAAAACTTTAATGTTGAAGCCAGATGTTGGCTACCCACTTATATTTTTACTCATTTTCATTTTCCCAAACACAAAATTATTTGATGATGACGGTTAAGCCATGGTGTGTGGTCTCTTAGAACATAGTAATCAAAAAATTATTGGCAGTGCCGTCTCGGGGTCCACTAATAACAGAGCGGGAGTAAAATGTGTATCCAAAATTTGCACAAAGCTAATAAATGTACTTTGGCAGTTGGCACTTACCTAGTGTGTCACAACGTGTACACAGTCTCCTTGCGATGCGAAGTGTCGTTGGTTCGAGTCACACTCAACCTACCGGTTCTTGTTTTTTTTTCTAAAATATACGACAATGACCTATCTATTTGCATTGTTATCTATGAGTCAATCGGCGTATTCAGCGTGAACTCTTATGGAATGGCGGCCTCTTATGTCGCTGCATGCGCACTCCGTCGAGACGGCTTGGCGTCGTCGCAGGCCGAGCCGAATCGAAATTAATCGCCTTCATTATTTTTAACGAGCGACTTTTGTCGGCGTCCGCCGTACTGAGAATCGCTTTTTAATTTTTACAAGTAGCTACGCGCGTGAGTACCGCGGTCCGTTTAGCTATACGGGCGCATTTTGGATTTTAGATATTAATTTTCATCTAGTCAAAAACTTTCATATTTGTGCAAAAACAAACTGAATCATCAGCTGAAGATTGATTGAACAAGTGAATATTAAGAAATATAAATGTAGTATCAAATTATGTATTTATGACTCCCCATTTATATTGCTGCCCCACCAGCAGAGTTATAATATTTTAATTCTCGTTTAATTTTGATAATCGGAGGGACATAAGCACAAAAACCGATTAAAGTAGTGGAATAATTATTCCACATACATCGGCACAGTACCAGCTTTCTCCGCCATGTGAACTTTTTTAATCTTCCTGGCACGTACGCGGCGCATCGAAGGCTGTACTTTTCAGGCGCCTGCGGCTCCTCGGGACCGTTACACGCTCATTGTTTTCTGATTGGCGTGTTCCGCGAACGCTGGCAGTGGCTGCGAGTATTATTTTTATTTTTTATGTAGCATATATACGTCCTACTGCAGGGCACAGACCTTCTTCCAGAGAGAGAGAGAACGGTCTTAATCACCAGGTGCACCCACCGCGGATTGGCGGTTTCAAACGTCGAGGTATGTGAACACCCATGACTCTAAGTCCCTCACAATGTTTCCCTTCACATATGGGAGTGATACAGCTACTACAACTTTACAAATGTACGTAACTTAGAAAACAAAGTCGTCGGTACGTGCCGGTATTCGAACTAACGAACTCCCTAATGTGAGGCCCGCGTTGTAATGAAACGAAATGAAATGGTTTTATTCAAAGTAGCGCAGAAACAGCGGCTTAATGAACGTTACAATTCAAACTAGGTGTCCATTTCAAAATCTAGATCATTATGGAGCAAAAAAAAACTCCAGTAAAAATGGACAAAAAAATCTACGCTATGAATGCTTAGTATTATACAGGGTTATTTCTAAAATGTACAATTCGTGTGATCCCCCAGTTGGAGTTTGTGTTTGGCAACGGCTTTTGAATTAAAATGCATTTATTTGACATCAGCAAATTATGGTTACTATCTGAGTAGGAATTGTTACATAAGTAGGTCATAATTCTCTTAATTTTTCTTCTGAAGTTCTTCCAGGTACCTATTAGAGTTATTATAATTTTAATAAATCGCGCTTTACGCGCTCTACGAATGCCGCAACCTTCAATAAATAGGTTAACCTAACCTTCGTCTTACACCCCTTATAAAAGAATTTCCAATTTTTAAGACGGTATGATAAAACGGTATGGTCTGGTTTAGTATTATCTAGCGACTTTAATCCAACGCAGAAAAAAAGAAAATATTTTTTTTTTTAAAAACGAAATGTGTACAAAAAGTGCTATAGAAGCATAAAACAAAAATTTTAAATGATAAACTCTGAACGACATAATTATTTTAAGAAATGGACAGCTTAAAAGTAACTCTATGTTGGCATTATAATAGCTCGCCCAGACCGGGTGTATATTCTTTGTTCAGAATGTGCCTTTCGATGGATACCTAAACAAAATCAATACATTGGAAAAAAAAAACAAATGAGCGTTTAAAATTCGAATGTTTTTTATGTGCGCAAGCTGAAATTCGATAGCTTTTTGTTTCCCCCAAAAAGGGTCCGACGGCCACTGAACGATTCCGTTGTTAGTTTATATCGGCTACCCGTTTGTACCGTTTACCGCTGCACGCTTCCTTATGGAAATTATTATCGGTTTTCGGAAGGGCTCAGACGTGCCTCGTATGGAAATTGTGCTTTACGACCGTCCCGTGTACGCTTGCAATAAGTAATGTGCCAATTGCTTTGCTTTGAAACTCTTTGAGTGCGTAAAGTAAGTCTCGAGAAAAAGTACTTACTTTTGTCACTCCTTTTTATTTAATGCCTGTAGAGTTTGATGTGCTTATTACCGTAAAGCTTCTACGGATTGGTGGGTCATCGCTACTAATTGCGCGTTAATTCATCGCCGCCTTAAGCCTTTTATAATGTACCTACGTAACTTATACAAAATAAAAATAGAACGATCGCCGCTAACAGATAAACTTAATAGATTTCCGGGAGCGGAATAAATAGTTACTAGAAAAACTTAAATTACATGAAATAAAAAGATCTTTTTACACGTGGCGCCGTGAATTCGTAGTAAAACATGTACCTGGGCAGTTGAAAAGTAAATAGAGCCGAGTGATTTTATCGACCCATTGCACAATGAGGGTGATGCTGAGCAGAAGCGTGTTGGTAGAAGCAGCTTAAATGTTTTGTTGATAGTAACTAAACTATTCCGCTAACCTTAGTTACACGTGCAGCAACGCCTGCGTGAAAGATGTAACATCTCTGAAGTAGCTGGTTAAAATAATTTTCTTAGGGTGCTCATTACGTGAAACCGTAATCAGTGTAATTTAAAGTGACGAAAAAGCCGTTGATTTGGCACGTAATAATATGACGCTATATGGGCAAAACATCTTTTTTTAATAATGCGTGCCCAAAATTTCAAGCTGAGCAGCCTTCACATTAATGCCGGTTCTTTTGATGTAAACGTAGCTCGAACATTGCCGTTAGCGATTTGCAAATATTAAAACGACAATTATGTAAACACACTTGTACAGTCCCCCTGCATTTAGGCAATACGCGTTTTTTGGGTGCAGTGAAATCTTTAAAATGCGAACGCGGCGTTTACTTTGTAACGACTACAACGAACAGCGAAATTCTCTCGCGATCTTTGTAGATTACATTTTGGCGTTGAATGTGTTAATTATAAGCAAATGTCACGTTACGAGCCTGTAATTAAGTCAGCGCATGTAAACGGCTCTCAGCTTGTTAATTTATATTCGAAGATAACGCACGCAGAATTCTCGTGTGTAATTTGTTGGTTTGGTCAGACATGACGGTGCCTTGCTGCGCTGCCGCCGACCCACTCCCGAACTATTGGCAGAAAAATAAACAAGCCTCTCAATTTAAATACAAACTTGCCACAGACTAAACAAACATTGCAACAGAGCCTCTGCTCAGCATACATCGTTGGACGGTTACTTTCCGTGTACCCATACAATTGTGAACAATAATACACTGCAACGTTGAAATGCCTGTCAAGTGGCCCAGACTTGTTAATTTTGGGCCATTGCCAGTGAAAATTAACCGCGTTAATTGTAGACTCCGCGGAGTGTAATTGAGGGTTTCAGTTACACTGCGGAATTACGTCTTGGACGTGTTTAATCGCGATGCAGATATTTTGCGCTAGATGTTAATTGATAATCCTGATCGTGTGTGCGCGCGTACGCAGCATGAGTGATCCCAGAAGCGATGAAAAGTGCCGACGCCGGCGCACCTGTTGCTAGTAGGTACCTACTAGCAATCAAATCCGAAAGTGTTCTATTTTTGAATCGGTTACTCATCGCCCCCTTTATTTACTTTGCAAACAGACGCCCGCTCCTGCCATTGACCTTGTCTCAATACGACTTAAAAAATAAATAAATGCTAATACAGCGGTGCTTTTAATGTTTTTTTTTCTTGTGAAACAAAAGACGGTAACCGACACCCGTGGAAATTGATCCGAACGGGTTGCTGATTGATTCGTTTACGCAGTTTTCGCGCTAGATTACTAGCTGTCTTGTTGGAATTGACGTTTGAAGAGCGCTTGATTAATCGACGCTTGAAGTTAATTGAGTTTTATAAATGTAAGCTGTAAATCACTTTTGACCGCTCAAAATGGGTCAAGAGGCCACGTGCCTGACTAAAAAAACGAAACGATTTTTTACAATAGCTTACCTACAAGGTGTATCCTGCTGACTGCAAATGTCTTCCCTGGTTACCAGGATGGCTACATCGTGGTGGTGAGGGTTGCTGTCATCGTCAGGGTTCAGTCGGTGTTGCCAGCGGCAGAACGAGGCCAACGTAGAATCGGCATTAGTGGAAACATTCAGTTCAGGAGCCGCGTGAACTTCTTCCAACACTATTATTTTTACCACGACGACTTTAATGTAGTTACCAATCGACGGGTCCATGTACAACGACGACACCTGTTTGAATAAAAATACAATAATAGTAGCTATAATTAAGGTAATGTAATGAATTAAACATAAGATATTCTAGTCGAAATTAGTAATTATTATGACAAAATCGGCATCCGGAATGATACTGGCACATCGACATTCCGAAGGACTGAATACCCGCAATTTTTAAAGATTCTATTTGCTTATGAACTGACCAGTCACCTTGTCATAAAAGTATAGTAGCTTGATTAGATGCTCACCATGTTCATAATAGTCAGTAGATAGGTTTCCAAGCTGCGTTCTTCGTGGAAGTCAGTCATGGTTTTATCGGCGACCAGTAGAACTTCAACGTGTCGAGGTCTGCTCACGGATCGAGTCGACCTTCTTGTCTCTTCAAAATCCGGGTAGTGGGATAGCTGGTGATGATGAGGATACCGGCGATGAGTCTAAAATACAGAAAAAAATGTTGGGTGTTAAGTGTTACATAAGTTACAAAGATCACATTGCGAACACCTAGTTCGGAATGTGAGCTTCTTTACTTATCGTATTCGTTAGGTATTTTTCCGAATCCCAAAAGGACGAAGTCTCGGGCACTTTTTAATAATTAAAAGTGTACCTTGTTCCTTTGTGCTATCATTTCTCTCTCGTAGTTGTTCTTCTCCCATAAGTAAGCGGGTTGTTTTGTCGCACAGTTCTTGGTCCTCCTTCGCCTTCTTCGTTTACCGTTGTTCAGTCGGCGTCTAGGGTATTGGTTCGATCTATTCCTTGTTTTATTTCTATTGCTATTTTCTAATGACCTGCTTAGTTCTAAGGAGCTAGAACTGCTAGCTGAATTTGAGTGCGCCTGCGTATCGGTGCGGTTGGCCAATAGGGCTCTTTGTTCTTGGCGTTGTCTTAGTAAGTATCTTCTGTACTCCGACGGGTTCCTCTTTAACTCTTGGAGTCGCTTTCGTCTAGCCTCGATGTGCTCGCGTCTTCGTCGATCCCCGATTTCTTTACTATCGTATCTTTTATTCGAATTTCGTAAATATTTTTGCAACCTATCATTACTAAAGCTTCTTTTATCTGGATTGTTATTATAACTGTAGCTTCTGTCGACGAATCTCTTCGATCTGTGCCAGGCGTCTACTTTGTCAACTGCTGATCGCCTGAAAATCACGTGTGCTCGTCCCTCAGAGTTGCTTTTTGGCTTTTGATCAGACGGCTCGATCCAATACTCTCCTTGTTCTGTCCGTAACATGCCAGCCTGTGAACAAACGGAAAAATAAAATACATGTGCAATAAAAGGCAACAAAACTTATCCGCAGTGTTAGCACAAAGAAATAACAAAGGTCTGCAACATTGGCCGTAAAATGGAAACCAAATTGTTTTCCAGGACATTCGGAGAACTTTATGGGGCAAGCGAGATGCGGGAACTAGACGTTGTTGCTGCGTTCTGTTCGGAATGTGTTATTGCACGTAGGTGGTAAGATAATGCAGTAGAAACGAGAAAATACTAACTAGAAAATGCAAAACAGCGCGGTCACTTTACAATGTCTGACAGTTTGAATCTTGCAAAATTTTACGAGACTAGTAAAATTTTCAACTTTATGTTTAATGCCAAGCGTTCTAATATATCACAGGACGATGGATCGTAAAGTTGAATATATCAGTGTGCAGTAGTGGCTACCTACTGATGTCGTTAATTGGCCCTAGATGCTTGTCTGCCGCAGCATTTCTGCTCGTAGCACGCACAGGATATCAACTCGATTTTATCGGTTGTACCATCGAACGATCTCTCGCTAAGTTATGTTTCCTGGTGGCCATTCGGTAATCTCGTTACTACGCTATTACTCCATGTCAATTGGCCGCGTATTATAACAGAATTTATTATCTTCTTCCTTATGTCATCTGTTATCTATGTTAGAAATTAATATAAATCTGTTTCATAGAAAATTTATTCATCTAAGTCTAAGTTAAAGTGGTATTTTTTGTATGGTAACCGTAGATTTTAGAAATAAGAAACTGGTTAACTCTAGAGTGTATTGTAGGAGTAACATATAATTTAGGCTCTACATTTCCATTTAGCTGAAGATAAATCGATTGATAATGAAGTGAATATATTTGCTTAACATTTGTATTAACTTGTACACATAACATTAATTATAAGCTTTTGTTAATAAAGTACTCATCCTCCTTGCCTATTATGTAAAGCTAATCCCCTAAAAAACTGGTAAAAGACGTTTAAGGATTTTTTTAAATAAGTAGTTGATTCTAAATGAGGCATTGTGAAAATAGAAATCGTTACGAGCGGCTTTCAAGTGTTTGTCCCCGATTACCGATGGCTTCGAGTATTTGCTTTTTGAAATACAAACTGCGGCCGCACCTGTATTTATTTATTCCTTTTATCCGGTTTCTAAGGAGATAATAAAATAGAAAACTCCGCTTTACTAGTTTGCGTTGTAGGTACGTAATTTCTTTCGGCTTGTTCAGTGTGCGGGGTGTGCCCAATTATTACGTTACAATATTTACCATATAACAATTATAATGTGTGCCATTCCTACATGTCATAAGAGCAGGACGATAACAGGCCATCAGATATCTTCACTATTTCTACAAATATTACGCGACATTTGGTCATGAAAGCCCTTTCAAGGGGTTTATACTAAATGTAACGTAAGAACGACGTCTAGAGAGTGCTAGCGCGAAATCACGGCATTATGATTCACTAACTCAACATGGCTTCGAGCGTGGCGTAAGCAGCAGCCCGTCTGTCGCCGGCCTTCGGGGGCAAGGCCGCGCGTGGACGATGATCCGCGCCACAGAACCCACTCATGCTAACGCGGAATAATTACCTTTCGATCGCCACTCTCCATTCATTGATCGCTCACCTACAGTTGTTAGGCGGATGAGCGCCGCGGCTTGCTCAGAGCAGGGACGCGGGTCTCTAACATGTAAGTTGTTTGTGGCAATGGTTGTTTCATTGACATTATAGGTAGCCTAGTAACCAATCACATTTTAGTGGTATAACGCGTGCAACGCAACGCGGCGCTATTCGGCCTTTACGAAATATGCCTATTTAATTTGCGCAGGTTATATCGTTGGTATGACGTAGTACCTACTGCTATAGCTCAGTAGATAAAATAGAGGCAAATAAAAGCTATTGTCGTGCTTATATAATTTTATTTGAAAACACTGTCTGTATCTCTAGGGCCAGAATTCAACATCTGAATATTGCCGACTCGCCTGCAACAAATTTACCCCCTTATTCATAATAGTCCGCTAGCTTAAAACAGCTGCTAAAGAGTGTTCTCTTTCATTCTGACTTAGGTCAATAGAAGAGGACAGAGTGAGAATAAGCATTGCTTAAAGTTAACAGACTATTATGAATAAGGGGGTAAGAGCGCTCATCGTAGTTAGTGTAATACGATGTTACAAAATAATATTGTGATGGATCTACCTAAGTGGGAAATAAGGTCAATAAATAAGCATTTTTGGACCCAAGATGCCCCAAATATGGAAATGTTCGTTGAACATGTTAAACAAAATCCAAACTCAAACGCCAACAACATTTATACAACAAACTTTTGCAGAGTATTTATTTTGTACTTATGTATTTATTTTGTTGAAATGTGTCTTATTATTAACATAATTCCACTTTAACTTAGCTTTAGCATTGAATTTAAATAAATTCAATGGTTTTAGTTCAAGAAATTTATCTTAATTTTTATTTTACGGGCTTTTTGTCACGTAGGGTCTTTGTCTGGTAGGTATTGCTTAAAACAATATATGTTAAATGGAAATTATTCTATGTAGGACACTGATTTATTGATGGCTGTACTATTAATAATGTAAATTTAATAATGTAAACACTGATATTTAAATAAAACACTAATATCTATCCCAGAAAAATAAAACAGAACAAGAGTTGTTGTAAAACACTAACTCTAAGCAATTGACATGTTTCAGGAAAATATAAATCTTCACCTGAATACTGAACTGTACTGAACTGAACGGTGATCTACTTTTGTTTGGCTACATACATCATTCAGAGTGGATTTAATTTTGAAATCTTTGTATCTACTTATAAACCCACTTACCCACTCTCATCTTTACAAGCCCATTGTCGATTCATTGCGTGTAGTAAATTGAAAAAAAACCAATACATGTCTGGTCCGCTACAATTTATCAAAGATACCATCTCATTTCGGCTTGTCCCATTGTAATGCGTTTTTTAGAAGGCTAGATATTAATCGATATGTCTATTGTGGTACGAATTCATCTTGTAGAAAGTGAATACAGAGCCTGTAACGAAGAGTGGGGGTTATTTGCTCAAGTGGTAAAAGATTACTAAGTAACCACGTTGCGTCGATCAATCAATCAATTAATCAATCACCCCGTACTGGTCCACTGGACATAGGCCTCCCCCAAGGTAAGCCACTACCATTTGTCCTCGGCCATCCTCATCCAGCCTCTGTCACGTTTCGTATTCCATTTATTGAAAAAGTATAATAAATTCTAAATGATTACGTACGGTATAAACATCGGTTTAAGATTGCATAAAACTAAGGTCGACTAGAACCACTTTGCAAAGCCTTTATTAAAGAGGTGGGGCGTCGCCTAAGGAACAGTGGCTTGGACTACCGCTCTTGGGCGTACCTATTTGGTGAAGAGCATCTCCCTTGCTGTGCAGCGCGGTAATGCTGCCAGCGTTATGTGGGCCTTTAGGTCAGATATGTCCCCGCGCGGTATGATTGACCAATTTTATATTGTGTTCTTTCTTATGAATGTGCAATTCATAGTTTTAATGGTTGACAAATCATTTGGCTTAAAAACTGGTACCTGGTAACTGGTAATTCCACTTTTAAAATGTCATTTAAGTAGCCATTTCAATTTAATTTTGTATGAAGTTTTTTTACTATTAACGTTACTTAAGCCTCTTTTAAACAGTAGTGAAAGTCACACATTGATACATTCTTAAATCAGAAACCAATGGCTATAGTCCTTACTTAAAGGACAGTCGTAACCCCAAAACCGTAAGTGTTGTTGCATGAAGGTTCTATTTAGCGGCATTGTGGCAGAATTATAATAATATGGCTGCAGTATTAATTTAGCGGCTATTTTACGGTATTAATTTGGCGAAGCAATTCCAAAGCAAAAACGCTTCGACATTGCTTTAAGTAAAGTTTTTATCCGTTACTATGAATTACTGTTATTGATGCTTAGACAAAAACTTAGGAAATCCTTAGGTTTTAGGCATAAAAAGTTGAAATGTTTTTTCTGTTCAGAAAAAAAACCTTGTCGGTAATTGATTACACCGGCAAATTAACTTGTAGGTTATTTAATACTTTGGTCACGGTGCTATTCTTGTGCTTGATTAAAATTTCAATTAATCTATCTGTTTGGAAAATCGCTACTTCTTCAACCCTTTTCAAATATGTTTTTTATTCAACCATCAGTCAGTAGAAATAAAACATTTAAGCGGTTTCGCCAACGATAACATTAATAATTCATCAGAAAAAATTTTGGTCTCTTAAGGTAGGTTTTGATGCTGTACCTAATAGGTTTTTTTATTTAGTGTTTAATATGTCAAGCTTAGTAGATAATTAAGGGTTTGGTTCGGTCCTAAAAAAGAATTAAACAACCTGCCTAACCCAACGATAGTAACCTAATCGCATTCCGATCAAAACAAACTAAGCGCGTATGTAATTAATTTATTTGAATATTCGAAAATGTCTTATCGATCGATATCGAAATATAACTAATGCCCGGTGAACTGACAAACGGCAGTTAGGGACGAATTCTGATCTTCCTCAAACATAATTTAAGTCCATACGCCCACCTGTCAGCAGTCTCATGTATTCTTAAACCAACTTTGTGTCTAGACTAATTTATCAAAAGACTAGCTGGTGCCTGCGACTTCGTCTGCGCAGCATAAGTATTTCGTGTTGCTTATATTAGCGTGGCGTAGAAAAGAAAGAACAGAAAAAGACATTAAAATTATCACATAAAAATTTTTTGGGTCGCATTTGAAAAATATGACACAATACCTATTTTTATTTTATAAATTGTAGCCTATGTGTTATTCTGATGTATAAGCTATATTATTGTAAAGTTTCATTAAAATCCATTCAGTAGTTTTTATGTGAAAGAGTAACAAACATCCATCTATTTGCATTTATAATAGTAGTAACAATTAAGATAATGTACGTATGCTATGGCTGATATTGTTCATATTTGACCGCAAATATCTTTACAAATGATTAATCATTCGTGCAACTGTCTTTTACTAGCACTAATTTATTAGTTAAGACCATTTTACACTTGAGTATTCATTAGCACGTTAAGTTGATAATCAAGCGTGGAGCTACTTGACACTATTTTGACGGTATCTGGGATGTCAAGACTTAATTTTTTCGAGAGATTTGACTGCCTCGTCGGTCTAGGGGTAACACGTCTGATTACCATGCCGGAGATAGTGGGTTCGATTGCCACTGGTAGCCGTCATCTATTTTGTACAAATGACCTCAGTTTGGGTGTATTTCCACGTGTTTGATGCTCTGCCGTTGTTATCATACCACAGGGGATCCTAGTTTGGGATCAGGTCGAGTGATTGTGTGCTATGGAAATTATTTATATACGACATGAAATTATTATTAGAATCTGTATAGATAAACTTTTGAGTGTTTTTATTCTCACTAACAAACACACAGAGCCCTACCCCCTAGCTTACAGAGAGGCTTTTATTGGCAGTGCTCTACATAGTCCACTTAGAATAATAAATATCAATAAAAAAGTTCCTTCCACATGCCTAGAAACTTAAATACAATCTTAAACTTAAGGCCACAGTATATATCTATCTTTTATGACCCAAAAATCTTGATTCCATACGTCAAACAATATCGTAACTCACGCCCACTTTTTGTTAGCATTTGGAATAGATATCTAAGTAATCTAATTATGCTAATTTTTGCAACAATATTACACCACATCACTGTCAAGTATCAAGGCTATTCCAACGCGTTATTTGACGAATTATTTCCGACGTGGATATGTGCAAAGAAATCGTATTAAATCGACCGTGAAATTGAAAGCAATATATGTTTTATTAATAAAAACAAAAGAAGTAAAATAATTATAAACGAACCCATAACACTGAATTGAATTGTAATTAAATGGGTGTGGTGAGTCTCGAATAAATTAATTGGTTACAAGCTTACGAAACTAAAGCCCATTATAGATACTGTACATCAAAGTTTCACTTTTACTATCGAATAACTCTTATTTATTTTTCGCTGACGTTTATGATCGAAAGTGAACGTTAGAAAATCGATCGAAGCAATTTTTTTTTATTTAAATGTCTTAATCCAATTTGTTCAAAAAAATATCAAGCTCTTTAATAACATACGCTCTTTGAGGTAGATTCGTCATACGTTTAAGGTAGGCCACCTTTTGCCCATCTACTAGACCTCTAAAATACCCCTTGTATTCTTCGTGGTTCTGGAACTACAATGTTTCGCATAATTAACGTCGGCGGTGTAGATGCAATAATTACTTTATGTGTGTAAACTAAGGAAGTTCGAAAAAGGCTCAGAAGACGTCATTCCTCGCCGAGGCAACTAGAATAACTAGAACAACTAGAATAATGCTGTCAATTTTTAGGTAAACTACATAGGCTGCTACTTATGTATGCGGAATCTGGGATTCCAATAATTTTAAACGCAATGTCTGACCTCCATGGTCAAATTCGTTCTTTTTTTAAATACTGGCCGCTAATATCTTTCTGTTATGTACGTTAGTGTTTTGTTTTTGTTGGGTTTTAAATGTCATATCGCTGAAAAAATGGAACTCACTCGTGAAAATATTCGTGCTATGATTTATTACGATTTTCGACGTGGTTTAACGCAACAACAGTGCGTAGATCAATTAACTTCGACTTTTGGTGGTGAAGCTCCATCAAAAACGACTGTGTATCACTGGTTTAGTGAGTTTAATCGCGGGCGCAGTAAGCTCACGGACGAAGTTAAAGAAGGTCGCCCGAAATCGGTGGTTGTGCCACAAAATATTGAAGCTGTGCGAAAACTAATAATGCAAGACCGCCATGTTATGTATCGCGAGATAGAGGCTATTCTGGGCATATGTATGACGAGCATTCATAGGATATTACATGAACATTTGTCTGTAAAAAAAAATTGTTCGCGTTGGATCCCGCACAACTTAACTCAGGATCAAAAAATACATTAAATAAACAACTATACATTGTTTATTTAATGTATTTTTATATTAAAGAAACAACTACATTTTTAGATGGTCAAAAAATAGAATTGATGGGTCATCCACCGTACAGCCCTGATTTGGCTCCCAATGATTTCTATTTATTCCCAAATAATAAAGAATAAATTACGTGGTCAAATTTTCGACCCGTGAAGATGCCGTAGATGCGTTCAAACAGCACGTTTTGGAGATACCTCAGAGTGGAAAAATTGTTGTACAAATTGGTTTCATCGAATGCAAAAGTGCATCGATCATAGTGGAGAATACTTTGAAAAACAATAAAAGCATATTTAGCCATATACATTTGTTTATTTTTTCTATTCCGCATACATAAGAAGCAGCCCTCGTATCAATAGGTAAACAGATGTGTAATAGAGAAGTAAGATATGAAAACGAAAGAGTGCCACTTTCTTTTTCGATTTTTTACTCCTGCGGCTTACAACCTTGCCTAAATCTATTTCGTAAATCAGACATTTTTTTATTGTTGTTGTTTTTATTGTTTTCTTTTGTCAAACTTAATTAATTCGTGACTCGTCTTAAGTAGCATTGCATTTTAAAAAGCATTTAACAATCAATGGGCTTTTAACGCTAGTCAGCGATTTGTATTGTTATTTTTCCACTCGGTCGGATGGAATACCTGTGACATTTGTGCGTTTATCTTTTAACAGTTAAAAGCACTTAAATGCCACAGTGGCCTGTCAGTCTGCGGTTGAGTGCTGCTGTCACGCTCAAGGGTGTGAACTGCTACTAGCTCTTCAGTTGTTATGGTATTATCTATTATACCTAAATGTAAATAAATTATATTATTGAATCTGTATAAATGTAAATAATTTTAATCATTAATATGTTTTTATAACTATTTCACAAATTTTATCATACAGTTAATTAAGTTAGTTTAAGATTTTTTTATTTCACATACGATTAAAATTGTTATTGAATAAATGAATTGAAATGAAATCTAGCTGCTGCCCAATGGATTCGAGAAACTTCCTGCGGTAGTGCATTGCCAAACTTAAGTACCATCAATCTCCAGTAAAATTACTTTAGACAATGTTATGATTGTATGTACACTACATAGATCTACTCTGTGAATGTTAATCTGTGATTCTACGCTTGACGTTTTGTTTCTTCTATCTGGCTTGTTGTCTTTTGTTCCGTGTCCGACCAAGAATTAGGGGTGTCCACGTAGAAAATACATCGATGTTTTATTCGATGCAATGCATCGAGGGTGTGCATCGATGTTATCCAATGCATCGGTTAAAATCATCGATGTTTTCTCACAATCGAGTATTTTTTCTGATGTTATATCAGTTACACGTATGATCGGATCATACATTAGTAATATAACAATAGAAAAAATAACAACCAAGAAAACATTAGAAAAACAACATCTAGTAAAAAGTGAAAAGGCGAAGTTTGAGAATATTATTTTTTTATGTTAACACAATGATGAAATTAAAGTCCTATCTATTTCCAATATTCTTTCGGAAGACTCTGCAAAAACAATAGTTTATTTAAGCGTTTTCCTTTCAATCGATTTCGCTGCTGATTGACAATTTGGGCAGCTTTAGAAAATAATCTTTCTGATGGTACTGAAGTTCCCACCATGGTTAAGTACTTGAAAGCAATTGTATGAAGTTTAGGAAGCTGAATTTTAAGATCATTCCAAATTTCCAATGGGTTATCATTGAGTCTTCCTACAGGACTACGCAAATAAATTGATAGTTCGTCGGAAATTGCATCGTCAGACTTCGTCGTTCTCCAGCTCTTGTGGACTAATTTATGATGATCTTCCCAGAGAGAAAAGTTTTCTTCTGGTCTATCAGAGTTCTCTGAAGAATCAGATTCCATTGCTTCATAATTTTCATACATTTTCATCAATTCTTTGACTTTTGCGACAGCAGAAGAGCAAGCTAGTGGGTCCGTGAAGTGCATTTTTTTGAATCGCGGATCCAATATCGTGGCCATAGCCAGAGGAGTCACTCGCTCTATAGCACCCATTCTCTTATCAATCTCTTTAAGGACAAGCGACTGCACTTCTTTGCCAATAGATTCTTCGAGTGTTAGGGATTTTATTTTTAAGACAAGGCAATGGATTAGTGGAATAACCTTGCTGCTAGTGCAGTACTTATCACCCGACACTTCTTTGGTTGCAGCCTCAAGCGGTCGCAGAACTTGCAATACCGAAGAAATAACTGCTAGTTCTGACGCAGTGAGCATAGGTGGTGCATTTTTATGACGAAAGATTATATCATTGACGATATTGCGAAGCTCCAAAAATCTTTCAATCATATAGTAAGTACTATTCCACCTGGTTGGGACCTCTTGTATTAATTTGGTTTCTTTTTGGGTCGCTTTGCGTAATTCGTTACTACCGATATTACTTTGTTTGAACCAAGTCACAATATCTTTGACTTTGCTTATCAAGTTTCGCAGCTCCGTGCACTGCTGCATAGCATTTTGTGCAACCAAATTTAAGGTGTGCGCAAAACATGGCATATGTTTTTTTCCAAAAGCTAATTCGACGGCCTTTACCATGTTGGCTGCGTTGTCTGTCACTACAGCCGAAACTTTATCTCTGGAAATACCCCATTCAGTACAAGTATTCAGAAGCATTTCTGCGATATGTTCTGAAGTATGGCGTTCATTTGACTGGTACACTCCAAGTGTAATCGAAAAAAGTTCAGTACCTATACCGAAGTGTGTCGTTACACCTAGAAAACTTCTCATACTCATTGTCTCAGACCACATGTCAGTAGTAAGTGTAAGGTTTTCAATATTTGACAACTTCTCTTTGAAGACTGGTGATAGTGCGTCATATTTATCATCAACCCAGCGAGTCAACGTCGTCTTACTAGGAAGTTTATAATGCGGCGCGAGCACTTTAACAAAATCGCGAAAGCCTTCATTCTCAACCATTGTAAATGGCTGGCTGTCTTTGCATATCATATAAATGAGTGCATTGTTTATTTTCAAGGTTTTATCACCACTTGGTAAAAACGAATAAATTTCTTCAAAACTTGATACAATTGACTTTTGACGCTTTGGAGTCGAAGGAATTGCAGCAACATCTACAGCGTCTCTCTCAGAATTTTTATCAGCGTCTTGAGTCAATTCTACAGCGAAGCTTGTGGACGGAAGCGCAATAGGAACATTCAGAACTGACTGTGTATTCTTCGTGCTGTCGATATTGGGTTTTTTTGAACGTTCATTATTTAACTCCTGAAAAGCAGCCTTATGTATGTTTTTTATGTGGCCAATTAAATTTGTCGTATTGCCACAAGATTTTATAATTTTTTGACAGAGTTTGCATTTTGCAGAGTTATTGTTTCCTTGGAGTTTATCATAAAACTTCCATACACCACTAGCCTTAGGTGCCATCGTAGTACAATCAACCTGAAATAAATGGGAGAGTTAATACGTTAAAACAGCTGGAATAGATATCAACTGGAGTCGATATAGTCTATAAGTGAATCGATAAAATCACATCACTATTTACAAATCAATATTTGTTTTCTCAAATAGAATGACAATTGGCGGTAATACACTTCGCCTCGCCTGTTCGCCTATTTGCTAGTTTCGCTACTGGCCGTTGGCCGTATGCGGCAAATAAGCAAGCCATATTAATAATACATTTATTTGCTTATTTGCCGCGTACGGCGAATAGCAACTGGGCGAAGTGTAGTGCAAGTATGTTGTATTCATTTCAGCAAAATCGTTAGTCAAATTCGACAAACTCCTTCATTCGCAGTTGTCTGATAATCTATTATTTATTGATTACTCTTCTTTAGGATACGTTTTTCATACGAGTTCTTCAATGAGATTATAGTATAACCTAATAGAACTAACCTTTATTACTAAATTATTTACCGTGGTCGCGTCGGATACGTAACCAAGGACACGATGAGAGTGTTCTTTTATGGAAAATGGAAATATTTAATAAACACCACAAAGCAAAACCAACCAAGTGAAAATCGTTCTACCTACTTCTAACACCAGGCACTTTTTTTTCACAGACTAAAAAGAAAAAAACCCGGAACCCCCTTTTTTTCGGGCGGATTAAGTCACTGTTACACTACTCGCTCCTTCGTTCAGTTTCGACACATATTATTTGTTTCGATGTTGTATGTAAATACATCGATGCATCGAGTAAATAAATAGGTTTTCAAAACATCGGGTGAATACGATGTATCGTATTGTAAACATCGAGTAAATTCGATGCATCGATGTATATCGAATATCCCTACCAAGAATATACTCCACAAGTTAATCAAATTAAATCTTTTATTTCCACTGCAATCCGTGGTCGATTCCCTCTCAGGTTTTGGGCCCAGAGCCACGCTAAAACTGTGGTATATTAAG
The DNA here is from genome assembly GCA_934045075.1 of Yponomeuta sedellus. Lineage (NCBI taxonomy): Eukaryota > Metazoa > Arthropoda > Insecta > Lepidoptera > Yponomeutidae > Yponomeuta > Yponomeuta sedellus. The sequence goes on from OW203734.1 coordinate 14,922,505, forward strand.
TGCGTCGATTTTCCCGTTTATCATCAAGAAAAAGTTGCCTCGCCTAACCTCAAAGTTCCTGTCTGATCTCGTCGCTTCAATCAACGAAAGAATCTGAAATATGCCGGACGTACAACAACAGGAAGGGCCTCACCACGTAAGTGGCATTTATTTTGATAAATTAGACGGCGTGGCAACGTACTTGAACTGGAAGTTCCAGATGCGCATGGCGCTGATAATGGAGGGCCTTTGGGGCACCATCGACGGTACAGACACGGACTCAGTTAGAGACCAACGATGCTTGGCAAGGATTGCCTTGTCTGTGAAGCCCTCTTGCATTCAACACATACGTGCTGCAACGAAGGCAAAACAGGCGTGGAACTGTCTTCAAGACATATTTGAGGATAAAGGGCTATACAGGCGCGTGTTGCTACTGCGAAAGTTGCATCAGTCGCGGTGCGACGATTACGAGTCCATGAGTCAATACATTGACGCTGTCATGACTTTAGTGCAACAGCTTGCAGATATAGGGCGAACCATCGAAGACACCGAGGTGGCGGAAATCTTACTGAGTGGACTTCCTCAAGAGTATGATGTTTTGGTGAGTGGGCTCGAGACCACAAACTTAACTAAAAGCCTCACTAGTGAGACAGTGCGAGCCAGACTGCTACAAGAGGAATTCCGGCGCTCGGCTTCATCTACTACTTCGGAGAACGTGGTCTTTGCTACAAAGCGCAGCAGCATAACATGCAGATATTGTAAGAAAGTTGGCCATGTACGGGCCAAATGCTTTAAACTGAAACGCGATCAAAGGACGGCTAAAACTAAGTCTGATGCTGACACTTTCCTGGTGGCGGCAATGTCTGCCTTCAACCAGAAGACTTGGATTGTGGATAGTGGGTGCACTTCACACATGTGCTGCGACAAAGACAATTTCATTTCATTGGACACTAATTATGAATCGCAAGTAACTATAGCAAACAATTCTAACTTACTGTGTAAAGGCATAGGCTCAGTGAAATTGGTGCTTAATAATGGTGTTAAAACTTTGACAAATGTAATGTATGTCCCCGGTCTATCTACAAATCTTGTGTCAGTTAGCCAGTTAGTAAACAAAGGCTTTAAAGTCCATTTTGATTTAAAGAAATGCGTAATTTCAAAAGATAATAAATGTATAGCCACAGCCTCTTGTTCCAATGGCATCTTTAGGTTGGATAATTCTTGTTCTTCACAGGCCGCAGTTGTATCCAGTAAGCAGCCCAAAGCTTCTTCAACACCGGCAATTGTTTGGCATAAACGCTTAGGTCATCTAAGCGCTAAAGGTATGTGTACTCTTAACAACCTTGCTGATGGTTTTACTTTCAACAGCAGTGAAAGTGATCAGCTTGTGGATTGTATCGAGTGCATTCAGGGGAAGCATGCAAAGCAGAGGTTTCCCAAGGGTCTAGCCAAACGAGGCCAAGGACTTCTAGAGTTGGTACACTCCGATGTCTGCGGTCCTATGCCAGTTACCAGCCTGGGTGGTGCTCGTTACCTTGTTACTTTCACGGACGACTATTCCCGTAAAACATACGGCTACTTGATGAAAAGTAAGTGTGAAGTATTTTCAAACTTTGTTTTGTTTAAGGCCTTAGTCGAGAAACAAACTGGACTGCACATTAAGTGTTTAAGGTCCGACAATGGAGGTGAGTATTGCAATGCCAAGTTCTCCCAATATTTATCTAGTCATGGCATCATTCATCAAACAACAGTTCCTTATTCACCACAACAAAATGGGGTAGCTGAAAGGCTTAATCGTACCCTCATGGAAAAGGCCAGATGTATGCTATCTGAGAGTGGTCTCGGCAAGCGCTATTGGGGCGAGGCCATTATGACGGCCATCTATCTTAAAAATAGGAGTCCTACTGCTGCTGTGCCCGACGCTGTTCCCGAACAGGTTTGGACCGGATCTAAAGTTGATCTTAGTCACCTGCGTATATTCGGATGCAGAGCATATTCATTGATTCCTGATTGTCAACGTAACAAGTTGGATGCAAAGTCTAAACAGTACTTGTTTGTTGGATATTGTGATTATTCTAAAGGATACAGACTTGTTGATGCCAGTAACCCTAGAAAGATAATAAAATCTAGAAATGTTCATTTTATTGAATCGACATCTAGTAATATGAATTGTGAATCTAATATGATCAATAATAATTCTAATATGGTTGAATTTAATGAGAATAATGTTTATGATATGAATAATGTTTTATTAAATGACTCTAATATTATTTTAAACAATAATCATGCTGAATTTCCCGTGATTCCAGCTGATGCTGCGGTGGAAGTTCCTGTTGCTGAGGCCCTCGACAGGTCTTCATCACCGCGCCCGGAATCTGATGGGGCATGTATTCCTCTCCAGGAAGGTGAGAGTCCAGAGGATGAGCTTGCTTCTAACAATGATGAGGAGGCAATGCCAAGTACCAGTGTTTCCACTGAAGAAGAGGTTCTCAGTGAGTATGAAATGGCTTTGGATCAGGATGAGGAGCATTCCAGTGTCACTAGGCCTAAGCGGAGCACAAGATGTGTGCGTCCTATAAGGTATGTGGATTATGATATGGATTATTCCTTGTATTCTAATGGTAATTTCTATGATGAGCCGCAATCGTATGAGGATGCAACCAGCAGCTCTAATAAATTGCAATGGCAGGCAGCTATGCAAGCAGAGTATAACTCTCTTGAGAAAAATGGTGCATGGAAGCTGGTAGACCGTCCAGTAAACAAAAATATTGTTAAAAGTAAGTGGGTATATAAAGTAAAACAAGATGCCTCTGGAAACTTTGACAAATTCAAAGCCCGCTTGGTAGCCCGTGGTTTTAGTCAAAAACCTGGCGTGGACTACGACAAGACTTTTTCGCCTGTAGTTAGACATTCTACAATGAGAATTTTATTTAATTTGGCAAATGAGCTAGACATGGACATAGATCACATTGATGTCACAACTGCCTTCTTACATGGAGAGCTTAAGGAGGAGATACTTATGGAACAGCCTCAAGGTTTTGTATCTGATGTTGGTAAAGTGTGTTTGTTACAGAAAAGTATATATGGGTTGAAACAAGCAAGTAGAGTTTGGAACGAAACTGTAAATACTCTACTAACATCAAATGGTTATTTACAGTCAAAGTGTGAACCATGTGTCTATCTAAAGAAATGTGATGATAAGTTGTCAATTTTAGCCTTATATGTTGATGATTTTTTTCTATTCACTAACTGTAAAATTCTTAAACAACAGTTACTTAATGCATTAGAAAATAATTTCTGTATTAAAAACCTAGGCCCATTGAAGAGCTGTTTAGGTATAAATGTTCAACGTGATAGGAGTAAAGGTACTCTAATACTAAGTCAAAAAGAATATGTCAAAAAGCTCCTTGCACGATTTGGAATGAATAAAGCTAAGGGCGTATCTACACCTATGACAGGTAAACTTGGAATGTCAAATGATAATTTGTCAAAGGAAAATGAATCTAATTTTAATTATGATTTTAGAGAACTAATAGGAGGATTGATGTATTTAAGTGTTTGCACTAGACCAGACATAACTTTTGCCTGTAATCAACTTAGTCAATATAACCATTGTTACAATAAAAGTCACTGGATAGCAGCCAAAAGAATCCTGCGATACTTGTTAAAGACTATAGATTATGGTTTGGTCTTTACTAAATGCAATAACTTGACTCTTCAAGCATTTGCTGATGCGGATTGGGCTAATGATCCCATTGATCGCAAGTCAGTTACAGGATTTGTAATTCAGTTTGGTAGTAACACTGTAAACTGGGAAAGTAAGAAACAGCGTTGTGTTGCTGTGTCTAGTACAGAAGCCGAATATTTGGCCATAAGTGAAGCTTGTAAAGAAATTTTATTTATACGACATTTTTGGTTAGAGATTACTGGAAAGCAATTGAAATGTATTTTATTTAATGACAATCAAAGTGCACAGCAAATACTAGAATCTAAGGATTGTCACAAGCGAACAAAACACATTGATGTCCGTTATCATTTTGCTAAGGATTTAATATGTAAGGGTATATTAAAAATTAATTATTTGTGTACTGGCGAAATGATTGCAGATATTTTAACAAAAGCGTTATCTTCTATTAAACATAATGTTTTTACAAATTCTATGTGTGTTAGAAACTGTATATAATGCATGTAGATTTATGCATGGTGTTTTTTTTATTTCGATGTGTTAGCGGATTTTATTATTTTGGAGCATGTCGAATAAGATAATGATAATACATTTTTGTTTTATGTATTCTTTTGTTTGTGTAGATTGTTTGTTCCTTACTAATGTGATATATCAGACACATTTTTGGTATTTATAAAAATGATTTTTATATACTGAAAATGTTATTGAATTTACATTGGATTGTATAGTCATCTCATCTATTTGTTTGGTGATCTATGTACCGTAAGGAGGAGTGTTATGATTGTATGTACACTACATAGATCTACTCTGTGAATGTTAATCTGTGATTCTACGCTTGACGTTTTGTTTCTTCTATCTGGCTTGTTGTCTTTTGTTCCGTGTCCGACCAAGAATATACTCCACAAGTTAATCAAATTAAATCTTTTATTTCCACTGCAATCCGTGGTCGATTCCCTCTCAGACAAGACAACGTAGGTAGGTACTAGGTAGTACTCGTACGTATGTCTCTTCACTCTATGATTCGGCGTGACGATAAGTTTTTATTAATATTTTTTGTTTAATAGTATTCAAGCTGATGATATTTTGCCACTTCGAAAACCAGTTGCGCGATCTGATAGCACGCGCGAAATAAAATCGACCAGAAACTCATTACTGTAGGCCAGTGAATACAGATGCAACCGATTAAAACAATTTCTTGTGGCGGCCGATACACCTACTGCGTAAAATATTTTACTCCGTGTTTGTTTCAGTTCCGTGTTATATTACGTACAGATGCGTACAGGTAAAATTTATAAATAGGTACGATACGAAAGCGTGTTTGAAAGGTTGGGAAAGCTAGTACGTGACATATTCCTCGCGCCTACGAAAAACAATACGAATAAATAAAAATGTAATAAACCTTAAATATAAAAAATAAATAATAATTGTGTTTGCTTAAAACATTTTTTAAAGTAGGTACTGTTAATAGGTATTTTCAATAAATTGTTTTTAGGTATAGACAGGAAACCACTGGGTGCATTTTTGGATGATAATATTGACTATTCTACACTTAAATTTCTCATACCTCTTTGCCCAACTTCGTGAGCGGGTGCTGTGTCTGACCGCAGCATTAGCATTAATGGTTTTCGTCTTTTGTATGAAAATTAACTATCAACTACTTTTAAAGTTATTGATGGCGATCATGGAAGCTTATCATATAGGCTCTGATGTATTAAGTTTAAGATGATTTTACAAAAGAGGGTCAGAGTGAAGTTTTATTCCCGCTGTCTTTTTCTCCACTCCAAATTCGGCACGAGGGCAGTGGCTAACGTAGTACATTGACATTGAGGAAACAGAATGTTCTTTATGTTGAAATAAATGTATGATTATTGATTTTTCTGTGGAATATTGAACTGAAACAAACTTTATTAAAGTGATCTTAATCAAAAGTACTTCGTTGAAACATGTAAAAGGCGGTTATACATTTTTAATAATATTTCAAAAGCAATCTTTCGTTGAGTTTCCCGTAAGAGATCTGTTATCTATCCTGCTACAACTTAATCAGAAAATACTATTACTGTAAGTTAACCAAATGTCACTGGTACAATTGATAGTAGTAGCATTGAATTAAATTAAATTTAATGGTAGTAGTTTCAAATCTAAACTGCTTTTATCAGTCTACACTGATATACAAAGTTAAAGGATTTTTCTATGAAGTCTATAGTATACGTCCTACTGCAGAGTACAGGCCTTCCCTTAGAGAGAGAGAGAGAGAGCACCATTAAGCCCGTTGCATTGTACGATTTTCTTAAGGTTAGTGTAATAAATAAATATTCATGGACATATTACACAGATTTCGTTAGCCCTATACTAAGTACAACTAAATGACTTGTGTTATAGGTGCTAACTCGACGATATATTTAATACAATAAATGCATAGATAACATCCAAGAGCCGAGACAAACTAGAAAAGTTCGTTTCCTAGTTTGACCCGGCCGGGGATCGAACCCGAGACCTTTGAGAATAAAAGTATAAACAAATAAAACACTTCAACACTCAGGATTTCTCACGATGTTTTCCTTTACAGTTAGCGAGATTATGTAAATGTAATTAAAGTTTAAGTTAGAGAGCGATCCATAATTTTATATTTATTTATACGGCACTCGATCTAATCCTTCTTGTCGTTGGTCAAAGTGTAGGTAGTATCAATTCTTGTCTAGAAGCGAACCAAGGCCTTGAGACACAATTTGTTTAATCTAAATTATTTATCTTACTATTCCTCAAGTGCCGCCAGACAGTGATCTAAAGTCACTGTGTTATTATATTAGGGAGAAATCAGATCCAGACATGGTTGCGTGACGGATTTTATGATAGGTACTTGATCCTAATGCTTAATTGATAAATTAGATAAAAGCCTCTTATGAGCAAGCAAAACTTTTTAATGGCTGAGCTGCGCAAAAACAAAAAAAAATATTTTTTTGAGATCAATAACATTATAATTTTTCAGTATGTTCTAACGTTAACACGAGTACTAGACATAATAAAAACTGTTACGGATTTTCGGCACTTTTTCAGGTGCCGTGGTCTCGAAGATTATAATGTTTTTCGTATGTTTCTCTAGTTAAAAAGGTTTGTCGGAATGTTGGTAGAGCGTAAACCCTACTTTGTCTTTGCCAACGTAGTCTTTGCCTACCCTGACTCGGATAAATATGTTAGTTTATGAGAATGTACTTGTATTTCTCTAGTTTATTTTTTTCTTTTGCAAAAAAAAGAGAAGCCGGATAGTGAGAAGCAGCAGGTCAACCTTTAGGTTTTTGTTGAAAGTTCGTCTGTAACATAACTAAGTAGAGTGCACGCGTGTAAATGTTGATGTGCTGTCGAATGTGATGTGCTGCGGACCATTATAATGAGAAAAGTGCAAGAAAAGAGAAGTCCGGGCAGGAGAAGGGGTTCATGGTTGTGAAACATGCATAGACTGGTGTTAAAACCACGAAAGAGCTATCGTGGTAAACAGCTGACTGCCAACCTCCAGTCAGCTGGTCGGAGGTCGGCTATCATTGGCTATTTTGTCCCGTGATGATGCGGCTCGGAAGAACCGCACCCTCACTTTGATCATATTACGCGCAGTCACAAATACAGTCTGCTGCAACTCATTGTACAAAGCCAAATTCAGGGACGAAGGAGACCTTGCAAAGTGGTTCAACACTAGAAACAGAAAACTCACCAGTCCATCGCAAGCCGATATGGCAATACTACTGCCGGGCTGACCCCGTACGGATCCAGTGTAGTGGCAGGCCGTTGCGTGCTGCGGCGGCGGCTCCCGGCTGCGGCCCCTGGCCGTGTGCCTCTCTATCACCATAGCTGGCGTGATGAACGTCACCGATGGCCTGCGGACAAAGAAATACGCCTCAATGAATGACTTTTACGCAAAAAAACTTATAGGAACCGGATATACCTTCAAATCATAAATATCTTATGAAAGAGGTTTGTCAGAATCGTGGCAAGTGGCAAACCATGGTCTCTGGCTACTCCTCCGGGACAAAGTTATTAGTGTGTGGAATCGGATGTAATGACCTGACACACGACAATTAAAGGTTCTAATTTACACAACTGCCTTTCTCATAGTAAGATTTCTAGAAATATCTAATTTCCAAAATTCCCGCTTTGCGCTCGCTACCAATCTTACAGCCTTCGGTAAATTATTGTCAAGTGAAGAAGAATGCCCCCACTATCTAACACAGGTGGTTTTAATCAAAATAAAACTACTGGTCCCTACAAGATGATGAGAATGCGGTAAACCAGAAAGGAGATCGATGCCGACCTTGACACAGCCAATCCTCTGTTAGGCTGCTTAGTCTGTAAGCCTTCATTTCCTACTAAGAAGCAAAAGCATGTATATATGTAATGCTCAGAGAAGACCCAAGATGATTATAGTAAAAACACGCAATTTCCGTAAAATATTTGATTTCACAATAGTGTATTTCGAAAACGCAGCGAGCTGCAATGTTTACAAAAGCCAAAGCTATAGTTTCCTAATCCGAGATAAGGCTTGCAGATCCTTAGCGGCATTCCTCGAAGTCCTATTAAAGCATACCACTTCAAGTAGGCTCCCCACTCAGCATCATTACTAAGAACTCCCAGGAATCCTGAGAGACTCGTGCTTGTCGTAATTTAAATTGCCAGATCCGCATCGCAAAAACAAAATGAAAAATATTTGCATAAGGTTAAAACGGGTGATATGACTAGAATACACCTATTATTATATAGCTTCTTGGAACAGTGATAGAGAATGATTGATGCATGGCATTTCCGTAAATCAATTCATCAGTATTTGAAATAGCTTGTTTATTAATTGCTAAGCAATATGTTTCGCATTATTTGTTAATAGGTAGCCTAATATTTTGTTAGAAATTTAATAGACTCCGTTGCCATTTGCAACATAACCGTTAAAGCCAGAAAGTTTCGTTTCAGATCATAAAGTTATAGCTAATGGTAATGGAGTTTTATGAGCTTCGTCGATATAATAACCGGCGGGGGTTTTAATTAACACAATTAATTCTTGCTTCAGCTTGTGACATTCGGTCGCTTATTGCTAACACTTTCGTTTCTATGAGATGCTGTGAACTCATAGACCGCTTTCGTATAAAACATCTTCAAATTGCTTATTTATATTTAGTAGAGTCAATGGCTGACATTCAGAGACGAATCCCAAGTTCACGCTTAGAGCAGTCTTAACAAAGTAAACTAAAGTCATACTTAGTAAAGCGCCGAAATTTTCGTATTCACATTCGATCGGGAGCCGGAGTTAAGCATGAGCTAAGAGAAGAACTGTCTTAAGAAAGTCAACTATATTGTATATTATTTTTTAGTGATGTAGTTCGTACCGGTTTTTAAGTATTATATCGCTACACGAGAGCAGGACTACATCATACAAGTTTATGTATGTGAGATTGAAATAAAAAGCTCACAGATAACTATCGTAGAACATCAGTGAAATGACGTTTGGAGTCGAATGTGAACGAAAGAATTTTTTACGTTCTTTGGTTGGCGGTTGGCGCGAGTTTTATAAGTTGGTGAAAATTGTACCTATTCTCAATTCTGTAAGTTATTATTCAGTTTCGTAAATTTTTCATAGACTGTCACAGAAAATGACTGAAAGAAAAACGAAAACTCCTTTTACCGCGTTTCCATTAGAATGGGAAGACCTCTTTCTGTCTGCTCGTCTCTTACAGCGAACAGCGGCACTATAACATCTCTAATAGTTTCTTTGTAGAAGCGAAAACAATCGCGAAATTCGCTGTTTGAATAAATTCAAACAGATTTTATAAGTTCCTTAAGTAGATATTACTTTGTCTCGAAACTACGGCTACAACATCCAGACCTAAGTTTCCCAAGGAGTCCACTTCTTTTAAAAAGTCTATAACTTCAAAGCGATTAGTTTTCTCACAAAACTCCGCAGTAAATTCTATCTAAGTTCACGTAAAGTCACCAATATTGGCTACTTACACTTAGCTAAGTACCATTTCATACTCAACTTGATAAAATTTGATTCAGAATACGAAATATTTCTAAGTACGTGATTTTGACATTTCTGAGACCGGTCTTAGCTTAGTTTTCGTCTATGAATGTAAGCCTAAATCTGTATGCCATTCAGTGATACTTCATTAGCTCTTTTTTAAAAAGTGGCTCAAACAAACGCTTCCGTGAGACCACAGGCGTGTTTCTAGAAAACTTAATGGTTTAGTGTAAGAGGAAAAAAGCTGTCGCACGTTTGAAAAATGTGAGGTGTTATCGATAAATCGAAGGTATTGCAATTTAAGTACATATCGGCCAAGGAATCTGCTGTCTACTATGGAGAGCTCCATAAAAAGTCGATGTCGAGGTACACGGTCAAGATTTATCGGGTGCCAGCCTGCCTTAGATACTGAGAATGTCTGTGCCATTCCGATATTGGCAACTTGGATATATTGTCCGCGGAGCGGAATCCCACACGTTCGATTATAATCTCTCCGAGAAATAAAGTTTCAGAGAGATCTCTTATTTCAGCAGGTCGACTTTTGGTGAATTACCAGACTTTTTTAAAATCTTACTTTAAATAAAAGCCTTTAAAGAAATTTACGATAGAAACATCACAACATGATCTTAGATATTATTCGTAACTTGTAGAATCGAATCTTTGCCTTCAGTACACTACTACTAATCGTATGTGATACTATTGAAATAGCTGATGAGACTTCTATAACTACATTATTAAGAACAACAATTAAAATCAGGCACGGCACGCCCTGCGAACAATATTAAAAAGATTATTTTGCTTTGTTCCAAGCAATGCGTACTTATCTATTTGTCCAATTCAAAGTAAACGCGTTTTCGATTTGTACAGACAGGCATGGGCTTAAAACAATCAGCCTTGATCTAGAGGTTCTACTCGAGACATATCTACATATACACATATAATATATATATATATGTATATATATATATATATATATATATATATATATATATATATATATATATATATGTATATATGTATATATGTATATATATATATATATATATATATATATATATATATATATACCTGCGTACCGTTCTGGGGTAGACAACCGTTTTATGTCTACTGCAGTATTTTGTCTGCCTAACGTTTTCGCGTCTAAAACAATTACAATTTATAGTAAGCAGTGGTAGTAGGGGCCTGATCGGTGGGCAAACAGTTCGAGTGACGACTAAGCACACAGATAAGGCTCATTACGGCAATTAGCGGAGGCAAACAGGGTCGCCCCAGATACACGCTTGTTGACACAAATGTCCGTTTTGTACGAGCCCCTGTATAGTGCAGACCTAGTGATTGGCCACTAGTATTGCCTGCAATCTTTGGCACATTGATAATAAATTTAACATCTGATCTTGAGAAAGTGTAATAATTCGTGCAGAGGCTCATTCTTGAGGTGCAGGGAATCTTTGTGTTAGGTGTGTTTCGGCGTGATTTATTTAACGTACTTTTAGTAGAGCTTCTTTAAGTGCTTCTTTGTTTTCTTCTTCTCAAAACGTTTTGTTTTGTAATGCTAATTGACTAAAGTTTTGACGTAAAGTGTAATAGAATTTAGAGTAATTAGTTAGGTCGCTTTTTGCCAGAGTATCTGAATACAGTGGTTAAATGTACAATTTACCTCCATATTTAGCTTTAGCTGACACAGTCAGGTGTTACGATTATAGTCAGTAATGTTATTAATTTATTTTATGGTAATTATACACATTTTTACTGCCAGCTCTTAAAGGCTTGATCATGGCCATGGTAACTTTGATCAGGTGTACCTATTGATTGAGAATCTGCATAGTGAAATTACACCAAAACTGGGACCTTCACTGACGTCCGTAGTCCGGGAAACCTGGTGAGGAACGCCGAAGGTATCGCTCGAATCCAGTCCCTAGAGTCTTATACACATATAATTTTTGTATACAATTAATTAACCACGACGATAGCTGTTCGTGGCATCTATTTGGTGGTCTGGTGGACCAAGCAATAGCAGTACAACGTTGTTCCGATAGGCATCTTTCGTGAAGAAGATCGAACTGCGCGAGGCATCGAATTTAGTTGCACGGAATGCCGTTGATTATTCGACGAACAATAGCGAAACTAGACTAAGGAAACTAAGGCTTCGGGAGGGACCCTACCTCTATAAGCAGTCACATATTTGGCACATAATCGGATCGACTGGTGAGTGCTGGTGACGGAAGCTGCCGCTCAGTCCCTCAGTCACGTCCCTTAGACGTGAGGCGACGAAGAAAAAGAAGAAGAATAGCGAAACAGTACGGTTGTTTCTTTTTCTAAGATGACTTTATTCAACAATCATGCATTTTATAGTGATTGGCATGGCAACCCCTAGGCATTATCGTACGCTGAGCTCCGCTTTCGGTCGTCAAACGCCACTAATGTGTGGGTGTGAGTGATCTTAAAAGTAATTTAAGATAAGCTATGAGCGGACCGAGCAGATCTTTTGTAAAGTTTTATTCGTGAGTTTTGAGGTAGACTCAAAACAGTTTTTTTATACCTTACGATGCTCACAGTTCTATGTTCCATGGGCCTTAAACGCATAATTTTACATTTAATAGGCATAATAAACAAATATGATCTACCCAAAACTGCTTTCGAACTCAGCGGAGCTAACATTTGTATGAAATAAAAAAAATAAATACACTTTAGGTACGTAATTTTTTTTTATCGACTTTCAATTTTATGATTTCAACTTTTTATATGTGATGCTTTATGTGTGCGTGTCTCTAAGCACAAATAAATGATTTATCCTTCAATCTATCACGTGCCAAAAGAGACAGTAATAGATTGTTTTTACCATGTTTATATTACGGTATACCTACAATAAAGAATATTCTTATCTTTATACTGCACGCAGTATAAACTTAGGACCGTACAATAAATCAACATCCTTTGGTTTTAATTATCGCAATATTATATGGGGTTTTTGAACTTGCATGCTTTAAACAAAAACATCTTTATTGCACTTCTTTGAAGACATAACTCTTCCCCTTCATAAACTAACGCAGTAAAATATAACAATTCATAAAACAGCACGTTTAGTAAGTATAGGTAACGCGTTTCGGTTATTACTAATAATAATTTTTAACATAACGTTAATCTCTCTTTATAATTGTTGCATCACAACCAGAGAATTATAAAAAGACAATGAAATCAATAATTGGACTATTAAAAGTTTCAAACATGGTGGTTTCAAGGCTGAAGTCAAAAGTGGGCGAACGGGAATGTCGAATTAAAAAATAACCGAACTGCAGCTTAAAACAAAAATCTGCTAAGAGCGTGTTGAAGGTTCCGTACATAATCCCTCCCCTTAGCGGGAGTCCAACTCATAGTTTATCAGTTTTTCACTAAACGCCAAGTTTGAGACTTGTAAGATAAGAATATTCTTTATTGTACACTGGAAAAACAACAAATACAAAATAATTACAAATATACATAGTACAATTGGCGGTCTTATTGCTAAAACCAATTTCTTCCAGACAACCTTACGATGGAAAGTTGCTGAAGGAAATTAGAAAGACGTATTTCTTACAATAATAAAAACCAAGTTCCTTAGAACATGTTTCGTGTGTGGGGTCCCTCTTTTTATTTTAAATTTGTTTTACCAGCAATCTGCGGTAACGTCGCATAATATAATGAATGATATTGTAAACTAGATAGCTATTATGGCTTCAGAGATGAAGCCCTTTAAGTACGACGGTCAGACAGATGGCATATTAATAGAGCACATTGGGAACAGAACTCTGAAAATGAAGAATTGGGAGTGTGAAGGAACGTGCACCTTTTTTTATTTCTTCTGCTAACAAGCTTCCGAAAATACCTGGAATCTAATGGTGCGTTTAAATGCATATCTGATTAGTAAAACTGTTAAGGGGCACTGAGGTTAACTAGGGTCATCAATGATCTTACTTTAGGCCTATTTCTTACATCGTTCTTTCGACGCGAGTCTACTATGATGAATCTATTAGAACCAGTCATGACTAGACTGTGTCGTATTTGGGTCCCGACTGCATCGCATTTAATACTCAGCAGCCGTGTTGTTGTTTATTTTTGTATTTTTAAAAATTTAATATAGCCCACGGCAATTTTTTTTCACATCCAATGTCGCTCGCGCAAACACGGGGAATCGATTTACATATTTTTCGTAAAAATCCGACCAGATTAGGACATACATACACACATACAAACCAACATACGTAAAAAATGCACATACATACATACACACACACACACACACACCCTCACCCTCACACACACACACACATACATACATATGAACTAAACACTTTACCCTCCTTTTGGGCGCTGCAGTTGGGTAATAATTACATCACAAAGATAATGAATGTCGATTCGGTAATACATAGCATGCATACAAGATCAAGGATGGATGTATATATAGATAGCATAGCATGTATACCTACATAGCATTTACTACAGAAACGGCTGTTTTTAAATACTATTTAGTCTTAAGTTTTTGGCCTTAGATTCCCGGTCGTAATTGAAAACCTCTTTTTGCAAAAATGGTACGTAAAAAAATGATTTTTTTATTGGCTCTAGTCAAACTCATGGATCCCCATAAGAGGAGTTGCTTGGCATATTATGAAGTGCTATTACAGCCAGAAGTCGCTTCTTAAACACCATTATAAACCTCACGAGGTTGATGAATCGAATATAAATTAAAAATTAGGCATCATTTGAATACGGCGGATACAATAGACGGGCTGTGCTACCAGACATTAAGTTATCGTGTCGCGCCCAGTATAGATGCTAGTATCCAACAAAAATAATATCTTCAGTGCAGTAGCCGACTGTACTTAAATATGCCTGTGTTGTCTTGGTAACATGACGATCTTGTACAGTTTGATTAGATTCAAAAATCATACATTATAATAGGATCGAAATCAGCTGAACGTATGTAGGTATTCATCTGACATGCTATGTCTGCATTTTAACCAAGAGCGCAGACGTCATGGAATAATTTAAAGTCTTATTTAAGAGAAGAGGCCAATTGATGCAACGTCTGAAATGACAATTTTTTAATATCGCAAGACAAAAACCCCGCGTCCTCGCCCTTTTATGGCCGAGCAGGAAGTCCTACATTTCGTCAACCCGCACTCGACAATCACAAACCAATTTGTGTAAAAAATTTAGCATTCCTTATTCATCGCGACGCGTTCCCGCTATGGAGTTGCGTTGCGCAATCATTGCAATATTCATCGGTCATTGTATTACAATAAATTGCCCCATAAATATGTATGAGATGAACTCAGGAGAGCACACCGCTTTCCATTGGCTTTTTGTCCCGGTTCTTCCATTAAAAATGCATAAGATACGTGTCCTAGTTCCCTCGCTTTTCGCTGTTGACAAGCGAAACGGCTGTGACGGCGGTGTCCTTTGAACCGAGGGACAACTGTCCACAGAATCATTTCTCCAAGTGACACTCTCGTAAATGGTATCGTTAACAAATCATTTTATTGTCGTGCTCGTGACACAGATACCTACACATGTGGACAAGTTGTCGTCACGTCATAAGTTACGGTGACAATAATTGTGCGGTATTTAAACAGCTTGTCAGTTTAACCTGCGTTGCGCTACGACAAACTTGAACATGAATAGGCATGTTAGGTAGACGAATGCAATAAAAGGAAGGCAACCGGCAAATAACGGCGTGAACTGAATGTGCCGTGGATCAAAAGAAGGAAAAAGAAGGGAAGTAGAACGTTCATCCCAACTCCTCATCATTAACCGAAGTTAGGAATAAAATCCTCTTAAATGTTCCATACTTTTAAAAAAACTATAAACCTAGCGGAGTTATTTATAATATAAAAACTGCAATAAAAAATATCCAGCAACTAAGCAGGCGGGGCAAACCTAATTACATTGTTGAATTTGGGCCCTGCCAGCTGTTGCTGTCCCGCAACGCTCAATTGTCTGTAGTGGAGATTTTACTAAGGAAAACCGCAACTACAAATGAAATGAATTGCCTCTAAAGAGTGCTTTAGATAAAACCGTCTTCGAAAACGCACAGTAATAATTTCAATAAACCTGATGGTTAAATTCGTAGTACGATTGTACACGTAGTAGGTCTATGTAATAAGTACCTAGATTTTGGCTGTATGACCAGTATTTACAAAAACGTTGGCTATAGATTCAAAAATATTCTACCTGTAAAATATAATAGTTAAAAGTATACTTGGAACAGAAAGGTCACGTCTAATTAAATTATTTCTGTTTTTTTGTGCGTTTGTATCGTTTTATTTCACAGCTTTTTGTGGAGATCCGATAAAAAAAAATTATACCTACTGGTTACTAAGTAGCTACGAGTCATTTGTTGCTATCTATTCAAATGGTTTCTTCTCCAACTCTGAAGGGCCTTATCAGATCGTCACCATATTAGCCTAAAACCACCTCGAGTACGCATCATATAAAATGTAATTAATTTACTGAGGATTATTAAACGTACTTAACTTACTGAGGCAATTTTAAGAAGATGATAAGTGATTGAGATATGTGGATGTTATTAGCCTCAGACTAGATTTTTGATGGAAGCTGACATCTATATTACAGACCCAGTCTAGCTTAGATATCAGCGGTAACTTTACTTCTGAAACTTCAACGACATCACAGCTCCATAAATATTTTAAATTTAAGAAAAACAATGTAAAAGGTTTCTTCTTCTGCCAATCAAATTTCATTTCATTTATGTTATATGCAATTGTCCGTTGATGTCTTCCTTTCCCAATCTAAGAACTTCACCATAGTAAGATTGAGAATCAACGCACAGATTAAGGAATAAGAAGAATTGATATAATAAAGTATGAATTGTAGTTTCATGAAATACCAGTCCCAGGTAGGTACGTAAACCTTTCGAACAAATTTTCAAAGACGTAATAGCTTACAAATGCTCTGCAACTGCTCAGATCAGACAATAAGTTTTCCAGCTGAAAGCGCTGGTCTCAACCTCTTGGAGTAAACAATTGCTCATCATGCTCAAATGGAGGCTTCAAAATCGTCAACAGCTTAAGAGAAGCCTGAGTGTTATTATAGTGGCCAGTCGTAAAAAGTGCACGGGCAGTGTTCTCAGTACATACGAGTAAGGGGGATATTCACACGAGTAGAGAGATAGAGCGTGTTCTTAGAAGCGATTGTCTGCAGCTACTTCCTCGGCAGCAGCGCTTTGATCACATGCATCTCGCAGACAGGATGGACTGGTGTCGACATACACACATTCCAATTTGCTCTCACAGCCGCTTTACTAGATACTCCATAAGACGTATGTAATATTAATAATTGATAGTAGAGAGGCATAAAAGGAAGAAGACCAAAACTTATCTGATTTATCAATCACAAGATACAGTTCACTGTATAAAGAATTATTTTTCTGCAGAATTTCTTCCGTGCTATTCCGACAAAAATTCTGTGAGACTCTAATTCTTACAGGCCGTTTTTGGAAGGGACTATGTTGTGCTATGAATTTCATCATCGACGTCATGTGGCTAACACTGGTTTTACTGTTATTGCAATGCTAAACATGGCTCTGTACTGTCTAATGGTTCGTTTAACACCTTTTATGGTAAGTACTTTCTGTAGTTCCAATGAAGCAAGTAAGTGATTCTAAGATTAGCTGATTTCTCTCCTGTCGAATCAATCGAATTAATAGGTGCTTTTTTTTAAAGCTATTCAGAATCTGCCTTTTCGGATGAAAGATAATATTTACGTCTGTTTGAGGAAGGTTTTGAGGTCCATAGGATTTATTAGTCATACAAACCATGTCTTTTGGCGAATGACTAATTATATTACCTTCTCGAACCTTTGTTCAACTAAAACGGAGGGCCCTATAGTCAGCGGTTAACCATCTAATCGCCACAATTTATCAAATTCCAGTGGGTTGCTTTATCTAATTTAATTTACTCGAGTCGCCAAATCTCCGCTTTACCTACAGAGACGAAGAATAGTGTATATCAACCAAAGTTAATAATACATTTCTACTTTTTTTGGCTTTCTAGGATCTTAAATATAAAAAAGAAGAAAATTAGTTATCTAGGTCATGGGTTGCAACATGATAGGTACCGACTTCTTTTAGTTATAATAACGGGCTAGATCGAGGGAAGGAGGAGGAGAAGAAGAAAGTCGTGGCTCAGAAATAACAGGGAATAGACAGATGTAGCCAGTAGTCGAAGACCTGTTTCGTTTGGCAAGAAACAAAAAAGAATATGCGGAGCTGATGGCCAACCTCCATTAGTGGAGAGGCACCGGAAGAAGAAGAAGGATCTGCGAAAAACTGCAGGCAGATGCTGAATGCGGCAAGCTGAAGACAGGGCGCTTTAGCGCTCATTAGAGGAGGGCTATGTCCAGCAGTGGACTAAATAATATAGCCTAAACAAGAAGAAGAAGAGAAGTTTTGACGGCCTCTGTGGCGCAGCAGTAGCGCATATGCCTACCATGCAAGAGGTCCCGGGTATGAACCCTGGCTGGGGGCAAAAAAAACCCCAGGTCTTGGATGTTTACATGTTTGTGATGTCGTTGTTTCTGGTTCCCACGACACAGGGTATCCTAGTGTGGGGTCAGAAGCAATTTATGTGCCTGTTTGTTTGTAAATGTTATATGTTATTTAGAGTAAACAAAATGTCATTGCAAAATCCAAACATTCACAGAAAGCTTTGTCATAGAATGTGGCACAACAAACAATATGAAAACATTTGAAAAAGAATTAAAAAAATTGTTTTTAATTTTTTTTAACAACATTGCTTGAAGTCGTTTAGCTATAAATAATTGTCTGCCTCGTTGGTCTAGCCGTTAAGGCACTTAGGTACCAAGACAGAGGTCGTGGGTTCGATTCCCACTGGGGGCCGCCTTACGGGGTTTCAGTCTGGGTGTATTTTCATGTTCCTTGCCTTCTTGCCATAGTACAGGGTATCCTAGTTTGAGACCTGCCCTCCTATTACGTAAGATTCCACTCTATCGAGTGAAGCATTAAGACGAAGTGTCAAAAAATGTATGCATTTGACAGCCGGAGTAGCTTAAAAAAAGTAAAAATGAACGTCAACTCAGTGGAACTTACGTAATAATGCCCCAGGTCATGTGATTGTGTTGTGTGGAATTATTAATTTTATTGACAACGTAAGTTTAGAGTAAATAGAGATTTGTTTTGTTCCTCAGTCACTTTTCTTTGCCCCAGTACCTGCGTAACTGCGTTGTGTATCAGACCGATAGTGTCTCGCTTGTCTTTTGCAAAATTATTCGCACCATTTGGTCCAAGAATGCTGTTATTGCCGGTAGATTAGGCGTTTCACCTTGTAAATTATTAACAAGAAGCCTTCTTTACGGTAGTTTCGCTGAGCGATAAGTTCTAATGCGTAGACCATTTAGTAAGTAAGTAAGAGTAAGTAAGAGTAAGAAATGTTTATTCATAAACCATAACACCAAATAGACCATACAATATGCATGGCAACATAGAACTGAAGATTTAAATACTTACACTTAACTAACATAAGACTGTAATAATATACTAGACTAACATGCAGACACAAACAGTTTATAACTATTATAATATTACATAGGTTGATCCCAATGTGTGTTATGGTTATAAAAAGGCCGCTGTCTCAGCATATTGTCACGGGTTATGAACCCGAGACCACTGGTTTTCTGACAGGGCCTGCACGTGACGACACGAGAAATCACGACAGATACGAAAAACACTTAAATGCAATAATATAACCTTATCATTCATATAATACGTACAACAACGGATGCACGAAAGCACAGACAACAAGATACTATAATTATTTATCTTTTACATTAATACAAAGGTCATGTAAGTGTTCCGTGTACATTATGAATCCTTCTATTCATCGATTTCAATCCAGATAATATACAGAATCAAATTTTTAGCTAATATACATTTAAGGCTAAGGCTAAAGGGGTGGTTTGGCAATAACCTACACAACACGAGAACTCGTCCAGTGAACTTCGGCAATTCGTCTGATGAGATGCTTGAAAGAGATGCCTTATCAAATTAGCAAATACAACAAATAATTACAATAGAGAGTAAATAATCCCATGCAAGTGAATAAATTATAATAAATAAATAAAATGTATTTACCTACATATATATATCTATATATATGTAAATACTGTTAAATTAATTAATGAATAAAACCCCATAAATAAGAAATATTATGACTAATTATGGGACAGACTAGAACTTTCACGACCGTTTTCAACAATAACATCTGTAGGCACCTGTACTATCTTGTTGTAGGTATTTATATAGGGCGTCCCAAGGTTATGTCCACAGCCCTAACTATGACCATTTAAATTAAACCAGATGCGGTGCAATCGGACAAATCGGCTGAATCGATTTTGACAAGTGAGATGTCAAATTAAAGGTATTGATGAAGCGAATTTCACTAAAAACGTCACGAAAAAATAAAATGGCGGATAGTGTTTGGAAAAAGTAGCAAGAAATATCAAACGAAAGAACTCGCCTGATGAGCAGTCTTAAATAAGATACATGAGTCTGTTGAATTGTCAACCTCTGTAGGCAAGACTATTTCAACTCTTCTTCTTCAGGCTATATTAGTTCACTGCTGGACATAGCCCTCCTCTAATGAGCGCTATAGCGCAAGGTTGTGCGGTTGGGGGGTAATCCCCCCAATGATGGTACGCTGGGCATGCGGGTTGGGGATCGCAGTTTGGTGGAATTGTACTGCAGGGGGCGCTGCTGCCCAACCCCCGGTCTGTGTCCCTTAGTCGCTTTTTACGACACCCGCGGGAAGAATTTGGGTTGTTGCTATTCTCTAGGCCGACACCACACGGCTGCCTATCTACCTATATTTTATTATGAGAATGGAGTCTGATAAGGTTGAATTATCTATTGATTCATCTAGGTTTTGTCTAAAATATTGTAGCACACGGATTTATAGTTTTTTTAATGATTTATAGCAAAACCCTAATGTTTTTTTTTAAAAAGTAGACGAAACCTACCAAATAATAGAGGTATTCTACTGTTTAATGAATATATGGATGCATCATTTGCTTAGATTCATAACTAAGCATATTTGGCTCTTGAGGGTTCTCGTCTACTATTCAATGATAAAGACTTTCGTATTGTGCAATAAGAAAGGCACGTCCGAAAATCGGGTCTCTGAACACTAAGCGCCCTTGGTTCCTGACTAACCTGCTTTCTACACGAGAAGATAATGGTTTACGTTACAGTCATTTGTCTGCTCCCGAGACGCTAAGGCGAGAAACAGTTCGCCTAGAAACCAATCTAGATATTCCACTGCAAAAAAAAATCTTACTTACGTCGGGAGTTACCTTGATCGATAAGTGGTAGAGTGAATCAGTTAAGAATCGTTTATATACATAGTAAATGGTTCGTGCTGATCGGTGGGTCCGTAGATTTTGCACGTTTGTTATTCTGCGTGTAAACATGTTCCACCAGGGCCGCGCTTCATAGTTTATTATGACAATTCGATTTTCATTGTGTTGCGTAGCCGACGAGCACACAATTAGTTGTTCTAATTGTGTGTTCTTCTAATCGACTATGCAATATATATTTACATATTCTATAATATTTACGTACTTCGCTTCCTTTATAGTAAATTATACTTTTATGTCTCATTGCCTTGCTCTCTAATTTTTCGTATAGTATTTATAGTTTAGTTTATGCAGTTATTTTATTACGCATAACACTATATTAAAATGTAGGTTTATTCCATTTCACCTTAATTGAGTATATTTTAAATTGCATTTAAACTTTTTTCTCTTGTTTTTTTGCACGCCTACGAATTTTTCTTTTACCTCCTGCGGTTGACTGGTAGCGTTGTTCTTTTTTTATGTGCATTTAAAGTGTTTATAAATAAATATAGGTACACCAAATTCAAATTGTCATAGAACAATTAAGTATTGTAGGTGGCGCCCTAACAACAATCACCTTTACACGATCTCTTGGGTGTCTGTCGTCTATTTCGGTTTGTGTCAATATTGAATTTATGTGTCTGTCCGTCCTCTTTGTGTTTACGAAGGTAATAGCAATAATAATTACCAAAACCTAATAATAACTTTCACATTACACAATTACTGACCTGGTCCCAAACTAGTATGTCCCTGTGCTATGGTGAGTAGGCAAGGACATCACAAACATGAAAATAGACTCAGGATGAGACAATTTCTAGAAACCAAATACGGAAGCCTCCAATGGGAATCGAACTCACAACCTCTGGTTTGGCAGTGCGAAATGTTAATCGCTATACTTTCGAGGCAGTTAGAGATGTTCTGTCGCATAACGCTTTGCCAAATAAAACACTGTGCGGCAAAAGATGAAGACAAAATCTAAATCAATCAAAAGAGTTGGCTACTGAACATGCAATACAAACTATCAAACTGTGACGGTTCCCAGGATATCACGGCAGAACCATGAAGCCGGTACGGAAATAGATAAGCAGAATTTATTAGCTCCAGTAGAGAGCCAAGTTTTAGGCGTCCGGCCAACGCTGTGTCCGGAATTAATATCGTCTTGTATCTAGCGAAAATAATGAAAGACATAATTAGCTGAGCTTTTAGTTGTTACGTTACAAGTGTAGCTTTATTCTAATTTTCACCCATTCTACTAATATTGATTTGACATAATTTTCACCACTAAAAATAAAAGCAGTAATATTCTTTTTAAAGAAGAAGATGAATCAGATATTACAACGACACACTTTTATTATATCTGTGCAGCGACTGATAAAACGGGCAGAATAAAACACTTTTAATTCTATATCAGTAATTTGCGTGTTTTTAGAACCCGCTAAAGTACGTAAAGTGCGCTGCGCTTAACGTAGAGTAGATATTGTAAAATTTTAAGGGTATTGACTTGTTTAGTTTTTAAATTCAAAACTTTTTTTTGTTGCTTTCTTTTTCTGTATTACTCACTTATTAGAACGTCGGAACCTGTAAGTGAATCGTCACCATTTATTGCGCGTACTAGTGACGGATTTATTGGCCACCCTAATTATAAATAACAAATATAAAGACATAGCTATGATACATTTCTACGGGCGTCGTCGCCCCCCAGTAACATAATATATTTTACGGTTGCGAATGAGTCTATTAGTACTGTATTAACCTTGAAGCATTTGTGATTTATGCAAAATCAAGCCACACGCCGCCTGTAGAGTATTCATGAATGATAGTTATTACACTGAGTTAGAATAGAACTGTAAAACACATGGTGTCAAAGGACGAGTAGTGACATCAAGATCATTAGGTTGCTGACATGAACAGGCGCTGGGCGTTAATTTTGTTCTCTAATTAGGAACCCGTCGGTACCAACTGTCGTAAAAAAGTTATGAACGCAACCATACAGATTTAGGTACTCCGTGAAATTACGAAGGCCTCTACAAAATTAGCAAGCGGAGGAGCCCGTAGCCACCATTAAAAATACGACAATACGACATCTGGAATCGATATTTTCGAACACGACAACGACATCGCCTTTCAAAAGTTTAAGTCCAGGGAGCCAATTCTCACTTCATTAGCAAATCATTCGTATACGACTCTTAAGACTTATGACCTGGAATTCTACATAAAATGTCGAGCGAGCGACAGCCAAAATCTGTATTCTGAACGCCATGCTAGATTGAATTCGATTGAGAATATAAATGTCTAATGAATCTGTCGAGTTATCTCATATTATTTTTATGCGACAATTTTGAAGGATTAAACATTTTGTCGCATAAAAATCAGTTTCTTGTATTCTCACAAAGTCGTACGCGCAAATTTGCTTATAAATTTCGCTCGCTTTGAGGTGTCATAATGTCGTAATCATACTCATAATTGGCTGTCGTTCGACTTTTTATGTAGAATTCAAGCCTTAGAGTCGTATACGAATTATTTGCTAATGAAGTGAGAATTGGCCCCCAGGTGCGACTTAGGTGGGAAATTTCCTAGTAAAAAAATTGGGTGCGCCGGGGCAGCGACGATTAGAATTTCTAATACAATGTAAGTATAATGAAAAAACAGATACTACGCTGCCGAGAGTAATTTATCAGTGTACTGTTTATATCTCTAACATTTTATTGGCAGTTAATAGCAAATGTAGGGCAGCAAAATTTGGTGGACTCATGCCGGTAGCGGTTAGATTAGAATTAAGCTAAGTCCAGCTATGGTGCGGAAAGCCAAATCCCTGTCTATTTTTAAGGTAAGGGAGTACTATCTCAATACTATAGTGTAAAACCTACTGTAATGTTATTATTTGTAAATATTGTTCTGTTGTTTGTATTTTACTTATGTCCTTTGAATGTGTATGTTTTGTTAATTATTTATGTATTTATATATAAAAATATATTTGTGTAAATTATTTGTACGTATCTAATAATAAATAAAATACATTTACTGTGTTATTTAGGCATGTATTCATATACATCTGAAATTATAATTTTGTATGTTTGTACATCTACTTTCTTCTCCAATGTATAAGGCCAGCCCATCCAAAGGTTGTCTAAAAGATATCAATTTTAGTAACTAGGCCGTCGTCTGTACTCTTAGGTTAAGAAATAAAGTGTTCTCTATCCATATATAGATAGATAGAGAACACTTTATTGTACACAAAATTTTTATGTACAATAAAGTGTTCTCTATCTATCTATATATGGTCGAGAATGGGACAGATTGAAGGGCATTAGGCAATTTTTGAAGTTCAAGAAAGTACTTAATTTATCTCGGAAGATAAGGTAAATCCGGACTCACAAGGCTATTAACGCTAGAAGCACAGAGAGAGAGATAAGCGTAGACAAGTTCAAATATTTGCGAAGGTCGACGCCGCCCGGCGAATCGCACACGTAATTGTGTCGGCCGATAACACACGTAGAATCAACAATCGATCTTTTTGTGTGTCGGAAAGTACAAAGCACAGTTTGCCTTTTTTCACTTCGCAAATAATAACATATTGATTGAGCAGTCTTTTCCTCAATGAGTTTAAATCTGAACACTGGCAGTTTGATAAGTAATCGTATTATATTTTGTTTTTTAATATATTTGTCAAGTAACAATATAATCCTTTGATCCTGTTTGATAGACACATTTTCTCATGACCTGCGGTTATCAAAGAACGATAAATAAAAATCTTCGTGAATAGAAACTGCCTACATTGTGACATAGAGTTAAATGTAAACGACTGTCTGAGATTAGAGTGACGTGAATGAACCAACGTGTTATCTTTATTGCAAGACAGAAAAAAACCTCGTGAGAGCTGTTGCTGGTTCTAAATATGGTCTAATTGGTATTGACTTCTTTGATTCTCTAAAGATTAAAATGTACACCTCGGCCTTATTTTTATGCTTAGATACTGCAGTGGCCATTCAGGGTGCTCTAGACTTACTACTGGGCTCATACATGCCACATAGGTCTTTCATAACAAGTGAAATAAAATTCAGTTCTTGAAAAACAATGCAAAAAGAGTTGTCAGCAAGAAAACTTCATAGTAACAGAAAACTGCAACGCTGGCACGTGGGACATTTAGAAACAAAACAAAATCGTTGCCAAGGAAACTTCGAAAAGAGACGTTCTAGTCATGTCGGTGGCACCAAGATGCGAACTCTTTACTGAAAATCTAGTAGAAGAATAAAAACTCACCGCAAATCAAGCCTTAGGTCCTTGCCGTCGACAGTCAGATTGTAATGCAGCATGTGGTCCAAAGTGTGGTCTTTGAGGTGGAGGTCGCGTCTGGCACGCGGGTGTCCGTGGCCATGGTCGTGTTCCAGGGTATGGGAGACAAATTCTCCGTCGTGCGACACCTTGACCGGGGTGACGACCTGCGCCTTCGTCGTGTCGAGGTGTCGGTGGGAATATATACCTGTGAAAGAAGAAGTTTGACTATCTTTACACAAGTATAATATGCGGACGAAGTCGCGGGCAACAATTAGTTTGAGTTTGCTTCTTGTAGTCCTAGGTTGAAAAGGTCTGTTCTTCTTTTATCGTTAAACTTCCTACGCTTGGGCTACTAGCCTATGATAGCCTAGTGCTTGGCTGTCCCTTCGCCTGAGCTGCGCGTACCTCTTCGCTCCATCCCGCTCCGCTAGCTAGTTGGACTTTCAAGGGACTTTTTGGATGCGGTTTCATCACGTCGTGGCCATCACCATCTCGGCAGCGGCTCGGACTCTGGAGGCCCATCACCACCTTACAAGTATTGAAGGTTATAACTTTTTGGTTCATGTTCAGGTTCATAGTTTTATTAATAATAAGGCCCTGAGCATATTGTAATCAGTATTTCTCTGGGCCATTCTGAGCCGCAAAGAGATAACAGCTAACATAGAACAAATAAAAAGAATCTCACCATCAGCACATTTTAATTGCACCTGAAGCTTTCTCGGAATAGCGGAAACAAGTAAAACAATACGACAGCAGAAATGCCTTAGATGGACAACCACAAGATCGTAATACTTACGCAGAGTTACGATTTAAAAGTTTCTACAAAAATAATATAATAACCCAATTGAGCTCTACTTTGATGACCAGTAAAATTTGAGTAATGCAAGTATGTAATGTTAGAGGACGGTTTCAACCAATATTGATGAATTGTGGTTGCCCATCTGATTGGTAACAGTGCTGATGTTAGTAAATACTGGCGATCTCGCACGTGGTGCGAGATATGACGTAAGATAAAGAATCGTATGATACTGTCATCCGACACCGACTTACATACGAATTGTTACAGATGTTATTAATTACTATGATCGGTAAATGTTAAAACACAATGAAGTGTCCTGATTTCATGTGCTGAGCTGGTGAACTGTGAATATTTTAAATTTGCGTAATAGACAATCATAGTATGTTTTTTAATCGTGTTCTTAATCATGTTCTTAATCAGTGTTTCTTTATTCACCCGCCTACAAGGTCTTATCGCGCCAAACCATTGTTTATTTTTTAAAGGGTCATGTTATCTAGCCAGCCAGTATTCATCCCATAAATCCTTTCCCAAATCACGCAAATGTCACGTCAAACTCGTAATGTAATCTGTGGTAGAGTGACGCGGTGGTGGCGCGGGGGGCGGTACGGGTCAATGTCACGCGCAGCCCTACAGATGGCGCCAGACCACTGGCGCCGGCGCAGTACCCGGCCACCTCTGAACTGATACGTTGCTATAATATATTAAAACAGGTCTAATCGGGATTATTTATTAGGTACAATTCTATTACCGTAGATTCTCTAACATTATTTAAGGTTACATTTTAATATAGATAAAACTGTATGAAAGTCGCGAGTTATTAAAAATACTGGTGTACTTTTGCTTTTCTTTGGTCTAATTTTGGTGCAATTTGTGTGCTTTTGTTTGCTTAGATTTAAAGTGACTTCACTTATACAAAATGCTTACAAAATTTACTTTTCTTTGATATTTTATGCAATTGTGTAATGTTTCAATCCAACAAAAAAAAATAGTATGCGCAACTTAGCGATTTGCCTTTGCCGGCAAGATTGTCAAAAGCGAAAACTAATTGGGATTCATACTGAAATTAAAATATTTTTTGTAATAGTGTATAAAACAAGTATTTCATAGCACAGGAAATGAGAAAATAGAAAAAGTGAAGAAAGTGGGTATATTTATTCCTACCATTTGATTGAATTGAATTTAATTCAGTTGGATAAATTGGCTTTATTGCTACTTCCAGAAATAATGGAATTATTGTCGCAATTCTGATGACCGAGACATCACTAGATAAACCCAAAAAAATATTTCTGAGTATGGTTCATACAAAACAGGGTCGTATAGGAACGGTCCACTTGTTAACATTGTTATTTTCATAGTCGTTATTGTCTTGATGACTACACAGCGTATCGCTCTCTATTTCTAAAATTACATAGGTAAGTACATATTGTATGGT
Organism: Yponomeuta sedellus; assembly: GCA_934045075.1. Classification (NCBI taxonomy): domain Eukaryota; kingdom Metazoa; phylum Arthropoda; class Insecta; order Lepidoptera; family Yponomeutidae; genus Yponomeuta; species Yponomeuta sedellus. The sequence goes on from OW203734.1 coordinate 14,950,073, forward strand.
TGATTGGTTTGTATATCGAGACATATTTGGTAGAACTAATGTTTGTTCATGGTTATATGGTTATGTAATTGGATTTTACCTTCATGAGCCTTCTTTAGCGTAATTGTATTAATATTACAATATAACTTTGACCTTTGCATCTACGTAATGCGATGTTTTATAGGTTTATACGGCGTCTTCTCGGCGCACCTTCAATTACACCAGATGGGTGAAGCGACCACTCGAAGCTGCAGTACCTGGGACAATGTTTTTAGATGGCGTAGGCTTGCCCAGCACCTATATAATCCTGACAGCATAGACAGCCTAGTCCACAGGAAAAACAAGAGAATTCGTACGAAGCCAAACAATCCGTCAAACAATCCGCGGGTTTCCTAACGATGATTTCCTTCACAATTAGCGTGTGGTAGGGCTACTACAAAATTGTGCTATCAAACGCTAGCTGTACGTAACTACGAAGAATCAAAGTATTTATTTAAGTCTGTGAATTCTTCCCCTAGTGACAACATAGTTACGAGTTCCCAGAATTTTGACTTATCTATGATACTGTTACATCAAATGACCCATTTCGTAGGAAACCCAGCCTGACGCAGCGTAGGCCGGCGCTATAAATATGAAACCTCGACTTTTATGGCCACACAGGTTTTACGGACTAAATAAATTAAAGTTATTAAAATATAGCCCTTAATCAATTCCGAATAGGAGCTAAGTATAATAAATTGAAAATGCATTACAACTGTACGTTTGTTTTGCAAGATAAAATATTTTTTTAAATTCCATCTTTGTCTTACCACCTACCTATCATTTTGAATCGTGTGTCCAAAGGCGACACGCTTAATGTATCAGCATTAGAGCAGGTGTGAAGATAGATGTTATTTTGCACAAGCAAAACTGATTCTTATGACTACCTACTTGATTCTCATTATTAAGTAATTTCGCACTGTAGGGCGTCCCGCCAAGGCCGTGAAGTATAATTAGTGGGGTTATTTAATTCAATTGATTAGTTTCCATCGTGACTGGCGGCCCCCTGTAGCTATAAGTGCGACAGGTGTAGGTCTCTTGCCCAGTAGGAAGCTTTAAATATCAGTGAATTAGGCCGAGTCACAAATCCGATTTTTTTCAGAACCTAAATGATGAAAGTTAATCGACACTTTCTCTTATAAAGCCATGCACGAATCGCGCGATAAAGTGTTGTTGTTTCCGCGCGCGTGCCACCCAAAGTCCACTGGCCGGCAATACATTCATAATATTAAAATTTATGAATTTAATTCCAAGGTAGTGGCGGATAGTCATGTGTCTTGTTCTGTGAAATTTGTATTTCTCAAAATATTACGGCAAAAGATAATTTGGCTGACAGATAGTCACATCTTCGTCTTATCAATGTGACTTCGTTTCATAATTACTATCAATGTTTAATTTTAGATCTTACAAAAACTCGGCGTCGCCTTTTTCGCGTTATCTTAGAAAAACATAAGGATCGTATGTTTGTACATAAGTTGTCTATTCTGATGTAACGCGAAAATACAGCGGATGTTTGTCGTGTGACAAAAACTAGCGTAATATTGTGATTCTAATTTATTCTACGATGCTCGCCATGACTAAAGGTGGATTAAAGTAGAACCCTTAATTACTTTACTGCCCATATCATCACCGATTTAAATCATACTCTGCCCCTACTCTATTGCTTCCGTGAATTGAACATACTAGACTATTTAATTCTAAAACTAAAACTTCGTAAACAAAATGTTTTTCTACATAATTTCAATTCAGTAACGTGGAAGGCATTTTTTCTGCGCTTGTCTCCATTATACCACTTTTTTCGTATGGAGTTCTCTTGACCGCAGAAAAAGGCGAGTCTATAATACTAGTCTATTCGTACTACTCCGACCAAATTACTAAAACATTCGGAAAAACAATACTAAGACTAGGAAATTCAGAGCCTATCAAGCCTTGTTACCTACTTCTCAGTCTTAATTAATCGTTTATTACCGGTCAAAGGTAGTAAAACACACTCTCGCGTGATACGCTGACGTCATCGGTCACGTCACACCTCACGATACGAGCGGAGCGTCTCCGATAGTGATAAGTTTGCCTCCGCAAATATTTGCCGACGTGAGCGATAAAGGAATCAGATCGTTACACTTTACACTTTCCCGCGATAACAATAGATAAGGGCCTCTACATTTTGAGACTCGAGAAAAGTTATAATCGTATAACTTTGCAGATAAAAATGAAGGTAAGAGTTATTCTATCTTTCAGGGAAATTTACTTGAAATATCTTTTTATTAAAAAACTGTACCTATTTTACTTACTTGTACGGTCATAGGAATAATAGAGCAGGCGCGATTAAGTACTAAAACCTAGTTTAGAACACAGGTTCAACGACCACGGGTAAATTAAGCCGGGGAGCGTTTTGTTTTATAAATCCACATCGTTGATTGGTTTCGGTTAGCTTTATGCATCATTTGTTTTTAGATCTGCAAATAGGAGTTGTTGCAGCCGAGAGGCGATTACTTCATCGTTTACACGACCGCTGCGTTGCCGTGGGGACATTCGACTGACTGAAGCCAGTTTTCTTTTTATAAACGAATTTATGACCTAGGCAATCTCTAGTCTGCGGTTGTTCTTACTCTTCACACAGTAGAGGAAACTTCGTGTCTGCAATGTTCTGAAGCGAGTGTTGTTTTTTTTTCGTAATGTTAAAGCCAGTTGTTTCGTAACAGGACAAATTCCGAGTGTTTGTTTATTCTTAAGCGGATAGATTTATTGTATTTTTTGTGCCAGTTTCTTTTAGAGCCAAGAGGGTCAATGTGTGCAATGTGTACGTACTGAGAGAATTTTTATTTGGGAACTGTTAAAGCCAACGTCGTAAATGAAACAGACGAAACGTATAGCCGGCCGTCAGTATCACTGGACCTACGACAAAATTATGTGTCTACGACCGTATTAGTTGGGTCCTGCCTGCTGAGATTGAAAACGAAATGGACTCTTCTAAAGCTCTCTATGGTTGAAGCGGTTGAGTTATTGGTTTATTTTACAACTAACAATTATCAGAATATACCGTACATTAGGTAACTAACCTACTGTCTCTGTCTCATTTGCTAAACCACGTGTGATGCGATGCATAAAATCAGTATTATATGCACCGCACGTCGAGCCACGACCCACAGAAGGGTTTTACCAGATGCTAAATTCTAAAATTAACATTCATCTGATTTTTTATAAATGTTTGGTATTGATTGATAAAATTGTAGGTATTTATTATGACAAAAGCACCTTAACCCGCCATTGGTGACGTCAGTTTCACTTACAACATTGGTGACGCCGGTCTCACAGACCCATGATTTGGCCAACCATTAACTAGTTATCCTACTTTTAGTTAGTTTAGGTTTAATTAATTAATTATAAACATATGTTTGGCAAGAAAACACAAAAAATAATTAAATCATAGCTTGTTTATTACGAATTAAACAATTGTACTTAAAACACTAAAAAACACTATGGTTTGACGCATATATTTTAAAAAATTCGAAATCAGTAACAGTATTTAACTTTTTGTACTTAAATCAGCCTTTGTCAGTCTTATGACATTGCATACTCTTAGAAATTAAACAAAAAAATATATCCTATTAACAAAAAAAAAAAGAAAAGCATTCTCAAAAATCACTCTTCTTGGGAGATCAAACAGCTTCTGCAATAAGGTACATCGCTCTCCGTTTCGCTATCCGATGATTGCTGTGGGCTTTCCTCGACAGATAAAACTTGTTGTAAAAGAGCCTCAAGACGACGCTGTTCTCTTTCGTGCGACATTCTGAAACGAATTTTTCATACTAGATCAAGGAATCTGTACCTATATTTATTATGTTTTTAAAAAATACTATCCATAAAATTATACAAAAATCACATCAATCAAATACCATTCAATAAAATAATTAAGATAAGAGTAACAATAGTACTAAGTGTTGATGTTATTCTAAGATTTTTTTAATTTTGTTCTAAATTCCATGTAAATATTTAACTTACTTGTTTGGTGACGCCGGTCTCACGGACCGGGTTGGCAATAGAACTCCGGAACGTGCGTTCGCCGCGAAGCCACGAGCGGCACTGACTGTTTAGGACTTAAAATGAGGCAGCTACTCGAAATCGCAACCCGAATAGACGGCGGGCGAAAAAGTTATTCGAATTTTTCAAGTCACCCGGTCTCTCAGACATATACGTCACCAATGGCGGGTTAATCACCCAAATCAATCCAGAATCAACTATTCATAAAACATCATATCCGACAATCATCAATTAAGTTAAGACACATCTAATTATGGCCGTGTCAAACTGAATGACGTTTACAAAAAAACTGCTTCGCAAAATAACACAAATTAGGCAGACCGGTGACCCTTCTCAAATGTCATATTTAATTTTTCGTGCTGTTATTTTTTACACATTTTAAAGTCATGTCAGTCAACCATTGCTTAATATTAAATTAAATATTACTCACCATTATGTAAAATATTTCTTATGCTACTCTGGACCTCAGGTTCCACGTTCGTTCGCAATTCAACCCTCAGCATGCTGTCTGGTTGAATGTTCTCCGCGCCACACCACGCCACCAGGATTTGGAATAGCAACAGTTTAAATATGGAACACCTCACATCCATTTTCCTTAGCACCCGAAAGTCACTTCCACGCATTTAAAAGATAAAGCCCCGCTTTTTTTTAAAGTCCTTGAAATTTATGCTACGATATTAGCATGGTAACACTATTACCGTCGCATCTTGCTTAAAACGTATTTGGGGTTTCCAAGCAACGCCTAAACGGTTACGATATTTTGTGTTTGTAATTGGATATTGATAGAGGATAAAGTTGTCGTCTGCTCTGATGAATTTTCATGTTAGTGGACCTGAAACAAAAAGAAAAACTATTTTGTATAAAGTGCCACAAATACTGAAAAGAACTCTGAAAAGAAGGAAACAAAAAAGCGTCTCTTTTACTTTCTTCCGATGAAATTGTTAACTTTTAATTAGGTAGGCAGTTCTTGTTTACATGCTGTAGCAATTGGAAGAATGTTGCTTTACGAAAAAAAATACCTTTTATTTGTGTCTCAAACAGCGTACGAACAAACGAAAATATTATTTGCAACAAAAAAGAAACTGCATTTTTTTTTATTCCGAATCCAAGCACACGATCAACACCCGTTCAACCTGTGGCGAAAGTGGCACCGCACTGAGTTGCGTAATCTCCCCATCTCTAATCTGTTCCCAAATAGACCCATCCAATTTGTTCACTTATCACTTGAGTTTTATTTCCTCCTCACCAGATAACACATCTCGTTAAACATTGAGTAATAATTATTGTGATGAATATGACACTGACTGTTAACATATGTTGCTTAGGATAGGATGCTGTTAGAGTTAGATTGATGACGAATTTAAATGTGAAAATATGGCCGCGGAAAACTTCTAAGCGAGCTGTTGATGTCTGAAGAGATTTATTTAAACTTATTGAAAAACATTTAAAATGGATTTCTTGGGACTTTGTAATAACAGCTGTCCCGGATTGGAGCGCATCGAATAGCCGACGACATTTTTCTGTAAAAGGCGAAGCTTTCTTCTGTCGATTTGCGCCAAAACGGGAATGATTGACAGGCGGCTCGCTCGATCGCATCTCACAACTTTATACCATAAACGCTTCGTTCCCATATAAAATGAGCATAATTTATTATATACCCATATTTTCTATCAATTCTGGACTAATGTCGTGATTTTTTTTAAATAGCCAAAAACGTCCCACTGCAGGGCACAGACCTTCTCTCAGTGAGAGAGCACGGGCTTAATTACCACGCGTGCCCACCGCGGATTGGCAATTTCAAGCGCTGAGATTTTTGTACATCTCAGACACTCAGTTTTCCTCACGATGTTTTCCTTCACAGTTACCGAGTGGTACAAATGTACTTAACTTAGAAAACAAAGTCATTGGTGCTTCTCCACTCTGGGAATCGAACCTGAGTCTTCCGCTTCCGAGTCCATTGTTCAACCCACTGGACTATCGCCGCTTCTTGGTTGCGATTTATTGCTTAATAAATTAAAAGCTTCATTATTGATGCCATTATATGACACCCACGAAATCGTCAATTTTGTACATCTTATTTTTGAAGTCGGCTTAGTATAATTTCGTAAGAGACAGTTCTAGAAAAATAATGCCACGTGCTTGCTTGATAAGGCGGGCGCCCTAGTCATCACGGGCACTCGGCAAGTTCGTTTGTTTTTGTCTATGGTCCCTTTCGGGAGGCTCGCGTGGCGCCGGCGCATATCACCGTGTTTATGAGATCCTTGTAAATGCTTTTACGACGGGAACAAAGAGACTCGGCTGGCTCTCCATTATCTCGTCTGAGATGAGTAACGAGTGTAATTTTGAATGGTTTCCCAAGGGTTACCGACTTTTGTTTTTATTGGCAGCGAGTTTAATTGCTTGTTAGCGCGGTCAAGAGACTGTAAGTGCCTCTGTTGGTGTCCTAGTTTCTTTTCAACCGTATGTACCTAGAAATTAAAATTATTTTAATGAGAAGGCGGTTACCACGTGCCAACAGTGGCGGCAGTAAGGAAAACAGTTTTCATTTGTGTAAGTTTATTTTATTTACAGCACCTGTTCAAATTATATTGATGAATGATTTGCATGAATACACTTTGTAGTCGAATTTAAACATCACGCTCTAAACGCGTGGCCTTTTTTGATCACTTCTGACAATGTCAATTCGCTTATTGATCTCCACAGTTTTATAGTACACTTGACAGCACATCAACCTTTACGTGCACTCTAATCAGTCTTTGCAACAAGAATCTAAACGTCCTCTCTACATTATTAAGATTTGATTTCTATCGTACCGTGCGTGGGAAATCGACTGCTTATGAGATATTAAGGTTGAAGTTGGCACTCTTAATAGTTTTTTAGCAATGTATTGTGGCAAATGAAACAATTTACCAGGCACTGCAGCCTCCAAGTGGGCCTTTTACCCATTTACTGTGAGTGCAGGTGCCAATGGACGGTGGATTTAATCATATCATTGCGTAGATGCAAAGGCCAAAGTTATTGTACCGAAAATTTCTTCTTAAGGAACCTTATCAAAATGTTTACTGTCTTTGCAGAGGAACGCTGAAAGTAACGCGTTTATTGCGTGTTAACGTTATTTTTATTATTTCGTGCTAAAGTTATTTTCATTAATTAACGTATTAATTCTCAGCATATTTTTATGGATAAAGTAGTTTGTTTTAAAAACATAGTGTGGAATCAGTATTTTAACAACCCTGTTGATATCGTACCAGGCCTAATAATGTGCATGAAATCCTGTCTGAATCCTCACGTTTGCGATAGCAATTAGTACCTGGTCTATGCAATTTGGCAGACGATCGCTCAGGATTTGGTGCGCGTAATACAGGGGTATATTACATTATTACGTTACATACAGTCGTAAAAAGATACAGTAAAGTCTCTGCAGTCGCTAACGCATATTATTATATAGTTTTATATATAACTACATCTACCACAAACTGGGGGGTGGGCAGCAGCGTCCCCTGCTGAACAATTCCACCGAACTGCGATCCCCGACCCGCATGCCCAGCGTGGGGATTATGGGCATTACCCCCTATGATATAGGGCTATGTCCAGCAGTGGACTAGTATAGCCTGACGACATCTACCTCGGGTAACATACTAAAGTCCTCTTGCACAATTATATAACACATCATGCGCGATAATCTTTACAACTTAGCAGGATTTCCCGGTATCGTAGCTTTATCAGATCAGTGAAGATAGCAGTGTGTGTATACACAGCCTAATCTTGGCCTGACCTGATACCTGGAGCATCATGACGTATGACCTAGACTTTAGACAGCCATGTAGGCACAACGATAGCGGAGATTTAATATACTAATACAGATGGAGGACGTTATATTTCTGAATATAATTATACTAAAAAAGTGCAAGTGACGTTGGTCAATTGATACATTTTAGCAAAGATTATGACACTAACACAATCAGGATTATAATGTAAATTTAACTAAAGATTATTCTCGTAAATTGCTTTTATCACTTTTATCGATGGTAAATCCAGTCAAGATACTACATTTTCTGACTTTAATTATTATTTGGAAAAGAAACCGCTTAGAAATAATGTTTATTCCTTAACACTAGTGTCTTTACATCTTTCATTCCCATTCCCCGTAATAGGTTATGTTATGATCTTTTTTTACTTTGCGACAGAAATTATGTTTTCACATTTGTCAAAAATGTTTTAAATTTTTTATAATCGTTAAACGCAAGAAGAAGACGGAAACCAGAATGAAACCAGCTTTTATTTTCAATTTATGAAAAATAATAACAAATACATCAAGCTCTTACATTTTATTTTAAAATCATGTACTTGAATTAGTTCCAAAATACATAAAAAATCTAAATAGTATCAAACGATAAATTAACAAAAGGTGTTCATTAAATTGGGGCTATGTCCAGCAGTGGACATAGCCCCAATTTAATATAGCCTTACAATTTAATACATAATATAGCCTGAAGAAGAACAATTTCATTAAATTGAGACGAGATCCTTGGCTGGTAACGTTATAATATAATAAACTAAGTTAACCAAGCTAAAAGAAAAACACTAGGAAACAGATTCGAGAAAAGTGAAATCACAAAATGAGAAATCTCAATATATTAGATAGCCTTTATAAATGCTTAGTCATTGATAACTAATTTTGGATTCTAATTAAGATTAGGAACTTACTTAATCAGGTCACATTGCTACTTCTCTCTCCTGTGTAATATTTAAAACATCAATCAGTCGAAAACCGTTTTGTTTTACCACTAATGTCTGGCCAGTAAGTGGAAATAAAAATAAAGAAAATAGGACTAGACAGCAAGATGGACTCGTGATGGCGCCACCGTGTAGTTCTCGCGACGAGTGAAGGCACTCTTGTGGCTGCAGCAAAAACATGTCTAGCTTGATACAGCCGATCGTGCTATCTTCATTTATGCTGCAAAGCGAGAAAGAGTTGGACCTATATCGATGTATCGAGCTTAACACAAAGTTCATGTTGAAGCCATTTGCAACTAAAAATACTTCAATGAAATATCTTTTTATTTTGTGTTCTCAGAAATAATCTGAACCGAAAATTTACGCAAAGTTATACTTTATTATGAATCCCTATTGTATCGTATTTCTGATTAAGTGGCTTGTAATAAAAAGTTAATAGCTGAAAACTAGAGCACATGCACATTAGATCTTTACCGGCGTTCCAAGATTAGTTTTGCCCTAAACTGATTTTAGTGATACTCACACAGCAAAGTGAGCCTTTCGTGTCTTTTTTTCTTTACACTCAACGTTACGCACTTCTCGGCAAAAGGCATAGGCTACTTTTTCCCAACATAACTCGTCCATAATCTTCGCGGAGACAAATTGTTGGCGACATTAAATGCTGACTTGTATTTATGGCGGCATTTACTCCATGGGGACGCTTGTAATTTTATACCGAGTTTTTCTTGTCTGCTCTCTACATTAGTTGCTTAGTTTCTAGCTTGATACATTAAAACAGATAATGTTTTCCAAGGAATTTTACTCTCTACGAACTCTAAAGTATATCTACGCCTTTATGAGGTAATTACTTTTTGTTATCTGTGGGTAAATTCTGCATGATTATTTGCATTATTTCAGGGAGAAATGGTTTTCGTTAGTTAATAAAATGGACATATCCTAACGTAATACGTTAGGGCTGTAACTTCTTTTAAAACAAATTAAACACTCCTGGAAAGAGCTAACAAATACTCTTCTGTATCGCGGAGTATTGTATTGTGTGTATTGTGCTCAGACTACTCAGTACTCAGGCGTCTGTGCCCGACCGGTAGGACGGGTTACGACTTCTTATTGTATGCAAGAACCGTGAGTCTCAAAAGCTGAGGATTCTACTTTAAATGCTAGAGATACTGTTTCAAGTCCACCTTAGTGGCAGTAGTGGTGCTACATATGAATACATAAATATAGGAAAAATCATCGATCAAACTGTATAGCTTTGTTTTGATGTGTATTAATAAAGAAAGTTTCTCTGTAATGTTGATGGGGTTTCGATTGATAAGTCCAAGCGTGGGAAATTTAAAATAAGACTACAGGTTATATTTCCTGTCGCTTTCAAATTGCTGCCCCAATAAATAATGTTCGTGAAATTAACTTATCACTGAAGAAATATTGTCTTTGTATAATGCTCATATTTGTTCCCGTCACTTTAGGCCGATAACGGGTAATTTCGAATGCATGTTGTTTATAAATCTCCGAGAAGTCGGCAAATCTTTGTTTTTCTGCTGATATATAGTGCTGTGGTTAGGAAGGACATCATAATGTGACGTCTCGAGTCGATCTCTCCTTAAGCCTCTGCTTTATCGATATAAATAATAAGATGATCTCTCCTGTAATTAATTTCCCAGCTTTCGTATTGAGAATGCTCTAAATCAATAGAAGGTATTAAAATATCACCACTGAAATTCGTAATTTCAGATACATGTTCAATTACAGATTGTCACTTTGTTCCACAAAATTTTGTCCTTTAGGTCATTTTTGACTTGAGTAATTTTAAGCATACTCGTAATTTTCGTTAGACGTGAAACGTCTCATTTTAAAATTTCTTACTTTGAAGTCTGTCAAACGGTGACCAGGCGTCAAATTAAGACTTGAGTGACATCGTATTTATTTCATAAATATCAATAGACGTTCTTGTTTTACAGACCAAAGCAATGCGAAACATCAAGTTACTATAATAATAATTTAATTGAAAATAATAATTTAGTTTTCAAATAATTTTATATTTTAAATAGATTCTGTAATGATATTTTAATATGGCTAATTAATAACTAATTTAATAGCTAATTAATAGCTAATTAATAGCTAATTTAATAACCCATATTAAAATATCATTTCAGAACCTATTTAAAATATAGAATTATTTGAAAACTAAATTATTATTTTCAATTAAATTATTATTATAGTAACTTGATGTTTCGCATTGCTTTGGTCTGTAAAACAAGAACGTCTATTGATATTTATGGAATAAATACGATGTCACTCAAGTCTTATTTTGACGCCTGGTCACCGTTTGACAGACTTCAAAGTAAGAAATTTCAAAATAAGAAGAAAGGATTTGCCCGTGGCGTGGGGTCATACGACGATGAACGTTCTGAATACCTACCCGCTATTTCCGGAAGTAGCAAGCTCATCCCTACTGTGCGACCGATGCAGACGTAGAGTCATCTATTTTTGCGCTCGCGCCATTGTCCGTGGCTATCTTTGACAGACTTCATTTGTAACGACGGGAAAATGAATAGCACTGTCACTCGAAGAATCTGGATGAAATCTAGAACACTTAGCTTTGAGTCCAAATTATAAACTCGGTGCTAGATAGGTACTTAGGTATGGAACGTTTCCCAGAAATAAGTATTAAATAGTGTGCGAGACGTCAGTGTGTTATCTGAAGTTAATAGAAAATAACAGTTTTATTTCGGACTAACTGAGTCTTCGTTTTTGAGGGATTTCAAGTTTTGGAAAAAAATGTAACCCATCTCTTTCCTCAGAATGCAATCTATCTCCTTGCCAATTTTTACCTCATAATTTTGAGAGACAAAGTAACTTACTGATAACTTCACTGATTACACAACCCAATCACTTGCCCTAATCCTAAACTAGAAGGCCCAGTCCTATGATTACAAACATGGAAATACACACAGAAGAATAACTTTTCTTCCACCTCCCCTGTGCCATTAAAAAGTGAAAAATATTTTCCTAAATTCCGCCAAAAATCCGCAAAGTAACGCCTAATTCCATACAATATGTGGTAAAAAATGCATCTTGAACTTAGTCGGCCGTACTGTACGTTTGTTAAAGTGTAATAAAAATATAATAATATTATATATTTGTGTTTACTCTATTGAACAATATCGTTGCAAAAAAACATAATAATACTTAGGAAGCGGTGATTTGTTGGCAGATTATTTATTTTGATATAATCATCGCTTTATCAAACGCTTTGCAGGAGTGACGCATGCCACTGTGCGTGTGCGCCTTGCTCAGACGTCACAACGTGACGAGCTAGCAAACAATCGCCGAACGGCATATCTGTCGTCTACTACGAAAGTGTCTCTGCAAGGATTTTTACAATTTGGAGTTAAAACAAAATAAAAATTGTAGCACAATTTTATGCCGTTTGTTTGATGTATATCGAGAATATATCGATTGCAGTACAGGTCTTTGGCATAAATGGCGTAGTTATAAACATTTTATAATGTTTCTTTGTATCTGAGTAATTGTTTAAGGCAGACAAAACAATTGGTGTTCTTATCGCTTAGAGCGATCTTTTCTAGATATAGCTAAGTTGGACTGACTGACTCGACATCAGATGACGATGTGATGTTTGACAATGTTTGTGATAGAATAAATACACGAATTCATCTTCAATTCATTGTAACAATGATTTTGAAAGAAAGGTGACAATAATCTACTACACTCTATCTTAGGTAGCGTGGAGTATTTCTACTATACAGACATAAACTAAAAGCGAGACACCTATGTACCTACGGAAGCAGCATATGTAATGAGTCAACCAACATGTATAAGTAGAGCATGTAGTAGATGAGACTAGCAACTCACCGTGGTTGACAACCTGCATAGAATTGAATATAGAATTTCATGTCTGTTTCTGTTGTACCGTGTTCAATAAAGAGTTTTAACTTCATCTAATCTGGAATTGATTGTTTCAGTTAGTCCTGGTCAACTGATGTGTCAGTTGCTTTCTTGAAGAAAATCAATATGAGAGTTCAAAATAACATTTAAATATTGACTCACGTGCACTAACCTACTTCCACTTAGCAAAGTGCACTCATAAGCTCCCACTCCGTGTTGCACACTAAATTGGCAGACAGGACATAAAATTTGTGTCAATTTGCCCCCGAACGAAGTCACATACAGTGAAGAGATTCTTGAGTTCTTAGGCCGTGTGATGTTTCTGTGTGTAAATATTCTGTGACTCAGGTCAACACAGAAGTTTCTGACACTCCTCCTGCAGAGTTGAGTGGCATTGTTTGTAAATAGTGATGGATTGATTGACGTATTTGGTAAATAACGGTGTTTCTGAGATGAAGAGTCTGGTTTTGTCTTTAATCTTTGCATCTCATAGAAAATGTTTCTGGTTTAATTAATTCCGGGTTATATATTTTGTAGTTCTTTGTCGTATTTTACGTTTACTATTAAGAAGAGACAAATACGATGATGTTGAAATCTAAGTACAAAAGTGTAGTGTAAGTAATAAAAAGTTAAAAAAAATAATTATTTACTATATTATATACATCTTCAGGGCACAGGTTTTTTTCTTAACGCGTCAGCATGAACTTAATCACCAGGAGTTCCCTCTGTGGATTGGCAATTTCAAGCGCTGAAACATTCTAACGCCTCAGACCCTTGTTTCCTCACGATTTTTTCCTTCAGTGTTAGCGAATGGTACCTATTACTACTAGAACTACAAATGTACTTAGATTACAAATTCGTTGGTACCTGCCGGGATTCAAATCCATGACCTTCGGAATCCGGCGCTCTACCTCCGCTCTACCACCGCTTTACTAAACTTATTATAAAAATACTATTTTACAATCAAGTTACATTGTGCTCTTTTTATGAGTTAGATAATATTTCGTAAACTCATGCCGGTATCGCGGAGGGTAGGTAGAGGCTAGGGTTAGGCACTTGCTACCACCTTCACAGACGTCGTTTTAGGAGTTCTCTATCTATATTTCTCTTTGTACAGAAGTTAATAGACGACCGACACTTTCGATAAAAAGTAGCTTGTTCATCTCAAGTTGATTCATAGTTTATTGACACGTATAATAGCTCGATCTACATTTTACATCAGCTTGTTATGTTATATCTTGATAGACAGATGAATGAAACCTGACACCAAAGCTTCTAATGACAACTGTACTAGTGTGTAGTTTCCTTTTAGACCATCGACTTCGCCGAACGCGAATTGGGATCGCACGCGCGTAAATACTTGCCGGTCTAGGTTTTATGTTGAGAAGTGAGCTTGAGCGTGCAATCCGTCGCTGACTTTCAAGAAGAGCTTAACGCTTCGGAAATAAAACTATACTTTATAACAATGTAATATATAACTATAGAACTATAGACGCCAATTTATAAAGCGTTTGTTGTGCTTGTATCGCGCTACAATATTTGCAAGTAACTAGATTGACATGGCAGGACTTTTAGTATGCGTAGGTTGTGATTTATTACAAAATCTACCTAACTTGATCCTCTTTTGTGTTCGAATAGAGATATAAATCTTCAATCTAGACTGTGACACAGAATCTATGTAGGTACTAACGTCAAAATCTGTGTTTCTAGTACGCGGCATTCAGTTTCCATTTAGTTTGCTGTCTCTGAATCAGCGCATACTATGGAGTTAGCATTATTGACTTGTTGGCCGTTAGAAGTATCTTCGACTAATTTAACGATGGAGCGTGGACACTCATGTTAAATTAGTTTTAACATTTCCGTTTAGAACCATCGTTTGAGTATGTGCTAGGACTTTGTTAGGATTCTACCTATTACAATATTAGGAGCCCAGCGCAATAACAATTATGTTGATGTTGTAATAGGTTACTAGACCGTTTTTGTAATTTCATTTAAATTAAATCATAATCCTTTATAGTATGTTCCTTTAATGTTCCTTAATCCTAATGTTTCTGTATGTTCCTTAATCCTTTACAGTATCAAATCAAATCAAATCGTTTATTTTGACAAAAACTAACATGACATACTGTTACAGAGTATACCTATAAATAAATTACATGTTTTACTAAGTAATACAACTTCTGAATCACATGACCTATTTAGTTCTGGTATTGTTGTTGTCAAATGACTTATTATACATATCTTTTGTCATGGGGTACTTTAAGATTTATAAATATTTGCAACGGTAACTTGGTAACAGTCGAAGATTACCACTACCCTCCGCACTAGTTAGAAACTGTATTGCGGCAGAGTAGGTTCGTCATCAACGTGACCAGTTTAGATTGCTACATATAGTGTGGTTAATCTTACGGTGTCTAGGTTCAAACAACAATGGACAGTATTGAGTGATAAAAGAAATGTTGACCACTTTATGATGAGCCGTAACGGTTAGTTAATAGTAAGGTAACAGAGTTCATGATCTTATGGTTATTTGCAACTACACCACAGTATACGTAAAAAAGATAGACAAAATTTATGTAGGAAAAATCACAAAGTAAGCACTTCACATTACAACCAAGGATGACTAACACCTCACCCTCAGCAACAGTACCTAGCAAAGGTACAAAAAAAAAACTAATTAAGTTATAAAAAAAAATTAAAAGTTCTAGCATAGCAAAACGAGTTCCCTTTTCTCTTCGATTTTCTCGGCCTTTTATTACATGTTGTATAGACACATATCCATTTATAAAAAAAATAAAAAATAATTATATATACATATATGAAATATACATACATATATATATATATATATATATATGTATATATATATATATATATATATATATATATATATATATATATATATATATATATATATATATATATATATATATATATATATATATATATATATATATATATATATATATATATATATATATATATATATACACATACATACATATACACACACATATACATATACACACTCATACACACGCATATACATATACATGATATAATAGATTAGCAGTTAATAGAGGATTGAATAAATGCTTTTTTTATGTTATTAATATTTAAAAACCTATTTAGAGGCTAAAAATTTCACCCATGCCGGGATTCGAACCCGCAACCTCTGGCTATCCGTACCAGCGCTCTACCAATTGAGCCAATGGGCGACTCACGGCATCAGTGAAATTTCGAACCTCTTTACACTATTATCTGTATTACGTACAGCCAGCGACATCTGACTTAAGCAAATTGCATCACTTACAGCCCCGACTACCTACTTTGCAGTTAGGTTTAACATCGGAACGATATCACTGTACCCACATGATTACACTATTTTTATTTTTAATGCACTAACCCGTGCTAAGGAACAAATTTAAAAACCTATTTAGAGGCTAAAAATTTCACCCATGCCGGGATTCGAACCCGCAACCTCTGGCTATCCGTACCAGCGCTCTACCAATTGAGCCAATGGGCGACTCACGGCATCAGTGAAATTTCGAACCTCTTTACACTATTATCTGTATTACGTACAGCCAGCGACATCTGACTTAAGCAAATTGCATCACTTACAGCCCCGACTACCTACTTTGCAGTTAGGTTTAACATCGGAACGATATCACTGTACCCACATGATTACACTATTTTTATTTTTAATGCACTAACCCGTGCTAAGGAACAAATTTAAAAACCTATTTAGAGGCTAAAAATTTCACCCATGCCGGGATTCGAACCCGCAACCTCTGGCTATCCGTACCAGCGCTCTACCAATTGAGCCAATGGGCGACTCACGGCATCAGTGAAATTTCGAACCTCTTTACACTATTATCTGTATTACATACAGCCAGCGACATCTGACTTAAGCAAATTGCATCACTTACAGCCCCGACTACCTACTTTGCAGTTAGGTTTAACATCGGAACGATATCACTGTACCCACATGATTACACTATTTTTATTTTTAATGCACTAACCCGTGCTAAGGAACAAATTTAAAAACCTATTTAGAGGCTAAAAATTTCACCCATGCCGGGATTCGAACCCGCAACCTCTGGCTATCCGTACCAGCGCTCTACCAATTGAGCCAATGGGCGACTCACGGCATCAGTGAAATTGTTATTAATATGTTTTAGTTTCATTATATTCGTTAAATATTATACGAGTAGGTATAGATAAACTTATTGCTCATTTTAACAAATTTTCTGTGGAAGTATAGTCTAGGTTCAGTAGGAATTTTTCGACGATTTTTTTACACACAGAGCGACTTTTTTGGCTCAATATTTCACATGCTTTGCATATTTTGTTATATACGAAAGGACCTCTGTAGCGTGTAAAAGTTTGGCAAAAACCGTTCGACATTGAGGAATACGGTAAACAACAAATTTTCGCCTATTAGAAATAGTAGCGGGGGGGTCAATTTTGTGTTGCTTCAGGATTAAGGAAACTATATACAACTGTCGTACTGTAAGGACCTAGTATTCCTGGTATAATTGTTTTGTTGGGTATCTAAAGTTTTTAAAATTGATGACTTTTATAACAGCCCGTTGAGCCCTTTCTAGTTTTAAAAGAGTCGTCTTCTTTGCGTTACCCCAAGTAACTATGCCGTAGGACAGGATTGACTGACATAATGTATAGTAAATAGTTCTGATGATCTCGGTATCACCAATATGTCTCACTTTTTTAAAAATACATATAAGTTTTCTGAGCTTAGTAGATAGCATTTCGACCTGTAACTTCCAGTTAAGATTTCTGTCTAATATCACGCCGAGGTATTTAATATATGTAACAGGAGTGAGTACGGGACATGAGCATCTTAGATTATCAGAACAAGAGTGAGCTTTGAGAGAGAAGTTTGAAGGTTGTTGGTTTTCAACTATACTGAATGTTATGTATTTGGTTTTATCTAGATTAAGGGTCAATATATTATTGTCAAGCCACTTCAATACAGTGCGAAAACCCTCCTCAGCGGACCGTTTTACGTCATCCCACGTAGGTCCATCAAACAACAGGACCGTATCATCAGCAAAGGTTATTATCCTGGCGTTTTTTAGCTTAGTTTCACATAGGTCATTAATGTAAACCAGAAATAATGTCGGGCCTGTTACGGAACCTTGTGGCACTCCATAATGAACCCTTTCATAATCGCTGCTGATATCCCCTATCTTAACACTTTGTGTTCTGCCTGTCAGGTAACTACGAAAAAGCTGGAGAGGAGTACCTCGAATACCGGCGCATTCTAGCTTGCTTATGAGTATGGGGATAGAGACGGTATCAAATGCTTTTGCAAGGTCGAGGAATATTCCAAGGCACTTGTTTTTCATATCGAGTTTCTCAGCAATGTGTACAACGAGGTCGTCGATAGCGTCTGTTGCCGATATACTTTCTCTAAAACCATACTGATTCTCAGAAAAGAACCCGTTACTTTTAAGGTAATTGACAAGTCTCGAGTTCATGGCCTTTTCTATGATTTTAGAGACCGTCGAAAGAAGCGATATCGGCCTATAGCAAGTGACCCCGTCCCTACTCCCAGACTTAAACACAGGTATTACTACCGATCTTTTTAGGATATTTGGGAAAATACCAGAGTGAAAGCAGACGTTGCACAAATGTGAGATGGGAATAGCGAGAACATCTCTAGTCATCTTAAGGAAGATTGAAGATAACCCATCCCAGCCGGAAGATGACGAGTTTCTAAGCGATATTATTATTTTATTTATTTCGTCTGGGGTAGTTGGTAGCAATGCAATTGAGTTCAATGGTTGTGATTTGAATCTGATGGATGCTGCTAATGTGTCCTCGTTTCCTTTTGATCGTGTTAAAACCTCATTAGCGAGTTTACTTCCTATATTTGCAAAGAACTGATTTACAGATAAGACAGCTTCTTCTTGCGAGCCTCTTGTTTTCAGGAGTTCGCAACCTGTATTCTTTGTTGAGTTTAAGTTGCACATTTGTTTGATGGTTTTCCAAGTGTTTTTGATATTATTTTTGTGTTTTGCTATCTCTGATCTATGATATTTATTTTTTAGACTTTGAAGGAGTCTGTTACAGTAATTACGGTACCTTTTGTATGTGACAAGTAAGACGAGATTGCCTGGATTCCTTTTATGCTTGAGATGTAATTTGTCCCGCCACTTTATACAGCGAATCACGCCACGGGTTATCCATGGCTTTATGTTAGTTTTTCTATTCGATATTGTATGAACTGTAGTATATTTATCGAGAATGGATAATGTAATGGTTAGAAACTTATGAGTAATAGAGTCCGGATCAAAGCCACTCGTAACTTCAGACCAATCTGTATTCTTCAGTGCCTCAAGAGCTTTATGATAGTCTATTTTAGAGTATGTTTTTTTCCTCATACACTTATTGGTTTCGGTATTCAGGGACAAAATAACAGGGAAATGGTCTGTAGTAGTCGACTTACATACAATAGTAATTGATTCGAGTTTAGGTTTCAGGAAACAATGATCAAGACAGCTCGAGCCTCGCGTTGCAAAAGTGTGAGAAGGTAGTAGTCCATGCATGGAAAGGAGGTTCAGATAATCATGTGAACGAGGGTCATTGTTTTTCTCTTTGATGTCAATATTCAGATCGCCTACAACCGCAATATCTTTGGAACTTTTTACCTCGTCCAAAACAGCATCCAAGGTTGAGAGAAACATGTCTATATTATAATTAGATGGCGATCGGTACAGAGCAATAACTGAGAGCTTTAAACCAAGTTTTACAACGAGACAATCGGCTTCCTGTACGGTTGGTTCGTACACATGAACATCCAACGAGCTACGAGCATAAAT
This sequence comes from Yponomeuta sedellus, assembly GCA_934045075.1. NCBI lineage: Eukaryota > Metazoa > Arthropoda > Insecta > Lepidoptera > Yponomeutidae > Yponomeuta > Yponomeuta sedellus. The sequence continues at coordinate 14,969,620 of OW203734.1, forward strand.
AACTACGCCACTATTTTGGTTAGTGTGCCGGGATGTAGCGTGACATAAGTAGCCAGGTAAATCTGGTAGTGTGTTTAGGTGAGATAGCCAACATTCGGTGAATACAAATAAATCAACATTTGTATTCAGTTTCAATGTTTGCGCCATGAAATCATCAAAATTTCGATCTATACTCCGAATATTCTGAACGACGATTTTGAAATTTTTTGTACATTTCTTTAGGAGAACACTGCACTCTTCCATGTCATCAAATAAGAAGCTTTCGCCAGCTCTGACATTTGCATCAATGTCAGAGCTGACCTGTTCCTGACTGTTCATCATTAATTTTAAATAATATCAAACAATCTGGTTCAAATTGATGACACGGGAGAGAGCAAATTTTAAGACAGTTAAATCTCATTGGGAGTGTGGTGTTCAGAGCAGATACTTTTTGAGCAATGCATATATAGTTTAGTTTATTTTTAGAAACATTGATAGGTTTAGTTGTAGTGTTAATATTATAAGCATGATAATAATAAAAGCAAATATAGATAGATAATATATATATATACTAATTGATATAGTTAAATAAATACAGTTACGGCCTTGACTTACATTGACGGAGTGAACTAGTCAGTCAGATGATACATTACATTTTAGATTATCGAGTTCTTGAATTGTAGTTATACGAACCGCAGGGCATCCAGAGTTCTTTCGTAACTGGACCGTTCCACGAGATATCCAGCAGTATTTATAATTGTTTTCAGTAGCAAACTGTTTTGCTGCATGAAGCAATGTTTTAGTCTTATGCGTGAGCGACTCTGATAGGAAAAGCGGAGTATTATTGTGACTGAAACCGATTGTTTCACAGTTAAGCTTTTTTTCCTTGTGTTCGGAGTTGTAAGTTTTAACTGCTTTTAGAACCTCGATTTTGTTCTCATACTCCTTGAATTCTACAAGAATGGGTGCATTCTCTTTTCCTTTCCGATAAATTTGGTTAACTCTTGTAATTTTTGGTTCGACCTTTAATGCATTCAAAAGATTTGATAGGATTTCATTTAGATTTTCCTTTTCGTCTCTAGGAACATTTCTGATTTCTATCATGTTCTTCTTCTGAAATTTCTGCATTTCCTCTAGTTGGTCTTCCAATTTAGTGATCTTCATTTCGGAGTTTACGCATTCAGACTCTAGGAAGACAATTTTTTGTTTCAATTCACTGCATTCATGTCTGTACTCAAGCAGTAGCTTTTGAATTTCGGAATGACTTTTTAGTAAGTCTTTGGTCTGACTGGAATTCGCCTCGATTGCCTCGCTGATTTTCTCGAATTTCTTGTTTTGATCCTCTTGAAAGTCCTTTATCATCGTCTTGATCTCCAAACAAAAGTCACCGAAACTTTCAGTATCAGGATTTTTTCGCTTTCTGGTTGCTACGTTTTTTTGGAACAGAATTTCTTTTTCCGTAGTGAGATTTGGTTGAGACGAAGATGTTTCTGCCGGGGGCGGTGTACGTTGAAGTGACATTTCTGAGTTTTTTCAGTGTACTATATTCGGATACACGAGCAAAACGGGGGAAACGGTGTTTATATTTTCGCGACAGTAATCAACTTGACTCCTTGTTCTCGCGTTTTCCGTGTGCTGTCTAGTTATTCAACGATTTTTGTGATATACAACTCCACAAAACCAAACATAGAACTCAAATAACTGACGGGCTTAAGGTGTATGTGTTATGTGTGTCCGCACCGTATGACTACCGCCGGACGAAGTATGTTACAGCAGGCCTTTTGGCCAGCGTACTTTAGACATTTTTTGAACTGCGTTTCATTTAAGCTTCTTATATCTTTGAGATGATGTTGTATAAACGTATACAGTGACCCACGAACGATATATTAACCTTTGCCAGACTTAAAAGGCTATCTTTATTTCTAGTATTTACAATGTGTTGGCTTTTAATTTAGGTCGGAAGCAAGCAATAACTATTGAAACTAACTGCACAGTCAACTATGATTGACATACCTTTTCTACTACCCACTGTACTCTGTTTCTGCTGTTTTGCTTTTGTACTTTTGTACATTATGCATTAAGTGCGTGTGTGTGCGAGTGTAAATTTGCGTTTCACCTATCCCTGTACCCAGAATTTTATAGATAAATAAAAAAAAATATCTATAAAAAACGTTACCAACTTTTACATCAATAATCCATCGTAAAGGTTGACCCCTAACACTTTGACAAGAACTGTCTTATTGCAAACAGCTCGGACTGTATACTGTCAATTACCATGCAAAACATCTGGGTCACATGTTACGAAATATGTGCATCTGATAACAGTCCGTGCCCTTAAAGAAGAAAAAACTAGTGTTTAAGTTTATTAACGTTTGTTACAAGACTAATGTTTCGATTGTCAAGTACACGTTTTGGACGTGGCATTTGAGAACTAAACTAATGACTATATCACAACATTCGTTAACTCATGTAGGGTTACCTCATTAGGTCGTGGAACTAGAAACATAAAATAAATACTGCAGAGGAATGGATTTCGCTGTCTCTCACATTATCGTGTGGGAATAAGACAGTCAAAGCCATTACTCTCTATGGTTTCATTTAGGCAATGGTTTACTGGAGACAGAGCATGTTAAATCTTGACACTTCCAAAATTATTCGTCTGAGAAAAACTATTAAAACCATGGTTGTTCTAAAACAAAAACTTTAGTTAATGGAGAAATTTCACAACAATGTTTTAATGTAATCGGATAGGCCATGTTAAGCGATAAATAAAATGGTTATTTTTGTTTTCCATACGGACTTTTCTTAACCATAATTTCACGTGGTACGCGTCATACAAATCGGTCTCAAGCTATGACGTCACAAATTACAAGTAACGGGTTATAATGTATGAAGCGTTTATCAGTATTCGAGTTATCTTGTAAAATAATATTCATAATTATCTAAACCATTTTTAAAAGATCGTTTATAATTAAATAAATAAATAAAATCGTTTATGGTTTTGTTAGAGTAATTCGATTTTGTGCACTATTTGAAGCCCCGAGAACCCCCAAATTTTTTTTTTATTTTTTTTATAATCTTCAATTTAATTTTTTCTTGGTATTTTAAATGTATTCTATAAATAAAAGCAACGCCTTCTGTTTGATTGTTAAAATGTTTTTTACACAAAGTGTTTAATTTATGTTCTTTAAAACTTCAGACATTATTATTGTGAATATGATTTAACATTTTGATTACTACATAGAGAACACTAATTTAGGTGCGAGAAAATAGAGTGCCCAACAACTGGTCGAGTGCCTTCAGTTTTGAAAATCAAAACTTCGCAAGAGCGTCGTCAGCTGTCCTAGCTGACCATCAGTAACCACTTTGTTATTTTAGCTTAAGTATTCAGTTAGTGCATTTTCTGTGCATTCGCGTGTCGCAAACCACCAGGGCCTACACTCTACTAAATGTACAGTTGTTTAATAGAATGAAATAAACACCAGCAAAAATACATTGAAACAATATCTGTTTTGTTCACTAGTAATCTAAACAATATCATTGCAATAGATAGAACGTGGTATAAACCATACTAATGAGTCTGTAACTCGCACATAGAACATAGCATTAGATGCAGACTTAAGTGTCTCCTCAGAGCTAAATAATGGTAAATAACATTTACGCAGGACTATAATTTTTTTAAAAATATTAATAATGGGAACACCAATTTTTAGAACCGCCTAAGACTTGTGGTCAATATCAAGGACTTCCACTAAAAGTGGCGGAAATAGCTTAAATTTCTAGGTTCTTGGCAGAACAAGTAGATGAAATTCCGTTATTTCCGTTTAGTAGAATTATGAATTTTGTAAACTTGAGGCCCTGCAAAGAACCTAATAAATTTGTGTCAGTCGCGTTTGTTTGTCAATACGTAGGATCGCAATTAGAATATACAACCGACTCTATAAGGTTATACGAAGCAACATGTAAATGTTACAAGCCTTATCGAATGCCCTGTGAATACATTAACAATGTGTACTATATTAAATTCAATATTAATTGCCGTAGATATAATTGGCTGACAGTTGATGATGTTGACAAGATTAGATGTTTAAAGAAACACACGTCGCGGCATGAGATTGTTAATAACTATTAGATGAGAATCTCGTTTCAGAAAGATACTTTTTTATGGAATGTGGGTCACAGCTTGTGAATGAAGGAATGAATTTTTTTCATCCGTTAAAATTATTTCTACAAAGGCGAGCTTAGTACTAAATAGTATTGATGCGAAGAGTAGAAGAGGTAGTGCCAAAAAAAAAATAGGAGTGATTTATTACATAAGCTAGATTTACTTACATGATACAAATATAATTTAAAAACACCTACGTAAAGTCGTACGAAAAATACCCTTTATGGTGCAAAATGCAAAGATTTAATTCATTTCTTTCCTATAGAAATGGTGGATTCGATTACAACACGATTTAGATGCTCATCTAAGTTAAAAACTATCCTAACCAACAATCCGATCTCCAATCAGATATATTCTTACCTGTTGTAATTGGGGCACACGGTAAAGGTGCTAATGGTGCTGTCAGACGTACACGATTTGCATACGACTTGACTCGGCGAGCGAGATGTCTCCTACAACAAACTCGTCCTATGCTGACGAACGAAAGTGAATGAAACAAAAGCATTATTGAACTTAACTTGAGTGACCGAAATAATGGACGCGCTGGTATTGAATGATAGAGCATTGCACAATATTCAGCCGAAGCCACGAGAATTTTACGATTCTTTGAAATGAATCTGAAATGAGCGTACAGATCACTCGCTAACTGAAAATCGTGAGGATGTTATTCACATAACCTAGATACTCTCTCTGTTTGAGAGAATGATGCATGAATATATTTATATCTGTATATTTTTAAAAACCTATTTAGAAACTAAAAATTCCACCCATGCCGGGACTTGGACGCGCGACCTCTGGCTAACCATGCCAGCGCTCTCCCCACTGAGCTAAGCTAAATAATTGTCCTTAGCACGGGTTAGCGCATCAAAAATAATATAATCTAATAAGCCAAATGTTCTTTGCAATTTATTATTTTTATTGTAAAGAGCCAACAAACAGCGGTCTAAAGAGCTATCTAGCAGCTTTATATATCTTGTTACCTATCACCTGACTCGCTTGAATGACCGATCAATTTAAGGTCTGTCCAAATGTAGACTATCGATTCGAGTCTGGAAATTTGTCAAACGTCGAATCGAAATACACATTTAGTAATAACATGATTTATTTTATTATGAATGTTGGCTAATAATCCACTCTACCCTATGTCTCTGCAACATTCAAACCTGTTAATTCATCAATAAAGTTTACTCTTATGTTTATTTGTAACTTGCCCATCGTTGAGTTTCGTTGAGGTTTTCTGTATTTCCATATTATGTGACAGTCGGGCAGCGGCAGAAAGGTCGCCCACTAGTGTTGGACTTCGCAGTAGACATATCGGTTTGTCTTAATTAAACAATAAACCTGTTGTGAAAAGTGTGAGTCACCCATTACGTAACATGACATGAATTGTTTTAGCCACGAATAAATGTAGTTTCTTTGTCAGCTTCTTTTCCACATAATCAATTAATTTTTTTTATAGTGAATAAAATATTTTGACTTTGACTTGACTTTGAGCACGAAGTTTTTGTAGTATAATTGAAGAAATCTCCACGGGACATGAAACGATTTGAACTATACTGTAGGGCATTGTTCTTCTATTTATTAGGGTTACACAAAGTCACAGAGGTAAACTGTTATTTGACCATGACTTACAAAATAGTCGTGTCCTCTGATTACATTTCACGGTGGTTCAATACGATGTAGTTATCTAAGTATACATTTATTAGTTAGGCAATCCTATCAAAGCGACTTTATCAAAATATATTTAAGAACCACTCTAAGAACTGACACAAATAAACACTTGACTTTCCAGCAAACACAGGAGGAGTTTATTTCGTAACACAATTTCACTCGCGCTTTATCTTTCTAGTACTTTGCAACGATGTGCGAATTGCCTCGTCAATGGCTTTTTACAGTTTGTAAATGCTTTTTTCAACTCCACCGGCACTTTAGCGCTTTATATTTCATCCCACCATACAATTTGAGGCCTCAGGGAGTTCACGAAAATAACTTGCAAAAATATCAGATTGGTTGCAACAGCTCGTATGTACATCGTAAATGCCTGCTTATAATAATTCATTATGTAATAATACTAAGTTCTTTTTATAAGAGTGCAACTTATGTTGTATTATTTTCGACCAAATGTTTTTACAAACGCACAAAATCTGACCGTTCCTTACTTAATGCCTTTTATTTTATAATCTCTTGCAAAGTTCGTACCTCCTACTGAGGAGGAAAAGTTATATTTAAATATGACTTTTTTTTCAGAGAGGTTCATAGATTTTAATAATTAGTTTACTATTAGAGACATATTAAATATAATAAAATTGGTCCTACCGTTCTTTAGTTATAAATAGTGTAACAAATATGACTTGTTTTTTATATACGAGTACATATTTATAGATTTAACAGATTAAATATACCATATAAAATATTATGGACCACGTTCCAAAAAACATAAAAATAAACATAATAATTGGTATTATTAAGGTAAAGGCAAGGTAAGGTATCATATTGTTAATAATATATATTTGGTATTTGTCCAGCGCATAAGCAGTTGAGCACTTCTTGATGTTTACGCAATTTGTATCGACAGTGATCAAGCCAACACTACACTTTCGGTGCAGATTTACTAGCTACAACAGGTGTCCACTAATGAAATGAGTCGTCGTTATGATAACAAACTATCACAGATTACGTAAGATTATTATCTTGTTTAATAACTTTATAATTAGTTTCGTTTACACTTTTGATATTCTATAAATTCTTAGTACCTTAATCATAAATCGGGTTTAGAGACTCTATCAAGAGTCAAGTTTTTCATGATATCGGGTATCATGAAAAACTTGAAATAAAAATTAACTAAATCATTTCGCTGGTCTGGTCGTCGTTTATGTGTGATAGGGATTAAAATCCAACGTGTTTCATAACTTCCACTACGGAATGTCACAAACGATATATTTATAGCAAACGGGAATAAGCCTCACACACCAGTAAATAATCCTACGCATTCATCAAAGTAATAAAACAAGAGATAAAAAAACAAGAAGACGAGACAATCGCAAGGGCTGGACGCTGAAGAGAGTGATTTATCCGACATGAAGCTAGGTATGTTCAGTTGCACGCTGCAAACATTTTGTAATACTTGGGGCCTATACCAATACACTGTATTGGCAATACTTAGTTTTAGGACTTTTTCTAACTTCCTACCTTAACCAGATCTGTAAGAAATATGTTTCTTCGAGTCTCTTACATTTACCGGGTAGTGTAGTTAAGCTATTTCATCTCTCTGATCAAGCTGGTGCTAGTGGGACGCTTGTAGGCTTACGACGGGGACTTTTGCAAAGAACCTGATAGGTAAGTGTGTGGGATGGACACAGGGCCCTATTAATCTGCCAAGACTCATTGTGCGGAGTGAAAATATCGAAATGAAGCAACCAGAGCTGAGCCCTGTTAGCCGTTGTCAGAGTTACGACTCGACGTATAGTGGGCGAATGGTTTACAACGTCTGGAGTAACTGGGGATTTGCCGGTTGAAGAAACATTTTGAAGCTTGATTGTGAGTAAACGTGTCGGTATGTGAGATAGAATGCTTTATAATGGAGAAAGCTTTATAGTGGCATATCTGCTCCATTTTGTTATACGATCAAATACCATTCCACTCAATTTTAAGGCATAAGCCTTAATTTATTCCAGTAATGGAATAAATTTCTGTTGAATTAAGTCCGCTTTTAATCGTAATTTTCATCACAGTGTATGTTATTTAAGTATTTTTTTAATGTCTTTCGTGCAATAAAACATACTAACTCCTGGCTTCAAATGTCTGATATTACGATCTGATTTAAATTTCTTCTGTAATTTACTAATATTGAAGCTTGCTTGCCGCCGCTTGAAGCCTTTGCTATGATATTTTTTGAGCCAGTAAGAGTACGGGCCGGTTTCCACAGCAAGGTAAGACGGTGTTTAGTAAGAGCTTGTTGTCTTAGGTCGGGTCTGTTAATACAGCAATATTGAGATCCTTGAAATTACTTGGGCATTTTGGCTAAGAGATAATCTCGTATGAAGTTTTTCAGTTTTTGTCCTAGGCACTATTCGTCTAGCCATTTCATAGAGTTCTTTGTTTCTTCTGCCAAAGATTATAAAAGTTTGTCTTTGGATATTTATCCAGATTAAAGATATGCACAGTGTGACAAAACCCCTATACCTATCGAAAAATTAGGGGTTCACCTTGTCGGTGCGAACAATTTAAATTTTGATGAAAAAATATCAGTTGTTCCATTTTAGTATCGGAGGAGGGTTACGTCAGTGTGGAACACCTAGTATTTTTTGTGATTTTTAAGTGTTTCCATAATGGAACTCGTTTGTATTGACTTCTACTCCCCCCATTTTATTAACCTCCACATTTCTGATCTTGAAAATAACAATAGAAATCTAGTCAGGACTGCAAAGGTTAATATGTTGCACATAACTAAAAACCTAACCGGAAAGTTTAATAGAATTTCATTTTACATCCTGTGGATAATTAACACTCGAAATAACTAGGATTCTAAAGAAATGATATGCTTATTCTAAAGAAAAGATGGACAGTTCAATACTAAATAAAATACTCTGTTATTAAAATACGCTACAGCTGTTAAATACGTCATGTGCGCTTAAAACCCGCGCAGATGTAGATGCTCGTAATCAAGTCATAAACCGAAGTAGTTATATTTTAATTATCCATGTTCATAGGCAGATGATACCTGCTTGAAGCAGTTAAATAAACACTCGGAAATCTTTTTCATAAGCAGCTTCTATACACCCCGCTGTGGGACACAGACAGCATTTTCGCAGAGAAATAAATAGCACATGTTTCCACCGTGGATTCGTTAAATGAACTGCTGAGGTTATTCAGATTTTCTTACGATTTTCTACTGCAAATAAGTGGAAAAACGCGTATGAGTTTTTCGTTTTTGAGGTGACGGGCAAGTGCGTGTCAAAAATATACGATTTACAGCTTCATGTTATATATTTTATTACGGTTTTCCTACACTTATACTGTTTTTGAACGAACAATCCTACGATAACCCACACTATAGTGTACTCGAGAATAAAAATGCATACCTTATTTAGGTGTATTAGTATAATATTTCTTAAAGATTTTAGCCTACCGTTTTGTCGGCGTGATTAATATGTATACCTATACGAAATTTCAGCTTTCTAGTGCCCGCCATACCTGTTTGAAGCCGCAGACAGACAGACAGATAGACAGACATACATTGCGAAACCATAAAAGATGCATGTTGACTACGGAACCCTAAAAATTACAAACTTCACGAGCTGCAAAAGGAACGTGCGGTCGCAATAAAACTTTGCCTTACGCAGAAACGCCGTTCGAACAGGAAACGTTGACTACTCACTCACAGACGACCACATAGAAATGAAGAGTTGCTCTGACTCCAGAATTTTAATCTTTTGTTCGAATTTAGGGTTTCGTATCCGAAGGATCAACAGGACTCGATTACTAAGGTAACGCTGTATGACTCTCTTAGGTTCTGCCCACCGCAATAAATAGATTATTTATTTTTTACGCAATGTTGTAAAGAGATTACTTAATTAACATGCTTAGATAGCATCTCACTTAATTGCAGCATGACCAAAACAGTCAAGCTGAAGCTAAAATCGAATTAAAAATTTACAACCGCATTACTTTATACCGTAGGTATTTGTTAGAAACTAGCCTTTAATTTTACAATTATTTATTTGGAATTTTCAACTATTAGTGTATTAATTGATATGTAGACTAATCAATCAATACAATAGTAACAGTTTAATACCCTTGTAGTTGACTGAATTTCTGATAGATATCTCCGTCACAGGAATCTACAAAAAGTACAGAGATTCGGTATAAATTAAAATTTCTATACAAGACAACAACTTATTAAAGAAAGAAATATATTCTTTGTAATTTTTACAACTAATATGGGTGAGTTCACCCAGTCCATCAAAACAGCATGCCAACCAATGTTACGAGGAACTTAGGGATTTTGGTCACGAAAACTCTAGGCCAATCATTGACAATGTCCAGATTATCCATTTTACCACTAAATTCAATGTTAACAAAATAATAACGAATCCATCTTTCTGTGTTAGTTAATTGACGGTTTACATACACATCATATTTGGTTAACAATTCGCAATCGCAACGAGTACTTCGCTATAAACTAAATAAGAAATAAGGTAACCTTCACGAGGTTACTGACATCACTCTATTTGGCGTAGGTGTATGGGGACCACCTATAAATGTGGAAATCATTTCCTGAAATCCAAACTCTTTATAGTTTCGTCAGCAGGTATACAGGGCTACTTTCAAATTGCGCGATTCCTGAAAACTTTTCTTAACACTTTTCTTCCCTTGATATTTGAAATTCCCTAATATAAAGTTATTTAATAAAGGATGTTGTAATTGACAAAGTCCGACAAATTTGAGGAATTGCGCATAAATCTTTTGTATACATTCCTTCAACTTTGCGGATGAGAGTGCCTAAAATTCATGAACAAAAGACATCAACGCAAGTGCGTGCGCTTGAGCTAACGTAACTGACATCCCTATACCTCTATGATACCTAAGATATAGACGTGGTGTGAACTTACTTTCATATTATTATATTGATATTTGAAGCGTTGGTTCAGGGTCAAAGTTAAAAGCTTCTTTTAAAACATGTTATTTAATTTAATACAATTTCAAATAAGGCTTGCTTCTCTATTGTGTGCATATGCCGTGGTATTACGTATGTCTGTCCAGGCATGTAAATACGAGTAGAGTCTCCTGTTGGGATGCTTCGGTTCTAAATACACTAAGATTTCAAAGATGAAAGAACTCTTTTCCGGTTTAGATCTATTATTTTAAATCGAAACTAGTGTATCAAAAGGACTACATACACAGGAATTTATAATTCGATTATAATGGTTTCGATATAATGAAACAAAACATTTTCAGTATAAATATTTTTATGTTTTACTAAAACTCTTTTTAATAAAACACACACCCTCTTCGGTGATCTCCAGTTTTTATCTATTAGTTTGAAGGTGTTCAAAATCGGTCATCATCAAGTATTCTGTCTCAATGTTTGATCACAACACAAGATACAACGACGGTGTGAGGTAGCAAGCAAATAACAGCAACGGGGTAAGTGGGACATAGCTGAGAATGTTACCGATATCCTGTTTCAAACCTCACAAAAACCGGGCAAAGCGAAGGTAAAAGGCACGGTACGAAGGCGATGGTGTGCTATGATTACGCAAGGAGGCGGACGATGTTTGTTCAATTGATTAGGGGCCAATAGGTACCTTTCTAATAGTAGAAACGAAGGGCCTTGTAGGTACTTTGCTGCATACGGACAGCTTCAGCAAGCTGCTTAGTACCTTAATATTTAATAATTAAGGACCGTGTTTAACCCTTGTGGAACTCAGTTAATGATGAAACTACGACACTAAGTTCACGTTGTGAATTTTACAACTGAATACTTTCTGCGACTGTGTAGTAGTTTATATAAAACATTAATCTTAATACCTTTTGTTGTTACCGTAATCATAAGAGCTTGATGAATCGATGACTTATTTTATGGTATAGGATTTATGTGTGCTCGCTAACTCTTTTTTGTCATGATAAATCTTCATGACAATGATATACAATCAGGCTGGCTGTGTACTCTGATTGAATGCTAAAGAGCATTGGCATACTTTTTTTATAACTCTTCCACTGACATTCCAGGATTTTAACTGCTGATATGAAATGCGATGAGTAGACTTTGATTAGACTTTTCCAAATCGATCTCAGTTGAATGACAGAGTTTCAGCATTAATAGATGGATGATTAATTTTATTATGTAACTAACTGTAAACAGACTAGAGTTCACGTACCTATTACATACTGCAAAAGCAACGCATTGAATTGATAATTGTAACACAATACTCAATTCCAAGAAACGATTGGCATATTACTCAGAAACGAACCTAATAACGTGCAAAAATCACACGTTTCGCCGTTCAAAATTCGCACTGTTCTACAACATTCGCGTGAGTTGTACGTGCTTAGCTTACTAAATAGGTGGGTGGCATTTGATGGATTCGATTTGTGATATAGAAACGTCTAATCTTCAATATTAGTTGTACGATGGGTAAAAAATTATCTTCAAATCGCACGACGTTATCGACCTTGGCAAGGCCATTGCGTAGGTCGTGTCTCATACTTGCTGTATCTCAGAGTTTAGTTGGATAAACTCAAGTCATCATAATTTATTTTCAGTTCGAGAACAGACGCGCTGTTATGTAAGTTCTCCGCTATATAGAGTGGTTTAATATACCTAACCTTCTTCGAACTGTCAAATACATACATTTTTTGACAGTTTGGGATCGTCAAAGAGGTTGATCCGAAAGAGTGGACAGTTACGTGTTGGACGGAAAGAGTCGAGAATGGAGGAAGAGGAAGAGAGGATGACTTGACTAAATGCTTTTCACTTTCACTTGAGAAAAGACGGTCAGAGTGGAGTTTTTTTCCCGCTCCCTTTTCTCCACTACAATACGGCCCGAAGGCAGCGGCTTACATTTAACATTGTACATTGACATTCAGCAAACAAATGTAAATTCTTTACGTTGAAATAAATTTATTTGATTTGAGTCAATTCGGTTAATGGTCAAGAGACCGACAGAGATGGCATTTGCAGGAAAAGGCCTAAGTCGCGTGAATCGCGTGATTAAACTATTATTTTTTACCATGAAACTATTATTTTTTTTAGCAGCGCGAAACTAAATCTAAACCCACATTAGTAAATGAGAGGGTTTACGGTCAATAAGAACAATTTTAAGTAACTATAATGTGACTGCGACGTCTGTCTATAAATCTATGTGATCTATAAAACTCTTTGTCGTTATAATCATATTAGTTGCGAGTTGAAATTTATGGTGGTTAGACCATCCTTAAAAAGAATAAGGTTTGCCATTGAAGAAACGTGATACATTTTTTTTATTTGCTCAGTCACAAAAATGTCAACAAAAGTGTAGTCTAACAAAAAAATATTTAAAAAGCGGCCAAGTATGGGTTAGATTTTGGGTAAGACTAAATTAAAGAAAAAACTATTTTTACTAAATCTATAATATAAAAATGAATCCCCGAATGTGTTGGTAAGCGCAAATCTCGGGAGCAGCTGAACCGATTTCGCTAATTATTTTTTTAGAATATTCCCTGAAGTACGAGGGTGGTTCTTACGGAGGTAAAAATAAAAAAAAAACAATCGACTGTTAGGCGGTACGAAGTTCGCTGGGTCAGCTACTCTATAATATAAAAATGAATCGCTAAATGTGTTGTTACCAACGTTGTTGTAAGCGCAAATCTCGGGAGCAGCTGAATCAATTACGCTAGTTATTTTTTTAGAATATTACTTGAAATACAAGGATGGTTCTTACGGAGAGAAAAAAAATAATTAAAGAATCGACTGCTAGGCGGTACGAAGTTCGCTGGGTCAGCTAGTCTATAATATAAAAATGAATCGCTGAATGTGTTGGTAAGCGCTAATCTCGAGAGCGGCTGAACCGATTTCGCTAATTCTTTTTTTAGAATATTCCTTGAAGTACGAGGTTGGTTCTTACGGAGAAAAAAAAGGCGGTACGAAGTTCGCTGGGTCAGCTAGTATGTAATATTTATGGTAATACGGTCGGAACTGTTGTACGCGATTCACACTTAGTCGGTTCTTTCAACAAATTGTTTTATGTAGTTTCACGAATTTCCATTTATTGTGGCTCTGTTTAATAGATTATGGGCCAGTTTCTGAATTGAGAATTTCACTACGTAAATATTTACGTAAAGTTCTGTCACGCTCTTTTCTGACAAATTCGAAGAGACGGCACAGCGGTTAAATAATAACTTAGCGAAATTCTGTATTCAGAAACTCAGAATTAATTCAGAAACTGGGCGAATGCTTAATGTTTGATAGCGATAACAATATGTTTTAACGAATGATCAATAATAAAATCTTATTGGGCTTAGTGGTGGAGTATGGCCTATCTTTCCTGCTAAAGGTTGATATCGACAAACTTATTAAAATCGTCTGGAGGACAATAATTTTCTGCGACAATGATTTGCTTACAGCGCGAATTTTGTATGAATAAAAAAATATAAACCTGTGAAAAGCTCAAAAACAAAATCCCTAATTAGAGTATGTCGGGATTGAGTTTGTATTCCCGTGAATAGCGTGAATGTTACTCTTGCTGAGATAAAAGATCGTGTCTTTACTTACTATTGATATCGTGTTTCTAACCTCCAGACATACAACAAGGTCGTTATTGTGTCTTATGAATGAAATATAGGTACGTTGTCATCTTAATAGATGTAAGTGTCATGAGAGCATATATAATGTTGTTTTAAACTTAACATGCGATGGCAATAACATTTCCCTTATCTCATTAGTCAACTAATTATTTGCAATTAACTGTCATAACAAAGAAGATACGAGTAATTAGACATAAAAACGCAACAGTCACATAAATATTATGATTTTTTTGCTACAACTTTGTTACTCCGTAGAATCTAACATGAAAGCTTTGTATTCAATACCTCAGAACATTGTATGCCTGGTGTTTACCCATAATTTTTTTGTATTTCTTCTTCTTCAGGCTATATTAGTCCTATGCTGGACTATTAGTCCCCCTCCCCTAATGAGCGCCATAGCGCAAGGTTATGCCATCATTGGGGGGTTAATGCCCATAATCGACACGCTGGGCATGCGGGTTGGGGACCGCAGTTTGGTGGAATTGTACTGCAGGGGGCGCTGCTGCCCACCCCCCGGTTTGTGTCCCGTTAGTCCGGTTGTCCGGTTAGTCGCCTTTTACGACACCCGCGGGAAGAATTTGGGTTTGTATTATTAATTACATTACATCGGACTTACATCGACCAAATAGGGGATGTATTAGCAAAGGGAAAGATAAAAACTACCCGGAACCGGCGTGTGTGCATGCAACGACTTATGAACGTTGATGAAGCGAAGGTGATCTGTCAGGATCGTGGCAAGTGACAGTCCCTGGTCTCTGCCTACCCCTCTGGGATACAGGCGTGAGGTTATGTATGTATTATTAATAATTTGTATTTACCTAGCTTTAACCAGAATATTCCAATAGTGTTACTCGTACAATCTATGGTGACAAGTAGGGGAAGTGGAATATCTGACCAATTGGTTTAAAGTTAGGATTATGGAAAGTAGCGCCTAGCTCCTTGACATACAGTGCCCTATTTCATAGAACTTTATGGTGTATTCATGGATCGACGACCTCTGTGGCGTAGAGGTAGCGCGTCGACCTACCATGCAAGAGGTCCCGGTTTCGAACCCCGGCTGGGAAAAAAAAAATCCCATGTCTTGGATGTTTACATGTTTGTGATGTCGTTGTTTCTGGTCCCCACGACACAGGGTATCCCAGTCTGAGGCCAGAAGCAATGTATGTGCTTGTATGTAAATTTATGTTATTTAACGTTATAAAAACCTATTTAGAGGCTAAAAATTCCACCCATGCCGGGATTCGAACCCGCGACCTCTGGCTATCCGTGCCAGCGCTCTTTCCAACTGAGCTAATGGGCGACTCACCGGCATCAGTGAAATTTCAAACCTCTTCACAATATTCAGTGTAAAATTGTCCTTAGCACGGGTTAGTGCATTAAAAAGAATATATTTTATATTATTTTATGGTTTACTATGATCATTCGATATACTATGTTTTATTTAAGTCTCTTATGTAATTTTTCGTGTACATACAACAAAGAATATTCTATCTATCTATTTACATTGGGAAGTCGACTAACCCACAGAATAGTTACTAGGAATACTGCTATCAATGTACAACAAATAGTAAAAAGAGACTATGAATTCTAGTTTTATATAACGCGGCACAAGTGTGAGTTTCTGTATGTGTAGCGTACGAAAACCGACAGACAGCGTTTTTTATGGCATGGGGTATGTGTAAACGATTGTTAAACATGCGATACATATGAAAGATAGGTAAGTAGATAGAAAACACTTAAAGGGAAATTACACAGATATATCTTAACTTAATAGTACGCATGGTGGCCTTATCACTAAAAGAGATCTCAAGTACTTAAATAAATCGCCGACTGACCCATTATTCGTACGACAGTTGTACTAAAACTAATAGTAATTTAGACTAAAACGAGTTTTGGTACATTACAACGTGTCTATGTATCGACCTGCTTATAATCCGTGAATCAATTTCGACTATCAGATTAGTTTAGTAATTTGGCAATTCGTATAATATTGAGTTAATAACCTTCAAAGGTAAAAATATTGATATTGGCTGATTGATAATGAACTAGGAATTAATTAGCGGTATTTGCGCGTTTGTGTGATTTAATTGGGTAATCAAAAATCAAGGTCTTCAGTTTCATTCTAAACGTTGCGTTTTAGTCGTAAATTGTATGGAACTCGTTTTTAGCTCAATGCTTATTAAATACTTTATATTTATAGTCACGAAGTGGGACTGAAGCTAAGGGCTTTCAAAGAAATGAAAAAGCACGTTTAACGTGCCTACTGCTCTAGATTCGTCTAAAGCTCAGAACCCGATGGCCAAAGAATAAAAGGCCATGACGGATGTGGCTGTACGGGCTTTGCACGGTGATAAAACCACTTTACGAGCTGTGTCTCGAAATAAGCCAAATAAAAATAACGCAACTCTACATTCAGCTAGTGATAATAATTCAAATGTTGCTATGGATGTGGCAAATGGGAAATATAAAAGTAAACAGTTTTAAGTTACGAAACTATGCAGGGTGTTTTGAAGTCTACTATGGTGACGACTTCAAAATAGAAAAGAATATCAGTTGTTTTATAGAAAATGCCGTATATTGATATGGAGTCAAATAAAAAAATGTTTATAAGGACTAATAGAATCCTCCTTCTTTTAATTTTGTTACATCTTGTATACGAGATATCTAGGGTATATCTCGTTTACAAGACGTAACAAAATTAAATTCGATATAACAAAATTAAATTAATTTCGTTATCTAAATCAGAAACGATATGTAAGTACTTTGTTAAGATGATTTTGGAACTGTTACTTTTTTGTTTTACCTACCAGCAACGGTAAATGTGACCGAAACGAGAGGTTTTGGTTTTACGTCCCAATTTTCTATTTAATTTTTTATATTTAATGGCTAAAAACCTAAAAACTATTGCAGTAACTTTTCATCAAAATTAACTGTAAAATGTTACTAGCAGTGCCAGCTACATACGAGTATGCTCTAGTTTATTGACTCCGTGTAGACGCCATGTGTTTCTGAACAGTTTATTTCCCTCGAGCGCGGGCAAGTTCAGGGAAATCCTACTTTTTTTTACTGATCTCGAAAAATAGGTCAAGACGAACCGTACGAACGACAGGCGTCAAAAATAAAAACGTTGGTTATCAATCAGTTTACTAAAACTAACATTTTGTATTTTTAGTGATCCCTGCTTCAAAACGAGAAACGGAGCCCTTATAGGATCATTTTGTTGTCCGTCGGTTCGTCTGTCAGTCAAGATACTTTATTTGGGAAAAGCGTGGAGGGATGGGAGCGAGGCATCGAGTTAAATTTAAAACTGTAACAGGTCTACTTTCCTTGAAATTGTAAAATAATCATATTTCTAAATTAACTCAATAATTTATGCCGTCTATGACTAACGCTAGTAGCATTTTTTCGAGCGGTTCCGTGCTTCGCAAGGTACGTTAAGCTGTTAATGCCAGCTACCGTCGATAGATGGCAGTCGTTAAGCCAAGTCAGCATCAGAAGTTTACTTCTGATGCAGACTTGGCATAACGACTGAAAACTTCAGATAGTAAGACCAGCCACTAGTCTTGCAAGCCGCCACCAATCCGGACTAGGGGCCCGTGGTGGAGTATGGCCTACGTCAGGGAAGTGACCTGTGCCCCTCGGTGGGGACATAATGGGTTGATGATGATGCCGCAAAGAAACGTATACAGGGTGTCTCATTCAAATCGGTCAGTATGGGAAAGTCTGAAACTATAAGACATACGAAGATCTGTTCTGAGGAACCATGTCATCGATTTTGATAACAAGAAAAACTGCACTCATACATTTTAAAAAACATCTGTACTCTTTTCGGGAATCGAACCCGGTTATTTTGAAAAAAAAAATCTACACTCTTTCTATTTAGATATCGATTGCGTAGGTCTTAAGCAGTAAATGTCTGCATGAAACATGATGTCTAAAATGAATAAAATGCATTGTTTTCACATACTTTAATTTATTTTAGTAGGTGCTTGAAGTGACCACCGACTTTTAATACAATATTCAACACGTTTAGGTAACGATCTTACGATTGCATTTTATATGAAAACAATGCATTTTATTAATTTTAGACATCATGTTTCATACAGAAATTTACTGCTTAAGACCTACACAATCGATATCTAAATAGACATAGTCTAGGTTTTTTTTTTCAAAACAACCGGGTTCGATTCCCGAACGGAGTATGAATGCAGTTTTTCTAATTATTAAAATCGATGACATGGTTCCTCAGAACAGATCTTCGTATGTCTTATAGTTTCAGACTTTCCCATACTGACCGATTTGAATGAGACACCCTGTATATCGCCACCAATGGAATCCAAATTCATAAGGTACTTCCCGTCGACTAGTAATGTCTTTCGAAATTTGACAAGTAATATCATCTTATACTACAAATGCAGGAAAAATGTCTAAAAAATACACAATTATATATTTTCGAAATTCGGGAAATACTTAGAAAAAATAGCGAGACTCGATTGCTAAACTATTTATAATATGTAAATACCTATCTACAATTTTGTACGGAACCCTCGGTGCGCGAGTCCGACTCTCACTTGGCCGGTTTTTTCTGGCTTTCCGAGTTTGAAGTTTTCCTTTTTAGTACAACCCGATATTAAACACACTTGTCTTGCCATTTGCATATTTTGTCATATTGCTTGCTCATCAATGAATGTTAAAGAAACGGATATTAGGTACTAGAGGTTAATGCACTCGGCATGTATGCTTTCTACAATTAGCTATTTAAATACTTATCTAGACGTAGAAATCAACTGGTAAACATTGCCTGTATTCAACCAATACATTTGCATCCTAATCTGTACTACACCTACTAATAAGGCCGATACTAATTGGAGTTTGTAATTAGGTTAGTTTAACGGACGTGGGCCAATTTGAGATGAAGCCAGATACATTATATCTTCTAGAAATCCAATCAAAATTACGGCTGACCTGAATTTGTAGATTCTACCTAACCTATAGTTGACACATCTGGCAGTGGATGTATTAGTTTATGAACACCATTTTGGATCTGCTCTAAATTATTTTCCATTAAATTTTGTGTGTGTGCTAGCTTTTATGCCGAATAAATTTATATATAGCGAATATGACGCGCTAAGCTTCTTTGTATCTGTAGGTAATTATTGTCAACTTATTAATCATAACTCCGTCAGTAACCAGTCCGGTCAGTAAAGATCTGGCGGTAATGTGATATAATACCTTAGAAATAATGCGATAAGAAGCTCAAAGTTACTTTCGTAAGATTATCATGAATGTAAAACATTGCACTCTTGCTTAGTCCCAAGTCTCATCTACGGTTCAAACTACTCTGGTTACTACTTAGATGACAACATGAGAAACTATAACTTGAGCTCTCAGTGATTGCCGTGTGGCAGTGTCATTCATACGAGGTGGATAAGATTAAACGTATGGCGATTAAAAGGCCAAGTACAATGACCTCTTATCACTAACGAGTATGGTTGGCGACAATAAAAAGCATGTAGCCGGGTATATATTGCTCGATACTCGTTCTTCTATCCGTGTGCTAAGAGATATATTTGCATGGGTATTTTCCAGCATCTGAGTTTTTGCTACTGGTGGGTGTCCAACATATGATTTACGTTCTTTATGAGTTGGCTACTTTCCTTTACAATTGTTAACGGCTTAATATAATTTATTCAAATAACTAACATAAACTTACAAGGAGAGTTCTTAAGTTTCAGGACGTCATATTTCAAAAATATCATTGAGTCTTTGTGAAGTTATAGTACCAATACCACACTCTAACTATGATGGAAAACATTGTAAAGATACCTAGGAGTTTTTTTGGTTCTGCACGTAATAACTTGTTGTTTCTGTGGGCTGCCATATATGCTAATATAGGCCAAGTAAATTTAATTGAAAAAAAGCGTTTTGCGGAATCAATTTCCAGAAAGCTGGATATCATTTTAATACCTTCATTTAGTCTTAAATGCGTGATATTTTTGAAATGTGACGTCCAAAAACTTAAGAACTCTCCTTGTAAGTTGATGTTTGTTATTTGAATAAATTTTATTAAGCCGTTAATTTCGCAGTTTTTTGGCCACCAAAAGTTAAGCTCACCTCCTGAAACCGTGCAAACTCAGATTACACGCATTTAGGACAAAATGAAGGTAATATGAATGAAGGTAATATAATAAGGAAGAAATGATATCCAGCTTTCTGGAAATTAATTCCTGGAATTTTTGTAATTTGATTAACCAACTACATGATGTACGGTTTTTCGGCATTCCTTATCTACAATGGCCTCATAGCGCATTTACATGCGTGCCTCCTTTATTAGTTTTTGAGAGTTATTAATCGAACAGAAAAAAAATACGGTTGTGATCAGCGATAAAATGATTTTAATCAACAATAAAAGTAGTTTGAGTAGAAATTAGTGGTTGGCAGAAAATACTAAATGGAATGCCAAAAATACTTGTTTGGATTGAAAGCAGATAATGTCTATTTAGCGTCTAAATTGAACGTCAATGTTGCAGATAGTAGCAGTTTAGTTTTTTGTTCCATAGTTTACAAGACGTTAAAGAGAAATTGTAACTTGGTTTTATTTTAAGCAGTAAACATTCTGAATACTTCTGCATTCAAGCTAGCAGTAGTGCCTGATGTGCCAGTGCTTTACATCCCAAGCTATACTTTAATCCATAAAAAATAGCTTAAGCTTTCTTATAAAGGTAATCTTTTCGCTGCTTTATTACTGCGCCATGTACGATTAGAGCACGTAAATTCACTTAAACGTTTTATTACGCGTACTTCCCCGCTCACTCCAGTGGGGCCAGCAGTGGAAGTGATGTAAACGCGTCGAAGAGGTTAGACAATAGCTCGTGGGTAGCGTCGAGTCGAGGCCAAGAGCAGTCAAGTTCATGAACGACGTTCAAAGACCTTTATCAGTATCATTACCATTCAATGCGTTATCCGCTCGAACATTTGGTTTCGCCATCCTGTATTACGTATAAAATGACACAGTTTGCATACGGTTGACATTAAAGTCACGGTAATCTCGGAATAATATCCAAATATATCTTTTATGCTAACTTTGTAAACGGCACCTCAATCTCTCAGGACCTTAGAAAACGCGTACAAAGCCTATCTATATGTTATGTATAACCAGTCATTTTAGCGTCGTCTGACAGATTATCTTGTCTTAAACCGTCTACTACAGCTACTTTGTGATGGTTTTATAATAGTGGAAGACAAAATTGACGTTTTTACAGAAGCGTTTTTACAAAAACGCGCATAAATAGCAAGTTGTTACATTCGAATGTATTTATTGCGTCATGTGACGACCTCTGTGGCGTAGCGGTAGCGCGTCTGCCTACCATGCAAGAGGTCCCGGGTTCAAATCCCGGCTGGAAACAAAAAAAAAGTCCAGGTCTTGGATGTTTACATGTTTGCGATGTCGTTGTTTCTGGTTCCCACGATACAGGGTATCCTAGTGTGGGGCCAGAAGCAATGTATGTGCCAGTATGTAAAATGTAATGTTATGTTATGTGAACAAGTGTTACATTGCTTGCAAGTTTTGAAATAACATAAAAAACGTGCGTAATAGCTCTTTTAACAATTTAGCTAATTTATATATTTACAAAATTAATTGTTACCAACTTAGTAACAAAAAATCACGCGCGTATTCCGGGGCGGTCGGAAGAATTCAGGGTTTGCCACTTGCATGGATTGTTAACAAATCCTTTAAAAAGTCGTAACCGCGATAGATTATATTTATATATTAAATGGGTTTAATCGCGATTATTAATTAGGTGAAACGTTATTGCATTATTTCCCGCAGTTTCGGGAACATAATCTAATAAATACAATTATTTATTGGATTAGACCTGTTTAATATATAACTATGTATGAGCATCGCGATTCATTAAGAAATACTCAATAGATTTTATTACAATCTAGTTAGTTTGCAATTCTTACAAAAAAAGCTCGCACCCGACGCAAGCCCGAAAAAATATTTTTAAAAACTGTTTTATGTTGCAAAAAACCTGCAAATTCGGAATATAAGCATTGGCCAGCCTTCGTGTGTAAGTATATAATCTACGTAGATGTGGTATAACTGCACATGCTGGCAAATAACTCGAGCAATGCGCAGTAGCATTTTTTTTGAACTCTGACTGACCGAAGTTTGTATGGCCATAGTTTCAACTACGCGACTGATAAGTCGGTTTTTGTATCACTCTCTGCGCAGCGTTAAGCACAAGATGTTCGCCGGCATCTGTATATTTCCAATTATACCCCATCCATTGTTCCATTAGTTTAGTTCGTTGTGGGACACATTAGTGGCTTTACAAACAACCTATATACATCTTACCGAGAAGTGTTCTTAACATGGTACTATACGTGTGTCCGCGACTTCGTTCGCGTGAGATTCGGATAAACCTATCAAATATTGTATGGAATCAGGCGTTACTTTGCGGAAATCCATAATAGCATTAAAATGTGAAAATGAGTTAATGCACAAGTGTCGTTGGTGGAGTGTTCGTGTCTTGCTTCTGCTTGAAAAAGTAGGAGGGAGGGCGGTGCATTATCTAACCGCATGGTGCTTGTGGGATTTTTGGCGGAATTTAGCAAAGTCATTTTCACATTTTAATGTGTCATGTTGTACGTCGTTTCTACCACTCTCTAGTTATATGTCAAAGCTCACTTGCTAGCAAAAGGTCTATACCTAACTTACTCAAATACTGACCAGCTAACTGTTATGCAAAGATCTGGATTTGTGTTACTACGGCTATTTGTAGATACTACAGTCTCTACTTGCATGTAGCTGCTGAACAAAGTGGTTGTAAGTCGATATATAACTTAAGACTAAATTACGCGATCGGCGTTTGCTGAAAGGGTTTCTGATAGGAATGTTGTTAGTTGTTCAAGTTAGCTAATGGATAGATACTCGTTGACTCTCGAAGATAGAAAGGAGGTAAAAATTCTAAACTTTTTTGTCCTAAACTAAACACTGTGTCTCATGTTATAAGAGCGTTTGTTGTGGAGTCTACTGTATTGACTGCACTCGGCGACTTTGTTTATTGAGCGCCCTTTTTCTTGTGTGCCTGTGGCGTTTGAAAACCATCATGGTATAGGGCTATGTGCTGCCCTGAAAATTAGTTTGGCTGATATCATTTCTAGATACTTATGTACCACATCTATATCAACCCTTGTATGTCCCCACTGCTGGGGCACGGGTCTCTTCCTGCATTGCTGGAAGGTTAGGCTATACTCCTCCACGGGGGCCAAGTCCGGGTTGGTGCAGGATTGTAAGTCAGTGGCGGGTCTTACTGTCAGAAGTTATCAAGCCGCCCATAAGGCCTCTGACATGGCTTAACGACTGCCATTACATGACAGCCGGCACCAACGGCTTAGCGTGCCTTTCAAGGCAAGGTCGCGCTCGGATAAAATGCCACTAGCGGTAGTCACGGGACGGTCACCCTTCCCGCACCTGACCGCGCCTGTTGTTGCTTAACGCAAGTGATTGATTCCAATCACTCGGTTCGACTAGGCCACGAGCGCTTCAAACGCTTATAGTATACCATATACCAAGAACTTATTACCCAGTCACCGACTTCCAGTCAACAAATTTTTCATGAATTTTGGCGCATAACTACAGGGTATTGTAAAACCATCAACCGACCAGAAAGCTACGCTTGCTGAACACCAAAATAAACTACGTTATCCGTAATACTTTGTTGGGATATAGTATATCCCGTATTTAGTATTATATATTTTTTTGGTTTATTAAAATATAAAAAATGTAAGAAAACAAAAGATGCATAATTTTGAGCGTTCATATTATATGGAGCATAAATTTAAAATAGCTCTACATTTGTTTTAGATAACAATGTTTTCCAGGGCATTGTGCGTTTAATGTATTAAGAAACTTGAAATATTTATTTAATTACCTTAATGTTCCAAATATTCTGAACACGGGTATGAAATGAAATCTCCTAAGCCTAAATTTTCTGAGCATGGTTTCGTAATAAAATAAATAAATAATTAAAAAATAATAAAGCAGAGAATACGTCGGTTTCGGGAAGAGAAGGTAGCAGCCCTCTCTACGTATTAGGTCCTATTATTTAAACGTACAGTTGGTTCCTTACTCTATTTCCCTAAACGTTTATGTCTTAAATTTATTTTTTCCTGCAGGGCCATTTCCTTTTTGTTGAATGCCTATACATAACCCGAAAAAATTTCAGCGTAAGTGGTGAAAGTGGCGGCGCTTTGGGTTACAACGACAAACAATTTATAATTTTTATTCCATTGGCGAAGCGCTCGTGGCCTAGTCAAACCGAGTGATTGGAATCAATCACTTGCGTTAAGCAACAACAGACGCGATCAGGTGCGGGATGGGTGACCGTCCCGTGACTACCGCCAGTGGCATTTTCTCCGAGCGCTTCCGTGCTTCGCAAGGCACGCTAAGCCGTTGGTGCCGGCTGTCATGTAATGGCAGTCGTCAATCTATGTCAGAGGCCTTATGGGCGGCTTGATAACTTCTGACAGTAAGACCCGCCACTGTCTTACAATCCTCCACCAACCCGGACTTGGCCCCCGTAGTGGAGTATGGCCTAACCTTCCGGCGATGCAGGAAGAGACCCGTGCCCCAGCAGTGGGGACATACAGGGTTTGATATCGATCGATTCCGCGGCGCTAGTTAACATCCCAAAGCACCCCAAATCATTGGAATCGACACTTCATCTGCCACGGAATATGCTAGCGATCGACTCGTCAAAAACACGATCGACTGTTTATGCCGGGTGATGTGCGGCTGGCCTTCAGAGAGGCCGAGGATGGCCGGGTTCACGGCGAGGGCCGCGCCGTACTGCTCCAGTACATTTAGCTGCTTGACGTAACAGCTTTTAGCGCGCTCCGTTGTATTGGCGACCTGTATTGTGGATTCGACACTCGACTATGACCTGCGTCGCTGTCTGGCTGTAGGTAATGGGGCCATGCTGGCCGCGCCTAGCGCTTTGTAAGGAAATATAAAAGAAACCGGCCAAGTTCGAGTCGGACTCGCGCACGAAGGGTTCCGTAACGTTATCTATAATTGAATTGGAGCGTCTACATGTTGCCGTTATTAATATCGAACAAAAAACGACAAATAATGACGTTTGTTGCACGCTTAATTGATTTATTTTAATTATCACATCACACTAATATTATAAAGGCAAAAGTTTGTGAGTGTGTATGTTTGTTACTTCATCGTGACTAAACGACTGGAACGATTTAAATGAAAACTGGTATGGACTTAGCAAACACCCTAGATTAACAGATATGCTACGTTTTACTGCGGGAAAAGAAAATATCTTATTCCTATGAGAAAATCCATAAACCGCGGGTAACAGCGCGGGGCAAAGCTAGTTCAATATGTTCTGTTAAATGTTGCCATTATCGAGCAGAAAACGGCAAAAAATCAAGTTCGTTGCATGTGAGCTTCACCTAAATATCTAAATATTCGAGAAAAACGATGGAGATGCATGATGTTTCCTGTCTTGTTTAAATTGTTGTATATTGATTTTCATTTGTTTAAATTGTGATGTGTAACTGTATAAAGTATAATCATATACGTTAAGTCTTATAGCGCATTAGTTTAGACTGTAATGCGGTAAGATTTTGTATGACATAAAAATAAAAAATAAAATAGTTTATTTTAGTCTGTTTTTAGTTATAGCGGCAACAAAAATACATCATCGGTGAAAATTTCAACTGTCTAACTAACACGGTACATGAGATACATCCTGGTGACAGACACACAGACGGACAATGTAGTCTTATTAATAGGGGACGCTTACCCTTTGTACAGGTAACCCAAAAAGAAAAAAAACGTACAGCAAGAAAAAATGCATTGTTGATTAAACCAGTGCACATCATAACCGTTTCTATTAACTGTTACATAATTAATAAATTATTTCAATTTTGGATTTGCTTCCGATATTTGTACTCCTATTCTGATTATTTACCGATGTCTACCAAAAGAACTATCGGCAATCTGTGATATCTGTCTGGAGTTCTGAACAGTCTCCCTACTTTGAGAAGTACAAAATATTTAGCTCACTCTAGCGTAGTAAGTGTTGTAAATTTAATTTGAATGATGTTTCCAGGCGCCTTATAAAGAGGCTAGTGGCAGGTCAAGAAGACGAGACCCATTAACGGCCTTAGTTCGAGGCCTAAATACAAACAGTGTAGTGCGAAAATTAACAAAACGACAATTTAATTGATATAAACTGCGCGTAGGAGAACCGCGAGGCCAAATATGCCTCTTCGTAACTATTCAACTATTACCTTAACATTTGACCATATAATGGACATCAGCATCAATTAGTAATTTAAGTGCTTGGTAGCTACATGATACAGGATTATAAAATAAGCATTTTTATATAAGCGGAATTTTTATGGCAACTTCTCCATGACCCATCTTCAACTTCTTCGACCCATGACCTAACTTCGCGAGGTCACCCAATCCTTAGAGGATTCCGGAATGTTCGCCGCAAAATGCTAAAACAGTAAAATTATCACAAAAGCAAAAGCAGTTCGTTAACCCACAAAATATGTCTGCCGAGGAAACTAACACTGCTTTACGTATCTGTGTAAAAAACTGTAGACAAAAAAGGCTTCTTCAAATCATTTGTATTCATATAAAACCGATATCTTTATCGTTTAGTGGTACACCGAAGATTTTACAACTAACACATGCTAATTTTATAATCAAACAACGTGACAAAAAATGTTTCATTGATATTGCCTGTCAATTTTTCTTATGCGGTGTCTGTAGAACCGTTGTTGTCTAATAATTTGACGAGACTTGTCTGACACGATAGGCGTTCGTGTTAATTTGCAATGACTAAGTTTGGAATAAAAAAGTAATGAATACCTATTGTAGATTCAACCAGTGTGTTATTGTTTTCTTATAAAAGCAACTTAATATACATCTGTTATCGCTCATTGTGAGGTGCAGATTGCCTCTTATGGGTGCAAAAAGTTCTTCTCTAATGTATTAAGTATTCACCCATATCTACAATAGGTAAATGTGAAATTGTGCCAAACGCCAAGTACTATGTATTTACTCAGCTGATCAGCTACGTTACTGTTTGAATTACACTACCTAATTTTCAATAATTAATGCAAACTGCTTTTTGAATAACTACTTCCTTACGTTACTGCGAAGACTATCCCTAAAATGGTGAACGCTTATAATTCGCCGGCGATAATATTCATAAATTGGCAGTTTGTCAAATGTAACTCGTGGAACGTGTCGTAAAAATTAACTTTACCACGTTTTCTACACAATAAATTAGCAAAATTATTCGGACGTTGTCATGGTACCTTGTTAAAATTAGAAATAGTGATGTATGAATACTTACGTGCATTAGCTAGTCCATTTTCCGGTCGCACACGACATAGGGAGGCGTGACTTTTCGCCGGTTAAAAAGTGAAAATCGCGGAGCTCCCGCGGATATACTACACTAAGCGGCGAGCCGGCGAAAACGTGCTACGGTCGACACGTTCGTGCCAACTAAATATAAACACGTGTTTGGGTGAAATACGATTCTTGATTGCTTAGGTTTTTTAAAAGTTCGATTTTATTTTGCACAGGCTGTTCAGGGGGCGTATTGTTGGAGGCCGGGTGCTAGCGGGTGGCGTGGCATCGGGGCCGGCGAGAGGAGTGCGCGACGCGACGACTTGCGGGCCACTGGCCATCGAGCGCGGCGCGCGCGCCTCCCGTCTACGACTCTTCCAATTTTAACATGTCGAACGCTAAGTGCGTGCGTACGCTTTTCCGAGATCGAGTCGTTCTCGGGCGCGGCTTCGCCTCTGTTCGCTTTTTGTGCAGCCTAATGGAACCGCCGCTTGTTGATATTCCCACTTTTTGATCAGCACTATCAACACAACGCATGCCAATCATCTAACTCGAATTAAGGCCGTTGAACTGCTCAATAATAACTTGGGAAAATGACTGTTTGGACTATTAATAAACCGGTAACCTTTTACACTACCCACGCAGATGCAAATGTTGCTGTATTTTCAGGCGTTGCTATGGGCGTTTCAGGACCTTGCGGAACTAATGCTGCTGCTCTATTGTTATACAGACTATCATCATCATTATATTTAAGAGTGGTAGGTACTCTAGTTGCATGTGCTCCTGTTACAAGCCTGCAACTCCAAACCTGATGCGTCACTATATCAATCTTCTCTTTTATTTGTACCTGAAATAAAGATTACAAAAATACTGAACCTTTGAAGGAAGCCAACACGGTTGGACATACTTCGGTTGGATTACTATAGTTTATTTTCAAAAACGGTCCATCGAAAGCGCACCGTAACTAAATACAAGAGACCAAGGACCGAGACGACAGTGTTGGTTCCATTTAGGAGTCGGCAGACAATGATGTCACTAGCGCCAGCAGCTGATTTATCGGCGGCAAGCCGTGGCACCCGACCACGCCACAGATCCATCTATTTCAAAAGATAGGACGTTGAGATACTACTTTAATTAGACGTCGAACTACACGGTGACAAGTCACCACAAAAAGGAACAACAGACAGGACTTCGCTTTTGATTGATAAGCTTGATAGACGCGTTGTTCTATCTTGTCTTCATGAAGCTCCATAGTTACAGTGGCAATTTGGCTTGATACATAATTTAGCGTCACGTGCAAAAAAATGAACAGAGAAATTACGTAAAAGTGCAAGATAACAAATTGTCAACAATATTATAATCGTGTTTTGTTTGTCTTATGACCCGACTTTGACAAAACATCACTTTTACTGATGTTTAGGCATATTGTTATTATGACCTGCACTTTAAAGGCGATATATAAATGTAACTAACTATACGATTACTATCATAATACGTCAAAACGCTGACAGCAGTATGTCTAAGAGTCAGGTTCTATAAATAATAATATATATTCATAGACATATTACACAGATCTCGTTAGCCCCATACTAAGTACAACTAAATGTCTTATGTTTCAGGTGCTAACTGGACGATGGGTTTAATACAATAAATTCATAGATATCATCCAAGACCCGAGACAAACTAGAAAAGTTCGTTTCCTAGTTCGACCAGGCCGGGGATCGAACCCAAGACCCTCGGTTCAACAGTCAGCGTGCGAAACCGCTGTGATAGCGAGGCCGTCACTCTATTCTCTCTTCTGAGATATAATTTATGCAGAGTTCTTACACTTATCCTACTTGCAGAAGTAATCGACCCTACTCGGCCAATAATCCATGCATCATTAACTCCAGTTCCAGGAAGTGTGTCTGGGTGCTAATCCTCGCCAACACGCGAACAAAATAACCAGATTCAGAAGCTCCGATATTCGCTTTCTATGTTCTTGTTAGAAGGTAAATGAACTCTTTAGCCTTCTTTGCTTGCTTGCATCTCAAAACATCTCTATCCTTCCTTCCATTACGAGTATTTGCTATAGTAGAAGATCCACGCCATTTACGTCTGCAAAGTAACGTAAAAAGGTTTTTTTTTCCATTAGCGCTCCCGTACTAGAACATGCAAACCGATTTTAAGACCAACAAGTCTGCGGAAACCTCCTTTTTCTTTCTTAATTATTGTAACAACACAACACTTAAAGCAAAATTATTTAATAATTATTAAAAGCAACCCAATAAATACAATTACACACAAAATAAAATAAATTAAACGGAAACATGAAAGTAGAGTCTAATTTTAGGCGTGTATCAACTGGTAACTTGCATCAAACTTAGATTGGAGTCACATGGTTTTTAAACCATAGAAAACGTATAAGAACAAAAATACTATAAAAATCTCCTACATTTTTTGAGCAAGTTCATCATTGCCACAAAATGCAGCTGAGTGCACGCGGTAACTACGCGGTAAAAGCTGGCTAAAAGCGCGGTAGAGGCTGGGAAGTATTTCTGTTGTTTCGTTGTGCGGTTGTGTGTGGTCCAATAAAGCCGTCAACTGGACCCGTCAGCTGTCGCCTCCGATCGAGACCGTATCGGTACATCGATCTGTCAGCAGCGGACGCGAAGGCTTAGCGTTGCCCGAAATCGTGATCACGCCATGGAACCTCCGCCATACTAAATTGTAACAAATGAAATGAGTGTACAGTCCGCAGCATATATTTGCTCCAGAAAAAAAAATCTTCCGAAATCTGAAAGGAAAATCGTTAATTTCAAAAAAAAGTTGGTACGTACAGCTACTGTCTTGTAGCATTTACAAATTATGTTTATTAGATTTGTTTAATTTTAGATTTTACAAAAATAGAACATAAAAATCAGTGCAGCCGTTTCGAAGGAGTTCGATTATGACACGACATTTGTATATTACATATACGTGTAAATAATAATTACATATAAGCGGGAATGTTTGTAATCCGTCGTTGTTTACAATTCCTAGACAATGTGTATAATACGTAAATTCGTCAGGGAATGTGTGAAATAAATTATATTAAAAACATATCCTAGGAAATATATTACATTCATTCAGTATTATATTCAAGACTAGGGGGCGAGCCCCCTGCGCGCTTACGCGCGCCAACCCCCAGCCGCTCCGAGCTGCGCTCTCCGCGGCGCTCGGCCTAGGGCCTCGCTAGACACTTATTGTAGTGAATTGTTGCATGGGAACATGTATGGTCTCGGCCTTCGGCCTCGGCCTGGACGGAGCTCGGCCTTCGGCCTCGCCGCGGCGGGGTTCCTCGTGCCCGCTCCGCGGAGCTCGGCCTCCGGCCTCGCAAGTTTGTCTCTTTTTGCTCTTGCGCTGGTACTTGTGCGCCGTAAACTGAACGGTCTCGGCCTTCGGCCTCGGCCTGGACGGAGCTCGGCCTTCGGCCTCGCCGCAGCGGGGTTCCTCGTGCCCGCTCCGCGGAGCTCGGCCTCCGGCCTCGCGAGTTTGTCTCTTTTTGCTCTTGCGCTGGTACTTGTGCGCCGTGACCTGAACGGTCTCGGCCTTCGGCCTCGGCCTGGACGGAGCTCGGCCTTCGGCCTCGCCGCGGCGGGGTTTCTCGTGCCCGCTCCGTGGAGCTCGGCCTGCGGCCTCGCAAGTTTGTCCCTTTTTGCTCTTGCGCTGGTACTTGTGCGCCGCAATTTGAATGGTCTCGGCCTTCGGCCTCGGCCTAAATGGAGCTCGGCCTTCGGCCTCGCCGCGGCAGAACTTTTTATGCCCTCTTCGCGAAGCTCGGCCTCCGGCCTCGCAAGTTTGTCTCATTTCTCTATTGAAAAGACAATTTTAGTACTAAATCTCCATACAAAAATTTGTCATTTTCAATCATCAATATCTCGGCCGCCATCTTGAAATTCCAAGATGTCGGATTTTTCTCATATACCTGGGTTCTTTGGCAACGCGATGCCGTTTACGGCATATCTCCAGCATATGCCCAGTTGGCTGCCGACTTTTTTGCGCAAAGGTCGATTTTTCGGTCGGCTATATCTGCGCCGCCATTTTGAATTTCGAACAACCAAAATTTTTTTTTTCAATCGGATCACTATATCACCATTGTATTAAAATTTCATCCAAATCGGCCGGTAAACTACAGAGTTAGCACCTTCGCGTAGTGGAACGCGTTCGAAATTCAAAAATCGGCTTCATAGGATGGCTGTAATTCATACATTTCCTACAACTTTCTCATACATCATTTTCGTCAAAATCTTACCGTTTCCGAGAAAACGTATGGATGTTAGATCAGTCAGTGAGTATATCGGATTGTAGCTTTATATATATATAACTAGGGGGCGAGCCCCCTGCGCGCTTACGCGCGCCAACCCCCAGCCGCTCCGAGCTACGCTCTCCGCGGCGCTCGGCCTAGGGCCTCGCTAGACACTTATTGTAGTGAATTGTTGCATGGGAACATGTATGGTCTCGGCCTTCGGCCTCGGCCTGGACGGAGCTCGGCCTTCGGCCTCGCCGCGGCGGGGTTCCTCGTGCCCGCTCCGCGGAGCTCGGCCTCCGGCCTCGCAAGTTTGTCTATTTTTGCACTTGCGCTGGTACTTGTGCGCCGTAAACTGAACGGTCTCGGCCTTCGGCCTCGGCCTGGACGGAGCTCGGCCTTCGGCCTCGCCGCGGCGGGGTTCCTCGTGCCCGCTCCGCGGATCTTGGCCTCCGGCCTCGCGAGTTTCTCTCTTTTTTCTCTTGCGCTGGTACTTGTGCGCCGTAACCTGAACGGTCTCGGCCTTCGGCCTCGGCCTAGACGGAACTCGGCCTTCGGCCTCGCCGCGGCGGGGTTCTCGTGCCCGCTCCGCGGAGCTCGGCCTGCGGCCTCGCAAGTTTGTCCCTTTTTGCTCTTGCGCTGGTACTTGTGCGCCGCAATTTGAATGGTCTCGGCCTTCGGCCTCGGCCTAAACGGAGCTCGGCCTTCGGCCTCGCCGCGGCAGAACTTTTTGTGCCCGCTTCGCGAAGCTCGGCCTCCGGCCTCGCAAGTTTGTCTCATTTCTCTATTGAAAAGTCAATTTTAGTACTAAATCTCCATACAAAAATTTGTCATTTTCAATCATCAATATCTCGGCCCCCATCTTGAAATTCCAAGATGTCAGATTTTTCTCATATACCTGGGTCCTTTGGCAACGCGATGCCACTTACGGCATATCTCCAGCATATGCCCAGTTGGCTGCCGACTTTTTTGCGCAAAGGTCGATTTTTCGGTCGGCTATATCTGCGCCGCCATTTTGAATTTCGAACAACCAAAATTTTTTTTTTCGATCGGATCACTATCTCACCATTCTATCAAAATTTCATCCAAATCGGCTGGTAAACGACACAGTTAGCACCTTCGCGTAGTGGAACGCGTTCGAAATTCAAAAATCGGCTTCATAGGATGGCTGTAATTTATACATTTCCTACAACTTTCTCATACATCATTTTCGTCCAAATCTTACCGTTTCCGAGAAAACGTATGGATGAATAGATCAGTGAGTATACCGGATTGTAGCTTTATATATATATAATATATTCAAGATGTCAATGAGTACGCGGGGATAGCATACAATGACTAAATAAAAAACTGTTTATTTACCAAATGGAAGTTTGAGCTTTAGAAATGAATAGTTGATGTTTTAATCATCCCTTTTTCATTATCTCAACGATAGCCTTAATATAATTTCAGATTCTCAGCTCAACAACGTTTTTCATTTATTCTATTCACAGATAACTCTGATTCTCAGTTTACTCATGTGTTTTATAAATTTTATTCACAAATAGCATTCGTATTATGCATTTTCCAGGGTATATTTGCATTAACAAATCTTATAGATTTTTTTTTAGATTTTTTTAAATTTATACACCATTCGTAAGTTTCATATATTTCCGGTAAAATAAGCATTAAGTAGGTACATATTAATTATTATAAACTTAAACATTTACTCGTGATCGACACAACTGTTTTAGCGTGTGTCGTATCGCTATGCAATCAGTCTCAGTATTACGTGTTTTATATTATGTTCTCTTTTTTAAGGGTCCGGACGTTAGGACGGACAAAAAAGTGACCTTATAAGGGTTCCATTTTTTATTGTGTTGCTAAACCCTCATATCTGCTTATTAGAAGCATCGATACACGATTTGTCTTTTGACGTAAGTGTCCTCGACGGCACGTCGACATTTACCAGCACATATTTGCACTCTAAGAACTTGCGTTGACGTCGGACGACTTGCAACAAAAATGTTAAGGTTGACCTGCTGTCGGCTATACGTTCTAACTAACGCAGCGGGGTAGAGTGTAGATTTGTAAAGATTTGTAATAGTCTACAGCAGACTCTACATCAGTAGTGTCAGCAGTAGATTATAGTAAATTGTTTTGAGATTTTTGACTTTGGTAAACCACCGCGCCCAGTGATCCCAAGAAGCATCGCTTAGTACTATAAAGGACTAGCTGTGCCCACGACTTCGTTCGCGTTGGGTTAGAACCTGAAGAGTCCTTACCCCTTAATGCAAGTCATGGTCTGTCTATGTTTATTAAACATATTATATGTTTAATAAACATTTTTAAATGTTTATTATAAAATTTCATCCCTCGAGACCTTAATGCGGTTTTTAAATTCACTATTTAATTATTCTACCTTACACGCCGCCATCTCTCATCGGCGCAGCTTGTCGTCTGCTCAAATACATTTCGTATGTAGACTTTTAGTCCGGATATACTTACGGTTGTTGTTATATCAGAAGAGTCCGACCAGGCAGTGATTTGTTATTCGGATCTGTTTGAGGATCATTGCCAAACGTAGCGTCATGGTTCAATTCATATTGCGTTGGCCATACATTTTTATAATGCATTTAACTAAAAAAAATAACAGTCATAATAATATATTATGAGAAAGTGCATAGCAGCTCTGTTCTCTTCACGCTTGTGACTCGCTTGTCTCGTTTTGTCGACCGGTGCTAATTAGGAAGTGCGTATCCTACCTGTCAACCACGGCACGGCACAAGCTGCGCCTAGCGAGGGAGTCGGCCCTGACCATATTTATCTCCTAAATATATTTCTAGATTAGATTAGAACTCTTTATAGTACACACCATAAAACAAAATACATAAAAAGGCTTACATATCTAACTATTACCGTATCCAGACAACCTTGGGATGGATAGAACTGAAAGACGAAGAGGTAGGTAGGTAGGTAGACATGAAGTTTCTTTTTTAAATAATGAGACATACATACATAACCTGACGCCTGTATCCCAGAGGGGTAGGCAGAGACCAGGGACTGCCACTTACACGATCCCGACAGATCACCTTCGCTTCATCAACGTTCATAAGTCGTTGCATGCACGCACGCCGGTTCCGGGTACTTTTTATATATATAAAAACTTACTTATATGTATATATATATATATATATATATATATATATATATATATATATATATATATATATATATATATATATATATATATATATATATAAATGGGAAAAAATATCATATTTTTTATTGAGGCTTTACCA
Source organism: Yponomeuta sedellus (assembly GCA_934045075.1). NCBI lineage: Eukaryota > Metazoa > Arthropoda > Insecta > Lepidoptera > Yponomeutidae > Yponomeuta > Yponomeuta sedellus. The sequence continues at coordinate 15,004,989 of OW203734.1, forward strand.
GTGTAACGCCTCAATAAAAAATATGACATTTTTTGTTGTAACAGTGTTACATATTTGGAGGACTTAGCATAAAGGTGGGAAAAAGTAATTAATTTTACAAAAAGAAAATTGAACTGAATTTGAAAAAAAGTTTTATAACCAGCAGTATTTTTAATTTTACGTATTAAGTTCACTCTTCCGGTCATCTAATACTGGTTTCTTGTTGTAACAGATACAATTTACCAGCTTAAAACGACATTTATTGTAATTTTCTTACTCCTATAAAACATCACGCTAACATCTATAGGGGGTACGCTAACATCTATAGGGGTACCCTATAGATGTTAGCGTGATGTTTTATAGCATAAATGTTATTCGGTAGTATAGGTTAAAGTCTTGGTAATTATCACTCGATTTCATTCTGCGGTTTTCCCATGCTGCGCGTTCGAACAGACAGATAGTCAGAAGGACCGACAGACATAAGCGAGCGATTTTTTCTTTCATATTCTGTGTCCCTTTTTTAGCATAGCCTGCTAGTTTGTAAGAATATTCAATGTACAGAATTCACTTGTCTACAGATTTGTTATATGTATAGATATTTATGTTCCCTTTGTAATTCTGACAAGGTACTAATGGGAGTACATGAGTGATGTTGACAAGTACCTTTTCGCTAGTAGCTGCGGTCTCAATGGGTCGACATGGCGTGCTGTCATAACATCGTCATTCAACAGCGACCATGGGCCACTTCAAACAAAGCCCAACAATACAACTCTAAGAATATCCAACGCTTTCCTGTCTGTTTACGTGAGGTTATCCAAAATTTACCAAAGAGGATGCAATGTAGAGTTTGACTAGAACTGACTGACTGTTGAATTTTCTCAAAAGATGACAAGCCAAGTAACAAGAAAAGGGAAAAATATTTGGTATTAATTTTAATTTTTAAAGTAAGTAAGTAAGTAAGTAAGTAAGTAAGTAAGTAAGTAAGTAAGTACAGTAAATAAGAGTATATAATGCAAAAAAGTTGCATGCGACTTCTTTCCCATTATATTGTTTTTTTTAGAAATGAAGTAGTGACTGAGGAAATAAATCTATGTCGATACGACGAGAGAAAATAGAAAAGTTGACTCATAATTTCAGCAACAGATGCAGAAACTAAATAAAAAATACGAATACATAGAGCAACTTTCATTATAATATTTCATTTGTTATAGCGGATATGTCTGCTAGCACATGTCGTTTTAATAATATAAATGAGTTTTCACGTTAATACGTAACCAGTTTACTTTGGATCAAAAGAAAACTTAGGTATTAGTCTTTTTTGTTGTACTATCTGCCACGGCCATAGATTGGACCTCGAATGTAAATGCGTATAAATGTGTGCCAGAGAGTAACGAGTGAAAATTGCGCTATGATAAATCAAATTGAGCCTTTAACGACTTCTAAAAAGTATAACCTACTTAGCTTAGGCGTCTGCCGCGTAGCTAATACAGCCAATCAAGCAGATAAACTATATTATTTACTATCAAAAAGAATCTGTCTTCAATGTGTCTTCGTTGTCAAAGTAAAGTGGTTGAAATATATATGAAGCAAATGGACGTTGGAAGCCACTTCTCGTGATTAGGCTATCGTTATTATTTTCGTTTAAAGTGAGAAAAAGTTTATGAAACCGATCACAATATTATGACTACAAATAGTGGCAATAAACTAGCGGCTCGACCCACAGTCGACTTCAGAAGTCAAGTACTACGTGTAACGAGAGCTGACTGAGATGCAGCTTGGATTCCGCCAACGCTCTCGTCTTAGGAAAAACCACTAATGGCACACTTGAAGGAATAACGGATGAACCCAGAAACATAAAAGTGGTCTTTCCTAACAGTAGATAAGGTCACTTCACTACTGTTATTTCTGTGTACAATAAAGAATAGTGCTTACTTCTGGGTAAACATATTGATAGTACCGTCAGATTTGGCGCAAGTCGACCTTAGCTGCCTGCCGACATGCCTTTTGGCGTGGTTGGATTCGCATTGTCAGATTTGTGTGCTATCATGTGTACGTGCAATTTTCGCAATCTGTCTCCCTAATTCAAAACGTGAACGATTACACTGATCATTCCTCGGCGTGGAGCCAAATTGTTTGATTTATCAGTAAGCCGCGCGCTGAGTCGCCGGCGCCACTTCTACAACAGACATAATAAAGGCGCAACCAACGATGATATTTCTGGCCGACTTTAAAGCAAAAGTCTGTTATAGCACGGCCAACAAAAGAAAGAGATTGAGCAATTGAGAAATGCCTCTCGCTCAAACAATAAAAGGTGCTAAATTTACTAAATGTTACGTATACGTGCTAAAATTACGTTAATTTACTAAATAATTTAACCCTTTCCGAAATGAATTGCATATATATAATATGCATCATGAGGTACGTTTATTTTTTCCGAATTAAGTCAACTACTGCTTAGAAGATCTGACGAGGTTTTAAGTGGTACTTTTTCTACATTTCTTGCCAAGAAAACATTCCAATTCTTAAGCTTTGTTTTAGAAAACGAATATGAAGTTTGAACTGGCAATGTATCCAAAACATCAGACTCTCAAACAAGCGTGGCGCTGCCGCTGGTTTATTATACTTGCGCTCTATGAGACCTTGAAGGTTATGCGTCTGTGTGATGTGTTTGATATTGAATGTAATAAATAACCTAAAAATATTGATTTCCCGTCATTATTTAAGGATAAAGTTGGTTTTCTTGGTATCTAGTGTGCGTAACTTTTCGTGCGGTCGTGCGTTAGTTTCATTCTGTAGGTAATATTATGCGAACGGAAGGAAAATTGTTTAATGGATTAGAAAAATTGACAAATATTTTTATAATTTCTGGTATCCTTATGTAATTAATATACTTTCATTAATTTTAATTAACTTATTTCCCACGTCCTTTGTGCAATTTCAAGACCCTGTAACGGCTTGTTGGGTATGTTTTTGGTAGTGTTGCTTATATGTATCATACCCGACAGATGACTTGAACGTAAATACGATAGCGTGACACGTAAGAGCAAAGTTTTTAGGGTTCCATACCTCAAAAGCGAAAACGGAACTCTTATCCAGCCATCTGCCTGCCAAGACCCTTAGAAGCGGAAACTTGTGGAGATACCGAGTTGAAACTATGACCGTATAATCAGGCCTACAGTCGCTTAAAGTTGTGAAAAAAACCAACTTTTAAGTTAGCGTAAACAAAGTTACGGCCGTTTAAGCCGTAATTCCAGTTGATCTGGAACCAATAAATTTGTCACGTAAAATAAAAAAAAATTGTCCTTAAAGATAGATAGAGATAGAGAACACTTTATTGTACATAAAAATGGAAATTACACAGATATTACTTAACCTAAGAGTACAGACGGCGGTCTGTACTCTTAAAAGTAATATCTGTGTAATTGTAAAATAAAAGTGATCTCTTCCAGACAACCGTTGGATGAGCTGGATTAATACATTAGAGAAGAAAGTAGATGTACAAAAAAACGTAGAAAATGATAATTTCAGAGGTAGCTATATAAATACATGCCTAAATAACTGTTGGAATAAATAAAATTATGAACAGATACATACAAATAATTTATATAAATAAAAATGAGTATTATATTTAAATACATAAATAATTAACAAAATATACACATTCAAAGGACATAAGTAGAATACAACAACAACAACAGAACAATATTACAAAATTAAATAATAGCAGTATCACAGTGTATTAGTCAGATAGAACTCCTTTAAAGTCCGGGAAAAGCTCGAAAAAACTACAAGACTCGATGCCTACACTAATATAGTAATAATAATATGTAAGTTACGAATTTGTACGTAAAATCTAGAACACGTCCATGCGAAGTAAGTCATTTGTAGGGCAATACACCAAAGCCTCGCAATACCTCAGCGCTTGAAATTGCCAATCCGCGGTGAGCACGCGTGGTGATTAATCCCATAGTCTTTCCCTGAAGGACGCTCTGTGCTCTACAGTGGGACGAATGTAGATTGCATTATTGTTCCTTTGAAGAACCCACCAAGTACTTTTCGGGCCACAAGCAGTGTAGATTGGTTTTTTACCTGGTTTACAGAACTAACAACTATAACATTTTCAATGTATTAAATTCTTTTTAATGCACTAACCCGTGCTAAGATCAATTTTAAGAACCTATTTAGAGGCTAAAAATTCCACCAATGCTGGGACTTGAACCCGCGACCTCTAGCTAACCGTGCCAACTGATAGGGGAGATAAGCATAATTTTTTTTTTAGATTTACCCTATTGTTTTGTCAACGTGATCAATATGTATGAAATGAAATGAAAAGGTTTTATTCAAAGTAGCGCAGATACTGCGGCTTAATGAACGTTACAAGTCAAACTAGGTGTCCATTTCAAAATCTGGATCATTTTGGAGAAAAAATGGACAAAAAAACTCCTAACTTAGTCTTTTCAACTTCCTTAATTAACAGAATGTACACAGATTCTACAAAACTCGTGAATTTTACATGCTTGAATTACAGACATCATTGTCATCTAAATAATCTTTAATATTATAGTAGCTCATTTGGCACAAAGTGTACTTTACACATTTTTTGAACCGCGTTTCAGTCAAACTTAATATATATTCAGGGATTTTATTGTAGAAGCGTATACAATGCCCCATGAAGGATGTATTAACCTTTGCCAGCTTAAATCTTGGGATTAAAAAATTATGTTTATTTCTAGTATTTACATTGTGTTGGCTACCTGCAGTTTTAAAGTTGCTAATATTTTTCCTGACATACATAATATTTTCATAGATATACAGGCTGGCAACTGTCAGGATGTTAGATTCTTTAAAGAATTTTCTTAACGAATCTCTACTGCCTAGCTTATAGATGAATCTAATCGCTCTTTTCTGCAAGACGAAGATAGTCTCAATGTCCGCTGCCCGTCCCCACAATAGTATGCCGTAGGACATAATACTATGGAAGTAACTAAAATAAACAAGCCTGGCAGTTGCGACGTCAGTTAGTTCCCTAATTCTTTTAACAGCATATGCTGCAAAGCTAAGCCTATTTGCCAATTTTTCTATATGAGGACCCCATTGAAGGTTTGCATCAAATTCAAATTCAAATTCAAATAATTTTATTTCAACGTAAAGAATTTACATTCTATTTGCTGAATGTCAATGTACAATGTAAAGTGTAAGCCGCCGCCTTCGGGCCGTATTGTAGTGGAGAAAAAGGCAGCGGAAAAAAAAACTCCACTCTGACCATCTTTTCTCAAATCATCTTAAAACCAAATACATCAGTTGCCATATGTAAACCTAATAAGATTTCATGACTGCCATTAACAACCCCAAATGTCAAAGCATTAGTCAAATGTCTCACAATAATAGGGGAAAACATAAGTGCTGCGGCCAGACACACGAACAGTTCACGAGCATAACGCAGTGCTCAGCCATCATCAGTCTCAACCATTTTGGAGGGAGATAGATGACCCGAACACCACGCTACCATTCGAATGACCTTTAGCAAACTTGCAGTTAAGTTTTTGTCAGTTATATAAGGTATCATATAGTTATTAATATGCAATCACGTCGTCTGTACACACTTGTATTATAAAATATATGTTATACTTAGTTATACTTAACAATAAAATCGCGGTGGAATTGGTTTACTACCACGGATTAGGATCGTTTATATAGTCGTCTATTCTATAATATGCCTTTTTACATAGCGAATTTTTAATGAAAGTTTTAAATTTATTTTCAGACAAGCATAGAACACGTTCTGGAATTTTGTTGTAAAAACGAACGCAGTAACCTACAAATGATGTGCCTACCTTGGCTAATCGGGATTTAGTACAAGCAACCTTGTTTCTATTCCTTGTGTTTACGTTATGAACGTCCCTATTTAATTTAAACATTGTTATATTTTTTCGGACATACATTATATTATCGAATATATATTGGCAAGCCAGTGTAAGAATGCCTATTTCTTTAAAACGCTCCCTTAGCGATTCTCTACTGTTTAAGTTGTAAATAGCTCTTATTGCTCTTTTTTGCAAGACAAATATGGTTTCTATATCTGCTGCCCGTCCCCATAATAACAAACCATACGACATGACACTGTGAAAATAACTAAAATAGACCAGCCTCGCCGTCGACACGTCTGTAAGTTGTCTAATTTTTCTGACTGCAAACGCTGCTGAACTCAACCGACCCGACAGTTTTCCAATATGCTGACCCCATTGCAGTTTTGAGTCTATCGTTATACCTAAAAAAAGCGTGGACTCTACCAGCTCTAGCCTCTCACCAGATATTTTTAAACTCGTGTCAACATTTTTAACATTGGGTAGTGAGAATTTGATGCATTTTGTCTTTTTTGCATTTAGCATCAGATTGTTTATAGTGAACCAGTTTAGAATAGTAGATAAAGCATTGTTTACATCGTCTACATTACTTATACCTCTCTTTACTTTAAAAATTAAGGAAGTATCATCTGCAAACAACACTATCTGCGAAAGCTTTTCTACTAGGTAGGGCAAATCATTTATATATACCAAAAAAAGGAACGGACCCAGTATAGAACCTTGAGGGACTCCTATTTTTACATCAGAACCAGAGGATTTAACTCTATTAATATCAACCTTTACAGTTCTGTCTGTTAAGTAAGATCGAAGAAGACTTAGTGATTTATTACTTAAACCATATCGGTGCAATTTTATGAGAAGTGTTTCGTGGTCAACGCAGTCAAACGCCTTAGAAAGGTCACAGAAAACCCCAATGGCATCCTGCGACTCTTCCCACGCCTCAAAGATATGCTTTACTAACGCTATGCCTGCTTCCGTCGTTGAGCGGCCTTTTGTAAACCCGAACTGTTTCTTATGGAAGAGCTTATTTATACTAAAATGAGTTTGCAATTGATGTAATATTACTTTCTCAAAAACTTTACTTAGCACCGGCAGTATTGCTATAGGTCTGAAATTATTTGGATCTTCACTATCACCAGTTTTAAACAAGGGTACGATTTTACTTAACTTTAATAGATTAGGAAAGGTTCCCTGGTCAACACATTTATTAAAAATCAAAGCAAGGTAAGGTGCTAGAATATTGATTATAGTGGATATTAATTTAACCGATAACCCCCACAAATCTTCAGTCTTTTTTAAGTTTAACTCTTTAAATGTTTTGACAATAGTTAAGGTAGTTATATGGGAGAATTGGAAGTCAACTTTACATGGATTTGTACTTTCCAAAAGTAAGGTATCGGCTAATTGGGAGGAAGAATTTAAGCTAGCCGTTATATGCAGTGGCATGTTTTTAAAAAAAGTTTGAAATATTTCTGCTATGTCCTTCTTCGAATTAACTAACTTACCTTCGATCTTCAACGCAAATCCCTGGTCCTTAGGTCTCGTTTTACCTGTTTCTTTGTTAATTACTTGCCAGACTGTTTTTATTTTATTAGTAGACGCCATAATTTTTTTACTTATACTTATCGATTTGGCTGTTAAACAAGTTTGTCTAAAAGTTTTTGAATATTTTTTTACGTACTCTTTGAACGTCGGATCGTGATTGAATTGTTTTTCTTCATACAATTCATAAAGCCTTTTCCTACTTCTATATATACCTGGCGTTGCCCATTCTGAAAACCCGCTTTTTAACTCTGTAATTTTTTTTACGTTAAAAACAAGTTCAAATTCTTTTGATATGGTTGAAAACAATACTTGATATAACGTATTCGGATCATTGCTATCGAAATTCAACGAATTTAACTTTATGTTTATATTTTTTTTAAATAATTCAATTTTTTTCTCTGTTATTGGCCTACAATTTAATTCATTGCATTTTTTTGCTTCCAGTACTGACGGTAGGACTACCCATAGCCCGCTATGGTCCGACTGTAATTTATGTATGACTTCTTTTTCTAAATATTCACAATTGCAAAAGACATTATCTATGCAGGTAGCGCTAGTAGCAGTTGTCCTAGTGGGTTCTGTAAATAAATTATCTAAATTATATGACCTGAAAAGGCTTGCGAGTTTAGTTTTAAGTGGACCTTGAACTAAGAAATCTATATTGAAGTCCCCACACACCACTATGCTCTTCGTAGTACTGAATAGGCGTTTTAAGGCATCCTCCATAAGTAATTCAAATTCATTATAATTTGATTGTGGCGGCCTATAAACACACATAACTATATACCTATCCAATTCCACACACGATATCTCAATTAAACGTTCAACAGATAGACTGACAATATCTTTTCTTTCTTTCATTTTCAAACTACTTTTGACAAAGATCATTGAACCTCCTCTTATTGAGTGTTGTCGGTTAAAAGTGCTTGCTGCTAAATAGTCTTTTAAAGTAAATGACATTTCAGAATGTTTCAGCCAATGTTCTGTTAAACACAAAATATCTACATTGAAATCTGCTAAAAATAGTTCAATTAAATTGTCTTTGCCGGAAAAACCCTGTATATTTTGTGCAACTAAATTGATACCTAACTTAGGGTTTTCCTTTGTCTGCGATGGCAGTTTAAAGCCATTGACTGTGTGTTTGAGCCCGCTGTTGAATTATTACTAATACTAGTAACACGGTTGTCATTCCTATCAGGTTGTGTTATAATTCCTATAACCACAGAGTCAAAAATATTGTAAGCTAACAAAGTAGCTAACTTACGTCGACTATTTTTCGTGAGGTACACAGTATCTCGCGTCAAAAAGTAATTCTTAACAAATTTGTTAAGATCAAAAAATGATATGTCACTATGACGACATGTCAAATGGTGAATGTGTATGTTCAAGCTATGGATGTCATTATTTTCTTTTGCTGACAGGGACTGAGAATATGGGAAAGCGCAAAACACTAATTTTCCCATCCACGGTTGGACATCTTTAGCTTGACCATATAATTCAAATATATTGTTTATATCAGTCTTTTTAACACCTTGGCTATTTCCTACTAATAAAATGTAGGTTGTGTCGTTCTGTATTGGGCTTTTGAACAGCTCTTTAACAATGTCAGTAAAACTTGAATGGGGATAGCATTTATTCAGCACATTTTGTGTCAGCCTGTCATTCAACAAAGGACCTAACCCTGCACCTATCTTATCAGAGAAGATTACAGTCCTCCTTTCTTGTTTAACTGCCGGGCCAGTCATGCTAATGGTGCTTGATTCAGGCTGGCTGTGAGTTATCTCAGTAGTGCTTGGAGGTAGACGCAACGCAGCTGGACTTGTATCCTCAGTGGGGCCATGCAGTTGTGTGGTGAGGCATGATGTTGATGCTGGTGGCTGATCTTGTAGAATTTTACAAGATGCACATGAAGAACCCGCTGATATTTTGTTGCTTAGCGACTGAAATCGATCCATGTTATATGTACCTAAGGCTGTTAGTTCTGCTGCATATGCCTCCATTTCCTCTTGTGCCTCAGTGTACTGCTTGCCTAAGTCACTGAGTGATTTTTCTAAACTATGAATGTGGGAGTGAAGATCCTGAATTTTTTCCTCATATTCACTTGTTATTACTTGATGTTCCATTGTGTTGCCCAGTAGGTCCTTCTGCAGACTAATATTAAGTTTTTTAATACCCATGTACTTCATAATCTGGTTATTGCTTTTCAAGGCTTTATTGATGCGTTTAATATGTCTTTTTGTACGAATGTACTGTTTTATTTTGTTGGAACCTTGAAGTCATCAATTGTGATACCTAGAAATACAGTCTCTTCGACAAGGTCTAGTTTGTCCTTTTCCCAATATAACTCTGCTGTCAACTACTTTGACATTTGGTAGAGTGAACTTTATACATTTTGTCTTTTTTGAATTAAACAATAAGTTTTTAGACGTAAACCAGTTTAGTACCTGAGAGAGACCATCATTAGTATTGTCAAGGTCATCTTCTTGTCTCTTAATTTTGAAAATAAGTGACGTGTCATCTGCAAATAATACTATCTCTGACATATTTTGAACCATGAATCATGTACATATACACATATACGAGGAAGAGGAACATGTGTGCCAAATGGCCGCACATTACTTGTCATCTCTGTGCTAAGCCTAGGACAGATAGACGGACATCGTGCAACTATGAGGGAACCTTATTGACTACGGAACGGACATCGGCATTCTTTCGTTAATCTATACCAGGCCACTCAGAAAGTTTTTCGAAAAAAAGTTGTAATTGTTTTGAAAACGTCGATAATTTAAAAGTAAAAATACTACTGTTCGATTTTCAAATTTCCCTCCGCATTTGTTTGAGAGCCAATTCAAATTTTCTTGTCTCATTAAAAAATAGATCTGCATCGAGAACATTTTCGTGCTATAATTTTTTACGATTTCAAATGTGGCTTAAAACCTGATGAGTCATTTGATCGACTTCGAATTGTTTTTATGGATGGACCTTCAAAAGCAACCATCTACCGCTGTTATAGCGAGTTCAAACGCGGTCGTCTTACTTTGGGGGATGAACAAAGCAGTGGTCGTCCTACGACGGCTGTCACCGAAGAAAGTGTGGTGGCAGTAAAAAAAAATAATTCAAGAAAACAGACGAATTACGTACGAAGTGATTCAGCATACACTGCAGATTGGTTCAGGAAGTGTTCACAAGATTTTGCACGAGCACCTTTGCGTAAGGAGAATAGTTTCCCGCTGGGTGCCGCACAACCTCACCGAAGCTCAGAAGCAGGCCCTTGTGGATTGGTGCCGTGATATGTTACAAAAATTTGATGCTGGCTCGTCACGGCGCGTTTACGACATTGTGACAGGTGACGAATCCTGGATTTATCAATATGATCCAAAAACAAAGCGTCAGTCGACAGTTTGGCTGTTTCAAAATGAACCAACGCCTACGAAAGTGAAGCGATCGAGGAGCGCAGGAAAAATTTTGATCGCTAGTTTCTTCCCTTTGACGGGGTGCCTAATTTCAATTCCACGTCGAGACCAAAGCAGCATCAACGCTGAATGGTATAGCACAAAATGCCTGCCAGAAGTTTTTTCTGAATTGAGCAAGCGACCGAACACCGGGCCTTCTTCACCACGACAACGCGCCCGCGCACTCTGCGATCAAAACGAGGGACTTCCAGGACTCCACACTGGTCAGAGTCTTGAGACACACTCCTTACAGTCCTGATTTGGTTCCGTGTGACTTATTTTTATTCCCTAAAATTAAAAATCAGCTCAAAGGGATACAGTTTTCATCGCCGGAAGACGCGCTAGCAGCGTTTGAGAAGGCTGTGACAGAGGTGTCTGCGGAGGACTGGAAAAAATGTTTCGAAAATTGGTTCAGACGCATGAAACTTTGTATAGAGGCTAGTGGCGAGTTCTTTGAAAAGATTAAATAAAAATATTTTTTTCATAGAAGTTAGTTTTTTAGTTTCTCAAAACTTTCTGAGTGTCCCAGGTATAAATAAAATTCAAAGTCCTGACTGACTGACTCACTCATCAACGCCCAGCCCAAGCCGTTTTAACTAGAAGCTGAAATTTTGCACACAGGGTCTGTATATAATGTAGGCAAAGAATAAGGCCGGATTTTTTTAAATTCAACCCCTAAGGGGGCGAAAAGAGTTGCCAAAATTGGTATGGGAGGTATAAAGAATTATGTATAATTTTCTTGAAACTTAAAATAAATACTCTTCAACACAAATTATTGAACACGTGTTTCGCGGTTTTTCCAAATTTAACCTTAGGGGAGTGAACGGGGTTGCAATTTATACTGAGATTCTAGTATATATTATTGTGGTCCAGTCACTTTGTTGATAATAATTCATTGTAATTATTGGTTTACTTTTATCTATCCTGTCCTATCCTACTACGAGTAGTAGGCGAGGTCTACTACTCGTATCAATCATGTTTAAAAATTCCTGTATTGTTTAATGTCCGTTAAAATTGCCCGGTGAGTGCCAAAATTATTTAAAGTAGACGCATGTTCTTATATTTGTAGGTACAGGGTGGAGCATAAATTTGTCAACTTTTTAGTATTGAATAAAAATAAAACTTCTGCTGTAGATATTTAAAATATTCTTTATTTCAAAGAAACATAATTATCGGTAAATTATTATTAATACCAAAAAAATAAGTTGTTATTGCAGCATCATCCAACTTAACTTCGGCATTAACTCCATTTACTTCTTGAGTATGTCATTGTTGACATATTTCGTTTAATATTATGTTAATCTTTACCCAACAGTGGGACACAATAGGGCTACATAAAAAAGTTAACAAATTACTAGGCCACCCATTATCATTTGCGTGGGATTGTTATAAAGTAATATTATAAATAAATTCGCAGCTTTATATATTTATTCAGCTTGTGAAGTTGACTGCTGGGCCTCTTTCTTTTGATGAGTCAAAATTCCGACCTGATGAAAGTGAATAAGAATACTTGATGACCTAGGAGATAAACATATCGTTTGTTTTTTTTTATTACATATTTTAATCGATGGATAATCCCAAAGGGATGCTTCCAAAAGCAGTCGTAGGTCCGTAGTCCCGTTTGTGACTGCATTCACTTTAGTTGTTGTCAGTTGTTTGATTTGATTCGTCAGTTTATATAAATAGGTTTTTAAAAAAGTTGTCGCTTAACAAAACCCTCGATAATGGGTTCTAACTGAGTCAAAATTCAAACCTATTTTTGATCCTCAGCATAAATATCCATTACCTCTCTCTACATCATTTAATCGTTGTCAGAAACCTACTGGTATAAGTGTTAGCAGTGAGCGATGCTAAAGGGTCCTTTGTCACACTTAAATAGGCCTTTTGCCTAACTGTGAGTCACAATCCCCACCCATTAAACCATTCATTTGTGATTCAGTGAGAGTGCAGGAACTGTGCATACGCTAAATTAATCTTGATTGATAGATACCCGGTCCCTGGTCAAAGCTAAAGTATGTCCGGAAAAAGATCGCCCAGCCCTTTTAATTTCGTTGCCAAGTGGCCACCCATGTCTGGTGTCTAGACAATTTCCTTGAGCGTTATCAAATTATTGTGGTTCCAAAATAGAACACTACATAATCCCCGGTTATATCAAAACTAAACTATTCCACAAAATAGCGATAAAAGAACAATATCAACAGGCTTTTTTATGTAGCCTATAAACGTCCCACTGCAGGTCACAGACCTTCTCTCAGAGAGAGAGAGAGAGAGAGTGGACTTAATTACCACGCGGGCCCGCCTCGGATTGAATTTTTTTAGTGTAGAAGTATTTGTACACCTCAAGTTTCCTCATGATGGTTTTCTTCATAGTTAGCAAGTGGTATGGCTACTTCTTCTTCTTTAGGCTATATTAGTCCACTGCTGGACATAGCCCTCCGCTAATGAGCGCCATAGCGCCCTGCCATACCTATCCCAGAAGACAGGTAGGACTACTATGACATCACAAATGTACATAACTTACAAGATAAAGTCATTAGTACATGCTCGCACTGAGAATCGAACCTGGGCCTCTCGCTTCCGAGTCCACTGTTCTACCCACTGGGTACCGCTGCCGGTCAACCGGTATTTAGCAAAATGATTTAGAAATTCCGTCGTAGTTAACCATTGTTGGGAAAAAAACTGCTCTCTACATCTCTTCCCTTTTTTGGTACAAGCATTCGCGGACGCTGCGCGATATTTACCAAGTTACAACAAGAAATATAATTATGTTTATAAAAAAATAACAATATATTTCTCTTCGCGCCCTTCAGAGCCATAACTAAGACCGTCTGTCAACGAAAGTTGACGTCCTCGGTGGCGCAGCGGCTTGGCACGCTGACTGTAAAACCGAAGGTCTCGGGTTCGATCCCCGGCCAGGTGAAACTAGGAAACGAACTTTTCTAGTTTGTCTCGGGTCTTGGATGTTATTTATGTATTTATTGTTTCGTTACCCTATACTAAGTGCAAATAAATTGTCATTTAGTTGCACTTAGTATAGGGCTAACGAGGTCTGTGTAATATGTCCATGAATATTTATTTATTAATATTTATAAAGTAACAAATTTGTTACAGCAAGGAGTTGAGAAGAGTCTTGTGTCGTTTTTCTGTTTCTTAACGTTGGCTAGCGAAATTGAAAATAAATTCTCAGAAATTGTAAACGAAAATTTGGAAGTCACAACAACTTGATATGCTGCCGCCGTTTTTTAAATGAGTTTGGTAAACATTCGCATCTAATGTCCGTATTCCCAGAGGTACCCCTCTGGGATAGGCGTGAGGGTATGCTTATGTATTTATGTAACATTATTAACTAACGCATAAACATCTCAGGTAAGAATGATAGCGAACTCCTCCGAAAGGAGTTCACCGATTCTTCTTCTTCTTCAGGCTATATGTTAGTCCACTGCTGGACATAGCCCTCTCCTAATGAGCGCCATAGCGCCCTGTCTTCAGCTTGCCGCATCCAGCATCTGCCGGCAGTTTTTCGCAGATCGTCATCCCACCTAGTCAGAGGGCGTCCTACACTACCTTTGCCGTGTCGAGTTCACCGATTGTTATGATGTTTTATTATTTTTATTTGATATGTCAGAATAGATCCTAGGTTAAATTAATAAGGCGAAACCATGTTTGCGGGGTTGGCCAGTGTTTTTAAGTGAGTTTTTAACACTTGCCACTAACAAATCTCTATCATTCATGAGTCGCTGCATGCAATTGCACGTACGCCGCTTTAGGTACTTTTTATCCTGCTTTTCGCTAATACATCCCTTTTGGTCATAGTATATCTGCCTGGAAGGTCGGCAGTAATATATATATTTTTTTATTTCAATTTCTGTGGTGGAAATTTAACATGTAAAAACCGTAACCACCTTCAAGAAGGGTTTTACTGAAATTGTGCTCCGCAGAGCATGATTAATAAATAACCTTTTTTCATGATTTTAGTAGATGCGGACAGAGTGTATCATCTTAGTAACTAAATACTGTAGGCAGCTATGATGGTGGTGTACACACATTGGAGTGAATTGGGATTTGCAGACAATTTACATATAACTATTCCTTTGAATTATTATGGATTTGAGCTAAATATTTACTTTTTTTATGGATGAAATTGAAACTAAAGTGGCTAAATAGCTGGCCGGCCACAGAAAACAAAAAATAGGCGCATTCCGATCTTATTTTTTTTTTCAACATGTTGAGTTATATTTATATGTTTACGTTCACCCTTAGAGTAACCATCAGAGTAACTACAAATTATCTTCCTATCGATTAGCGCCATCTCGGTTTATTTCGCTACGTAAATGACGACAAACGTTTATCGCGTAGGCGATACACAATTACGCGATAAACGTTTGTCTCGGTGCCGTGGAGCGGAGCAGCCATCATTAACTGTATTAGCGTATCGTCACTCAATTTAGCCGTCCAATATTTCCATATTCAAAGTGATCAGACCCATAAAGCCGCGTTTTCACGATCTTTGCAAAATCGGACAGATTAATTCATTTTAGTTACTGAAAATCGTAGTCTACTAAGATGGTGGTGTACACACATCTTAGTGAATATAGATTTTAGCTTCAGTTTTTGTTTCAGCGTTTTGTTGCAATTTCTCCAGTTTAACCATAAATTTACTGCTGTTATGAATAGAAGTGGAATCATATATGTTTATAGTCGAACTTCGACCATTTAAGTAAAAAAAGAAAGGGGAAAGAATAGTTAGGTCACGGTTATGGCAAGCAAGCATTTACCAACACTTCATCGGCTTCATAAAACTCCTAAATAAATATAAATTTTCACTGCCTCTCCACGAAACTTTTACCGGAGAAAACGGAGTTTCTAACATTGGCGCTATTTTGTTTTTGCTATTTCATATTATTAGCTAAGACGCATAGAGCGCGGTTTCAGTGAAAAAATACAGCCGTTTTCATCAGAGAGACTTTTTTTACTAAGATGGCTAGTGTACACGAGACGAGTAGCATCTTTGTAGTAAAAATCATGTAAACCTGGCTTAAAGATTAGTCAAAGATAAACTGTCTGCGACGATAGCTAACTAACTCATTTAGCTTTACGATTAGCTCTAAATTAAGAGATTCAAATGTCAAATTGTGCTATTTTCTATCGGATTAAGATGCTAACCCATTATTGGTTTCTTGCTGGGTCATGGTCGTAATTCAGCATTGCTTCAATTCAGCAGCTCCTTGTAGTTTTAAGTCTCATTTATCAAACAGTGTCACAATAAAGGAGAAAAAATAGCAATATTTTATATATTTTTTTAAAAGTTATCATACATGATAAACTCTACCTGGGATGTTTCAGCAATTGCATATTTAGAAATAACCCAATATATATCGCCTCTTCACAGTTTGCTAATCTCGTAAAAAACGTTGGTTGGTTAGTTTTTATTTTCGGTGTAGGTTTTATAAATGTAATATTTGATATAATGTAGTTTTAACCCCAAAGTTTCAAAGATACGAAGCTGAGGTTCAGGAATCAACCGGTCAGTGGTATCAATCGATTCCATCAGGTATTTTTTTCTAGAGAGAGGCAGAGTCTAATAACCCATCACACGATTCACACGTATAAACTCACACTGGTATCGCGGCGGAATAACCAGGCAGGGTTAGTATTGTCACGATCCTGACAATCCACTATCACTTCATCAAGTTTCAGGTTTATTCTAATCTTGCCCTTAGCTAAAAAAGACTGATTTGAAAAAAAACCAGCCAAGCGCGTATTGGATACGCGCTCTCGCAAAAAATTGTGAAAATTTTCTCCGAGCTTTTCCCGAACTTCAAAGAGAAAAAAAATTGTTTTATTTAATTATTAATGTATAGTTTCACATTTTTTCTTGCTGTAAACCTGAGTATACCATTTTAACTTCAACTCGATACCTGCACGCGGCTTCGAGGTAAATAGTCTTAACAGACGGACAGACTAACGGACGGACGGACGGACAACAGTGTGATCCTATAAGGGTTCCGTTTTTCCTACTAAGTACGGAACTCTCAAAAAAAAAATCCATGATATAAATGAAAATATTTCGGTCCTAGTGCCTAGTCTGACGCTAGAATGTTTTACAGTGGAGCGCCTTCGATAACCCATGTTTTAACACGGCTTCAGTAGACTGTCTGAAAATGGGGTCGATCAAGCCGTGGCAGACTACCCATCAATGTCACGGTGGCTATGGCGTCCCGGCCGTTTTCCTACAGCGGCCGTTCACCCGCTGAGCTCACTGGCCTAGAAAAAAAAACGCAACGCCTGTTTAGACCAATTGATTTTGTTTATGGAACACTTTCGCGCGCCGAATCTAGACGGCCTAGATTCGCTTTCGCGAGCCTTCCGTGTCCGCGTCTGAGATGAAATTCGAATTGTGTCACAAGTCAGTTACATTTTACATTAGCTAGTTTGCTGGTTTTCAGCTACGTAACATTGTTTTATCTCGTCGTCGTCGTCGGGCTATACTAGTCCACTGGTGGACATATCCCTCCCCTAACCCTATCCAGGATCCCTATCCAGCATCTGCCTGTAGTTTTTTGCAGATCGTCGTCCCACCTAGTCGGAGGGCGTCCTACACTACGTTTATCTATCGTTATTGTTTTATCTATCGACGCTCAATTTTGAAAACAATGAGTAAAATGTGAAGTCGATCTTATGTTCAAACCTTTTCAATCTTATTTCAACCTTTTCTGATTGAAATAGTTGTCAGTCGTGTGGAGACTCGCAGCTAGGATAGGTTTTGGTGATAAAAAAGATAAATAAAAAGAAAGTATTATCGTAAATCTAGTGTTTTAATAATTACTGCGCTACAGTACATACAAATATCGTAATAAAAGAGCAACGTCCTTAAAAATTAAAGCCTTTGTAAAGCGTCTAGCAGTCTACCGAAACCATTTTGCCACTTGAACTGGAGCTCGTGATTCATCGACTACAGACAAAGATTTTCTCAAAGATTCCGCAACAAAAATAGCAGAAAACCGTACGCCTGCATAGTAACATTTATTGTTTGCTTAAACCACTTACGCTCATTATTACGTTAAGTGGACTAATTGTTTCAATTTGTGCTCTATGGCAGTGATATCATGGGCCTCACACATGCTTATTATGAGAAAAATCTCTGGCCTATGAACGAGCACTGGCTTTTATCTTATATTACCGTAAAAGAAGAAAAAAACGGCCAAGTGCGAGTCAGACTCGCGCACCGAGGGTTCCGTACAAACCTGTATTATAGACCTGAGTATTTGGTATGAATTTCAATTTAATACCTCTACGCGTTTATGAGGAAATGGTTAGTAAGTTTAAAATTATTAAAAAAAAATATATTATGTGATGTAACTAAAAATTTATGGTTTTCGTAATTTTTCCTTTATTTATGCTATAAGACGTTGCTTCGTACCAAATTTCAAGATTCTGAGTTCACGGGAAGCACCCTGTAGGTTTTGATTCCCTTGCAAGTGTCGAAAATTTGCAGCATAAACGGCTGTATCTTTTGATTGCGTTGGCTTAGAAGTTTGATTTTTTCACAGCTTCAAGGGACAGTAGACCTGAGTAATTGATATAAATTTCAGCTTCATACCTCCACGCGTTCCTGAGAAAAAGGGTCTTGACAGACGGACGGACGGACAGACGGACAACAAAGTGATCCTATAAGGGTTCCGTTTTTTCCTTTTGAGGTACGGAACCCTAAAAACGTTTGGTAAGGCATGTTCACACATTCATAAAATAATAATAGACTGGAACATTCGTCATCAATATTAATTATAAGACTGAGCGGTAACAAAAGAGGTCTTACAGTAGCCAAATGTTGTGGCGCCAAATTGTATCACAAACTAAGACATGACATAATGGTTTCTTGTAGGTCGTCTCATGGTAGACCATTGAGTACTTGTAAAGGGACGACGTAGATGTATTGGGTCTTATTAATTATAATGTGGGTACGGTTCATATGTCGCCGCCTAAATACTACTAAACAAACACATTGAATCGAATTAAGAGTATTAATGTTCATTAGGGCCACCGAAGTATGACACCACAAATTTGTTCCCGGTTTCAATATTTCAGTATGTATTTTACGTGCAGTCTCACTACTTTTGCGACATCACGTATTTTCTAGTGGGACCATTTATACTTACCTACAGTTCTTTTTTTTCTATGGTGCCTCTACTGTGTCTTACTGCTGGGTAAAATCCTCCCCCCTCATTTTCCCTGTTCCCCGCTCCCTGTTCATGGCCACCTCCTGTCAGTCTGGAAAAAAGGTCGTGAGGTCATCCCGCCATCTCCGCTTGGGTCGGGTACGTTTGAGATATCAGTCGCTAAACCCACTCAGTGACAATTTTTGCCCACCTCTCTGGGCCCATACGACTTAGGTGGCCCGCCCATTTCCACTTCAGCTTAGCGGTTGCAGTTCTTAAGTTACTTTGAGTTAAAGCACTGAACCACAAAATGTTGCATTAATTCTACTCTAGGTAACACTATTTTTATTTTTAATGCACTAACCCGTGCTAAGGAACAAATTTAAAAACCTATTTAGAGGCTAAAAATTTCACCCATGCCGGGATTCGAACCCGCAACCTCTGGCTATCCGTACCAGCGCTCTACCAATTGAGCCAATGGGCGACTCACGGCATCAGGGAAATTTCGAACCTCTTTACAATATTCTCTGTATTATGTACAGGCAGCGACATCTGACTTAAGCAAATTGCATTACTTACAGCCCCGACTACCTACTTTGCAGTTAGGTTTAACATCGGAACGATATCACTGTACCCACATGATTACACTATTTTTATTTTTAATGCACTAACCCGTGCTAAGGAACAAATTTAAAAACCTATTTAGAGGCTAAAAATTTCACCCATGCCGGGATTCGAACCCGCAACCTCTGGCTATCCGTACCAGCGCTCTACCAATTGAGCCAATGGGCGACTCACGGCATCAGGGAAATTTCGAACCTCTTTACAATATTCTCTGTATTATGTACAGGCAAATATTGTAAAGAGGTTCGAAATTTCCCTGATGCCGTGAGTCGCCCATTGGCTCTTTACAATATTCTCTGTATTATGTACAGGCAAATATTGTAAAGAGGTTCGAAATTTCCCTGATGCCGTGAGTCGCCCATTGGCTCAATTGGTAGAGCGCTGGTACGGATAGCCAGAGGTTGCGGGTTCGAATCCCGGCATGGGTGAAATTTTTAGCCTCTAAATAGGTTTTTAAATTTGTTCCTTAGCACGGGTTAGTGCATTAAAAATAAAAATAGTGTAATCATGTGGGTACAGTGATATCGTTCCGATGTTAAACCTAACTGCAAAGTAGGTAGTCGGGGCTGTAAGTAATGCAATTTGCTTAAGTCAGATGTCGCTGCCTGTACATAATACAGAGAATATTGTAAAGAGGTTCGAAATTTCCCTGATGCCGTGAGTCGCCCATTGGCTCAATTGGTAGAGCGCTGGTACGGATAGCCAGAGGTTGCGGGTTCGAATCCCGGCATGGGTGAAATTTTTAGCCTCTAAATAGGTTTTTAAATTTGTTCCTTAGCACGGGTTAGTGCATTAAAAATAAAAATAGTGTAATCATGTGGGTACAGTGATATCGTTCCGATGTTAAACCTAACTGCAAAGTAGGTAGTCGGGGCTGTAAGTAATGCAATTTGCTTAAGTCAGATGTCGCTGCCTGTACATAATACAGAGAATATTGTAAAGAGGTTCGAAATTTCCCTGATGCCGTGAGTCGCCCATTGGCTCAATTGGTAGAGCGCTGGTACGGATAGCCAGAGGTTGCGGGTTCGAATCCCGGCATGGGTGAAATTTTTAGCCTCTAAATAGGTTTTTAAATTTGTTCCTACTCTAGGTAATTAATTAATTCTACTCTACTTGAATTTTATTTCCAAAGTGCCAAAATGACAAAGTAATTATAATTAAGTAGCACTAATTAAGTAGATGTCGCTGCCTGTAAATAATACAGAGAATATTGTAGACAGGTTCGAAATTTCGCTGATGCCGGTACTTGCCCATTAGCTCAGTTGGGAGAGCGCTGGCACGGTTAGCTAGAGGTCGCGGGTTCGAGTCCCGGCATGGATGGAATTTTTACCCTCTAACTAGGTTTTTAAGTAGTACTAAATGTATACTTTATTAATAATATTGTTACTCCCAAATGTTAGCGACGGTCTTTTGATTTTGCAAAATCCATCTGTAACGGTTGAAATTATTTTGAATAAATTCGACACTCAGATAAACTACATATTGTATGCGGCTTACGGATATGGGTTATGCGAATCCGCAGGATTATTTATAAAACTTATCTACAACTCGCGTATGGAATAAAGTTAAAGTCTAACGACTACGTATCTCCTTCCGAGTATGAGTTGAGTACTAGATACATGCCATTCAGAAAGCTTTAGTATCTCTAATAATCGAGGCTCACTGACTTTCGTCACAAAAAAACAACTGAGCAAATAGGTGTTCGCAGTTAACTCTTTCTCAAGAGCAATTTTCATCCACCCACAACAGTAGGCCCTGGATAACACCTATAGGTGTTTGAGGGTATGATTTCGCGCGCAGTTTGCGTAAAATCTCATTGTTTATGTAAAGAGCACGCAACTCACGCCCCGTGCCGAAGTTAAACGACTCGTGCCCACCGCTTTGTTAAACAGATACATATGTTGCGGTTTCGTTGTCCAAGATGATTGCGTTGAGCGTTGATTAACTCATATACCAGTACATACTATATCAGCGATGACCCGTCCATAAAACTGCACGTGATAGGTGATTTGTAATGATTTCATGATTTGTGACACGAGTACTTTCTATCTATCTATAATCAGCCCACATGAACCCACTGCTGGGTAAAGGCCTCCTTTTTCGTGTCGGTGGTCTGCCTACCAACCTCCTTCCCTCCCTTGGCCACCACTCCGATACTGCCCTGGTCCACCGGCCGTCTTCTAGCCAAGTGTCCCGCCCATCTCCACTTTACTTACACATAATTAATTATTCCATCTATTGCCAACTAATTCCATCCAGGCGTCAGGCTTACGCTGGGATGAGGAACCCTTGTGGAAGCGCTGATTGTGTTTTTGAGTTTTAAACAGATTTGGTTTTACGCATTTGATAGATGATGCGACAGCGATATAAAAGAAAACTATGGAGAACAAATGGAGTCGTTTTCAGAATACTCCTGAAACGAACGAAAAAAATCGTTGCTAATCACAAACTCATTAACATGTTTCAGAAATAGCGTATTTTAAGTACCTACAGCCCTATTTCATCCCTAGAGTGTAAACTTCGAAGATGTGATGTCAACTCCCGTCAAAATTCTAAAGCTCAACTTTAACTTCCACTCGCTACATAGAGCTTATTTTAGACTTTATAGCTTTCTATATACAACATAGTTTGTGTACTAGCTGAATTTGGGCTAGCGTGATTGTACGTTGTTGCGATAGTCCGGCAATTGCCCTTTGGCCGCCATCAGAGTCCTTTCTAATCTTGCCTGGATGTGTCTAACAACGCTGTCTAGCTTGCCTAATCCTATCTTTACATCATCGTAGTACATACTTATTGTTTACTCCAATTGACATAAATTAGGTATCGACATGTTTCAGAAATTTTGCGTCATTGTTTGTGGCGTCCATTTGTGGCTTTTTTTCTGAATTACTTCGCAGATATAATTTCCCAAGTAGCTTCTTCATGAAGACTGGCGACTAACAAAATAAAACTCGACTCTATATGGAGCAAAATAAAGACTCATCTCCTTACCTACTCGAAAACTGCTCACGATATCTTACAGTGATCCATTTAAACTAAACCAAAGGTCAAGTTCGGGGAATCGCTGGGAAAACGTTTCTCTCTGCTAACGCTTAGTACCGTTTACATGTGTATACTCTTGGTTTGCCTTTATACTACCTTGTTTCTCTACCAAAGACTGAATTGAACACACAATGGTGTGTTCAATACACACAATGGTGTGTTCAATACACACAATGGTGTGTTCAATTCCATCTGGATGCAGTCATACCTATTTGATTTGCGTAAAAAAAACTTAATGATAAATTACAACCGACTTCAAAACTACCGATATAGTTGTGATAAATTACAACCGACTTCAAAAAAACCGATGTAGGTGTGAAGTACAACTCATATGATGGTTGTCTGGAAGAAATTACTTTTAGTAATAAGGCCGCCTCTTATACTGTACTGTTATTTTTTGAGTCTCTTATGTAATTCCTGGTGTACATGCAAAGAATATTCTATCTATCTATAACTCTATTACCAGATTTTAAAACCGCTGTCTCCTCGTTGTTTTGAACGCACTTATGTAAAACCAAATTGAGCAAACTTGCTAAAAGAAGGATACCACTGTATCTGTCACTTGTTAGATGTAAACGAGCCTTACTCAAAACAAGGTGCGCACTATTTACGTTTCTGAGAAAATACGCACCTACTCGACCATATGTGCTACTGGATTTATATGTGCGAGCTTTATACCTTGCACATACTCGTACACATCTCGTACCTATCTAAAAAGATCAAGCATAAGGTAGCTTATTCAAGATCATATTGCTTGGGAAACACCATAAGTACGTGATACACCTACCATACTCAGTATCGTAACCCATGCGAAAATCGCTTGTAGTCACGTTGGTTTGTTGAGGATGCTACAAAGATAACCCAATAATATAACTTGTGTGTTTGGTCTCCATTCAAGTCACCCTTTGGGCCAGTCGGACACCATTCATTGTTCTACTTATTTTAAAAACTAAGGTGATCATCGCTTGATAACTCTCTCTTACTTTTTCTCGTTTTAAATTCGTCAGTTTATTTGAGTCAAGTTTCTACATAAAAAAGCTACGCTACAATATGTAACAATTTAATTGCGCTTTTGCTTAGCTTATAGCAACTTTTGTTCTAAGATTATGATTTTCCTTTAGATAGATAGATACAATATTCTTTATTGTACACAAAAATTACAGTAACAGAAATTACATAAAAACATATAGTACAAATGGTGGCCTTATTACTAAAAGCAATTTCTTCTAGGCAACCATATGACACAGAGTAGCGCCCTCCGGTAAAGGTTTGTCTATTACAGACAGTGCCATTATGAAAAAAAAACCGGCCAAGTGCGAGTCAGACTCGCGCACCGAGGGTTCCGTACAAACCTGTATTATAGACCTGAGTATTTGGTATGAATTTCAATTTAATACCTCTACGCGTTTATGAGGAAATGGGTATTAAGTTTAAAATTATTAAAAAAAAATATATTATGTGATGTAACTAAAAATTTATGGTTTTCGTAATTTTTCCTTTATCTATGCTATAAGACGTTGCTTCGTACCAAATTTCAAGATTCTGAGTTCACGGGAAGCACCCTGTAGGTTTTGATTCCCTTGCAAGTGTCGAAAATTTGCGGCATAAACGGCTGTATCTTTTGATTGCGTTGGCTTAGAAGTTTGATTTTTTCACAGCTTCAAGGGACAGTAGACTTGAGTAATTGATATAAATTTCAGCTTCATACCTCCACGCGTTCCTGAGAAAAAGGGTCTTGACAGACGGACGGACGGACAGACGGACAACAAAGTGATCCTATAAGGGTTCCGTTTTTTCCTTTTGAGGTACGGAACCCTAAAAAACGTTAAACCACAATCACAAAATAAAAACCAATAAAAATTTAAGAAAAAATATCGTAGGACAAAAGTTTTATTAAATACGAGCTACGAGTGATTAACGTGTTTCAGGTATGGTGCATTTTAGAAGCAACGCTCTTTTGTATAATGTCCTAGAAAGTAACAAAAGAAGTCGAAAGAAATCGCCTAGTACTAAATAGTGCCGGAATTTTGTATATTAATACTTAATACCGTTTATTTGAATCGTATCTCGGATTGTTTTAGTGAAATAAAACACAAGTCTGATGTATTTATCACCAGCTCTCCTTTACTTAAACGTAAACGTCTCTGCATATTATATGCCATCCAATGTCCAGCAAAGAAACCTTTTTAGCTTGACCTGGAGGTAGTCTGGAGGTTCTACCCACAGAACGGAGAAGTTCTTGTCCAGATTACTCTGTTCTGTGGTTCTATCTATGTTGTCTAAACTTGATGGGGTACCGATTTATTTCCATTTTCAACAATTTAATAGTTGAAGAGTCCTTTTGAACCACATAACGTAGATAATGTGAGTGAGTGGAAGGGCTGGTTAGGGCGTCCCAGGCGGACATACATCGACCAAATAGGGGATTTGCAAAGGGGAAGATAAAAAGCACCCGGAACCGGCGTGCGTGCATGAAACGATTTATGAACGTTGATGAAGCGAAGGTGGTCTGTCAGGATTGTGGCAAGTGGCAGTCCCTGATCTCCGCCTACCCCTCTGGGATGCAGGCATGTATGTATGCATATAACGTAGATAATACCTGTTTTCGTTTTACTTTTCATTACCTTTTTGTTTTTATTTTTTCACAGTTTATCTCAGTTTATCTTTCGCCTTCGAAAGATTGTTCTAGGCGATATAGGGTAAGATGATGTGTCAAATGATGCTAAAATGACTGACTTTCAAATCCGCAGACGACGCGCACAATTCACGGCAGTTACTACAGAGCGGCACATTGGAAGAAGAAGAAGAAAAACATTTATTATAGAAACAGTGCACTCGCCACAGTAACAAAACAAACTTAAAACATATTACTAAACATGACATTTACAAAAAACAAAAACAAAGAAGAAACTTTTTTTTTTAGATGATGGCGCCGAGAGTAAAATGTTGTGAAGTTATTATAATCAATTATAAAAAATTAACCATGTTTAATTACGCTAATATTAGTGAATTGTGAATTTTATATCTACCTAAAACTGTGCAAGTGTTATCTCGAGTATATTCGAACTAAAAAGTGCCAAATCAAGAAAACAAAATTATAACGGTGTTAAGTGACATTTGAACCCAAATATTTACAATTAAAACAACCATATAACTATATTTCAGTGTAATTTAGGGCGCTATTTCATCCTAAAGGTCAAAACAACTTATTTGGATCTATAAAAAGTGTAAAAAAAAAGTGAAAAATAAAACAAAACCTGATCATAATAAAGCATAAAAAGTTTACACTGAAAATTGAAAAAACTTATAGTTTTTTCATAGTGAGACACATACATTCGGTAATATAAACAAACATTTAAGTTAAAAGTGAAATAATTGTGGAATAATATTTTGTGTTTTGATACCCTACCGACATCAAAGTAACGGACGTTGATCCAATCACTTTGAGAATCATAGCTACCACATTTTTGCTTTGCTTCCTAACGGTGTCGATAGCGCAACGGTGTTAGGCGATCCAAGAGACCGTTTATAGAAAGAAGCGTGGGTTCGAACCTAAGCTAAGAACCAACTTTGTTTTTTTTTTTTTTGCAATGGATACGAGAGAAGCTAAAACGAAACGTAAAGTTACTTGCAGTAAATGTAAACGTACAGTGGAACAGAGAGATACTGTAATATGTTCAACTTGCAAAAATAGATACGAATTTGATTGTGCGGGTGTATCAGAAAAATTGTATAGCATTATGGAAACGAAAAAAAAACAGAGTTGGAGGTGTGTAAAATGCCTTCAGAAAGAAAAGATAATTAATATTCAAAAACCAAGTACATCACAAAAGAAAATAAATCTAACAGAAAAAAAAATATCGCCCTCAATTGGGCATGACAAAAGCACCTCAACTGAAAATGAAATGACTACGGACGAGGACGACACTTTAAATGAATTCGATATGCCCCTCGCCACATTATCAAAAAGTATGGAGATGCCACAAAATTCGGAAGATATTAAGGAATTAAAGGAACAAACACAAACAATCTCCTTGGAACTTACCAGTACTCAGCAAGAAATGTAAAATACAATTATCGAGAATATTGAACTCAAAAACCAGGTATCAAAGCTAAATGATGAAATAAAAATCCTAAAAATATAGGTCAATCACCGACAGCCATAAAACAACATGCAGCAAGTGAAAAAAGGCATAGAAGAGAATCGCTATATGCTTACGATCTTTGTTCTACACTGAGTTCATCAAGATCTAGACAAAATATGGATAACCATGAAACCACATTAAACCTGGAACATCAGTTAAAAGTACTACAAAAACAGTACCAAGAAGCGGAGGATGAAATAATAGCATTGAATAACAGAATAAAAGAATTAGAAGAAAACAATAGCACAATGCAAGAAAATGAAGTAAATGTTTACAACCAAAACTGTTACTACAGCAAAAAAAAGAGTGCACGAAGAAAAATAAGATAACTATTCTAAGCAGCAATAATCACAATAAAGTATTAGAGATCGCGGAAACAAGATTGTCAGATGAATATGAAATCTGTCATTATATTACCCCCGGCGCTGGTGTAGAAGAATTGTTGAAGAATGTGGAGCTTAAACTGGAAGGTCATACAATGGATGATTATTGTATAATCATAATCGGAGAGGAAGACTTTATAATAACAAAAAACAATATTAACCTAGTTTTGCATATAAGAGAAAGAATTAAACAAAACATTATACATACCAATGTTCTTATCTGCTTACCAACATACAACTTCGGGAGAAATAAAAATTTGTTTAACTCCAGAGTAGAGGGCTTCAACCAACTTTTGTACCTAGATATTATGACAACGGAGCATGCTTACTTAATTGATAGTAATCAAAACCTGTCTTATGGTTATGACATGTTTCCTAAGCACTCTGGCAGAATGAACAATCGTGGAATTAAAGAAATTTTTGATGTTATAAAAAAGACAATTATAGAAATAAAACAAGAAAATAAAATAAGCGACATAAATGCGAAAATTAATCATGACAGTCAGTTTTTTCGTTGATCATGTGTACATAATGCACCAAAATATAGCTGGATTGATTAACAAAGTCAACGAACTTGAGGTATGCCTGGAAGAACTGAGAATGCAAAATAAAAATGTAGATGTAATTTGCATTACAGAACATTTCATTAAAGCAGGAAACGAATCACTACTAGTAATATCTAATTATCAGGTGGCTGCTTGTTTCAGTAGAAACACTAACAGAGGGGGGGTATGCATACTAGTCAAAAATGGTCATCAATGGAAAGAATTACAGCAACTTAGTGCACTTTCTATAGCGGGGTTGATTGAAGTATGCGGTATAGAATTAGTGAACTGCAATTTAATCATCATTTGTCTGTATAGAGTGCCAAACAGGAGCAATATTAGGGATTTTTTTGAGAAATTTGAATTTTTGTTAAACAATTCTTGTAAAAACAACCAACGCATAGTTATCGCAGGAGATTTTAATATAGATACACTAAAAAGTAATAATATTTGTCTAGAATTTGAATGCTTGGTAAGGAATTATAATTTAAAACTCGAAATAAAGCAACCCACCAGGCTATGTAGCCAATCATGCATTGATAATTTTATTCATAATAGCCGTAAAGGTCAAACATCTGAAGTAATAGACTTCGCACTTTCGGATCATACATCGCAATTATTAAAATTGCCCGTTAAGGCATTTTTTATTTTGAGCAGCTGGCGGATTCTTAGGAGAGATTACTGTGATGACAACATGGCCAAATTAAAACAATGCATAAAAAAACCGGCCAAGTGCGAGTCAGACTCGCGCACCGAGGGTTCCGTACAAACCTGCAAGGTTTACAAAGTTCGTTCATTACGACATGTTACAGCTTAAAGGTATTATAGACCTGAGTATTTGGTATGAATTTCAATTTAATACCTCTACGCGTTTATGAGGAAATGGGTAGTAAGTTTAAAATTATTAAAAAAATATATATTATGTGATGTAACTAAAAATTTATGGTTTTCGTAATTTTTCCTTTATCTATGCTATAAGACGTTGCTTCGTACCAAATTTCAAGATTCTGAGTTCACGGGAAGCACCCTGTAGGTTTTGATTCCCTTGCAAGTGTCGAAAATTTGCGGCATAAACGGCTGTATCTTTTGATTGCGTTGGCTTAGAAGTTTGATTTTTTCACAGCTTCAAGGGACAGTAGACTTGAGTAATTGATATAAATTTCAGCTTCATACCTCCACGCGTTCCTGAGAAAAAGGGTCTTGACAGACGGACGGACGGACGGACAGACGGACAACAAAGTGATCCTATAAGGGTTCCGTTTTTTCCTTTTGAGGAACGGAACCCTAAAAACATCTCCTTTCACGAGGTATACATTGCCAATGGACCCAACCAAGCATATAATAAGTTTGTATCAGAATTTACTCTTTTCTATAACTTATGCTTCCCATATAAACTCTTGACAATAACATCAACAAAAAAAAGGCTAAATGGATGTCAAAAGGAATTAAAATATCGTGCAAAAAGAAAAGAGAACTTTTGTGGAAGTACAGATGTAATCCAACTGAGATTAATAAAGCCATATATAAAAAATACTCACTGCTCCTAAAAAAAACCATTAGAAAGACCAAACATAGGCTCAACAGTGTCAAAATACAAACGGCGGAAAGCAAATCAAAAGTAACTTGGGAAATAATAAATTCCTCGCGACAAAATCTTCCACGAAAAACTATAGTTAAAATTAAATTAAACAATTCTTATGTGCGACGACCGAAAGAAATAGCAAAAGCTTTTAACAACTTCTTTGTTGATAAAATCAAACCAACTACTAAAAGAGATAGAAATGCTTACAGACAAAATATGAAATCCGTCCGCCACTCTATGTTCATGGCACCTTGTGTACCGGATGACATGGTTAAGATAATAAAATCATTGAAAAACAGCAACAGCGTAGGCTATGACGGAATATGCACAAAAGTTTTAAAATCCGTCGCTATTTATATAAGTGAACATTTATGTTATATACTGAACGAATGTATAGAGAAAGGCACATATCCAGAGGCGCTAAAAACCAGTATAATTAAACCATTATATAAAAAGAAAGATAGGGAGCTGATGGAAAATTGTAGACCGGTGACACTCATACCCATTATTTCAAAAATATTTGAAAAATATATTGCCTCTCAATTATATAATTTTATTGATAAAAATAATATTTTAGTCTCAGGACAAAAAAGATTCCGAAAGAATAAAAATATCAACATGGCTATTTTTGATTTTATAAAACCAGTTATTACAAACGTGGACAAGAGAACACCGGTTTGCTCTATATATTGTGATATGACGCAAGCATTTGATTACGTGGACCACAATATTTTTATTTATTTATTTATTTATTTATTTATTTATTTATTTATTTATTTATTTATTTATTTATTTATTTATTTATTTATTTATTTATTTATTTATTTATTTATTTATTTATTTATTTATTTATTTATTTATTTATTTATTTATTTATTTATTTATTTATTTATTTATTTATTTATTTATTTATTTATTTATTTATTTATTTATTTATTTATTTATTTATTTATTTATTTATTTATTTATTTATTTATTTATTTATTTATTTATTTATTTATTTATTTATTTATTTATTTATTTATTTATTTATTTATTTATTTATTTATTTATTTATTTATTTATTTATTTATTTATTTATTTATTTATTTATTTATTTATTTATTTATTTATTTATTTATTTATTTATTTATTTATTTATTTATTTATTTATTTATTTATTTATTTATTTATTTATTTATTTATTTATTTATTTATTTATTTATTTATTTATTTATTTATTTATTTATTTATTTATTTATTTATTTATTTATTTATTTATTTATTTATTTATTTATTTATTTATTTATTTATTTATTTATTTATTTATTTATTTATTTATTTATTTATTTATTTATTTATTTATTTATTTATTTATTTATTTATTTATTTATTTATTTATTTATTTATTTATTTATTTATTTATTTATTTATTTATTTATTTATTTATTTATTTATTTATTTATTTATTTATTTATTTATTTATTTATTTATTTATTTATTTATTTATTTATTTATTTATTTATTTATTTATTTATTTATTTATTTATTTATTTATTTATTTATTTATTTATTTATTTATTTATTTATTTATTTATTTATTTATTTATTTATTTATTTATTTATTTATTTATTTATTTATTTATTTATTTATTTATTTATTTATTTATTTATTTATTTATTTATTTATTTATTTATTTATTTATTTATTTATTTATTTATTTATTTATTTATTTATTTATTTATTTATTTATTTATTTATTTATTTATTTATTTATTTATTTATTTATTTATTTATTTATTTATTTATTTATTTATTTATTTATTTATTTATTTATTTATTTATTTATTTATTTATTTATTTATTTATTTATTTATTTATTTATTTATTTATTTATTTATTTATTTATTTATTTATTTATTTATTTATTTATTTATTTATTTATTTATTTATTTATTTATTTATTTATTTATTTATTTATTTATTTATTTATTTATTTATTTATTTATTTATTTATTTATTTATTTATTTATTTATTTATTTATTTATTTATTTATTTATTTATTTATTTATTTATTTATTTATTTATTTATTTATTTATTTATTTATTTATTTATTTATTTATT
Organism: Yponomeuta sedellus; assembly: GCA_934045075.1. NCBI lineage: Eukaryota > Metazoa > Arthropoda > Insecta > Lepidoptera > Yponomeutidae > Yponomeuta > Yponomeuta sedellus. Next base: position 15,036,412 of record OW203734.1, read on the forward strand.
TATTTATTTATTTATTTATTTATTTATTTATTTATTTATTTATTTATTTATTTATTTATTTATTTATTTATTTATTTATTTATTTATTTATTTATTTATTTATTTATTTATTTATTTATTTATTTATTTATTTATTTATTTATTTATTTATTTATTTATTTATTTATTTATTTATTTATTTATTTATTTATTTATTTATTTATTTATTTATTTATTTATTTATTTATTTATTTATTTATTTATTTATTTATTTATTTATTTATTTATTTATTTATTTATTTATTTATTTATTTATTACCATAATTTACAGCTATCATTACAGGAGATCCTATTGCGGTAGCTGAGTAATATAAATAATAGTTCGCAGACACATTGATTTCTAATAGAAAATTAAATTGAATCCTAATCAAATAAATTAAACATGCTAAGCAAAAATAAAAGATACCTTATAGAGACTGGTCGCTTATATTTGTTTTGGTAGACTTTTGAGGTCTTATGGTCCTGCGGTGCTGTGATTTTCCTGGCTCCCTCGCTCACCAGATTCAAAGAAGGATCACCCGTTTCAACAGCATGACGCATAGGGGGCGGCGAGGCCACGACCGTGGCATAGCTTGCATTACCAGCTGGGCAGAAGGAGTTTGCCATGATGTCCACCTGCTGTGGCGGTGTCTGCAGCACAGCTAGTCTACTGTTGAGCAAGTCTAGCTTACGATCGTATTGTGCGAGAGCAGATGTCATGTTACCCAACATCACTTTTAAGCTTGCCATCTCATCTCGAACCTGCCTAATCTCCGACGTGACCTCTAAGAACTCCAGGCTCTGAAAATGTTGTACTTCTGAAGCGGAGGTCTCTTTGGAACTCTTGGGACTGATTTTTTTCCTTAGAGTGACATTTGCAGCTCGGATCTTCGAAGCACCTACTGGAGTATGAGAATAGTCGCCTCCCTTTCTCACTCCGCAGCGGCATTTAGGACAAACCCAATCACCCCTTTCTTCCTCCGCTAACTTTGCCGCACCAACACAAGCGGAATGGAAGCGATTTATACATCCAGTGACCTTACAAGACAGTGCCTCCTCCTCCTCATCGTCAAGCGGCGTGCTGCAGGCATAGCACAACGCAGCTGCAACAGCTGTCAGCGCAATAGGCGAAGCGGTTGGTTTAGTAGACATTGCGCCAAGCAAAGCAAGCAAGCCAGCCGATAATGCACAGCGGTGACTCACACAGATATTTGTAGATCGTCGAACGGACCGATGAGCCGATGATATCCGAGGTGACACGAAGCAAACACGATGCACAGCAGATACAAGCCGGTTATGACAAGGATGGGGCGATGTGCTCGGGTCGATGACCGACCTCGCAACCGCGTCTAGCCAACGTTGCCGGCCAGTGACTCCTTTGTTTATATTATGAACAAATAAACAATGTAACGGCTTGATGACAGTGATTCTCTTACACTTCGCGCACAGTAACCGAATAGATCGCTCAGGCGTACTATTAACTACACGGACGTATAAGTTTCACTCCAAAAAAGCTATTACAACTATTTTAAATTTAAATATTTCCGGAGCGGACACCGAAACGACGCTCACCAAATGGGTGCGGACGAACTTATACGATATACTTTTGACAAAATTGGAAATGTATGGTATACGACGACTAACTACGGCGTACCACAGAGAAGTGTGCTGGGGCCTCTCTTGTTTATATTGTATATTAACGACCTGCCGAAAGCAACCTCTCAACAAATATCACTCTTTGCCGATGATAGTACACTTACTGTTAGTTGCCAAAATCCTAATGAATATGAAAAGGACATAAATGAAGCCATCACCAGAGTTGTCACTTGGTTAAAAGATAACAACTTAAAAATTAACATTGATAAAACTAAAATTACACATTTTTCTCAGCGGCAAAACAACATATTTATCAATGCTAAATATGGAAATAAATCTTTATCTATAGTTTCAGAAAATAAGTATTTAGGCTTAATTATAGATAGTAGACTTAATTGGAAAAGTCAAATTCAGGAGGTATGCAAAAGATTAAGTACTTCTGCCTACGCCTTACATAAACTCGCCTCCGTAGTAGAAACCAAATCACTTTTGATAGCGTATCATGGCCTGGTTGCATGCCCTTTGAGATATGGTGTTATCTTTTGGGGGAATGGTACTGACAGAGAACTTGTATTTAAAGCGCAAAAAAAATGCATCAGACGTATGTTTATGTTGGCAAATGACATTAGCTGTAAACCTTACTTTAAAAGGTATAAAATCTTGACGTTTCCTTCAATGTACATTTTAGAGATAGCCCTTTTTGTAAAAAACAATCCTGAATTATTTGAACGACCAGAGTTAAGAAATAGACGAGATAATGATAAGGTAAAATTACCACGATCGAATACAGCACTCATGCACAAAAGTGTCATATACATGGCACCTTTAATTTATAACAAATTGCCAAAGACAATTAGAAATTTGAATTGCTGTTTATTCAAAAAAAAAACTAACGGAATATCTTATTGACAAATGTATTTATAAACTCAATGAATTATGTAATTGACTTTTAATGAATTTAATTTTTTGTAATAAGTATATTGTGTTAATTAGTTTCTTGACATGATATTTTAAATAATTACTTTGAGATTGACATAATGTAATATAGAATTGTACTATAGAATTGACATTGCATGCTAACTTGACCGACTGCAGCGAAGAACAAAAGGAGGGTAATGTGTTTAGTGCGTATGTATGTATGTATGTATGTAAGTATGTCCGATTCTATGTTCCCTCATAACTCCTTAACCAATGGTCAGATTTTGTTAAACAAGGTGTCATTCGATTCGGCATCCTTCCGCGGGTGTCATAGGCTATATAAAATTATAATTATGCGATCAGAACCGTGACGAAAAATAAAATTCGTTAAGAAGCTTCGTTAAAGTACAGCTAGGAGCCACTAGATGGCGCTGTTATATTTAGTTTATTGAATTCGAATACTAATTTTATTGAACTACCCCCAACAGGTGTGAAATATTTAAAACAGAATTTTGCGGATGACGTAGGTTACATAAAATCAGCATTAATAGAGAACCAACGGAACAAAAAATAACATTTACTTCTAAGCAATTAAAGTACCACTTTTAGCCACTTGATGGCGCTGCTATATTTTATTTATTCTAATACATGTGTATACATAATTTCGGCTTTGGTCTACATGTAAACAAACCATTTATAGAATCGGTACAAATGCGGAATGAAATAATTTCTATAAAGTGGTTTGATCCTTCTAGATCATTCATTTAATTAAAAAAAATATAATTTTGTTTAACTACGCCTAACACGTTCAAAGTATTTAAAAGAGAATTTTGCGAGTATCGTTGATTACATAAAATCAGCATTAATAGAGAACAAACGCAACACAAATAATATTCACTTCTAATTAATTAAAAGTACTGTAGCATTAGTTCCTCTACCCAACCACAGATGGCGCTGTTTGTGTTCTAAATTGCGGTATGGTTTTTATCCGTAGGCCCTACATAATATTAAACAAAATTGAAAAGTATTTGAGCACTCGACCAATACTGACTGTCCACTAATAATTGGCACGACTAGTGACGTAGGTAATATACCTCGCTTTGCGCTGTGGTGCGAGTAGTACAGTTACTAATCCGTAATCCTTAGTAAGTTTCATATTGCTTCAATAAATAGATCCCTAAGTACGTGCTGAAACAACGTTTCTCTTCTTGTCTGCTGAAATCATGTCCTACAGTACCACTTTTAGCCACTAGATGGCGCTGCCATATATTTATTCTAGTACATGTATAAATTTACATAATATCAGCTTTGCTCTACATGTAAACAAACCGTCTATAGAAACGGTATAAGTGCTGAAAGAAATAATGCCTATAAAGTGTTTATTTCTTTCTACGCCATTCGTTTATCTCTTTAGTTTAAGAAATATCAACCTCATAGGGGGTAATAATACATTACTGCAGAGGCCGAGAAGTAAGGGATTGCTGGACGAGTTTGGGATCGACGGCCGAGTCGTAGATGAGGCCGTCTAGAACGAGTCCTGCAATCCCTGTTCCGGCCGAGGATTGTATAATGCTTTTCTCAAACAATGCGAGGAAATATTAATATTAAAATAATTACTAGGTAATTAAGAAGTAATAGTTTAGTTTGCCGCCTTTTTTATTTTTTAAATACACTAACATATTTGAGCACCATGTTTAACCGCACAAAAACCAATACCATAGATTGTTTTTTTTTAATCTTGCAAGTATGCTTAGATAACTTAGTAGGTGGTTGGCTGTGTGTAATTTTTTCTTAGTCAGTTTAATTTTAGTAAGTAAATTTAAAAAGTTAGAGCAGCGGACGGTAATGGATTTTCATACTTACTTTATGACTTAGGCCAGTAAAGTGAGGCGGGAGCCATAAAAGAGAAACTTTGTGGCTTTATTTCATGGTAATAACACAAACATTTCCGGGCATGTTTGAGAAAAAATTATTAATTTCTTAACACTGATATTAATTTCCTACTGACACTTAGACCAAAACTAACTGAACAAAATATATAAAGTGTAGCATGTAACTCCTTTTCCCCTGTGCGGTCATAGTCAGACAAGCTGGGTTCAAAGAAGAAACAATAAATGATAAAAAAATATTTGAACGCTCTCACTGGTAACCGAAGACGGATCCTCCGTGACCTCGTATCGTAGGACCCATGAAATTTTAAAAAATTCTCGCTCTATTCATCTTAACGAATTTTATCTCGTTTCCTCCGAAAATAAGATTATGATTTTGTGTTAGGTTTCCTGTTCACTTGTGAGACCAAAGATTGCTTATCTACACCTAAATATTCAGTAAAATTTATCAATGCTTTAGGGGGCCACCTCAAAATGAATTTGTTATAGTTTACACTATTTTTATTTTTAATGCACTAACCCGTGCTAAGGAACAAATTTAAAAACCTATTTAGAGGCTAAAAATTTCACCCATGCCGGGATTCGAACCCGCAACCTCTGGCTATCCGTACCAGCGCTCTACCAATTGAGCCAATGGGCGACTCACGGCATCAGTGAAATTTCGAACCTCTTTACAATATTCTCTGTATTACGTACAGGCAGCGACATCTGACTTAAGCAAATTGCATTACTTACTGCCCCGACTACCTACTTTGCAGTTAGGTTTAACATCGGAACGATATCACTGTACTCACATGATTACACTATTTTTATTTTTAATGCACTAACCCGTGCTAAGGAACAAATTTAAAAACCTATTTAGAGGCTAAAAATTTCACCCATGCCGGGATTCGAACCCGCAACCTCTGGCTATGACTGGCTATGGCTGGCTGGATGTTAAACCTAACTGCAAAGTAGGTAGTCGGGGCAGTAAGTAATGCAATTTGCTTAAGTCAGATGTCGCTGCCTGTACGTAATACAGAGAATATTGTAAAGAGGTTCGAAATTTCACTGATGCCGTGAGTCGCCCATTGGCTCAATTGGTAGAGCGCTGGTACGGATAGCCAGAGGTTGCGGGTTCGAATCCCGGCATGGGTGAAATTTTTAGCCTCTAAATAGGTTTTTAAATTTGTTATAGTTTCATTTTAATACCGGTAATATTTTGGCATTCAGAAAACCAAGATTTTGTATGTCTCCACGCCCATGCCACAACTCTAAGTAACTACGCCAGGCCGAAGGCGGAGCCCCATCATGCGGGTGCGAGGAAACTTGCCGTGACGAGGTTGAAGGCCGAGCTCAATACAGGTCGCGGCACAGCCGAAGGCTGTGAAGCGGGCTAGAGGAATACTCCCACGGCGATTCCAAATGCTGAGCTCTATTTACGCTGATGCCAAATGGAGAGACTATTAGCGCGGCCGAAGGCCGCAACAGTTACTTAAAGTTGCTGTTAGGAGGAAACCTGTCGCGCCTTTGTACAGGCCGCGGCTGAAGGCTCAGACCATTTATGTTCTCATTTACAAGTCCTTATTCTAAGTAATTAGCGAGACCGAATAGTGGGCCCAGCAATGCAAGCACGAAGAATTCTACTCTGGAGATATCGAAAGCTGAGCCCCGTTCAGATCGAAGAGATAATTCGTGACTATTCCAGTCCCCACCTACAATCGTTAACATTAAATAACTAGGTGCAGTGGAGCGTTTTTAGGCTACATAAAAAACAGACAATTTATGGAAGGATAATAAAGAAAAAAATCTGTCGTTTCCTTTGCAAATATTCTAGATAGTTTAACACCATTAGACCATATTCATTATACTAGCTAAAAATATCGTACGAAATAAATTTTTAATGCAGGCAGGTGGTACCTACGACTATATCAAACAATTACCTATATCAGTAAAAATATTTATGATTTGCCGAGACATGTCCATTGTCGAACAAAAGAAAATAAAGCAATAAACTAAAATTCATTTAGGAAATAAAATAATATAACGATTTAAAGCATGTAAACAGAACAGATGGACCTTTAAATTTTATCGTTTTACTGAGTCACTAAAAGGTCAAAAATAAAAAAAATATTAAAAAAAATAAAAGAACCCGACTGCAGTGATAAATCAACTGAAAGGGAAAAAATAAGATAATTTTATTTTCAAATGCTAATGTCGAATCAGAAGAGTTCATGCTGCTTTACTTGAGGGACCAAATAATATAACTTTATAAGCATTATTTGCTCAAACTGTTGCATTTATTATTTTATATAAAATGATGCAGTCGGGACCCATTACTGTTTGTTTAAAGACCTCTAATGGGTCCCGACTGCAACATTTTATATAAAATAATAAATGCAACAGTTTGAGCAAATAATGCTTATAAAGTTATATTATTTGGTCCCTCAAGTAAAGCAGCATGAACTCTTCTGATTCGACATTAGTATTTGAAAATAAAATTATCTTATTTTTTCCCTTTCAGTTGATTTATCACTGCAGTCGGGTTCTTTTATTTTTTTAAATATTTTTTTTATTACACATTATTTTGACAGTTGGAAAAGAGAACGCATGACTTCGGGAAAGGTAAAAAAAGCACGAGTGTGTAATCCCGCACGCTATACGTCCCTGCAATACGCCACTTTTTGAGCAACTGTATTAAAAATAAGTTTTTTTAAGTGGTGGTAGCCCAGTGGGCAGAACATCATCGCTCTGTCCACTGGGCTAGACCCAGGTTCGACTCCCAGTGCAGCATGTGCCTCTGACTTTGTTTATTTTCAAAGTTAGTAGTAGCAATACCACAAGGTAAACTGATAGAAAACATCGCGAGGAAATCCGTGGTTTGCTTGGCTCCGCACGCATTGCTTGTCTTCCCGGTGGGCTCGGGCCACTAAGCTGTCAGATGCTGGGCAACATCCATCTAAAATAGGTCCAGGCACTGCAGCGTCTGAGTGGTCCCTTCACTCATCTAGTATGAGTGCCACTGGACGATGTATAAATCATTGCGTACATGCAAAAGCCAAAGCTTTTTATTTCTTTGGGCCTGACAGAAACCACATGGAATCCTAAAAACACATTTAGAGGCCAAAAATTCTACCCATGCCGGGACTCGAACCCGCGACCTCCGGCCGAATAGTCGGTGCCAGCTAGAGGTCGCGGGTTCGAGTTCCGGCATGGGTGGAATTTTCGGCCCCTAAATTGGTTTTTAAAACTGTTCGCAGCACGGATTAGTGCATTAAAAAAAATATCACATGGAATCTTCATATTAAACTATTATAATTTGTCTGGATTTTTTACTATGGTACCTAATAATTTTGGAAATGCAAATTAAATTGTATACCTGTAAATATTTAAAAATATTTTAAATGTTAAGTTATTTTACCACAAAATAGACTAGCAATGGTTCGGATGAGTTAGCGGTCTATGCGCAACAGTGCGCTCTGTCTATGTGCTGATATAACAAAATGGACTTAGTATATTAAATATACGTTATTTTGGGTATGGGACCGAGCGGTGGTAGCGGAGCGGTGTAGAACGCCGGCTTCTCAATCGGGAGGTCGTGGGTTCGAACCCCGGCATGTACCAATGACTTTGTTTTCTAATTTATGTACATTTGTGAAATTATAGTAGCAATATTACTCGCTGACGTGAAGAAAAACATCGTAAGGAAACCCTAGTTTCTGAGGTGTTAGCGTACCTCAGCGCTTGCTACGTACAATGGCCCAACTATGAGGCTAAGTGCGGAAATCTCAGGTCTAACTAACTTTTGGGTATGGGGGCTTAAGAAATTTCTAACAAAACAGATTAATGGGCACTTTGTATAATACCTATCGTCAAGAAAGCTCTAGTCTCAAATCAAACTTATTATCTTCAATTTTAGATAGAGATCAGAAGTATTTTTATGACACAATTTTCTTCTACATTAGAATAGAGAATTAAACCTTGGGTCTGTGTTTCAATTGCTTTAAATGACATGTCTAGGCTCACAAGACAGTTTTATTAACGTAGAATCGTAACGTAAACACTAAACAAAATGTAAGTGACAATATCAAAGTTCAATTGAAATAAGAGCAGCTGAAAAACTATAATAATCTCTATATTTACTCAGGATACGCAATAGTCTGATTAGAGAAAGTTGTGGACTGAAAGAAGACGTAGTGACTACAATTGAGAAAGGAATTTTGCGTTGGTTTGGACATGTGGAGAGTATGAAGGAAGAGAGATTGACGAAACAAATATATATTACGAATATGAGTGGAAGGGCTGGTAAGTGACGTACCAGACGGACATACATTGACCAAATAGGGGATGTATTAGCAAAGGGGAAGATAAAAAGTACCCAGAACCGACGTGCGTGCATGCAACGACTTATGATGTTGATGAAGCGAAGGTGATCTGTCAGGATCGTATGAAGTAGCAGTCCCTGGTCTCTGCCTACCTCTCTGGGATACAGGCGTGAGGTTATGTATATATGTATGTATGTATGTATGTATGTATGTATGTATGTATGTATGTATGTATGTATGTATGTATGTATGTATGTATGTATGTATGTATGTATGTATGTATGTATGTATGTATGTATGTATGTATGTATGTATGTATGTATGTATGGATGTATGTAAGTATGTATGTTTCTAATGTAACATTACATTAGAATGACATATTTGACCCTACAACCTATCTTTCGAGCTATCACAAGAGCAATCCAACTGTAATGAAGTTTGACATTTTATGACTCAATCACTTTCTCTATTCGGACTGTCTTGTCTATAAAATGGGCATGTAACTTTAATGGTTCAATTCGACGTTTGGCCAGTTGAATCCGGCGGGCGGCCTTCCGCCGAATGATGTGCGGCGCCTCCTGCCGAGCATATTAAGCAGATTAAGATTTATCGCCTGAGAACTATCGTGGGTGAGTCAGCTTCCTCGCTCTAGGGGCCTCTCATTGTCGTAGACAGGGAGAGAAAGCCGGGGCGTGCGTATCCCAGAATATCTAGCTGTTCCTAATTAGTGCCCTTAGCCACCTCAGAAATCCTTCATGCTCGTATCCTCAGATATCCGATCGTACTCGCAGATGTGTGACGTCAGTGCCATGCTGAAGAGTGATATCAGACATCATTTCAAGTCAAAGATTAAAATTGAAATATTAGAATTAAATGTTTATTTACTTTTAAAATTAATACGAGTATACATTCAAAACCCCGGCTGGGGACAAAAAAAAAACCCCTGGTCTTGGATGTTTACATGTTTGTGATGTCGTTGTTTCTGGTTCCCACGACACAGGGTATCCTAGTAAGGGACTAGAAGCAATGTATGTGCCTGTAAATGTTATGTTATGTGATCTTACATATCCATTTATATTTCTTAGGCGAATTTGTTTTTCATAAGTATTAATGTCGATCAAATGTTATGTACAATTTTGGATTGCAATAACAAGAAAACAGAAACATCATAGGTAAAAATTTACTTAAATTATGTCACCAGTATAACGTCAGTCCGCAAATTCAAAGAACCCTGACGGTACCTACTTGATTTCTGTTTCCTTATGGTTTTCATTGCTCAATACAAGTATGTATTGCGAAATATTGATAATTTATTTCGCCAATTTCCCCACACCACAGAATTCAAAGAACCCTGCTGCTTCCTCTATTGACGGGTGTATCAAGGTTAATTGGTTCAAAGCTTTTAAATTTCAAACTCTAGGTCTGAATCAGATATCCAGCCACTGCCAGCAACTTGCCTCAGATCGTCAAAGAACCGATGAACCGATGGTCGATGGGGTTCAAAGGTTCTCGAGTAGAGACCACGAACTGGACCAAGCGCAGCGTGGGACAACCACCGGCTCGCTGGAACGCTGATCTGAGGCCGATTGTGTGTGTGCATAATCCAAAATATTAGGGCCCATCGACTCAACCTGAAGAGAATAGACAGTCTCAAGTAGAAATGGACAGGGCCCATTCTGTAATTCAAACAGGAAAACTGGAGTAAAGAAATAACGAACTGGTTAAAGGGAAACGCTATGATAATAGCTCCGTTTTCATTGCGTTTGCTCCAAGCAGCAGATGGGAGGACGTTATATAATGATTGCAGGAAAGAAAAATTAAAGTATTGAGTACTAATGATAGCAGGATGAAATTAGAGCAGCGTTGCAAATGGTAGCTCTGAAAATAGGTGGTAAGCTAATTAATATAGCAAAACATCGTTTGCTAGAATTAAACATCGAATCTAGTAATAGTAGTAAATATAAGCTAAGCTAGTAATAAATATAATTGCTTAAATAACAATTATTTTAGTTCACGGAAATGTTAATAATTAAAATGAAAATAGAAAAGTAATCAAAACAAATTAAAACTGTTTTTATACGGATTTATGCTCGTTTATTACATTTTTACAATTTTCCGGCACTTTTTCAGGTGCCGTGGTCCCGGATGACCACAAACTTATTAAAACAGTTTTAATTATGTCTACTGCTCGTGTTAACCTTAGAAAATACTAATCAAAACAAATTTATTTAAAAATACTACTACTTTTGAAATGAAAACGCGCTATGCAGTTAAGGCTGTTCTTACGTGAAGTATGTTGTCTTGCTCGCGCAATTCAACATGTTTAATTATTATAATAAAATGAGGAAATAACTGAACTTTGATAAATGTTATCTGAGGCCTTGAAGTATAAATTAAACTACTGACGTTTAAATAAAACAAATTTTGTTTATCTATACGTATTTTTTAACAAATAAAATTTGTTTACAAAACTATTAAATTTGAAATGAAATTTTCTCAATCTAAAACTACCTAAACAATGCCTTGAAAATCCTCAATTGAAATATATTTCAAATCTAGCTTAAGAAGTATTTTATTAAATACACAAATTAAATATGCAAGCGAAACAGTACGCTCTTCTATAGAAAAAATCAACTAAGTTAGACTATGTAAGCAGTTGAAGTGAGAATAAATTCAGAAATGCTCTCTAATCACAGAATAAAGGCAATTTTATTTATTTTATCGTGTTATTGATGGACAAAGTAATTAATTAAAGCTCATGCAGCGTAAATATACAGTTCTAGTTCAGAACATCGTCTCTGGATGTACAAAATTCAACATGATGTTTCTTCATACCTGCGTGTAACTAGAGTATGGGGTATGGGAAAAACATCATCTAAACATTATTTAAAAACCTATTTAGAGGCTAAAAACTTCACCCATGCCGGGATTCGAACCCGCAACCTCTGGCTATCCGTGCAGCGCTCTACCAATTGAGTCAATGGGCGACTCACCGGCATCAGTGAAATTTCGAACCTCTTTACACTATTATATGTATTACGTACAGGCAGCGACATCTGGCTTAAGCAAATTGCATCACTTACAGCACGGGTTAGTGCATAAAAAAAAAAAAATAGTATAAACATTATTTGTTTATACTATTACTCATCCTCCCTTTATATTTAAGGCGCTTCGGTGTGCTAACTAGCGCCACCAATAAAAAAAAACATTACTTGTTTTATAATACTTTTTCATCTGAAAGTGAACATGAGAAGTCGTAACAACTGTGACTACTATTTTTAGAACCTACAGTCTATTACCTAGGATCATCACTAATCATATTAATTATAAGTAATCATATTCTCGCACTCTTTTGCTGTTTGTTATCAATATAATTTTCGATTTAACTATTTATGTACATGCACCACGTACCGACTATATTCTTCATGCAATCCACTCCATCCAAAGGTTGTCTGGAAGAGATCGCTCTTAGCGATAAGACCGCCAATTGTATAACATTACTTAGATTTAAGAATCATGGTTGTAATATTTTTCTGGTTGTGCAATAAATAGTTCTCTATCTATCATCAGCCTAGAACTTTAATGGATATCCGCTAAAAACGGTCGTTTTTGGAGGGAATTGATTAAAGTCCTAGGGTTTTGATTCTAGGTTCCAGAATGTAGGGTCTAAATATAGTTGTCACAGTTATCACGGTATCTCGTGTTCACTTTTAGATTCTTCTATTGTATCTACATTGTTAACAGATACAGTAGCTCTTTTTCGAACCTAGGTCCAAGAATCTAGGACTTTGAGCGGTTTTGTCAAAAACCGTTTTCAGCGGAAATCGATTAAAGTCCCAGGTGGGTGATACTATGTTCTAGACTGTAGGTTCTAAAAATAGTTGTTATACTTGTAAAGATTTATGATGTTCACTTTAAAAAAGACGTAGTAAAAAATAAGTCAAACAAATATTCAGCGTACAACTAAATGACTTGTGTTATAGGTGCTAACTCGACGATATATTGAATACAATAAACTTGTCTCGGGTCTTCGATGTTATCTATGTATAACATCCAAGACCCGAGACAAACTAGAAAAGTTCCGTTTCCTATAGTTTGACCCGGCCGGTGATCGAACCCGAGACCTTCGGTTTTACAGTCAGCGTGCCAAACCGCTGCGCCACCGAGGCCGTCAAGTTGTTTAATCCCTTGGTAGCGCTATTAGCACCGCGTAGCGCCTTAATATTGATATGTGACTAACACCCGTTGTCTTCAGTGCACCTACCTAGTTCATCAACTAAATCATAGCCGGCCCTAAGTTGGCCAAATTCTCTGTCGAAAAGCTCTGATGATTCCGCCACCATTGTTCTTTGCTTTGAAGCAGGTTCTCGGAACCGTTGAAACGGTGTGTTGTACGCGCCAGGCATGTTACCCGGACGATTTGTCATAAAGCCTTTTCAGCATCGGTAATTCGGTATTCTGGAACGTGCTTAGCGCCTCTGGGTGGTCCGAAGAGTACCCAAGAACTGTTTAGAGGGACTACTGTCACATAAGTGACTAAAATGATTCAAAATTCAGGACGCAAAGTAAACGAAGTGGCCAATATGCTTTTAGCAGCCAAGTTAACTACGAAAATAAATAACTAAAATATCCAACCAAAATGAGAACAAAACAGTATGTCTCATTACGTGTGGTGTGTTAGGGCGTGTGTGTATATGTTTGAATGTTTGACACCACACGCATGTTTGTGTGTGGTGTGTATGTGTCTGTGTAATTTCCTTTTTATGTACAATAAAGTGTTCTCTATCGATCTATCCATGTATGAGGGTGAGTGTGGATCATTACTATGTACATGTACAGCCCTACGACCGAATTCCGAAGACCGATGATAAGTTCAAATCTATTCAATTTATTTCAACGTAAAGAATTTACATTCTGTTTGCTGAATGTGAAAGTACAATGTAACATGAAAGTGAAAGCCGCTGCCTTCGGGCCGTAGTGTAGTGGAGAAAAAGGCAGCGGGGAAAAAACTCCACTCTGACCATCTTTTCTCAAGTCCTCTTAAATCTATTACATTAGACACCACTTATGTGTAAATATAAATTTAAAAATAAGATCCATTATTGTCATTAATAACTTTAAATGCCAAAACATTATTTAATTGTTTTACATAGGCCGTGAAAACATAACAAATGCTGCGGCCAGACACACGAACAGCTCTCGGTCGATGGAAGGTTCCCCACCAGAGGACGCGACGTTGCCAACGACACTCTTTTTCTCATACAACGGCCAGTGAAAGCCGCTATGGTACTTTCATACTTCAGTGAACCTTATCTTAGATTGAATCTACTCTCAGAATCTCTCCGACCATCATGGTTAAAGCGTTTTTCTATCTCATATTAATCTATGCCGCTATACATGCCACTGTTAGTATTCGACCCGCGTCGAACACTCGTCTGGTGTACCGACAAAGCCTTGCAAAGGGCGACTACTTCAATGAAGCCTAGAAGAAATCTCTTGTAGGCTGGAGACTCGCTTGTGGCAAGGAATCTTCATTCAGTTCGTCTGTGTTATACTCTTTTGTAATCTTTTACACTAGTTAACGAGTGACGAAGAAGAGAAGAGACAACTTCACGAAATGTACTTAACTAAAAACAAAGTCATTGGTGCATGCCGGGATTCGAATCCACGACCTCCTGAATGTGAGGCCGGCGTTCTACCGCCCCAGTACCACCACTCGATATACGGGTATATACGTTGATATATTATGAACTAGAAAGTCAATATACACAATGCTACCAAACCGCGGATTTCATTACAATGGCTTCCTTTGTGGTTACCTCACTATGGTGATCCACGAAGCTTTCAAGGTTGCACTCGTCGATTTCCGCCCAACAAACAACCGTTAATGACGTTTTATTATAATGTGGTACGTGATATTGCATTGAAATAGATATCAGACTCAGATCTACAATACAGGGTAACAACATTTCCATAGGTGTATATTTAAAAATGGCGGATGCTTCACGTAAATATGTATAGGAACAACTATGAGGGAAACTTCGAAATCGCGAAAAAACATCAGCTTCCCCATACAGTGTGGCATTAAGATTTATTAGACACTTGATATTGATTTATATATTTATGACACACTTGATAATATAATAAAATACCTGAGCCTGATATATTAATAAAATACCTGATATATTAAGCTTGCCTGAAGCGTGGTTCAAAAATGTGTTAAGTGCACTTTGTGCCAAAAGGGCTACTATAACGTAAGGGATTATTTAGATGATAATTATGTCTGGAATTGAAGCCAGTACAATGCATGAGTTCTATATTTTATTATAATAATTTTGTAAGCTCTGTTAATTAAGGACTTTGAAAGGACTAAGTTTGGAGATTATTTGTCAATTTTTTCTCCAAACTGATCTGCATTTTTATGGACACCTAGTTTGTCTTAACTTGTGACCTTGTGACGGTGCAAACCTCTTCACACCATTTTTATTTCTTTTTCCATCTATCATTTTCAAATATTTAAATTATGTACGTCACACATTCTTCGATTTCACTCATTTTTCACACTACTACTTTACGCTTTGACCAGATCTGACTTTTTACCTGCTTCTCCGTTTATCCGTTTTTATCCAGTTTTCTGTTAATATTACTACAATTCTACAAATAAAACCACACCTAAAGTCGTTCCAGAGTTTATTTATTAATTATTAAAGTTATAAAACGTTCCACTGGCGCCCAACGATAATAACGAAACCCAACGTCACCCCACGGCTTGATACGCTGAGACGACAAAGCCCACCCACCGCGACTACGCTGCGAGTGCGAAGGCAAATACGAGTACGATTACCACGATTATACGTGTGCACAATCGTCGAACTGCTGCTGCTGTTTCATACCCACGACCCACGACCTCATACATCACAGACGCATCCCTTGGAGCTCCCCAGCGTTGCTCAAGGGTTCTGTCGGACTTCTCCGCCGCCCCCAACTTTACCCACAAGACCTGCAAGATTTTTTTTTGTTAAGTGTTGTTGAGTGTTTTATAAATAAAATATTAAATTAATTTTAAAGTGCGACTTGACTTCTGGACCACAAGGTAATTCATCATAACTACTCATTGACCATTCTTCACTAACTAGATTCACCCATAGTAACAAATTTTTTCGGCCCTAATAAAAGTCCTATTCTATCTATCTGCACCCCACCTAACCGAAACATACCACAGTTAGTATACACCAACAGTATACAATCAATAACTTCTACACGCATTTACCAGACAGTTACACAACCACAGGCTGCTCACTAGCAGTTCCATAGACCTCGGTAACCTGGAATTTATAATTCCAGGTGGGACTGGTTACTAACTTACGTTGCCTCAGGAGAGTATCCTGGGTAATTACACGTAGACAGCCTAGCTTTACCCTCTAGGTCTTCGAGGCCGACTCGAAGGTAAGGCGAAGCTGCACTCATACAGTCTATTGATAACAATATTATATTATTAAAATTTAAATTATAATTATTTACAAAATCTTTGCAAACCAAATTTCTAGACGTCAGTAATTCTGACACCATTCATTGTCATAAAATTTTTCAAAATTCAAAACAAAACCTCCACAGGTTAAACCTACAAGGAACTCTTTGGCAATAAAATAAAAACTCTCACCCTCACCCCATCCTTACCTCATTACTAAAATAATTCCTAACCTCTTTTTTTATAGTATCCGTACTCTTTTTTAAATATTTAACTGTCAACTTGTACAAAACCTACCAACGTCACCTTTTTATAGTTTTATTTTTCTGTATATAATCACCACATTACCTTTTCGGACACATTTGCGTCATACTATTTGTTTATTTATTTATTAACTATACACTTACACCACTATCCTCCAGGACATTTGCTAACCATTTTTTTTAGAACATCCAAACATTCAATCAGGTGCGGCGACAACACGTTAAATAAGCCTAGGTCAACTAATTTATTTATCAATCGCGTTATCTAATTAAACGCGTTACGGTGTTTACCCCACCAAAGCTCTTGAGAGCACTACTACGACGGATTCTACCCCGTCGGGTACTATGTACCCAATATTATAAATATTGTTAAAATGTAAATAACTTTCATAGAGCGGATTGTGACTCAATAAATAAGCCTTACCACTACCGAATACCAGCGGGTGGTAACTGGCTAAATAAGCCTATTACTAATTTAGGCCAGTTTCTGGATAAATCTAATTAATAAAAATAGATTTTGTCTATACTGAATGAACGTCTTCACCTTCACTTTAGATGAAGACAATGCTAGGTGATGCATGCTAGGGATGAATGATAGGTGATGAATAAAAGTGGAACTGCCTAATGTAAATATTCATTGTAGATATCACCCCACACCTTCTAAATTTTTTTTTCATCGCCCATCTTTTATATTTTATTTTATTTTAATATTTAAGAATAACAAAATTTATTTACTTACCATCCCACATCCCTGACCTTCATCGACTTTACTCTCGACCTTGACTTTAAATTTTAAATTATATAAGTTAACTTGACTATATTTTTTAGAAAAAAAAAATTTTTTTTAGATATTTTTTTTAAATAAATATATCTAAAAAATATTTTTTTTTACCGGTGCCCCCGGGTAATGTGACGGTGCAAACCTCTTCACACCATTTTTATTTCTTTTTCCATCTATCATTTTCAAATATTTAAATTATGTACGTCACACATTCTTCGATTTCACTCATTTTTCACACTACTACTTTACGCTTTGACCAGATCTGACTTTTTACCTGCTTCTCCGTTTATCCGTTTTTATCCAGTTTTCTGTTAATATTACTACAATTCTACAAATAAAACCACACCTAAAGTCGTTCCAGAGTTTATTTATTAATTATTAAAGTTATAAAACGTTCCAACCTTCACTAAGCCGCAGTTTCTTCGCTACTATGAATAAAACCTTCTGATTTCATTTCATTGTTTTAGCGATTAAGTAGATAAATGAATGAAAAGGTTTTATTCGGTACTTAGAACAACCTATGAAACTTGACTGAATGGTTTCAGACAGACACCATTGATTTGTTACGAGCCGCCGCCACACCACGGTTTATTGTGAGTAGAATGATAGCTGACGCCTGATAGTAGATGGCACCACAAGAAGTAGAAGATGGAACTAGGTATATGGAGATTATTTTCACACCCTGTATAATAAAATTAACAGGCCAGCGAGTTTATTAGCCTGTGGGAAGCTTGAATTAGACTGTTCCACTTAGCTATAGGATATTTTTGCAGTACCTACGCGGATACGAGCACTAAACTTTACGGTCTCTGTTTTATAGCGTATCATTTCAATTTGAAATTTTCTTACATTAATATACCTACCTAGATTTGCGAAATGACCCGCGCTTTGGAATTCGTCGTACCAATTCTGTAGACCATTTCCGGCATTTACAGCGTATTATTTATTTAGTACCTACTGACTTATTTGACTAGGTGAACCTACATGATTGCCTAAATGGTTTTGCCGACTTAATTTGACATTTTGATACAATTTTATAGTAACGGCAATCATAATAAAATCTCCGAGAGAAGGTCTGTGCCCTGTAGTGGGACGTTTATAAGCTACATAAAAAAAAAACCTTGGAATGAATCGAATACTCGCATTGTTTAACATTTAGCATGTAGAAGTGGTGTAGTGTGCCCTTAAAGTGAAACCAAACGACTGTTGACAGAAACAGTTTTTGTCTCTTCCTTTTTTTAACTTTGCTCAAACGGGCTTCATTTGGGGATACATAGAACCCTTTTCTCTATTCCTATGTCATATGAGGACTAAAGCAAGCATACGGAGTAATCGAGCGTGTAATGATCGTGTCATGGGCGTGGGCAGTGGAGCCTGTCCAATGACTCTGCCCAGAACCGTATTCAGGGTTAGATTTGGGTGAAGAGAACCAGTTTCCATTTATCTGAATAGTAACTAGTTTATACTATATTCTTTTTGTTTCTCTAACCCGTGCTGAGGACAATTTTTAAAAACATATTTAGAGGCTTAAAAATTCCGCCCATGCCGGGACTCAAACCCGCGACCTCTGGCTAACCGTACCAGCGCTCTCCTAACTGAGCTATTGAGCAAGTGCCGGCATCAGCAAAATTTCGAAGTAAAAAAAATAAATGTAGTTTATGTTACATAGAAAACGTGGGAAGATATTTTACGCTTCTGAAAAACGATATTCTTATCTCAATTTATTTATTAGTTTTTAAGTATAAAAACAACCTGAAAACAGTCTCAGCATAAATCTTAAAATTCCTCAATTATAAATATTTGACACATAAATTGCCCGCATCAAGTATTAAAATTGTATGGACGAAACATAAAATTGAAAATTTTATCTTTGCTTATTGGAAGAGGTTGAAATGTCTTTATAGGCATTCAATACCTAAACGGTGTTCAGGTTTTGTATTGTTTCAATAATATATTGTGTATTATTCATTATATTGTGAATTCTACAGAATAACAGTGCAATAACGACTTTTTAAAACACTCCTCCAATGATATTTCCCTTTACCCACGTTTCGTAACTACCATTTGGTATAATTTAGAGGAATAGTGTTTTACTCGTAAGATAATCACAAGAACTCTCAGTACGGGTACTTCCTATATTTCTAAGTTCGGAGACCAACAAAAGTTTAGAAGTTACATCATGGTCACTACCATTCATCATGTTTCTTCTAAACTTTTGTAGGAAGGGTATATACACTTTGTATCCACTGATCCAAAGTGTATATACCCTTCCTACAGTCCTGCATAGTCTGCAATAAAACAAGACGTACTCCATTGAACAATGATAGGGATATGAACAATAATGTTAGGCCTTGAGCGGCAGACAGAAATTAAACTGATTCATGAGAACTGTAGAGCGCCGGAGTCCACAATGGATAAGCGTCGATAAATCAATTTGGAAGCTGTAAAATAGCGTATCTGCGTACTGTCACTCTTCTAATAGCCCAGAAGAGGCATTTAACAATATTCCCGAGCATATAAAGACCTTATGCTATTTTTATTTTTAATGCACTAACCCGCGCTAAGGACAATTTTAAAAACCTATTTAGAGGCTAAAAATTCCACCGATGCCGGGATTCGAACCCGCGATCTCTGGCTAACCCATTTGCACTAACCTGTGCTAAGGACAATTTAAAAAAAAAAATGTCCTTAGCACGGGTTAGTGCATTAAAATAAAAATAGTATAATCATGTGTGTACAGCGATATCATTCCGATGTAAAAACCTAACTGCAAGCAAAGTAGGCAGTCGGGGATGTAAGTGATGCAATCTACTTCAGCCAGATATCGCTGCCTGTACGTAATACAGAGAATAGTGTAAAGAGGTTCGAAATTTCACTGATGCCGGTGAGTCGCCCATTAGCTCAGTTGGATAGAGCGCTGGCACAGATAGCCAGAGATCGCGGGTTCGAATCCCGGCATGGGTGGAATTTTTAGCCTCTAAATAGGTTTTTAAAATATATAAAGACCTTGAAGTAATACTAGTAGAGTAAAGTAGGTAGGCGTGTCACCCTATGCTATACTTATCACATCAAGTCTCACTAATATTATAAAGGCGAAAGTTTGTGAGTGTGTGTTTGTTTCTTCCTTACGTCTAAACGGCTGGAGCGATTTTAATAAAATTTGGTACGGAGTTAGCTGACACCCTGGATTAACACTAAAGCTACGTTTTATTGTGACAAAATATCTTATTCTCATGGGAAAATCGATAACCCGAGGGCAGCACCGCGGGGCACAGCTAGTTATACATAATTATAGATAGTCTAGGTTTGGTTGGGCTCTCTAACAAGCACAAAGTAAAGGAATACATTAATTTCCCCTAGATTACAAATACCGCTTAGTGAAGTAGTTTCCACTCTACTGCACTATAGAAATGTGTAGCAGAGAAAAAGATTTTGATATAATATCGTTATGATTTTCCAGTTACTAATTATTTAAAAATATTTTCAGTACATTATTTGATTAACATTTGAAAGATAAAGGCACACTTCGAAGTTATTACAAAGTTACTTGGACCTCTAATCATGTAAACTTTGGAGGAAATCTCTTGGTTGGACAATGTTTTGTTGCGCAAAAAATAGCTAAATAGTTGTGAAAAAAATTAAAAATTTTGATATCCACGTCGAGATTAGCAATATCTATAATAAAAAACTATATTATAATAAATACAATATACTGCTCTATTTAAAATTATTATAGATGAATAAAATAGCACAGGTCAACATTGTAGGTTGTGTAGGCTTGTTTAGGATGTACTCAACCCCTCCTCTTCCACTGCTGGGCATAAGCCTCCCCCAAGGCACTGCACTTCCTTCTGTCCTTCGAAATCCGAATTCAGCCACAGTATTGACCTTAATTTCCCTGGATCATAATGCAGCTGCTTTAGCAACATAACGCGCTAACGGTGAGGGAAAATTTTGTCGGCTTCAAATGATACCGGGCATAACCTCAAATTAAATTCGATCGATCGATATCAACCCTTTTGTATGTCCCCACTGCTTGGGCACAGGTCTCTTCCGGCATCACAGGAAACTTGGCCAAACTTCACCTCGGGGGCCAAGTCCGGGTTTGTAGAGGACTGTAAAATAGTGGTGGGCTGTCAGAACTGTCAGAAGTTATCAAGCCGTCCATAAGGCCTCTGACATGGCTTAACGGCTGCCATTACATTACAGCCAGTACTAACGGTTTAACGTGCCTTGCGACGCACGGAAGCGCTCAGAAAAAATGCCACTAGCGGTTGTCACGGGACGGTCACCCATCCTGCACCTGTCCGCGCCTGTTGTTGCTTAACTCAAGTGATTGATTCCACTCAGTTCAACTAGGCCACGAGCGCTTTAAAAATTAAATTATATTAATGATGCAAACTAAATTAATTAAAATCTTTATACATCAGTTTGCCCAATAAATAACCAGGAACACATCAATTGACTATCAGTGCGTTGGCGTAAACTACTTATCTGGGTCTACAATAGTAATCACTGTCATGTGGCTCTGGTCACAGCGTGGCGCCACCACAAACAATTTTATTTAAAGTTCAATTGGCTTCTAATGAGGTCAAACTTCCGCCCTAGGTCGATGATCGGCTTGACTTTTCTTTAATGCATGTCTGCTTGATTGTCAGACTGTATGAAACACAGACATAAAAAATCAATCAATGAGTAATGTTGGAAGAACGGGACGATATGATATTTTTCGAAAATATTGTACCTGTCTCTAAGTCTATCGGCCAGGCGGCTTTTGTGGCGCAGTGCTCGGTAGTGCATCTGCCTACCATTTGAGAGGTTCCGGGTTCGAACCCCGGCTGGGGACATAAAAAACCCCTGATCTAGGGCATGTTTGTGATGTGTCGCTGTTTCTGGTTCCTACGACACAGGGTATCCTAATG